>OY755211.1:36170570-36770570 GCA_963576765.1 Draba incana
AGAAACTGAAACGAACAAGGCTCACTTGACTAGAGAGTTTCAGAGATGAAACATTCATAACAATTTCTCTAAATAAATTCCTTAACGATGATTTTTTAAATGAGTTATGTTACAAACAACAGAGGAAATATAAATAAAAAGTCAAATCAAGTCCTGAAATCTCTATGGTAACATTTAATAAATCCCAAGAAAATCCAAATAGTAAGAAGTAATAAATCTACAACAACATGTTTATGTACAGCACCCATGAATTTCTGTATGCTGCTGCAATGTTCTATGTAGTAGTAACTAGTAAGAATAAGAAAAACATGGAATCATCCACGAGTCAACTCAATATCAGTGAGATGGTTATGGTTTCTCGAGTCGTCAATTGATCTGTTGCCACCACTAGACCATCCCGGTGAAGAGTAGTCCAGTTGCGTCTGATCCGCTTCCGCTACTTCTGGTTCTGCTTCTTCTGTTGCTGGTGTTGGTGACGGTTCACTAGTCGGTGTCGTCTCCATATTGTTGCTTTTGTCTTCCTTTGATCCGTTACCTTGCTTGATCGCTTTCGCCTTTGCACTTCCGTACACAAAACTACACGCCACAACCTACATAAAACCCACGATGAACGTTACGGTTATTACTCAAATCATACATCTAGAATTGCAACAAAGAGTCCAAAGAGATATGAAAACCTGGACAAGACTGCCTGCAATAAGGTTTACAGCTCCACCACCAACCAGACTACCATCAGCGCGGGAGAGAGAGACACTAATACCGCCAGTTCGGGTTTTAGGCCCACCTTCTTCGTTCACCAAGTAAGATCCTCCTAAACTTAGTATCTCAAGAGACCCCTTCACAGCAAAAATAAAAATGAGTAAGGAAGTTAGTTTTGTGAGAGGAGAGTAGAAAGAAGAGAATTTGAGAACCTGAAAACACCGAGAAAGCTCTGATGTTCCGGGTTGATGTAGCGTCACTGAAGAAACCGTTCCTGTTCCTGACATTATACAAAGTGCTCTTGGTCTTTGTTGCGAAAACGAAAAGACTTTCGAAACAATGTCCTGCAGAAACAAAGAAAGGTTTTTTTTAATAAGCAAAAGCAACATTCTATGCAAAAGAATCAATGGTGAGTTAAAAAGGTACCTCTCCGGCTTCAACACTGATCACATGTGGAGCAAAAGCAAGTCCAGCTGAAGTATTCATCCACGGACCTACACCAGTAAAGCAAAAGCAATGACATCTAATTTGCAATATGTTTACAGAAACTTAAACTCAAGTTCATGTCTAAGTACTGAAAACCGCAACAAAATTGGACGAATCACAAGCTCAACGAGCCCCGGAAATTCACATCATACTAACATTCTTATGACTCCTAATACCGCGTTAACTAACCACATTCGGATTGAGCAGCTAAACAGCAGAGCTACAAGCTTCACTCGAATATAGAAATCCTATTTCGGTTCACGAGCCATCGAGTCAGTTAACATGAACTCAATCAGCTAGCTCAAAACCAAAATTGAGTAGCTTAACAAGAGAGCTAAATGCAACTTCTTTAACTCAAACATAGAATCATATAGGTCACAAGCTAATCCCAATCTCAATTCACATAATCACAAACATGAATCACCAAGAAACAAGTCTAATTCAGCTCAATCAAGTCAATCGAAAAACGTACCAACATCAGCGAGACGTTGCTTCCTCCCAGTTCCTGGAGGTCGACCTCTAGCTCGCTTAGGTTCATTAGAATCAGGCATTGAAGACGAATCGTTCTTCGTTTCCATCGGAGATAGCCCAAGAGCAACTTGGTTATCAGAATCAGGCACATACTTCCTCGGCCGTCCACGCTTCTTCTTAACCACCGGCGATTCCATCGTCGGAGAAGAAGAAGAAGAAGCCATACCCATGTGAATTCCATGATCGACGAACTCTTGGTGATGATGTCCCTGGTCGCCGAAGGAAAACGGATGCTGCAAATTAGGGTTTGACATTGGGGTCAGTGAAGGCGGCGCGTGGACAACACTCGCGGATTGAGCGATTGAAGTGAAAGCTCCTCCGGGCATAAAGATAAGAGGATGATGATGATGATGATGATGATGATGAGCTCCTGGGAATGCCATAGCTTCTCGACCTTCCATGCATTTAAAAAAAAACCCTAATTGAAGATTATATAGATTTATAAAGGATAGAGTCCTTATTGAAGAAGGAAACAACTAATATATATATATAACAACACAGCCCCGAAAATTAGGGTTTATCCGACAAAATGAAGAAACCCCAAGAATCAAATTTGGATTTTTTTTAATTTTAATGTAAAAAGCCCATAAATTTTTGACTAATCTCAAGATCTAAATTGGTTTTTGAAGTATAGAGTAAGAGAACAAGAAGAAGAAGGAAATGTTGAGATAAGAGGTTTAAGTAAAATGCAGATTTTGGAATTGAGAAATGAGTAGTGAAAATAAGAACAATAGTTCCTATGATTTTTTACAGTCTAGTGGAGAAATAAATAAAAAAAAGATTGAAAGAAAAAACACTAGATTTTAGATTTGGAAATCTAGGGTTTCTGAGATGGAAGACGCAATGTGCATCAGAGAAGAGAAAGAAAGGGGAAGATGACAGAAGAGACAAAAGAGGAGAGAGAGTGAGAGAGAGGAACAAAATATTTTAAAAATAATTTTGAAAATCAAAAAGAGATTTTTGAATTAAAGCAATTTTCTTAAGGATTTTAGAGGTGGGTAGAAAAACGGAACCAAACCTGATCCAAATTACCCGAACTGAATCCGATCCGATATTCTAAAATATTCAAAGGATCTTCTATACTTAAAACTGAAAATCCAAAACCGAATCTGAACTGAACCGAGAACCAAACGGATATTCGAAATATACGAAACATAAACAAACCTAAATATATTTAGCGTTAAGATCGGATATATTCATGTAGTTTATGTAATTTTTATAGTTTTTTTCTTTATCAATTCGGATATTATGTATACATTTCGGTAAAAGTAACTAATTTATGTTATTATTTGAACTATTTTAGAATAAATCAAAATAATTCATTGGAAATAATGTGATTGCATATAAGTAGGCAAACTATATTTACATAATAGACGTGAGGCAACATATCCATGTGAAACACAAGTATAGTAAGTGAAACATAAAACATGATGAAATAAACATGTTTACGTGGTAGACAAACTACAACAAGTCGATGTAGTGGTCTAAATATAGATATTGTAAAACATTTCTCTAGAATATTGCTTGGAATAACCATAAAATTAAAGAGTGTTGATAGGAAAGTCGATTACAAATATAACATGAGAGTTAAAAACGAACAACCATACATACAAACATGCGGATATGAGGGACTTATAAGTCCACCGAAATATAGTATAGCCGAGAAACAGAGATTATAGTCCACATCATAGACAAATCTCTTAATAGAAAAGAAAATTAACTAAAGTGATGCTACTAAGACATATACTTAAAGAGGATTATAGTCCACATCATAGACAAATATGACGATTCTAGTCACAAGACAACCACGGCTGGGAGAATCTCAACGACGAGGGACATCACTTTATCAAACATGCCTGAGTTGTCTTCGCCGTGTCAGACAGAATCGTCCTCAAGAATCTCGTTTCTCGATTCATGTTTGATGCACAAGTATCTTAAGCGCGTGCGTTCCATGGGTTTCATATCGCAATTGAGAATATCCATTGCCAAAATTTTTGATCATAAGAGATTCTTTGGTTCGTGACAGAGAGACAGTGAAGGTGAGAAGAAAGAGAAAGTGAGAAACATGAGAGATGTGGAGAAAATGAGAGAGATGAAAGATATGAGTGAGGAAGAGAGTGATAATAGTTTTCTCAAGATAAAGATGAAAAAGACGGTTGTTGGGCCCAAGAAACTGACACAACATGTGTGCAAAACTTTTTGTGAAAAAGGGGTAAAAGAATAATCTTATGTTGGCTTGTGGTATGGTAATGAAAGGAATATTCGGTTGTGGTATTTTTGATAATACCATTTTGTATAAATGGTAGATTTGTTAATTTTCTCTATTACTTACACCTTAAATCTTTTCATATGATAATATCAGGTGTGTTTAATATCACCAGAAGCTGAGCATTTGATCAGCAATCTATTGAAGGATGACGCTGCTAAATGGTTTACTGCAAGGATGACGCTACAACATCCCCTCTTCTGTCGTTTTGGAGGGATGCTTGTGAAAGACTCGATAATAGTCAGCACGTCTCGGATCACTTGAAGAATTAATGAGTATATTATGTCACGCACTGATACAATGGCAGTACATTCATAGGATACATGGATATCAGCAAGCGCGACCCAGAGGACAAGTCAATGAAGTCACGGCTTAGGGCCCTAAATTTAAAAGGCATTTTTAGTTAAAATTTTGTCATAGCTATATTTAAAAAAAATTATAAAATTTTTCTACAATAATAATATTTGTATGAATTTATTTTCAAATGCTTTTTTAATGTTTATGGTCTTCTCTAAGCAAAAATATTAATTACTCATTTAAAAAAAATAATTTGAAATTATTAGTTAAAATCCGAAATTGAAGCTGATAACAAAATTATTTACGGTCTATCATGTGACAGGAGAGATTGAATGTGTTAGTTTTGCCATCCATTAAAACATAGATGGTTGAAAAACTTGACAACATGAGTTTAATTAATGATTTTGTAGGCAAAAATACAAGGAGAGCAATATTTCAAAAATAAATTATATTGTATTGTTTTTCTTTTATTTTTTACAAACTATTTGGAAATGATAAACGATTTTGTGGAGTTTTAATGTGTTTTTTTATTTAGATTACTATTATTACGGTTTTGGAAAATGTACGAAAATTACACTTTTTTACATATATGCATACGGCATCCAAAATGATTGGACCGGCACTAGATATTAGGTGTGTTTAAGAAGTATCTTCAAACACCAAAAACCGCGAAAAGAAGGAGAAGTTGAATATGACCAGAACTATTTCTTGCCTTAGAAGTTTAACAGGGCAAGTCATCTCTTGCGAATGGTAAGGAACATTGTGGCTCACTACGACAAGCTCCCTGAAGAAATTAAGAAGCATCTCGGCGAAAATCCAAACAGCTTCGACGACTATATCACTGCAACATTCCCGCATCTTGTAATTGAAGTCTACAAACCTGTGCTCGAGCATTAAAAGGAAGTACCGGTATTAACACCAACGAGGTGAAGGAAGTACCATGGATTGATTCATATTGATGTTGGTGGTGTTGTGCAGGTGAAAAGTTTAACACCAACGAGGACGAGACAAAAGATATCCGTTTTTGAGCATTAAAAGGACGCGTCTTTGGGGGAGATGGGCATATCGTCGGACACTGATCTCACCGGCGGAGAAGAAGCAGAGAAAGTAACGAGAAGGGAAATAACGGCGAGGCGGTTTGGAGTGATTCTACTACTCTTCCCAGTGAAGCGCGCGTTAGCTAACCTAAACATGGGTGTACTCTTCTCCTCTATGCGACGTCGTTATCATTTTCTTGGGCTTCGCTTGGGCTTTGCTTGGGCTTTTTCGTCTCAAATAAGGACTTGATTGTTCAATCAAGTCGAGTTTTACCATTTGCTTACCAAAAACCACACTCAAAATCCAAAATCTAAAAACAAACATTTTGGGGTTTTTTGTTTGTCAAAAAGAAGAAGAAATAGAAGGAGTGCTTTTGATATACGAACAGAAGAATTATTACAAAAGGCTTCAAAAAATGGGTAATAAACCATTTTTTGTCTTAAAGAAAGTAAGAGGGGTGATTTTGAAATAAGAATCACAAGCACCATGGATTGATTCAAATTGATGTTGGTGGTGTTGTGCAGGTGAAGAGATTAACACCAACGAGGACGAGACAAAAGATATCCGTTTTTGAGCTTTGGGATTGAAAAAAACTGAACAGTGACCTCTTTTGATAGGAACTTTTTTTACATAATATGTTTCAGAGTAGTAGTGCTTTGCCGAACAGTCAACTTTCTTTATCACTCGATCGGTATCTGAGCATTCGCGCTGGTTTTTGTTTATATATTTTTAAAATGTGTGTATATTCATGTAAAAAAATTATTACTCTCAAAATCTAACTTGTAGCCAAACTGGATGGTCTATACGGTCAGATTGGACGATTTTAGTTCGAATTCTACCAATACTATTTCTATAATGGTTATTTATTATTAATGTTTAAAGTGACTAAAATATAAAATAAACTTCGGTCCAAATGTTTTAATTATATAAAGATAAACTGATCCAAATATTCTTCAGATGTAATTCTACATAACGAAAATGCTACTTATAAATCTCCCATACATTGTTGTAAAAGAAAAAGAAAAAAAATATCCCATACATTCTTCTTTGCTTAGTAATTTTATTTCTTCTGGTTAGGTTAAAATCTGAAAACTGCCATAATAATTTCATTAAAATGATAATCGCAACATTAGTTTTTTTTTTTTTAATAAACTTAACGAGCCAATATGAGTCGTTCCTCAGTTATTTTGACCCACTGTTGTGTTGACTTGAAGATGGCTGCTTTGCTGTTTTCTTTTTTCCAGATTTTTTTTTTTTTTTTTTATTAATCTGGTAAAAAGCTTTCTGCTTTGTTTCCGAGAAAGCTGAAGCAAACAAAACAAATCAGAAAATTTCAGATTTTCTCTTTTCTCTTTTCTCGAGTTTAAGCTTTAGCTCAATCACACACACACGAACGCTTGATTCTCTTTGTCAATTTTGCTTTAATCTCCGATTTGTGTTGAATTGGAGGGTTTATGGGTTGTGAGGTCTCCAAGTTATCTGCACTTTGTTGCGTTTCAGAATCTGGAAAATCGAATCCTGATCTTACAAATTTAGGTAAAAAAGTAACCATTTTTACACAAATTTAGTGTTTTTATAATTTGTTTTGATGATTAAAGTTCTTATCTTGTTGTCGTTATTGGATTTAACCAGACGAGGAATCGAATGATTTGCCTCAGTTTCGTGAATTCTCAATCGATACTATACGAAACGCTACTTCAGGATTTGCAGTAGAGAATATAGTTTCAGAACATGGAGAAAGAGCTCCTAATGTTGTGTATAAAGGCAAATTAGAGAATCAAAGACGAATCGCCGTTAAACGATTTAACCGGAAAGCTTGGCCTGATTCTCGTCAGTTCTTGGTATGCATTACTTGGATGATCCTTTGTGTATGCTTTTCAATAAGAAAGTCTTAACCTTTTTGGCTTTAAATCTTGCGAGATTAGGAAGAAGCGAAAGCCGTTGGTCAATTACGGAATCATAGAATGGTAAATCTACTTGGATGTTGCTTTGAAGGTGAAGAAAGACTACTTATTGCAGAGTTTATGCCTAATGAAACTTTGGCTAAACATCTTTTCCATTGTAAGTACCTATCATCTTACTCTAACTTCACATATATGCATAGATTATATACTTTTGTGTGTTTAGGGGAGTTGCAACCAATGAAGTGGGCGATGCGGTTGAGAGTAGCGTTACATATTGCTGAGGCGTTAGAGTATTGTACGAGCAGAGGACGTGCGCTTTACCATGACCTAAATGCTTATAGAGTTCTATTTGATGATGTAAAATTTGAGTTGAGACTTACTTTTTTCTACATTTGGTTCTAATCGAATGCGTATGAAATTTAATTTGTCTTTTTTTGTGTGTTTAGGACGCGAATCCAAGACTTTCATGCTTTGGTTTGATGAAAAACAGTAGAGATGGGAAGAGTTACAGCACTAACCTCGCATTCACTCCTCCCGAGTATCTAAGAACAGGTGACAAAAGATCGTGCAATTACCTTAACGAGTCTATCAATACCTGAATTGCTGTGTGTTTGTTTCTACAGGACGCGTGACACCTGAAAGTGTGATGTTCAGCTTTGGAACTATGTTGCTTGACCTTCTCAGTGGAAAGCATATTCCTCCAAGCCATGTAAGGCTTCTAGTAACTGTTATGGGAATCTAATATGCTTAAACATGTTAATTTAGTTCCTTGTATGGCATATTTTAGGCGCTGGACCTGATACGGGATAGGAACATTCAGATGTTGATGGATTCATGCCTTGAGGGTCAATGTTCTAGTGACGATGGAACTGAACTAATACGGTTAGCTTCAAGATGCTTGCAGTATGAGCCCCAAGAGCGGCCTAACCCAAAATCTCTAGTCTCAGCAGTGATTCCTCTTCAGAAAGATCTTGAGGTTCTTTTCCAGTATCATTAACTACTTCTGTTTAGTTAAGCATTTATCATTGATGATTAATACTAACAAGAACATGTTAATAATGTAGATTGCTTCTCATGAACTGATGGGCATACCAAATAGTGCCACAACGACCACTCTTTCACCACTTGGAGAAGCATGCCTAAGATCGGATCTCACCGCTGTACATGAGATTATCGAAAAGCTTGGATATAAAGATGACGAGGGTGCAACCACAGAGGTTCCTTTCTAAATTCCAATTTTCCGCTCTATCATGCTCTTGTAATTGTTTGATTGATTCTTGCAATTTCTTCGCCATAGGTTTCCTGTTCCGTAATACATTTTTCGCTTGTTTCTTTGAAATTTCAGCTTTCTTTCCAGATGTGGACCGACCAGATGCAGGACACACTGATATTCAAAAAAAAGGGAGATGCTGCATTCCGACAAAAAGACTTTGCAAATGCCATCGAATGCTTTTCTCAGGTTAAATATGCATTTCTCATTCGGCTATTGGATTTTGAAACCGGTATCACGCGTCTAACCAAAGGATTTTATGTTTGCAGTTCATCGAGGTAGGAACAATGGCTTCCCCAACCGTGTATGCAAGACTCAGTCTGTGTTATCTAATGAATGGGAAGCCTCAAGAGGCACTTAGTAATGCAATGCAAGCCCAAGTCATATCTCCTGCTTGGCATATCGCATCGTATCTCCAAGCTCTAGCTTTGTCAGCTCTAGGACAAGAGAACGAATCACACGCTGCTCTCAAAGACGGTGCCATGCTTGAAAGCAAAAGAAACACTTTGTCATCATAAACTAACAAGAAAAATAGATTTGATAACGAGAAAACTTGAATAATGTGTGAATCTGAATTTGCTTTAATGTGTTTCAAATGTTTGTATAGAGACTATAGAGTTTTTGTCTTTTATATCATTGGATAAGAAACACTTCTAAGAGCATGTTCAATGGTGACATTTTGGGATCTTATGGGGTGTTTTTATAATATAAAATTATTAAAATGGTTGTAAAAGGAAGAAAGAAAGTGTTTTTGTGGGGTATATTAAGTGTGTGTTTAAATATAAAATTAATAAAAGTTGAGTAATAGGAAAAGAGAGTGTTTAAAAAGGAGAAAGAGGGATCTAATATTGGATCTTTTGGAGAGTGTGTTTAAAAGGAAAAGGAAGAGAGAGTGTTTAAAAGTTGAGTAAAGGGATGAAAGAGAAAGTGTAAAGTGGATTAAAAGAAAGAGAGAGTGTGTTTTAATAA
The DNA here is from genome assembly GCA_963576765.1 of Draba incana. Lineage (NCBI taxonomy): Eukaryota > Viridiplantae > Streptophyta > Magnoliopsida > Brassicales > Brassicaceae > Draba > Draba incana. The sequence goes on from OY755211.1 coordinate 36,180,031, forward strand.
TTTTATATTATAAGAATATCACATAAGATCCCGTGAAATCTGCATTGAACATGGCCTAAGGTCCTAACTATTCCAGAAGAACGTTTACCACACACAAAAATAAAAATTATTGAAAAAAGGGCCCAACCGGGATCGAACCGGTGACCTCTCGATCTGCAGTCGAATGCTCTACCACTGAGCTATGGACCCAATTGACTAATAAATTAATATTTCTACAATATGATAAATTCTGTTTTGTTTTATACTTCTGATAAAAGCCTAACACTGAAAAATCTCATAGCTCTGACTTCATTCTCTCCGCCGCCGCACCGGGAGAATCCAAAACTCTCCGATCAAAGGTTTCTACCTCCGGTGGTGTTTTCCCAGAGGTTACGTCACTGTAAGATGGGGAAAAAAGGAGCTAAGAAGCTTACAAGCACTCAAGGAGCACCTAATATCAAATCTGTACTAAGAAACGAGCACTTGAAGAATCTCGCGCTCTGGTCTTCTAACGTAGATACTCCGCTCGCTCCATTGTTCGGCCGTCGTCTCGCCGCCGACGCAGAAGCTTCCGGAATCGCTCCCGATCCTAATTTCATCTCTTGTCAAAGGTATTTTCCCTCTTCCCTAGGGTTTCTCATTATCAATTTTGCAACGAAATATTGGTTTAGTTCTTGATTCAAATTTAGATAACTGTGTTGATTTGTTCTTCTATTGCTTAATTACATGTTTAATCATGTAAAGAGTTAAATCAATTGGATTATCTCTGTTAATTCTGGTTTATGTGGGTTTTGTGATTAGCAATGTGAACAAATGTATTATTACTATTGTATCCATTGCTTGATCTTTGGATGTTTAGTGTAATGGTTTATCGAAATTCGAATTATGCGATGATTCGAAAGGTTTTTTTTTACCGTAGGTGTGAGACGATTCTTCAGCCTGGTTTCAATTGTAATGTAAGAATCGAGAAGGTTTCGGCGAATAAGAAGAAGAAACACAAGAGGTGCAATAATAACTTTAACGTATGTTTACCGCAGAACAATGTAGTTTACCATTGCGGTTTATGTTCTCATCGTAATCTTAAACGAGGAACTTTGAAAGGTCAAATGAAAGAGATTTATCCGGCAAAGCTAAAAACCACTCGTCGTCCACGTCCTAAGATCAATAAAGAGATAATGGTGCCTGAAGAAATGCATTCTTCGCCTGTAAGAAGTGTGAAAGATGAGGTGGAGGATAGTGTTTTGGATACGCCAAAGCCGATGCTTACCTTGGAGAGAGATAAGAGGATAAGAAAATCGAAAAGTAAGAAACCGGCCGAGCAAGAAAGCGTTTCGGAGAAAACAGATGGTGGATCAAACAAGAGGAAGAGAAGATCATGGACAAGTATGAAGGAGATTGCTGGAACAAACAAGAGTTCTAGAGGTGTAAACTTAAAGATACCTTTCCTCTTGTGATTTGCTGTTTTATCTAACAGAAATAATTAAGAAAATTTTGGGGAAGTTTAGAGTAACTTACTAAACCAGAATTTAATTCATGTTTTTGGCATATATTTTGTTTAAAAAATTAATTAAAATTAGATTGTTTGTCTAAACTACACATAAAATAGGAATGCAAAAGTTTTGTCATCTAAAAAATGAGATATAATAATTTTTTTGTTACTTGCAACAGTTTTCTAACCATGTCAGTTTATTTACTATTTGATTAATTATTCTATTTTTTGAGAAATATTTGTGATAATAGTTTTTCTACTATTTGTTAAACCAATATTTATCAATTTTATATTTACACACAAATATTATACATCGTCTGTATACATATACGGTGGTTTACAATCCGGCCAAGCTCATAACGTATTTTAAAACATTTATTTCACGGTTAGCCATAGACGGTGAATTCGTTCCCGGGGTTTGTATACACCGTCCGTCACACTATGGGAGCTGTAAAATGATTAAAGCTTGATTAAGAAAGAACTTGAATAACTTTTGAGGTCATTCAATACATTTTTTTTTCACATCTCTTATTATTATTTTGTTCCCTTAATTAGTCCCCACTTGGTAATAATCTTTACCCATCAGCTTTGTCAACTCTTTGGGAAAATCAAAGGAAAAGATTACTATAAGATTTCGTCGTAGGAAAAGCAATATAACTTAAAATAAAGACCAATATATGAGTTTCTTTACCAAAAAAAGACCAATGAACTTGTTTAATCAACGACTTTTTCTTTTTATATACAGCAAGTTGTGCCTTTCATCCCCGGAAGAGTTAATATCCCTTTATTATAAATTTATCACATCTATTGATCGTGGGCTTTAGTCGCTAAGAAAATGTATAAAAAATAATGTAATGATAATTATTGTAGAGAAATAAGACTAGATGGCAAGAGATATGTTGGTATTTAAAATATACTCCTATATAATAAGGGTAGAATTTACCATTCTAAGTAAAAGGGTACCTAAGTAACTAAGTTTCTTGGTTTAGTTTTGATTACTCGGCTATTTTGAGTTGTGTTCTTCGATGTAGTTAGCGTCTTCGGCTTTTCCTTTGTGTATGTTTGGTTTGCTTTTTGTTTGGGTTTTCGTTCCGGAGACATAGTAGTAATCCGTCGGCTATAACATAGTAATCTTCTATGGAATTTTATCCTATCAAATATGATAAAACACCCGATGACTAAAAAGAAGAAGGTAAAAGGGGGTATCTCTACCAATTACACATTTTCAAATCCGTAATATTTGTTGTAGCATGTTTTATTGCTTTTGGGACCTTTTAAATTATTATCAACATGAAATGTATTATCTTTAAATCTTATATCATCAAAGTTTTTAAAAAAATAAAAACAAAAACAAAAAATCTTATATCATTATTTAGATCAATCTATGATATTGCATCTAAAAAAATTTAAAACAATAATCAATGAAATCAGGCGCTATATTCCATGCGTATACTTTCTTTGATATTATTTTTATTTATTACGAACAACTTGACAAACTGTCATTACATATTTACCAAAATATCTAGTCATTTACGAATTGCACTAACTCACACATTTATAAGACAAGGCTAAAATAATGATTGACCCAAAAGGATTAAAGCCTTAAACAAAAGACCAACTAATTTCAAGACCAATAATTAGTACTTTCTATATATACACATCTCATTTTGCTTTGTCTCATAAATAAACCTAACTAAAGTAAAAACATGGCAACAACAGAAAAACTATCTGCTTTCTTTTGCTTCTCTTCTCTCTTATGTCTTCTCTTCACCACAAACCAAACCATGTCCGAATCCGACCACATGGACACTTTCTGCATAAAAAAATCCGCCAACTTCACCCGAAACTCAACCTACCACACAAATCTCAACACTCTTCTAACCACTCTTAGCAATCAATCATCTTTCTCTAGCTACTACAACCTCACGACCGGTCTAGCTCCAGACATTGTCCATGGATCCTTCTTATGCACAGGAGATGTCAACAGAACAACTTGCAACACATGTGTCAAGACCGCAACAATCGAGATCGCCAAAAACTGTACCAACAAGCGAGAAGCAATCATTTACTATTTCGATTGTATGGTTCGTTACTCAGATAAGTACTACTTCTCAGACTTAGACGTATATCCTTATAGCTTATGGTGGTCTCAAGACTCAACACCAAAAAAGTTAGGTAATTTTGGAGAAAGATTGACTAAGAAAATGCTTGAAGTTATTGAGGTGGCTTCGTTGTTGTCATCATCATTTACACCGTATTATCAAATGGATGTGACACAATATGAAGGATCATATGATCTTGAGTCCATTGCTCAGTGTAATCCTCATTTGGATTCTAGTAATTGTACCGTGTGTCTCCGGGTTGCTTGGAAAGACATAACAGAATGTTGTAATAATAGTCTTTGGGCTGTGACTTTTAGTCCTGACTGTTTTATCAGTTTTGATATCACAACGACGTCGTTTTTACCGCCACCACCAGCATCATCAGAAAAACAGAAACGTAGCGATTCCTTCTCCATTAGAGGTGAGCCATTGATTAATTTTTATATAATAGAAATTGTTTTGTTATTTGAAGTCATTTTATCAATTATATAGATTTTTAGAAAATTATTTTGAACCAAATGATATTTTTTATATAAATATATATGTATAAAATTTGCAACATTTTCTTGTATTAGTATTATTGTTAATGTTGTAAAGTTTGGATTTTCCTTTTGCAGGAAACAATGAAATATTTGGGGGAATGGTTGTTGCTATGGCTGTTTTGGTGTTTGGATTTTTACTTCTGTGATAAGATTTTCATTTTCAAGGCTAATAAGAGTAAAGCTAAAACGTTATTCCGGTTGATTTCATGCTTATGCTTTTTTTTCTTCTACTTTATAATGTGGTTATTTATTCAGATGTTATAACATGTAAGGATTGTTATTGAATTATTTTTTTTTCATTTGATTTTGATGCCTGCATATCGGGCTGGACAACATTGTAAAATTATCACGAACAATCCGGAACAACAGAACAAGAAAATTTGAGCTCACCACCAATTATCAGTGACACTAACAAAAATGCTTACTGCTTATCGCTTTAAACGGATTGAGAATTCTTTGAATTTTTTAAACGATTTCAAAATCTTCTGAAACGTGTTCTGTTACACGGAAAGTTTAGAAGAACGCTTCCACTTTTACTTCTCTTCTCCTTCTAAATTCTTAAGTTTCCACGAACACTCATATCTGAGTGAGTTTGTGAAACTAGTTGAAAAAGACAATCTGTCCCGTTCCAAAGGAAGAGAGAAACGGACAAGAAGATCAGATTAGATTCGAATGAAACTTTTTTGGGAAGTTCATCTCTCTCTTATCTATTCATCAGTGAAATCCGTTCGTCGATCGGATCATTATTTTAAGAGTTGTGGTCGTTTTCACGAGACACATTCGTGCAGAATCGGATCTGTAACATGTCCACTTTGTGGATGATTTCCCAACGCATTAAAGGGAGTTAGGAGCCGATCTGTATATCGTTGGAAAGGTCTTGATGTCAGGATTCCAGATCTGTTTCCCGATCCATATTCTGAGATAAAATCGGTTCTCAGTTTGCTTCCGAAGTCAGCATGTCGTTGCTGTTTCAAAACCGTATTTTGATTTAGGGAAAACCTTAATGATTCGGTTTGAATAAACCAACTGATCATGTTTGGTTAATTAATCATGTTGGTTTGGCTAACTGATTAGGCTGTTTCCCGTTAAACCGAATTGTTTGGTTTAAGGAAACCAATTTTTCAAAAAATAAGAAGTTTTTTGAGAAAAAAAAAGAAGAAATTTTTCCAGAAAGAAATCTTCTCGAAAAGGAAACTTTTCCGAGTTGGATAGAAATAATTTAATCTATTCATCGGTCTAATCTTGAGTTAGCAACTTTTTATGAATAAAAGTTGCATAACAAAAGAAAACATTTACATAAACGTATTAGATATCAATAGGTATTTGTCAAATTCTGGTGATGTTGATTCATCGGTTTATCGCTGACCTATTAAACCAAGTTGAGATTTGGTTTAATCGCTTTCTCAATATCAAAACCGTCATTGGTTTGATTGATTTTGTTGAGTAAGGATTGCTTATTGGGCATGTTCTCTAGTAAATTATGGAAAGTGCTTTTCGTTAATTATTTAACATGTTTGCATCTAATCTGCTTATATTGCATATATATTGATTAGCTTGCAAGGAATTTCGATTGCTTTTTATAGTTAAATTGCAATGATCTGTTTTCTTTGGAAAAAGAAGAAAAAGAAAAGGAAAAAATTATTTGCAATCGTCTTCATCACTTGTCGAATCGTATGTTGACATTGGCTTTATTTTTTCCTCTTACTTTGGTTGACTTGGTCTCTAAGTAACCGGTGTTGTTCTGGTTTTAGCAACAACTAGAAATTAAATCTTGAATTGTCCGGATTTGATATAGTAGACAGTATTATATAAGCTTAAGTGCTATGTAATTAGTTTTGGTACCTACAATTCATCGTTCCACATTCCACTGCTGAATCCCAGTGGTTCCGTCTCGATTAAAGGTGAGTATATATTATTCTATTATTTTTTTTGAACAGCGAGTTTATATATTCTATAAATTTCATTGAGTTAAACGTAGGAGTCGTAACTCGAACAATTGAATTTGTAAGGATTTAAGAGAGGTGCGAGACTTTTGAGTAAACCACTATGCAGAAAGATGTTGAGACTTGTGTTTGTTGTTCTGGTTAAATACAATGAGCTATTTATAGCTTTTCTATTATAGGTCTAAGTATTAGAGTTGGGTCTGGTCCATCGCACAATTGAATTTATAAGGGTTTAGGAGAGGTGCGAGACAATGCTTTTATTAATCTTGTTTTCTGAAAAAGTTCTGACCTCTTTCCGAATAAATAAATAAGCTATTTATAGTTTTTTTTTATTCTAGGTCTAAGTACTAGAGTAGGGCATGATCCATTAAGCAAATAAAATAGTTTTAGTCCCATAATATTATTAAATTCATTTTAAATAGAGATCTAATTTTATTATGAGCCTAATTACAAATTAAGCTCTTGTAAGCCTGTTTAGAATTTCTTTGGACTTAGCAGAATTGTTCTCGTCGTTACATCAATCTCCTAGGGGTGGAATCCGACCCCTACATTAAATATATGATAAATTAATACACTTTTAAATAATAACTTTTTTTGTGCTAACCAATTAGAGGTTCTTAAGTAAACAAATAAATTTGGAACGTTTTAGCATACAGCAATAAAAAAAAAAAATTATGGGCCATTTTTGGTTGATCGTTTTTTTCTAAAAAAAATGGCATGGATCCTAATCTTGGACCTCACCCAACACCCCCTAGAGCCAGGCACGCTTGCCCTTGTATTTACGTTCACGTTTGCGGTTTTTGAATGTTGAATTCTATTCAACTCAAAAAACTTGTTTTACATATTTACATAGACTGCTTTCGTTTTTTAATGAATTAAGAAAAAATAAAAGCAAAGAGGAGATTTAAGATTTGAAGTTTTGTAGTTTACCGAGTCTCGAACCATCTACTTAGACCTTCATCGTAGTCATGGTCTTCTGCCCTTCGGGTAGATTTCAGACGGTTGCGCATAATCTTATCCATCAATTTTGATGATAGTTGTAAAAGGGTTGCGGTTTTCATTTCCGTGTTATAAGAATCACAAAATTTTAATATGGAAACGCAAACGTAAACACTTATTTCTTTGTGTTTTGGTTTGTAAATAGATGGAAACAACGATGATAACTTCAACATTCAACGCTGTAATGTATACGTTTATTTTATTTTTTTGCTTGCAGAGGAACTAATGGAATATTGTGTGGAATGGTTTTTACTGTCGCTGCTTTGGTGTTTGCAGTTTTGGGTTTCCAATAGCAAAGACTATTATGTTTGCATTAATGTTAATGTTTATTTTTTTAATTAGTTCAATTGTTGTAAGAATTATTTGCGGACGTCCTATCTAAAATGTAAAAACTATGTCCCTTTCATATTCGTTTTTTTGTTTATCTTTAATAAATCCAAAAGCAAATCCTCAAAATTTTGGATATATAAAATTTGAGGTAGAAACCATGATCTATATATTACCTATGCAGCTATATATGCTCTAGATCAGAGATGCATGTGGGGCTGAACAACAACGTGAAATGGCAATTTAAACTACTAAACTCTATAATCATTAAAGAAATTAAGTTTGTGCTAAATAATATAGTTATCACTGGAGGTGATTTTTGACTTTGCAGAGACAACTAAGAACATTTAACTAAACATAAAAACCAACCATGCACTTTGGGTTTTTCATTCCATTCCTGATTAATTGTTTACTTGAATGATGCGTTATTCACATTGTGAATCGGTACTATTCAAAAACATGATATACTAATACATTAATTTTTTCATATAGGTGTCGGTTAATCTGTTAATAATACACTAATTGGAAAGGACATTGTGAATCTTAATTAATCTGCCCCTACTATAATCTCCACTTGAAATGTCCTTTCCAATTAGTCAAACTCTTTACGGAAGGATCCAAAAGAACAAAGTTATAAGAAATAGTAGTATAAAAAGACCATAAAAACGGAGACTAATAAACCGCCTCGTGTAGTTTCGTTTTTTTAATATTATCAATCAATACATAAAGTTAATAAAAGTAATTTAGATGTTAATAAAAATCTTAAACAACGACCAATTAAGGAACTTGCTCTCTCTGTATAAAAATCCTTTTGTTCGTCTTCTTTGTCTCATAACTCCAAAAAAAACTAAAAGACATGGAAACAACAAGGAAACTTTCTGCTCTCTTTTGCTTCTCTTCTCTCTTCTGTCTCCTCTTCACCATTAACCAAACCATGTCCGAATTCAGGCACATGGAGACTTTCTGCATCAAATCATCGGCCAACTTCACTCGAAACTCAACCTACCACACAAATTGATAACAAGATTTTATCCCGATTAAGAACTCAATTCCTAATTCACTAATCCAATGCAGATATAGGTTTAGGTTCGTTCAGGGACCGACAATACACTTTAGTTCTTTTTAAACACAATTCTAGCTAAGCGATTCGAGTGGTTTTAAGTCACGAAATTAAGTAACAAAGCAAAGTAAAATTCGGTTGAAAACAAATATGATTAAGGCGTTAGACTAGGGAATTTATCTCAGGGAATAGATCATCAAGAACCAAGCAATTATTCAGGATATTATTTCAAGCACCAATCTAGAACACAATCACAATTTTATGAGGATCCACTGTCGTGGCATCAACAACTTTATCAATTAATCTAGCACCCTAAACTGTCGTTTGAGACTAAAGAAATTAACAAGCATTAACGAATGAGATTGATAAGTTCACGATTTGCCTTAACTTCAACTGTCGTTGGCTAAGGGTCAAATCGCCCATCTAAGTTTATTCAAGCAATTTACTACACTTTTGATGAGTAAATCAAACCTAATATCAAAGGCTAGGTGATCAATCTAGTCTAGGCAATAAGCTTATCATTAGATGAAGATATCAAAATATAAGTATGATCCTATCTATTCCGAGTTCATTGAATCTCTAAATCCCTTTGAAAACCCTAATCTAACAAGGGAAATTACTCGCACATGATAGAACGAAAAACACAAAGAGAGATAGAAGAATTCATTGAATAAATAAAAGAGTAGGGTTCAAGAGAAACTCAATAACAAGTAGATGAACAACTCTTCAAAATCCAAAGCAAACGAAATCTCTCCAAGGTCTTTGAATCCAAAACGTGAAAAGCAAGTAAAAGGAAAGTGTTTTTGTCTCTGCGTGAGGCGTGTAGGAAAGCGTGTGAAAAACGTGTCAAGCGTCAAAGGAGGACTTCCTCTTTTAAAGGAAGAGGCGACTAGAAATAAGGAAGTAAATCTAATGAGAATCTTCTAGGTAAATCTTCTATTTAATGAATATCCTCTTTTGCAAATCTCCGGGTAAATATTCAGTTTAGTGAATATTCCTTTTCTTCAAATCTTCTGGATATTCACTTAAACGTCGGCAATCTTCTAGGTAATCTTCTGGGGAGCAGTCAAATCCGTTCTGGGAGCAGGTGCTCCCGTCTTCTGCTTCAAAAACCTCCAAAAGATCGTGTTTTCCTTCCTTTTCACCAAACCTCCTAGCAAACTCCAATTCTTCATTCCAGCCACCTTTGGACCTAAAAAGACTCAATAAAAAGGAGAAAGACTCGATAAAACCCTACAAAACAACGGTTAGAATACGCCAAAAATGGAGTATATCAATTCCCCCAGACTTAGATCTTTGTTTGTCCTCAAACAAACTCAAAACCAAGTAAAGGAAAACGGTTTGAAAACGTGGGAACTCTTTTATTCTCAGCGAACCGTACCTTTGGCTTTCGATCTGCAGACCACACAATCCAGATTACGAATGACAAAGTGTCACCAAAACAGTCTCAACACACTTCTCAACCAAGCCATTTCCCAAATAATTTTTTGCAATATCACAAACCAAACGCACTGAAAGTATGCGTGAGGAACTCGCTAATGACACCTTTTCAGGGAATACGGCGCTAAGGGTTTCAGGCTATTTAAGGGTGAGTTGAAAGTGTTTAGAGTGTTTAAGGGTTACCGATGTTTCGTAGAGGATGCAGGATATCGCGCAAAATTGCAAGAGAGAACAGGTCGGTTTGATGGCCCACATTCTCTAAATCACTCATTCCATCCCTTTTTTATTTCTTCCTCTCGCCTTAGCCAATCATCGTTCACCTTGGGTATACTCATAGTGCAGAGAGACATGCTTTTAAAGATTTTACCACTCTTCATCATCAGATTTTTTTTTTTTTTTTTTTTTTTTTTTTTTTTTTTTTTAGAAGAATGATGAAGAGGGGTTTGATTACACAGTCATGCCTCTCAAACACGAAAATAATAGAATTAATTTATGTGCCCAAGTGAGTCTCAATGATGTTCTTTCCTCTCCTTCCACGAAACCTCATAAATAAGAGCAGGTGCTCTGTCCTTCTGAACGAGTGATCTAGAGGCTGTGTCGACCCATCTCTCTCCGGCCCTTTTGCACATATGCTGCACATATGACAATGAAATACAAAGACGGCAAGGGGGTTGAAAAGAGGTAAGGTTAAAGGAGGGTACTAGCTAAAAATGAGCTAGCTATTCAGGATCAGCAAGAGTGGTAAAAAGGAAAAGAAGTCCTGAATATAAATCGTTTCCCTAGTCTAGTGCCAATAGCGAGAAAATTTTTGGTCAATATGAAACCTGGAAAATGATGCATTGAGGTGTTCCAGCTATTCCTTGTAATCCATGCTCTGAAGAAATGGTCACTAGAAAGAGAGTTAATCAGCAAAAGTGGTTCAGAGATCGTCATAGAATAACATCCGAATTCCCAACTTAAAAAGTCTTGACTCAATAAAACTTTGAAAAACAGACTCAAAAGACATAAGAAAAGAAAACATCCAAAATAAACAACATCAGCAGCAACTCCCCCCAGACTTACTTCACACCGACCCGGTGTGAAAATAAGAAAAGAGAGAGATAAGAAATAAATCCGAAAATAAAGAAATGCAGGGAAAGAAATTGGCTTAGCGGAAATGGAAAGAAGGGATATGAGAGCAACTAAGCACTCGTAGTGTGCTCGGAATCCACGTCGTCATCGGTAGTTGGCTTCGTACGTTTGGAAGAACGTGTGACACGGCCTGAAGCAGATTGACGAGCAGACGGTCGAGGAGCAGGCTGAGGAGCAGGGTGAGGAGCAGCAGAGGTGGATGGCGCGGTCGCTGTTGCACTGATGCAGCCTTTCTGGAGCATGTACAGCATTCGGCGGAGAAGGCCGTTGTTCTTCTTGGTGGAGTCCACCATCCATGTCTTGTACTCGGCATCCGTCGGATCGTCGGAGATCTCACGAAGGAGATACTCGCTCCTGTAGGGCCGGCACATGTAAGCCTTGCTCTTTTTGACCGAAGCGGTGGCCCTCTCCAAATCCTCGATCTCGTCATCACTCAAGTAAACTGGGGATTCGGGAGCAGGAGCTTCGGAGCGGGTGCTCTCAGGAGGAACAGCTGCTCCTGTTTCGTCACAAAGAAAAGTTGGACCCGGTGTAAACCCGATGTTAACTCCATCTTGCACATCCGTCAAGGCTGGCTGGGGCAACCTACAAAACAGAAGACGATCATCCCGAGAAGTAAATCGGTAGATGTTTGCATCCGCCATGATTTGACAGTTGATGAGGAAATTGATATCCATGACGCGCTCCTCATCGATGCAAGGCGTGTTGTTCAAATCGACTCCCAAATGTACGAATAGCCTTGTCAAAAGGCTCCCAATCCTCTCTGTCTTCGTCTTCCTATCCACGGTCCTCTTCTCCGCAATGACTCGAGCAAGTACGGCGCCCAGGTTGACATCAATGTCCATATCGCAAGCGAGCTCCGGAACCGTAGAAAGAACTTCCCGAACCCCATTATAGAGGAGCACCAGCTCTGCAATTCGAACCTTGCTATGGTTCTCTTGAGCGAAGAAGATAGCGGATAAAGCCTTAGCCGCAATTCGGATTGCGGGGTTGCGGATGGAAGATTGAGCCGCACTACGAGATGCGTAGGTACCGTGAGCAATGTAGTTCCAAAAGACATGCTTAGCTGGGAAGACGGTTGGAAAGGCAACAGTCTCCGATTCGGAATCGAATCCATAAACCGTGCAAAGTGTCCTTATGGAGATGCCGTATTTCTTCCCATTGGTGAAGAAAGTGAGAACTCCTTGAGATGCCACCGGATGTTTGGGATTGGTGAAGGTTAACTTAGCCGAGGCCAAGCATTGACGCACTAGATCCGGATAGAGCACATCGGTGGAAGAGACGAGCTCGGTGAGTTGAGCACGTGAGAGAATATCGCTTACTTCTCGGTGAAGTCCAAGGTTCCTCAACGTATTGGGGCACATAAATCGGGTTGGCTCGATGTCAACCTCCAACCAATTGTTGTAATAGTAAGCGTCATTCTGATCCCAAGCATCATCCGAGTTGAGCAGGAGACTAGAATCGGGTAGAACAAAACGGATTGGATCGGCGGCTCGTGGCCATGGATATGGTACACCACTCGTCGTAACAATCCCCTTGCCCTTGGTGGCCTTGCTCATAGGGTTTCCGTATGAGATTTTTGTCATCCTGTTAGTGGGCCTAATTTGAAATCCGAAAATTCGAAATTCAAAATTACCCAGGAGAGCAGGCGGCGTGTTGGGTAGAGCAGGTGCTCTCCGTGACTCTTGAGCAAAATTTGGCAGTGGCTCCTGTGTCGATCGACAGTGAGTTGTGTTGATCGACGGCGAGGTCACTGGAAAAATTTCGCATCCCAGCTTCGATCAGTGTCGATCGACAGTAGTCCTTGTCGATCGACGGCGGACTCTCTGGAAAAATTTCGCCCTTCTGGTTTTTTTTTTTTTTTTTTTTTTTAGGAAAAACCTGAAAAATTCAAAGCTAAAAACAAAATTAGTAGAAAAAGAAATCAAATTTAAAAGAGTTAGAAAACATACCGGTGGGTTGCCTCCCACCAAGCGCTTGGTTAAAGTCTATAGCTCGACCTGGTTAGCCATTTTAGGCTTTGGGTGCATCGCCTAAGGGGATGAATCCACCTTCGGCTTGGTCTATCACGCCAAGATATGGCTTAAGGCGTTGGCCATTGACCACAAATTCGGCTCCATCGGTGTCCAGCAACACCACGGCTCCATAGGAACGGACCTCCTTGATGACAAAGGGTCCGGACCACCGAGATCTCAACTTCCCAGGAAAAAGTTTAAGACGAGAGTTAAAGAGGAGTACCTTGTCGTTTGGTTGGAAATCTCGCTCGAGGATTCTCTTGTCATGATACCTCTTGGTTCTCTCCTTGTAAATCTTAGAGCTCTCATAGGCCAGATGCCTAATCTCATCCAATTCGTGAAGCTGCATGGACCTTCTTTCAAACGCCGGTTTGATGTCATAATTTATTAACTTAACCGCCCAAGCTGCCTTGTACTCGAGCTCAACTGGAAGATGACAAGACTTCCCATATACCAAGTGAAAAGGTGTCGTCCCTAACGGAGTCTTGTACGCAGTTCTGTAAGCCCACAACGCATCATCCAACTTGTAAGACCAATCTTTCCTAGACACTCCCACGGTCTTTTGCAAGATACTCTTGATTTCCCTGTTGGAAACCTCAACCTGTCCGCTAGTTTGTGGATGATATGGCGTTGCTACCTTGTGTGTGACACCATTCTTTTTTAATAACCCTTCGAAAATCTTGTTGATGAAGTGAGAGCCTCCATCACTGATGACCACACGTGGCACTCCAAACCTAGGGAATATGATAGACTTAAACATCTTCACCACAACGCGGGAGTCATTTGTTGGGGACGCAATAGCCTTCACCCACTTGGAAACGTAATCCACTGCCACTAGGATATACTTGTTTCCGTAGGAGGATGGAAAAGGTCCCATAAAATCTATTCCCCATACGTCAAACACTTCAACTTCCAGAATAAAGTGTTGAGGCATCTCGTTCCTTTTAGAGATATTCCCTTGGCGTTGACATGTATCACAATGTGATATGAAATTCTGTGCATCCCTGAACATAGTCGGCCACCAATATCCAGCTTGTAGTGCCTTGGAAACTGTCTTGAAGGTGGCGAAGTGACCGGCGTAATTAGAACTATGACAATGAAAGAGAATTCCAGGAATCTCCTCATCCGGTACACACCTTCGAAAGATACCGTCCGAGCACTGTTTGTAGAGAAAGGGCTCGTCCCAAAAATATCTTCGTATCTCACGGAGAAACTTCCTCTTCTTATCTCCCACAAATTCGACCGGTTCCTGATCAGCAGCCAAGTAGTTTGCTATCTCCCCAAACCAAGGGAAACTCGGAACAACTTCCCTGGATATAGCCGCGCAAAAGGCTTCCGGAGTATGTGCTCCTGGCTGGACTGACTGCTCTTGTAACCAGACTCCAACTGCATAAACGTGTTCATCTGGAAGTGAATCATCCAGAGGTATCTCATCATCCACCCTCATGCGTGACAAGTGATCAGCAACTCCGTTCTCTGTTCCTTTCCTATCAACAATCTGAAGATCGAATTCCTGGAGTAAAAGGATCCACCTCAAAAGTCTCGGCTTAGCATCCTTTTTGGTGAGCAAATACTTCAAAGCTGCGTGGTCGGTTTGCACAATCACCTTGGAACCAACAAGATAAGTCCTGAACTTTTCAAAGGCGAACACAACTGCTAGAAGTTCCTTCTCGGTTGTAGCGTATCGGCATTGAGCTTCATCTAGGGTTCGGCTCGCGTAGTATATCACGTGGAGTTTCTTATCTTTTCTCTGACCCAATACAGCTCCTACTGCGTAATCACTTGCATCCGTCATTATTTCAAAAGGGAGATCCCAGTCCGGTGGTTGGACAATGGGTGCGCTTACCAGAGCTCCCTTTATTGTGTGAAAAGCTTCAAGGCATGCTGCATCGAATTCAAACTTGGTCTCCTTACACAACAGTTGAGTGAGTGGCCTTGATATCTTTGAAAAATCTTTGATGAAACGGCGGTAAAAACCAGCATGACCCAAGAAACTCCGTATTCCTTTGACTGAATCCGGCGGTTGCAAACTCATCATAACCTCAACCTTTGCTCGGTCAACCTCTATACCCTTTTCAGAAATCCGATGACCAAGAACAATACCGTCTCGAACCATGAAATGACACTTTTCCCAGTTGAGCACTAGATGCTTCTCCTCGCATCGCTGCAACACCCTGCACAAATTTGACAAACACACAGAAAAAGAGCTTCCATAGACGGAGAAATCGTCCATGAAAACTTCCATTATATCCTCAATCAAATCGGTAAAAATTGACATCATGCACCTTTGAAAAGTCGCAGGGGCATTACATAATCCAAACGGCATTCGGCGATAAGCGAACGTGCCGTATGGACATGTGAATGTCGTTTTCTCCTGATCGTCTGGGTGGATGGGAATCTGAAAAAAACCTGAATACCCATCTAAAAAGCATTAGTATGGGTGGTTAGCCAATCTTTCAAGCATTTGGTCAATAAATGGCAGGGGAAAATGGTCTTTTCTAGTGGCGGCATTTAACTTCCTATAATCAATACACATTCTATGGCCAGTAACTGTCCTAGTAGGTATCAATTCATTTTTCGCATTAGTGATCACAGTTATTCCGCCTTTCTTAGGTACTACGTGAACTGGGCTAACCCACTTGCTATCCGAAATCGCATAAATTACACCTGCTTCTAGAAGTTTCATGATTTCCTTTTTTACTACGTCCTTCAGATTCGGGTTTAACCTCCTCTGATGCTCAATAGAATTCTTTGATTCATCTTCTAGGTGTATCCTATGCATGCAAAGTTCAGGTGAAATTCCAGGAATATCATCTAGTGAATAACCTAAGGCTTTTCTATACTTCCTTAGTTCACACAAGAGCAAAGTGGTTTCCACATTATTCAACTCGGCATTAATGATCACGGATAAGTAGAGTTAGGGCCTAGAAACGCGTACCTTAGCCCGGCAGGAAGGGTTTTGAGCTCGAGTTTTGGAGCTTTCAGCTCGCTCCAAGGGCTGTCAACAATGTTTCCAGAAGGTAGGGTCTCGTCTTCGGGAGCAGCTGCTCCTTCAGCATCGTCTGGTTTAAGATTCAAGAAACCGGTGGACTTTTTGTTCTGACCCGAATCCATTATCCTGGCTAACCCGACTGCATCCTCACTTAAATAACCATGTTCACTTTCGGCCTTGGTTAGCACCACTTCAAGCGGATCATCGGTTAGGAGTTCTTCCATGTCGTCTTCCGAGATCTCAAGGTCTCCTTCGACGGCAAAGGTTTGCCCATCAATGGTTGGCTGTTTGAGCAATCTATCCATCTCAAACTCCATGATAATGTCTCCCAGCTGGAAACCAATTATACCATTCCTCACATCGATAATCGCACCAGCTGTGCGCAGGAAAGGACGTCCCAAAATCAAGGGATCCTTCGACTCTTCATCAAGTTCCAGCACTACAAAATCAGCCGGGATAAACGTGTTGCCTATCCTGACATGTAGATCCTCTAGGATTCCCACGGGTAACTTCACCGACCTGTCAGCAAAAACCAAAGAAATACGAGTTGGTTTAAAGTTAGTATAACCAAGTTTCCTTGCAACCGAATATGGCATGAGATTCACGCTGGAACCCAAGTCACACAAGGAACACTTGAAACACGTAGAACCAATCTGCACGGCCAACACAAATTTCCCGGGATCATCGAGCTTCTTAACCATCCGGTTTTGCAGAACGGCACTGCAATCCTTAGAGACCAATGTAGTACCTTGCTCTGATGAAACCTTACCAGTGATCAAACCTTTAACGTACTTCTTCATAGCCGACATCATCTGTATAGCATCGGTTAATGTGAGTTTAACCGTGAGTTGATCTAACATCTCCTTACACTTTGCCTCCTCTAAATCTTTCTGCAATTTCCTTGGGGGTACTGGGTAAGGGACTGGGGGTTTGTAAACACGAGACCGAACTTGGTCAACTAGCTCATTCGGTCTAAGTACAGGACGAGATGATCCAGCAACTGTCTTATCCTGTTTCTCAGCTGGAGCAGGTGCTCCTTGTTGGAGCGGGTGCTCCACAGTCTCTTCTGGGCAGCTCTCAGCTGCTGCCCCCACAACCGGTGGAAGAGTTCTCCCACTTCGCAGCGTGATTGCAGCCACAAACTCTCTGGGGTTGGCTGTCGGTTTACCTGGCAGAACTCCCTGTGGGCTTTTGACGGCCTTTGCGGTTTGAGCTACTTGCTTGTCAAGCTTCTTAACATGGTTAGTCACGGCTTCGAGTCTACCGTTGAGGTCCGAATACATGGAGTCTACCTTATTGGTCAGCTCAGCAGCGGTCTTCTTCTGATTATCCATCAACTGTTGCATCATGCTCTTGAGTTCATCCTGAGAAGTACTACCGGAGCTCGTAGGAGCTTGGAAGTTGTTAAAGTTGGGCTTTTGACTCTGATACGTAACGAATGCCTTGCCTTGAAAACCCTGAGGTGCCGTCTTCGGGAAACCTTGATCCTGAGGTTTTTGGTTCTGATAACCGGTTTGCTGCGGGTATACCTGGTCCTGTGGATTCTCTACATTCGTACTCCGGTAGGAGAGATTTGGGTGGTTCCTGTAGTTTAAATTGAACCCTTGGTGTCGGACATACCCTTGCCCATTCACGTAAAGCACTTCCTCTTGATCATCATCTCCTGCCTCGGTCGTATCCTCGACTAGTGGTTCTCCACTCTCATCGGCAAAGTGAACCATCCTTTGGTTCCCTTTGAGCAGCAAGTTGACCCTGGCCGTTAGGTCATCGATCTTACGAGAATCCGTTCCATTAGGTTTCGTAGTCCGATCATATTCCTGAGACTTGTTGCTTGAGCTTGCGGCTAGGTTCTCAATGAGCTTGTAAGCATTTTCCTTTGTCTTGGTCATAAAGTCACCATCACTAGCAGCATTCAACGTGTTCCGGTAGTCCCAATCAACACCTTCGTAGAAAATACTCAACAAATTCTCATCCGTGAATCCGTGATGTGGGCACTCTCTTTTATACTCTTTAAACCTCTCCCATGCCTCATAGAAGGATTCGCCGGTTTGTTGCTGAAACGTAGAGATCTTGTTTCTCAAACTTGCAGTCTTGGCTTTAGTGTAGAAGTGATCCAGAAACGCCGCTCTACACTGTGGCCAAGTCGTAATAGATCCAGCCGGCAAAGACTTGAGCCATCGTGAAGCCTTATCCGCGAGCGAAAAGGGAAAGAGCTTACACTTCAAGAAATCCGGGTTCATCCCATTAGAGCTTGTCGTGGAGCAGATCTCCTCGAAATTCTCTATATGGTCCATCGGAATTTCAGCGGGTAGTCCGTGGAATAGATGTTGCTTGACCAGCGTGATCATTTGAGGTTTGATCTCATAATCTTGCCTTAAAACACCAGGAGGAACGATTGCAGCTCGGTTCCTATAGAAGGCGTGAGGATTGTCCATATCCCCGATGGCACGTTCTTGCTGTTGGTTACGGTTTTGTTGCTGTTGCAGCTGAGCCATCTGATCTTGTAGCCTCTTCATCTCGGCCACCATGTCAATGTCTGTTTGGTCACCCATGTTGACCTTATCAGATTTTGTCTTTCGGTTGGTTCGTTCTAGTCTTGCAAGTTCCGAGTTACTGAAGTACACGAGAGGTGATTGTCGACCTTTTCGGGTAGACTTAGCTTTCATGCACCCTGAAACACAAGCAAGAGAAACAAAAAGAACGAATTAGTACTTAGTCTAGAAACGTATTTGTAAAACTAAAGGTATCGAAGTAGTCCCCGTCGCAACGGCGCCAATTTGATAACAAGATTTTATCCCGATTAAGAACTCAATTCCTAATTCACTAATCCAATGCAGATATAGGTTTAGGTCGTTCAGGGACCGGCAATACACTTTAGTTCTTTTTAAACACAATTCTAGCTAAGCGATTCGAGTGGTTTTAAGTCACGAAATTAAGTAACAAAGCAAAGTAAAATTCGGTTGAAAACAAATATGATTAAGGCGTTAGACTAGGGAATTTATCTCAGGGAATAGATCATCAAGAACCAAGCAATTATTCAGGATATTATTTCAAGCACCAATCTAGAACACAATCACAATTTTATGAGGATCCACTGTCGTGGCATCAACAACTTTATCAATTAATCTAGCACCCTAAACTGTCGTTTGAGACTAAAGAAATTAACAAGCATTAACGAATGAGATTGATAAGTTCACGATTTGCCTTAACTTCAACTGTCGTTGGCTAAGGGTCAAATCGCCCATCTAAGTTTATTCAAGCAATTTACTACACTTTTGATGAGTAAATCAAACCTAATATCAAAGGCTAGGTGATCAATCTAGTCTAGGCAATAAGCTTATCATTAGATGAAGATATCAAAATATAAGTATGATCCTATCTATGCCGAGTTCATTGAATCTCTAAATCCCTTTGAAAACCCTAATCTAACAAGGGAAATTACTCGCACATGATAGAACGAAAAACACAAAGAGAGATAGAAGAATTCATTGAATAAATAAAAGAGTAGGGTTCAAGAGAAACTCAATAACAAGTAGATGAACAACTCTTCAAAATCCAAAGCAAACGAAATCTCTCCAAGGTCTTTGAATCCAAAACGTGAAAAGCAAGTAAAAGGAAAGTGTTTTTGTCTCTGCGTGAGGCGTGTAGGAAAGCGTGTGAAAAACGTGTCAAGCGTCAAAGGAGGACTTCCTCTTTTAAAGGAAGAGGCGACTAGAAATAAGGAAGTAAATCTAATGAGAATCTTCTAGGTAAATCTTCTATTTAATGAATATCCTCTTTTGCAAATCTCCGGGTAAATATTCAGTTTAGTGAATATTCCTTTTCTTCAAATCTTCTGGATATTCACTTAAACGTCGGCAATCTTCTAGGTAATCTTCTGGGGAGCAGTCAAATCCGTTCTGGGAGCAGGTGCTCCCGTCTTCTGCTTCAAAAACCTCCAAAAGATCGTGTTTTCCTTCCTTTTCACCAAACCTCCTAGCAAACTCCAATTCTTCATTCCAGCCACCTTTAGACCTAAAAAGACTCAATACAAAGGAGAAAGACTCGATAAAACCCTACAAAAAAACGGTTAGAATACGCCAAAAATGGAGTATATCACAAATCTCAACACTCTTCTCTCCACTCTTAGCAATGAAAGTAAAGATGAGCAGAGCTCAGAAGAGATTGAAAGGATAAACTCAGGATTTCATATCATCAAAACCTAATCTTTACAGACTCGATACAGACTTGCTTAAATAGCCTGACAAGGCTGACACGATACTGACATCTGTCACAAATCAGACGGTTATACATGATCCTAGAGAATCGAATCTATTCTTGAGCTGTATACAATCAGCTGGTTTTGCCAAAACCTTGAATGGTTTTGCTTTTCTCTGCTTGTACGGTGTTGCCGTTGGAGAAGATAAGGCAGAGTCCTTTGTCTTGTTGTCAAGCACCTTAGTGGACTGATCTGTATTGTTAAAGCCCACATTGGTGTTATTCTTTGGCCCAGATGATTTTGTTGAGTGAAGACCTTCGGTTTTTCCAAGAGTCTTTGCCTTAACTTCATTTGGTTGTTCAATACACCCCCTCAAACTTTGTGTAGGGCATCTGTCCACACCAAGTTTGAATCGAAGTTCCTTAAAGATAGCAATAGGTAGAGACTTGGTAAATATATCTGCTAGCTGATGTTTGGAAGGAATGTGATGTACCACAACTTTCTTCATAGCAACTCTTTCCCTTACGTAGTGCCAATCGGTTTCGAAGTGTTTTGAGCGCTTGTGCAGAGCTGGATTGGCCGAGAGATAGACAGATGATAAGTTGTCACAATATAAGTTGGGAAGAGCTGGTAAGTTGACACCAATTTCTCTGAGTAGATCTTCTAGCCAAGTGACTTCGGCTGCCAAATCTGATAAGGCTCTATATTCTGCCTCTGTGGAGCTTCTTGATACTGTCTCTTGTTTCCTTGCAGACCACGATATTATGTTGAGACCTAGAAAGGTGCAGAAACTTCCAGTGGATCGTCTGGTCTCTTTGCAGCCCGTCCAATCGCTGTCACTATAGGCGTTAGAGTAAAATCAGTAGAGGCAGAGAAGAGAGTACCTAAATCTGTAGTTCCACGAAGATATCTCAGGATCCTTTTGAGCAAATAGTAGTCTGACATCATCGGACAATGCATTTTCTGACATATGTAATTCACCGCAAATTGGATGTCTGGTCTTGTAAGAGTGAGATACTGAAGTATTCCCGCCAAGCTTCTGAAATAAGTAGGTTTAGGGAAGATCTCAGATTGACCAGAGACTTTATCCAGTTGCAACAGAAGAGGTGTAGGCATTGATGAGCAATCTGCCATTCCTGCTGTGCAAAGGAGATCTTCAGTATACTTGGCTTGATTCAAGAAGAGGCCATTTGGTAGAAATGTAGCTTGTATTCCCAAGAAGTATTGGAGGGTTCCCATGTCCTTCATCATGAACTCAGTGTTGAGAGTCTTGAGCAAATTATCCATGAGATTGTTGTCATTACCTGTAAGCAACATATCATCAACATACAAGAGAAGAAGCATTGTGTTCCCATTGTGTTGATAAGCAAAGAGTGAGGGATCCTTTTTGCAGCAAGTGAAACCAAAGTCCAGGAGAAAGTTGCTGAATTTGTTGAACCATTCTCTAGGAGCTTGTTTCAATCCGTAGATGGCTTTGTGTAGTTTGTAGACATGATTTGGATACTGAGGGTCGATAAATCCAGGAGCTTGATGCATGTAAACTGTTTCTGTGAGATCGCCATGGAGAAATGCATTTTTGACGTCTAGTTGCCTGATACTCCATTTGTTCACTGTGGCAGCATGTAGCACAGTCCTAACAGTTACTGTTTTGACGACTGGACTGTAAGTTTCCAAGTAGTCGATTCCCTCTTCTTGATCAAAACCTTTAGCACACAACCGAGCTTTAAGTTTATCCAAGTCTCCAGTGGAAAATAGTTTGGTTCTAAATACCCATTTGCACCCAAGAACATTCATATCTGGATGGTAAGGGACTAAAGAGAAGGTACCAATTTCCTTGAGTGTGCCCATCTCATCGCCCATTGTGGCATTCCAACCAGCATGCTTGAGTGCTGCAGTTACTGTTTTTGGCTCTGAGAGAGGAGAAGAGGTGGTCAATAGAATATACCTCGTATTGGGATTTCGGATTCCATCTTTCCCCCTGGTGACCATTGAATGAGTGTTGATGATGCTGTCTTGTGCTTCAGCTGTTTCCAGTGGCTCAATTGTAGTCATATCTGGTGAGACAACAGCTTCAGGACTATGAGTGGTTGTAGGCAGGGGAGGAAAGTCTGCAGATGTGAACAGAGATTCAGAAGCTTCAGAAGAACTATCATCGTCATGAGATGTTTCGAGTGATGTAGTCTCTGGTTGTGAAGGAGCTGGATGTGTGTGAACTGGTTCTGATTCAGAGATGTCAGAATTTGCATCAAAGGAAGAAGGAGACATAGCTATGACAGACGATGAATCCGCAGCAGCAGCAGGAATCCCAAGACCTTGTTTCCAGGCAGAGAGGAGATGTGTGGTGGCCTGAGTGTGATACTTAGCATATGTGTCTGCAAAGGGAAACTCATGTTCGTCGAACAGAATATGTCTGCTTATGTACACTCAACCAGTTGGAGGATACACACATCGGTAGCCCTTGTACTTGTCATTGTAGCCCAAGAAAACATATTTCAAAGACCTTGGCTCCAGTTTATTAGAAGTATATGGCCGAAGAGAAGGATAGCAGGCACATCCAAATATTCTGAGAAAAGTGTAGTTAGGTTGTTTGGCAAACAGAGCTTCATACGGACTCAGGTGATCAGGCAGTGTAGATGAGGGCAAGAGATTACTGAGGAAATTTGCCGTAAAGAAGGCTTCTACCCAGTACTCTTGAGGAATTGTACTTCCAAACATCATTACCAAACCTAGTTCAATGAGATGCCTATGTTTTCTCTCTGCAATCCCATTTTGTTGAGGTGTGTGAGGGCAAGAAATGAGTTGCTTGATTCCACAGTTAGCCAGATGTGTCCCAAATCGCTTACTTATAAACTCACCCCCTCCATCACATTGAAACATCTGTATTTTGTGATTGAGCTGGTTCTCTACAAATGATTGAAAGACAAGGAAAATTGAGAAGAAGTCTGACTTTCATTTGAGTGGATAAAACCAACTGTATCTTGAAAAATTGTCAATGAAGATAACATAATATTTAAACCCTTGAACAGAACACACAGGAGACGGGCCCCAAAGGTCACAGTGAACTCTCTCAAGAGGTTTAGTAGCGACAAAAGGTGAAGAAGAAAAAGGCAGTCTTGCACTCTTCCCAAGCTGACAGGATTCACAGATCTTGACAGTCTTCTTTGTGCAGACAATAGCTTTATTCCGAGATAGATGTTGTAAAACCTCATTGCTAGGGTGACCAAGTCTGCGGTGCCAATCATCTGCGCTTGTTGTCATTTGCCTGGTAGAGTAGAAGGCCACAAATAAGGCATTGTCCAAGACATAAAGATCTTCACGTCTGCTTCCTTGTGTCAGGACTTGCTTTGTGAGTTTGTCCTTTATAGCCACACCATCACTCAAACTCAATGGATATAGGATAATCTTATGTAAGCCGAGAGACAGAGAGCAACGATTTGACAATGGATGGACAAACAAGAACATTATTGAGAGAGAGGTTACCTGACACAGTTTGCAGAGGGATAGATCCAATATGAGTCACTGGAAGGAAGCTGCCATCGCCAACCATAACAGCATCATTCCCATTGTAAGAAGTCACAGTTTTGAGATTCTTAGGAGAGTTGGTCACATGAGTTGAAGCACCGGTATCGGGATACCATTCTTGACATGAGTAGTGAGTGTCTTCGGATACTTTCAGGGCAGCCAAAGCAGTGGAGACATCGTAGCCTTGAGTAGAGCTATCATACTTCAGATCAAACCGCTTGTGACATGTCAAAGCTCCATGTCCATACTTCTGGCAAATTTGACAAGTAGGTTTGTCTGAGCCACCAGTGTTGTTGAATTGTTGATGAAAACCTCTGCCTCTAGTGGAGTAAGAACCTCTTCCTCTGTTTGAACCACGTCCACGGTTGTAACCAGATCCATCGTATCCATCAGACTTGTTGTAACCAGAAGAGTTATGAGTGTTGTTGACAGCAAAAGCCATGTGAGGTGTGACTGAAGTTTCAGAGGCCTCATATGTCTTGAGTCTTTCTTCAAACCCAGTAAGACGATAGACAACATCCTCAAAGGATGGACCATGATATGAATCAAGAGCATTTTCTATGACTGTAGCAACGGTCTCATACTCTTTCCCTAAACCATTTAGAACCCCATAAATCTTCTCCTGATCCGGGACTGGGTAACCAATGGAATCTAGTTGGTCACAGATGGTTTTAATCTCCTTCAAGTATTCATCCACAGATTTCCCTAGCTTAGCTACCGTTTGTAATCTACGTTGCAAATCAAACTTCCTAGATGTAGAAACCCGATTAAAGTGCTTAGCTAGAGCTAACCATACCTCTTGAGCAGATTGGAGACCATAAACCACACGTAGAGCGTCCTCAGACAGAGTTCCAAAGAGCCAGCTTTTGATGAGTTGGTTATTCAGCATCCATTTAGCGAAATCTGGATTTGCAGCTTCAGAGACGACATCGCCGGTTTTGACAGAGATAGTCGGAGCTGGTCGAATGGTGTTGCCATTAACGTAGCCGAGAAGCTGATGACTGGCCAGAAAAAACTCAAACTGGGTCTTCCAGAGGAGATAGTTAGACGCAGTGAGCTTTAGAGTGACGCATTGAAAGATGTTAAGAGCGGAAGCGAAAAGATTAGAGCCCTCCATGGCTCTGATACCATGAAAGTAAAGATGAGCAGAGCTCAGAAGAGATTGAAAGGATAAACTCAGGATTTCATATCATCAAAACCTAATCTTTACGGACTCGATACAGATGATACGCTCAAATTTAACCCTGAGCCACTCTCTCAAATTAAGAGATCGTGTAGTACTTAGGGATCGAATCCACAGGGAAAAGAATCACAAAGTAAAATTCCAAATTCAAATTAAGCTAAGTGAGTAATAATGTAATGAAAAAGCAAGTAAATAAAGCAAGCAAACGATGATTGTTGTTCTTTAAATCAATGAGACAAAGCGCTAGGCATCGGGTAATTCGCAGGCATGACTTTAAATCGAAGCACTAAATTACTGTCGGGATATTTATTAAGAACCGTTCTTAAACTCGAAATCAATTGTAAAACTAATCAACTCTCGTTGCAGAAGTTATCTATGATTAAATCCTAGCAAACCAAATTCCTTTGCGAGTTCTATAAATTTAATCAAGCATTAACAAGCAGTTTCGATATGTTCACAAAATCACTAAGCCAAATTCCTTTGCGAATAGTTATTTTACTCATCAATGATATTGTTCCAGTTAACTAATAATGCTTTCGCATCTATCCATCAACCTAACATATCTAATTCAGGGTGATCAATCCTAAAACAGAATTAAAACTATCAAGGTGAAGAACACAAGTTAGATTGATCCCAACAGTAATAAAGTTCTAGCAATTTATCATCAGCCTTTGAAAAACCCTAAACCTAACAAGTAGATTACTCAGACATGATGATTTAAACAAGCATAATAACTGAATAATACTGCATTAAAAAGATAAAGATAGAGATACAAAAGGGTTCGAAGAAATCTCTGAAAAGAGTCTGAACTTGTCTCCCTAAAAGCTCTGAATCAAATCTCTCTCCTAGGTCTCAATAGAAAAATAAAAGCCTCCTAACTAAAAACCTAAGTAAAACTATATATAATACAGGTAAAAGTCGGATTGGACTTTAGGAAAAACGCCTGGAAACTTTGGCCCGAAAAAGGAATTTCTTCATTAAACACACGTGTCGATCGATAGACAGGATGATTGTCGATCGACAGGATACTCTCTGGGAAAACTTCATGTCTCGTCACGAACCATGTCGATCGACACTAACGATCTGTGTCGATCGACGCTTGCTCCCCTGTTTGAATTTGACTTGATCATTCCTCTTCAAAAAGTTCCAAAAGCTTCCATTTGACTCCAATCGAACATTTACCTGCAAAGACTCTAAAAACACCAAAAACACCAAAAAGACTATACAAAAATGACTTATATCGTGGTCTTAAATGGGTAAAAATCACGATATTTCAACAGACTTGCTTAAATAGCCTGACAAGGTTGACACGATACTGACATCTGTCACAAATCAGATGGTTATACATGATCCTAGAGAATCGAATCTATTCTTGAGTTGTATACAATCAGCTGGTTTTGCCAAAACCTTGAATGGTTTTGCTTTTCTCTGCTTGTACGGTGTTGCCGTTGGAGAAGATAAGGCAGAGTCCTTTGTCTTGTTGTCAAGCACCTTAGTGGACTGATCTGTATTGTTAAAGCCCACATTGGTGTTATTCTTTGGCCCAGATGATTTTGTTGAGTGAAGACCTTCGGTTTCTCCAAGAGTCTTTGCCTTAACTTCATTTGGTTGTTCAATAAGCAACCAATCATCATTGTCCATGGATCCTTCATATGCACAGGAGATGTCAACAGAACAACTTGCAACTCATGCGTCAAGACCGCAACCATCGAGATTGCCAAAAACTGTTCTAACCACCGCGAAGCGATCATTTACTACTACGATTGTATGGTTCGATACTCAGATAAGTTCTTCCTCTCGACTTTGGAGACAAAGCCTGAGACATATTGGTCGGCTTATGATCCAATACCCAAATCTTATGGTAAATTTAAACAGAGGTTGTCTGACAAAATGGGAGAAGTTATTGTTAGATCATCTTTGTTGTCTTCGTCGCTTACTCCATATTATCTTATGGAAACGACTAGGTTCGATAACTTGTATGATCTCGAGTCTATGGTTCAGTGTGATGCTAATTTAGATCCTGGAAATTGTAGCACATGTCTAAAACTTGCGTTCCAAGAACTCACTGACTGTTGTAGTGATCAGCTTTGGGCTATGATCTTCACTCCCAAATGTTTTGTGAGTTTTGAGACTTCAAATTCTTCGTTGCCGGCTCTTCCACCGCCGAATCGTAGTGGTTCCTCCTCGATTACAGGTGAGTATAAATACTACTCTATAAAGTTCTTTCAGTTAATACTCCTTCGGTTTCATTATCATTAATGTTTTTTACAGAATGCATTTTTAAATTTAGATAAAAAAATTTAATACTGTATCAACTATCAAGTAATACAAAACAATGAGAATACCTTTACAGTAATAAAATTTGCCAAAATAAGACACATTGATTTATATAATGTCTCACATTAGGACTTTGTCATATTTTTCCGAAAATGCCCATTCTTTTTTGAAAAAAAAATCAAATATAAGGTTTTTAAATCTGAAAAAAATCTGAAAATTATAAGCATGTCATGAATAGTACATTTATACAAAAAAAATTATTTTTGAAGTTGAAAATAATTTATTAAAAATGAGTCTAGTATTCCATTCCACCATTGATTTTTTCAGTAGAATTTAGATTCTAAGTATGTCAAAAAGTCTACCAAACGTAGAAACAAGTTTCTACTTATTTTTAACATTCTACAATCGCGAAGAGCCATTTTTCCACCACTTAGTCTCATTCTACCAACCGCATATAGTACTTTCTGCCTCACGATTCTACTATTTGAAAACCATCTACTAAATAGTAGAATGTACTTTATGCACAGTTAATAACCATATCCTTAAATTTAGGAGTGAATATTTTATTTCCTAAAATACATATTTGTAAATATATTATTAATTTTTTAAAATATTACGTTAATATTTTTTACATTATTAACGTTTTTTAAAAATATTTTATAAGAATTTTTTATTTATTTAATTAATTATTTTTATTAGTAATTTCCTATTTTAAATAACTTAAAAAAATTTAAACAAACATTTTCCTTTTATGATTTTCTAATTACTGATAAAATAAATATTATTCAACTATTTAGTAAAAAAATTATTAATAATAACTGAAAAATATTTAATACTTTTTTTTTACAAACGTTTTTTATTAATAATAATAACTGAAAATTCTTATAATATGTCTGAAAACTTTGTTACAAATATTAACGTTTCAAAAACTTTGTTACATATATTACAATGTTGAATAATTATATTTGTTAATGGCTTTTGTTATTACTAATGTTACAAATATTAATTTTTTTTATTAATATTACAAATATTATATTTGTTACAATGTTGAATAATTTAAAATTAAAAAGTTTCAACTGGAAACTTTGTTACAAATATTAATAAATGAAATATTATTCAACTATTTATTTATATATTATTAATTTTTTATTAATAATATTTCAGTTATTTTTTTATAAAAATAAATATTAGATAAACTTATTTGATGTTTTTTTTACCCGAAAATTAATTATTATTCAGTTTAGATTTGGTAAATATATGATTTTATTTATTTTCCTTTTTTGATTTTCTAATTACTGAAAAATTGAAAAATTAGCACATTAAGAATATATTTGGGATTTAGAATTACATAGTCCTATTGGTACATTTTTATACTCCAAAAATCCTAATGAGACATTGTACAAATCAATTTGTCTTATTTTGGCAAATTTCTCATAACTTTTCTGGTCCCAACCAATTAGAGGTTCTTGGGTAAAAACAAAATTTTGGAATCTTTGGGGGAAAAAATTATGGGCTTTATAAATTGTTGAGCTAGGCGTGTTTGTCCCTTTAGTTTACGTTAGCCTTTTGGAATTATAAAAATTAATTTTCGATAAATCAATAAAATGTTTTTTTCTTTTTCGCAGGAACTTATAAAATATTTGGTGGAATGACTATTACTTTGGCAGCGTCGGTGTTCGCAGTTTTGGGTTTCTAATAGCAATAATGTTTGGATTCATGTTTCTATTTTTAATTCAGTTGTTGCAAGAATTATTGTTTTTTATGTTAGTGTAAGTGAAATAAATCCGAAATCAATACCTCAATATCTTGGCTATATCAAATTTGAGGCCCAAAACCATGGTTTATTCTAACTTTTTCTCTAGATCTGAGATGCATGTTAAATAACAAACATTTAGAAGCTAGCAGTTGATTGTGAAACTTCAACTTAACCAAATGTTATAATCATCCAAAAAATCAAAAAGTTCTACAAAATATAGTTATCATTGGAAGTGATTTTTAGGCTTTGCAGAGACCACTAATAACATTTAAGCCCCCCTTCAAGGTTGTTATACTCTGGTCTGTTTGTAAAAACACCAAACACATCATCACGAGCATTTTCCATAATAAATTGATCAAGCCGGACTTACTTGCTTTCAAGTTTCTGATAAAGAAAAGAAGATTAGTTGGCGAGTAGAAGAAAGAAAGCTTTAGGCCATAGATTTGAATTTCCTATTATCAAGTTACCGTGATAGTATTCTCATCGCTTTCTGTTAAGAGGTTTTACTGACGATGAAAAGCCAGTGATAAGTCTTTTAGAACCTAAGATCCAACAAGAAACACATTATGAATTCATGTTTAACTCAAAAGATCCAAACATTCTGTAAGCATTCTACATCCTCTAAGGCTTTACAATTTGATCAGATGTTTGTTTAAGTGTGGGAAAAATATCCGAAACGAAATTCATCAATTTGAAGCTAAACCGAAATTTATTGTAATATATAAACTATATATAAAAAACATTAATATCAACTTAACAGAACTAAATCCAAATTTTGCTCAACCGAACTGAAATAGCCAAAATTTATAATCAAAAAAATCCAATTAAAATGGTAAAAAAAGTATCATATTAATTCAAAGTAATTTGATATGTTATATTATTTTATGCAAAACCAATATGCATTTGATTCTATTTGATACCTATTTCCCGAAACCTGAAAGAACTCAAACTAAGTAAACCAAAAATATAGATCGAAAAAAAAAAAGTATATGAAGAGTAAATAGTGAAATTACTTGCTAAAGATTTAGAGGAGGATGTGGTGGAAATGGACAGACGAGAAGGTCTAGTTTGGTCTGTTTTTGTTGTATTGTTGAGTAGCTTTGATGGTCCAACATTAGCTCTGGAATTGGTAGATAAACCATGAACACTAAAAATAGGATTCAAAAGTGAAAGTAAATAGAATATACACTCACTTTTCATTTCGTTCAAAAATTTCCGAAGAATTTGAGGTCTCAGGGAAGAGAGTCAACCCCATTGCACCGCTACTATCCGAGCCATCAGAATCTGTTCCCATTGAAAGACAACTATCAGAGATATTACTCAATCTTTCCTCATAAACTAATCAAGATATATATTGTTTCCTTTAGCCTCACCGGAAAACTTAGACGAAGAAGGTCGGGATTCATTTTGAAGTCTACGTTCATCAGCTGAATCTGAAGTTGTTCTTCCGAGTGAACCAGATCCTTGTCTTCGTCTTGGAGCAATTGGTGAAGCTCCTCCTAAAGAATGTCTTCTAGGAGAAGGAAACTCAAATCTTAGACTGCTTAAACCACGTTTTTGGATACCATTTATGTTCTGAAACTTTTGAAGTTCTTCGTCTTTCTTGGCAATCATATTGTTCAATTTTGATACCTGCTTGCAATATCAAGATTCAAGGATAATCAAAGTACAATTATATCTCCATCATAAACTAAAATTTGAGATTGTAATAAAAATCGATTTGATTATCGTTATTATATTTTGTCGCTTCCAACTCAAAACAAGGTGACAACGGCTATATTGGTTCATTTCTCTAATATACTACTTTACAAAATTTTCAACTTCCGATATTGGAAATTTTACGATAGTGGAAATCCCTAGTGGCAGAAAGTGGATGTAACTCTTACATTGAGTGAACCACTATATAAATTTGTGACATTATGTGTTTGGTTTATTTTACTTTTTTTCTTGAATCGTTTCTTGAGGTTCGGATTTGTAGTTTAAATCCTAACAAAAAAATATTATAAGCACCTGTTCCATGAGTTGTCGAACTTCCCGTCCCTCTTTATAGCTTCTCGCTGCACCTAACTCAACACCTGAAACTCTTTCCGAAAATTTTAAAGTACTTACGGTCTCAGCATAAGAATCTTCATCAGGATTAATCTGGACAAACATAAGAGTCTTCGCCTGCCCGCCTTACAAAATCAAAACAAAAGAGTAATAAAAACAAACCAAAATGTCGAATGATCAAAAAATTCATCAAAGAGTGTATCATAGATGGTACCTAAAGAATTTTGGAGGACTTGTGTTAGCTTGCTGTTTCGATAAGGTACATGAGGATTCTTATGCGCTAGAGCGAAAATAACATCTCCAAGAGCAGACAATGATTTGTTTATATGTTGAGCCTCTCTGAGTCTCTCTCCAGTTACTTCAGAGCGATCGATTCTCTCACTTCCAGCAAGATCAACCAAGTGCAAACTTCCGCGCAAGATAGACTCGGTTTTAACATCAACACTGCGTACATGAACAGAAAAAACACTGCAAAGAATGGGCCAAAAAAAATGTCTTAGCTCAATTTAAGTGTTAAAACATGTACATACTGGTCCTCTGGTAAGAGAGGACTAAACCCTTGACCTAGGGGGGATAATAGGCCTGAGGTCCAAAAACCTCTTGGTAATCAAAAATAAAGAAAAAACTTCAATGATCATACCTGTGTGATCTACTGCTCTTTTCATTAAGAGCTGTAGCACCAACAGCTCTGTTCATCAGACCAATATTCATCAAATCAAGAACATCTTCAGTTGATCTTACGCAATGCATGCTTGCATCAGGAACTGCGAGGCCATTTGGTAAAGCAGTATTCCAAATCCCAAGTGTATGCAAGTTAAGGAAAGTTTGCATTTGAACATAAATAAATAAATAACTCAACGCGCAAAAATATTGAATAGTAGATTTGATTAGAAGGATATCTTCTATTTGGACCATCTTCGGAAAGTAGGTCACGAACTTGCTCATTGTAAATCTCAACCATTTGAACCCCAACTTCATACATCACAGCATTTTGTCTACTTTGAGTCAAGTGGAACAAGTCGTTTAAAGCTCGATAGTTTACACCCCAATCTTCTTCCGAATTTAAGCTTGGTCCGCTCTATGTTAAACAAAATGAAACATACTTAATCTTTGCTATGAACAGCTAGGAAACCTACATCGGAAAATGAGAAGGTACTAACACTAGAGTATATAAAAGACATGAGCCAATTTATTCATATGCTAATTGAATTTGAATTAGAATTCAAGATTTTACACATAAACATATATATATATCGAAACTAATGTATATCTTACCATTGTATAAGTTTTTCCAGATCCTGTCTGACCGTAAGCAAATATACACACATTGTAGCCATCAAGAATCGAACGAATCAATGGTCGAGTATCTAAGAATACTTCCTCTGCATAAACAAGATTCAGTAAAAAACTTTATACAAATATTAATTAAAGTATAGTTTCTTCACATCGATTAAAAATAAAACTGTATTTTCTTGATAATGAAAAAGGCGGAATAGGCTTAAACCTTGAGTTGATGAAGGGCCAAAGACTTTGTTGAATTTGAATAATCGATGAGTATATTTGGCTTGCTTTAACGGATTTGCGACCACAAGCTCACCATTCTCACTTGTATACTCTATTGATGTTTGGTTCGTGTTTTGCCCTGGAAGGAACGGTCTAATCCGGCAATAGACTCTGATATTTCCTTTATGCATGCACCAAAAAAGAAAATTTAATATAAAAAAATCTGGATTCTCTATGCCGGGAACAATATTTTGTTTTTTCATGCAAAAAAGCATAATGGATTAAGTGATTCAGCAATTTTGACGCACTAGCGCCAAAAAGCGACTACTCATTTTATACCTTTTAATTCTTGCACTTCGTTGTAAAGTCTTCGATTCTCTTCAATGACTACCTGGTTATTTTTTGCTGCATCAGCCACTCCTCTAAGCTTTACACCTAAGTGGTAAATTTATAAATCAAAAGGTATGTAAATAATAATAAAATTCATTGAAGCCAAGAAAACCAAAAAAAAAAAAAATCGTACGTTCTACAACAATCAATCAATCTTACCGTAGTATTTTACATCTTGGAAATAGTTCTCCCCTGTCTTTAGGACTTCATGTTTTAAAGAAATTGAAGTAGCTTTCAACTCCTACAAAATTCACACAACTCAATATTAATTAAGGGAATTACCAAAGTTAATTATATTTACAAAACTATATAACCTGTAGAACTTCTGACTGGTGTTTTATGAAGCTTTTGTATCTTTGCTCTTTCTTCTCCCATCTTTTAGTTTTAGTTTCACATAAATTTTCGAGTTCTTTCGATTTTTCGGTTGAATCTACTTCACGTAATTCTGAATCCTTTAGTTGCTTCTCCAACTCATATTTAGCTTTTTGAGCATCTGATTCTAAATCTAGTAACTGTTTTTCATGCAGATCTTTCACAATTTCAAGCTCTTGCTTCAACTTAGAAAGCTCAGCATCGCTGCGCTCTTTTTCCTTTTTCCGTTTCAGCACATTTTTTTTTCTTCTGGCCTTAGCTACAAAGCACAACATCGTAATTAAGAAAATTGAAAAATTTTAGGTATATTGGCCAAAACTACACCTACTATACCGAACTCGTAACTACTCGTATTTTGGACCTCTTTAGTTGGCTATACAAAACTAGTAAACTCCGCCAAAAACCATGTATACTATTAAAACTAGTCCAAAAGCTTTTGCATGGTCAAAACCAAAAGAATTATGTTTTACATGTAATTTGTTTTCAACCGTGCAAAAGTTTTCAGGCCGAATTTCAAAAGTATATGTGATTTAAGTCTGAGTTTCAAATGTTCGTGGTTTTAAAGTGAGATTTAATGATATTAAATATTGAGTCATAAAAAATGGAAATTTAAACCAAAATGGTAACAAAATGAAACCATTGCTGCAACTAGCTAGAGACATAAATTGATAGTTAGTACCTCAATCTCATCTTTTGTACCAGATGCCAAAGTTTCCAACACATTTATTCTTGATCTATATTTCTCTTCGCGAACCCTAAAGAGTATATTTTGCTGCACCAAGCATATGTTATGACTGTGTCATCATGAACGTATATGATAATGTTAACAAAGTAAAATTTGTAAATTAATCGTACATTCTTTAAATTTTCAGCTTGATTTGAGATCCGTTGTTCCACTACTTGCACAATGCCTCTCAAGATAGATGCAAAAGCCTGAAGAACAGAGCAATTAAACAAAATGAAGATTGAGATAATATTTTTCATAAACTAAACAATTTAATTAGAGTCCTTTCCCTACATGAGACATATCCACATTTATTTCCAGCATGCTTTCTTCAAGAAGCCTATCGAGCATATCAAACAACGACCGAGTAGAAGTATTCTACCAAAACAAAGGAAGACCAAATCAGAATTAGAAGTTGAAGGTCTAGGGATTAACTATTAAGGAAAAGAAATCTGAATTAGCAAAGTTGAACCAATATTATTGACTAAAGTAGAACATTTTAATTACTTGTAAATTATTTGATTTTAGTAAGTCCAAAATTTTAGCATGACATATATAGATTTCAGATGCTTCCTTAAACTGTGATCCATCATTAAAGTTGGAATCAACTCCCTTTGAATTGTCCTCAGGCAAACTCCATCTTCTCCTTGCACTAAGTGTGTTCTTATCATATCCATCATCAGAGAAACTAGCTTTAAGCGCCTTAATGGACTGTAAAACTGGAATCATATCCCCCTGTATTGATAGTATTAAATTACGAATCATAATTGTACATTTAAAAGAAAGAAAAATACGGAATATAAATATGTTTTTCACTTTTTTATTTGAGTTTGCATTTACATATGAAAAAAGTTCATAATTTTTTCACTTTTTTATTTATAAAACATTTTCATTTTTTCACATAATATTGTTTCAAAACACGAACAATTAAAAGTCTATATTGATCTTGCCTTTTAAATGATTGAATATTTGAATTCATTCAGTTTTAGGAAATAAAAAATGGTGGGAGCCTAAATCCACTCTATAGTAATTTATTGAATCAAGCTTTTGGAATTATTTATGCACAAATGATAATATTCAATGCATGTAATTATGACATTTTAGAAACATAGTGTTGTATATTGGTTATAATATTTCCAAAATCCTGCTTAATATCCAAAGGTATTCAACTACAGATTATAGGAATTTTTCTTTTTCATGATTTAGAGGAATTTCTAATTAAAATGACAAAGATTCAAATTCCATAGTACTTAAAAGAAATTCTTTTTCATTTGAATCTTTGTCATTTTAATTAGAAATTCCTCTAGAAATTCCACTTTGGTGATTTAGAGGAATTTTTTTTTTCATGATTTAGAGGAATTTCTAGTTATCACAATTCTGATTTTATGGTACTTAAAAGAATAATTAAGCTTAATGAAAGGATGCGCATTAAAGGAAGTTGAACCATTAAGTTAATACACGGCCAAGTGGGAGAATGTAAGAATATTTCTGTTAGTGTGGCCGAAGTATTAACGGTCCAACTATTATAGTTTAAGTTTAATGTAAGGCTGAAGGTTTCCGGTATATAACGGGATACAGTGATGGACCGAATCAAACAAAAGATACCTGAATGAGTTTGATGTCAACCCTCTTACTCCACCCAATAAAGAATCTAATCTAAGGGTTCATATACATTTATATATAATGGATTAACTTATATGAATGTATATGTATTAAAGTATAGTTTATATGTTATGTCTTAATGAATGGGTGTCTCATTAAGAGACACATTTTTCCTCCTCCTTTCTTCTAATCACGTGGGCCCTCATATATAAGGGAAGGAGGAAGTTATTGCAGAGAACAAGTTCTCATTTTCTTTTTTGAGACAAAGAGACATAACATAGAGACACAAAAGAGAGATTAGAGATTGTGATCGGAATCGGAACACCCCGGCTCCGTCGAAGGGGAGATCGCAGTAAGGAAGGGAAGGAGAAGATCAAACAATCATCAAGGAATCATCATCATGCCTAACAATGCAATGGATCAAGGTTAGGCATTCTTCCTTCTCATAACGGAAAACTCCATCAATATGAAATTGTTGATTCATTTGTTCTAGTGGCGATTATGGGATGGATTACAAGTATGTAATCATAAGGATAAAACTTACATGTGGTATCAGAGCCACCCTAGAATCATTTGTTTCACTTTAAAGCATATTGATGGATAAAACCGAAAAAACTCGTTTTTCTCTCTAAGAATTTCATCAACGCATTGAATCTGAAAATGGTCTAAAAGTTATATCAATGTGTATAGGATGAAATTATCTATCCATCGGTATAAAATTCATTAAAATCCATCAAGTAAATCAAAAGTTATGGGATTTTAAAGTTTTGAAAATTTAAATTCGCGATGAACAGTCTCGATGAAGGTAACCGTTAGAGACCGGAACGGTCGGTCCATGTGTTGGACCGTTCGGTCAATAAGTTGCGTAAAGGAACCAGGAGACCGGACCGGTCGGTCCATGTGTTGGACCGGTCGGTCCATAAAATGCATAAGGATCTCTGGAAAGTGGACCGGTCGGTCCATGTGTTGGACTGGTCTGCCTCAAGAATATGGCCAGTTCCAGGTGAATTACAACACCATTAAGGATAAGTGGAACTTTCAGGAATTAAAGGCCATGCTCGTTCAAGAGGAGGCAAGATTAAAGGAACAGAAGGGCGACATTGCACTCATTGCTGGACTGAATAGTGCCATGGGAAACTCCAAGAAACCAAGCAAGGGCAAAAAGAAGGATAAGGCTGTCTTTAAGACTCCTGAAAGCAAAATCTGTAAGGCTGTCAAGTGTTTCTTCTGCAAGAAGGAGGGACACATAAAGAAAGACTGTCCTAAGAGGAAGGGATGGTTCGACAAGAAAGGTACTGAACATTTATATGTTTGTTCTGAAATGAATCTTGTAGAAGTGCCTAGAAATACTTGGTGGCTTGATTCTGGAGCTTCTACTCATGTATCTCATATTGAACAGGGATTCAGTTCGATCCAGCCTTTAAAAGGAACTGAAAGGTACTTATTCATGGGAAACAAGATGAAGGCACAAATAGAAGGCATTGGGACGTATAGATTGATCTTCAATACTAGATGTTTTGTAGATCTTGAAAATTATCTTTTTGTACCTGAGTGTGCTAGAAACCTTGTTTCAGTAAGTAGGTTGGATGATGTAGGTTTTAACTTTGAGATTGGTAATGGTGTGTTTTCGTTGTACCGTAACAGATACTTTTATGGTAATGGTACATTGTGTGATTCACTTTATAAGTTCAATCTTGATAAAGCCTTCTCTGAATCTTTGTTTAATATTGAGTATCAAGGAATTAAACGTAGTGCAACTAGTGAAAACTCAGCATTTTTGTGGCATAAAAGATTAGGTCACATATCCAAAGAACGGATGATGAGGTTAATAAAGAAAGAATTATTACCTCCATTGGATTTTAGTGACTTGGATGTGTGTATAGAATGCATTAAAGGAAAGCAAACCAAACACATCACAAAGAAACAAGCCACAAGAAGTAATGAACTCTTAGAGTTAATTCACACAGATATTTGTGGCCCTATAGATGCTCCGTCATGGAGTGGTGAGAAGTATTTCATCACTTTTTATTGATGATTACTCACGGTATGGATATACTTATTTGTTGCATAAAAAGGCTCACTCGGTGGACGTACTGAAAGTGTTCATTGATGAAGTAGAAAGGCAACTTGAAAAGAAAGTAAAAGTTGTGAGATCTGATAGAGGTGGTGAATATTATGGTCGATTCACCGAAAGAAGACAATGTCCAAGTCCATTTGCTAAATTTCTGGAAAGTAAGGGCATTTGTGCTCAATACACAATGCCTGGAACACCTCAGCAGAACGGTGTAGCTGAAAGGCGTAACCGTACTTTAATGGAAATGGTTAGGAGCATGTTAAGTAATTGCAAACTACCAATGTCAATGTAGACATACGCATTAAGGACTGTGACATATATTTTAAACCAGGTTCCTAGTAAAGTGGTTCCAATGACTCCATTTGAACTATTCACGGGAAGGAAACCCAGTTTAAGACACTTACGTGTCTGGGGATGTCCAGCTGAAGTAAAGCCATATAATCCGCATGAAAAGAAATTGGACTCTAGGACGGTCAGTGGATTTTTCATTGGCTATCCAGCAAAGTCAAAGGGGTTTGTGTTCTACTGTCCTAACCACAGTACGAGAATTATCGAGACTGGTAATGCTAGGTTCATTGAAAATGGTGAATCTAGTGGGAGTTCAGAATCTAGGGGAGTGAACATTAAAGAAATTCGGGTAGAAGATTCTTCACCCATAGTTCCAACCCAAGTTGTTGTTCCTGTTGTCGGTGTACAGCCTAATATCGAAACAGAACAACAGAATGAAGAACATACGGACCCACTAGTTCAGGAAACCGGAAATGAACAAGTCGTCATTCAAGAATAGAACGTTGTACCACAAGAACAATTAAGTCGATCTGGAAGGGAAAGAAGATCCGCTATTTCAGATGACTATGTGGTTTATGATGTTGAGAATGAATGTGACCTTAGTCTTGATGAAGAACCGAAAACATTCAGAAAAGCCATGGAAAGTGAAAATTCTGAAAAGTGGTCGAATGCTTCAGATGAAGAAATGTCTTCTAAGAACGTGAACAGAGTGTGGGACCTAGTAGAGTTGTCTGATGGTTTCAAAACTGTTGGGTGTAAATGGATCTTTACGACCAAACGGGACTCTAAAGGTGACATAGAAAGGTACAAGGCTCGCCTTGTTGCTAAAGGGTTCACTCAAAAGGATGGCATTGACTATACGGATACCTTCTCTCCAGTTTCAAAGAAGGATTCCTTAAGAGTTGTCATGGGATTGGTAGCTCATTATGATTTAGGGCTTCACCAAATGGATGTTAAAACCGCCTTTCTTAATGGAGAACTTGAGGAAGAAGTTTACATGGACCAGCCGGAAGGTTATGTAGCTGCAGGAAAAGAAAATCTTGTGTGTAGGCTGAGGAAATATATGGATTGAAACAGGCCTCACGACAATGGTATTTAAAGTTCAATGATACCGTTTTGTCATACGGTTTCATAGAGGTCATCGTTGATCGATGTATTTATATGAAAGTCAGTGGGAGCAAGTTTGTCATTCTAGTATTGGATGTTGACGACATATTGTTGGCTACAAATGATATGAGTATGTTGAGTGATGTAAAGAAATATCTCTCCAAGAACTTCGAAATGAAGGATATGGGTGAGGCAAACTATGTGATAGGGATTGAAATAATCCGGGATAGATCACAAGGTTTATTGAGTTTGTCTCAGAAAGGATACATAGATAAAGTCTTGAAGAGATATGGGATGGAAAAGTGCAAGTCTAGCAAAGCTCCAATTCAGAAAGGGGATAAATTTAATAAAGGTCAATGTCCAAAGAATGAACTAGAGAGGAAAGAAATGGAGATGATCCCTTACCTATCAGTGGTAGGAAGTTTGAATTATATTCAAACATGTACTCGACCAGACATCAGTTTCGCGGTTGGTGTCTTGGGTCGATATCAAAGTAATTCTGGAATGGACCACTGGAAGGCTGCAAAGAAAGTTCTCAGGTACTTGCAAGGCACCAAAGAGTTTATGCTTACGTACAGGAGTCCGATAATCTTGAAGTGATCGGATACTCTGATTCAGACTATGCCGGATGCATCGATACTCGAAAATCGACGTTTGGCTATCTGTTCCTATTAGCTGGAGGAGCAGTATCATGGAAGAGTGGAAAGCAGTCTGTCATTGCTACTTCCACCATGGAAGCAGAATTTGTGGCATGCTATGAGGCCACAATTCAAGCATTGTGGCTGCGGAACTTTGTCTCAGGACTTGGACTTATTGACAACATTTCCAAGCCGCTGAGAATGTATTGTGATAATTCTGCAGTAGTCTTCTTCTCAAAGAATGACAAGTATTCGAAAGGTGTTAAGCACATGGAGATAAAATACTTGTCTATAAAGGAAGAAGTGCAGAAACGCAGAGTAGCAATTGAGCATATAAGAACGGATATGATGGTTGCGGATCCGTTAACGAAAGGACTCCCTCCTGGTATATTCGCTGGCCATGTAGAGAGGATGGGAATAATTGATAAGATCTTGTTGTATTAATATTATGTTATTGTAAAGATGCTAACTCAAGTATTATGAATTCAATAAAGTTTAAGTGTTTTCTGCAAATCAAATATGTTATCATTAGGATATGTACATGTAGTGTTTGGATAACATATGAGTTGAGAATAAAGCTATATCTCAACATAATGGATTTTGAGAATTAGGTAACCTCTCAAATATTAAAGAAGTAGTAAAGTTGGAATTTGTTCGTGATGATGGAAGGGAACTTATCGCTGTAAAAGATAGGGGACCGCCTCATTCGATGAGTTCTGATTTTATGGTACTTAAAAGAATAATTAAGCTTACTGAAAGGATGCGCATTAAAGGAAGTTGAACCATTAAGTTAATACACGGCCAAGTGGGAGAATGTAAGACTATTTCTGTTAGTGTGGCCGAAGTATTAACGGTCCAACTATTATAGTTTAAGTTTAATGTAAGGCTTAAGGTTTCCGGTATATAACGGGATACAGTGATGGACCGAATCAAACAAAAGATACCGGAATGGTTTGATGTCAACCATCTTACTCCACCCAATAAAGAATCTAATCTAAGGGTTCATATACATTTATATATAATGGATTAACTTATATGAATGTATATGTATTAAAGTATAGTTTATATGTTATGTCTTAATGAATGGGTGTCTCATTAAGAGACACATTTTTCCTCCTCCTTTCTTCTAATCACGTGGGCCCTCATATATAAGGGAAGGAGGAAGTTATTGCAGAGAACAAGTTCTCATTTTCTGTTTTGAGACAAAGAGACATAACATAGAGACACAAAAGAGAGATTAGAGATTGTGATCGGAATCGGAACACCCCGGCTCCGTCGAAGGGGAGATCGCAGTAAGGAAGGGAAGGAGAAGATCAAACAATCATCAAGGAATCATCATCATGCCTAACAATGCAATGGATCAAGGTTAGGCATTCTTCCTTCTCAACCCGAAAACTCCATCAATATGAAATTGTTGATTCATTTGTTCTAGTGGCGATTATGGGATGGATTACAAGTATGTAATCATAAGGATAAAACTTACATAACTATTATCTAAAGAATGGCTATTATATATACAAACGTATGTTTGGAAAAATCATGAAAACTTGCATGGACATTTACAAAACATTAAGCCCAGATAACCGAGATAAAGCCTAGAATATAATTATTTTGAAACAGAAGCAATAATAATACTCTGGGAGAAATAATCATTCACAAAAATTCTTAAATACGTAACCAATATTTCGTGGGGTAAGAAAACTCTAAGAAACCATCGAAGCCACAGGAATGACCTTGAATGTTCTGAAGAAATTCAACGATAAATTATCTGTATAACGAAAAGAGGATGTCGACGGTTGATCCTTTGCCGGAAGAATTCAAAATTTCCAGTTTTTTTTTGCTCTTTATTGAATTTGCTTCTAAAACAAAATACAAGAAAAGGAAGAAATGGAAAAGAAAAAAAACAGCTAATTATGGGGGGAAATTTTAATTTCCTCTTATTTTAATTTTTTATATTTAGAAAAACAAATGGCTCCTTTTTTACTGGAAAAAAAAATAATAAATAGATGAAAATTATATTTTACGTTTGAGTTTGCTTTACGCAAATATAGTTCTTGGTAGGCCTTGAGATATTTCAACAAAACCATTCCCACCTTGTGA
Source organism: Draba incana (assembly GCA_963576765.1). NCBI lineage: Eukaryota > Viridiplantae > Streptophyta > Magnoliopsida > Brassicales > Brassicaceae > Draba > Draba incana. Next base: position 36,221,833 of record OY755211.1, read on the forward strand.
GTTGTGGTTTTTGTTTGTCGTTGCTTTTGCCATTTTGAATTTTGTTTGTTAAAAAAAAAAAACTAATCCAATGAACAGTGAATCCGATTGCGAGATTTGAATTATGTTGGTTTAGGCTCCAGTCGTTTTGTCCTTTTTCTCTGCTTTTGATTTGGTTAGCTAGCTATGCTCTTTGGTTCTTGAGATTCGCCAACTTTTACAACGATTTTTTCATTGGAACTGGATGTGGTTGGCTGGAAAATTTAAGATATGGGTATTATTCTCCGAATGATAGGTTTTGCGTTGCTGCTCCTTGCTTTAACTTCCCTGTTTCATATGCTTTAGGCAGCTTCTTGCATTTGGTGATGCCTTCACCTTCCCTCTCCATTGATATTTAGATCTCTTTTTTAAATTTTGCGATTTCCGGTCTTGGGGCCTTTTGTTTCCTATAATGAGGTGTCGCTTCCCCACGTTGGGGATTAGTTTCTCTTTCTCAACTAAAGAACTTGGTTTTACTCTTAGTTTGGGGATAGAGCTGAACTTTACCATCACAGTATTCCACTCCGGTTGTCACGACCGTGTCCCGGGATTTTAAAAAAATTTCGTGCGGAAATTGTTTGGAGTAAGAATACAAAAGGGGATCGAATGATTAAAACCATTCAAAAGGATTTAAATGACTTTCGATCATTAAATGTGATGATTCTCTAAAGGCTTAAGCCCATTAAGCTCATTAACGCATCAAAAACACTAAATATGTCTCCATATCTATTTAAAGAGAGAGTATGTGTGGGACTTAGTGGCCAGGTTTGTTGATACGGCGAACCCCTGCTCGTTTTGCTTTTCACCTTGTGAATCCTAGCCGCCGCTTCCGCCGTCTTGAGAGACGTTTTCCAGATGAACCGTATGTAACTGCGTGACAATTTACATATCCATAGAAAGCCCCGAGTCTCAGCTTTCCAAAAAGTTTAATATCGTCCCGATCTATGATCTGTGCTAAAAGTTATGGCTTTTTGTTTGTCGCCTGTCACAGTCTATCCTTGTCTTTAGCAACCGCAAATCCGACCAGTTTCGATGGAGAACGGAAGCTGAGGATCAAATCTGTTCGGATCGATTTGAATCTTGGTAGGAATCTTCCAGACTCTCTTATTTACTTGAATCAGAAATCGGATTATTAATCGGAGTTTTGATATTGAAGTTATGGATGTTTTCTCATAGTTGTAATTGTTGTTGAGAACTCTGACCAGTCAAAGGGGAATTGATGCTGCGGTCTCGTAGAAGATCGGATGAAGCCAATTTTTGGTAAGAAGATTTGTAACTTATATATCTAATACAGCCGCAAACCGTTTGTCAATTGGAGTTATGGTCTGAAATCTATTCTTGTTTCTTTGAGACTAATCTGTGTAGAGTGAAACTGCGGTCATCTAGCTTCGCAGGCGTTTTTCAATCAGATGAGATAGAGTGGGGTTATGATTCATATATCTATGGAAATACATGTTTGTCTAGTTTCTGGAACTGTTTTTAGAATTGAAATCCGAGGTAAGGTCCATCCGGAATCCAGTCTCCAAATTGATGAACATTTCTGTTTTGCTAAATGGAAAATCTTATTCTCAGATCATATCACTGAACTTGCGAGCAGATTTCACGTTGTTCTGTGAGGAACCAGAATACAATCAGGATATCGTTGGAAAGCCCCGACGCTTAGCTTTCCAGAGACATCAATTTTGTATTTATCTGAGGTACGAGTAAAAAGTTATTGTTGGTTTAGTCTGACTGGTATGGTTTTGGCCGAATTGAATAGTCATGATAGGATGTTTAATAATGGAACGTTAAACATGGCTTCCTAAATGCAGATTCGATACGCTGTTCAACCGTTAATTCCAGTATGCAAGTTCAAAAACTTGGAAAGCTTTGTGGCTAAGGTGAGGGTGGGATCCATGTTGCTTTAATATTAGTTAACAATAGGTGTTCATATATGCTAAGTCTAGGAATGTAATGTTTGATGGTTGTTGGTCTTATATGCTAAGTCTAGTGTGTGCAAGTTTAATACTTGTTGCACAAGATAGGGCGCAAGACCTAGGGCTCAAAGTGATCGGGGAACGGGGCGTCACACCGGTGCTTCTAAATCTTCCGTAGTTTGGATATTTTTTGTGGTGATTGAAATGTTTTTACACTTCTTGATTTACTTTGTCTGACGGTCTATTGAGCTGGTTTCTTTCGAGCTAGCTCAATTGGAGTTTTTTGACAAAAGCAAAGCTTGGAAGGAGACTCGTCTGAGAATGTTAGGTTTAGTGTTTGAGTTATCGCCAAAAGTGTTGGAAGTTCGTCTTCAAACTTTCTTATGCGGGATTCTTTATAGTGGTCTTTCAAAAGATTTGAAATAAAGAATTTACTGCTGTTGTCATCACAGCTAATGCAAATTTGATTGATGCATTTAGTTCTCTATATAATAAGTGGAAAGAAAAATTATAGACATAAATTTGTTATCTTAAACAAAAAAAATGGTACGTTATCGAAATTGGGCTTGGACAGTAAAACAAACTACACGTTTACGGGCTAAAAAGGCTCATGGACAACTTGCAATAGTGCTTTTTTTCAACCAAATGAAGTATAGGCAATTTAGACCACCTCCAACAGGGGTTTTAATTGAGTTTTTTACCAATAAAAAAAACAAAAATTAATAAGAAAAGAAGAGAGAAAAGAAGAAACTGTTTCTGAAAGTTCCATTTTAAGAACCTCAAACACATCTTTAAAAAAGTCAGTTTGGCACATGTTCAACACTAATTGGTTCCTTTTATTTTTTATAATTAATAATTTAAATAAATTAGATTATTTTTAATACTACAAAATAGATAAGAAACTAAATTGAGTCTTTAACTGTTGGAGTTGCTCTTATATTAATTAGTTTGTTAATTTATAAGAACCTGAAAGTCGATTTGCATTTTGCAGTGAATATATTTTTTGACTGCAAGAATAAATGATTATGTTCTAAGAGAACTGCGAGTATTATGACACAAGAAACAGTTTTATTCCTTAACTATTCATTAGTTAGACTGTACGTAGTATAACTTTTAGTTTCTTTCTTATTTTATAGTTAGAGAAAATATTTACTTTTACATTAGCAGAACTAAAATACTTTTTTTTTTTTACATTCTTGGTTCAGAAACAGTTAGTATTGCATTGATTTCAATTCAGCTCTTGATCGATAATTCAGAAATATTGTTAGTTTTCAGTGAATCCATTAAGGTTATTTATGAATAATAGTTTTAAAAAAAAAATCTTTTTATATACTTATGATTGTTCATCCATGCGTGGCACCATGCTGATCATCCATTCATCGTGGAAAAAAGTGGTGGAGTAAAATAGTGCTATAAATATGAATAATATTAAATGTTGAAAAAGTAAGAGAATGTGCTTTCGCATTAACTCTACCATATAATACAAAGTCTTGAAATAAATAAGAAAACATAATTCAGAAATCTCTTGCCAAGCACGTGGCATATAGTATAACTCAAATCGATTTGTCAAAACCAATGTTCAAAAATTTGTTAGGCGTTAATCAAGCGGTCGGAGTGGATCTAGCGATTAATAAGAAAATCGGAGATTAAACGGAGATTAATCAGGAATTAGTTTTACACATTTTAAAGAAAATATAGTATATATAGTATTATTTTTGCGGATAAATAGCAATAAGTTAAGATAGTCTGATGGTACGGTGAGACTAATTATACATTGAGAACGCATGTTCGAATCTCTCATCTACTTTTTTTATTTGCGTATTTACTTTAATGAAATGCAAAATGAGGAAATTGCCCTCGTCTTCTTCATGAAGGAAAACGATTTATGCAACCCTAGCAGCCATATATGTTCAATTTTCTCACGTTATTCTTCATTTTTTTTTTTTAACTTTTTCTTGTTCTTAATATCAAAATATGACAAATCCTCCAAGTTTTAATCGATTTTGAACTTAAAATGATGAAAAATTTTGATTTTTTTCAAAAAAAATCAAAAGATTGTCCGACAGCGATTAATCGGACGATAATCGTGGGGAAGAGTGTCCAACAGCGATTAATCGACGATTAATTGTCTAGGCGACCGATATTTTGAACAGGGGTTAAAACCAAACAAAGTCGTCATTATATTCTTTAAAACCGGATAGATTTTTTACGAAAGTGTAAAATACACTTATGAATTTTTTGTTACGGTTACTTTTTAAACATTTACACTATGTTGTAACAATTTACAGTTCTAGTTTACGGTTGAAAAACTTATACCTTACTAATCGGACCCAATAATAAAAATAAATTTAGAAGCGAGTCGCGAGACGCATGATAATTTAACTTAGACTGCCAAACATGTGTTCATATATACACATTATTTGGGTCTGTATACGCGAGGGACAATGTAAAATAAATGAGACAGTGACATGCATAATGACAGACACTACCATGTATAGTAAAACCTCTATAAATTAATAATGTTTAAACTTTTATATTTTATTAATTTAGAGAGATATTAATTAATCGATATAATTTATAGAGATACTTTTTCAGTTTATAATCTTAACAAAATTATTTTATTTTAAAATGGAAATTTTCTCTAAATTTCATATTCTAGTAAATAATATTTTACTTAATTTTCAAAATGTTTTGATTTTTACATATTTTATATCAATTTTTCTTTTACGAAATGATATTTTATCTTGTATGTACGAAATTTTAGTTGTTTCAATATTCTTCTTAGGTTTTTGATTAAGCATTCTTCATGTTTAATATTCTATCATTGTTTTGAACGTCATAATTTGGAATGGCTTCCTAACTAAGATTTATCACGAAATCAATCATGACATATTAGATGCCCAAAGAGCTATGTGAGTACAAAAGAGATCATGTCATGCATCCGAAAGAAAAATATTCAAATTGCATATTTTTGTTATATAACCAACAAATCCAATCTTAAACTAAATCCTCAGGTTGAAAATCCTAAAAATTTACGTGAGAAAAAATATTTCTCACAATCCTTAATGGGCGTTATACTTTTGCATCAAATTTTTAGTCTTAATTATACGTCCAATATGTAAAAATATTAATATTGTCATGCTTAGTGTGCATTTTATGAGGAAAATGATTGAGATTGGCCCGAGCTGACACTGTTATTAATGCTAATTAATTGTGGACCATGAAAACAGTGGACTGTTCCATCCAATTTCTTAACTGGCGAATCTCTATGAGTAATTAATACCATGAAAATAATTGAGTATGTTCTTCTCTCTCGATATTAATTACTCCTTTGATTTATTATTAAGTATATACCTATTTATCACCATAGTTTTAGTTAATTGCCATGGGTTAATTGTACAGATAACAATAGAAGACAAGTGCATGCCATTGAGTTTTAAAAATTGAAGGAACGGAGATGTTTTTTTGTCCAACTTACCCTTCTATAAAAATATGCAAATGGTTGGTTAGTTTTGAGGGAAATTGGCAAATCTAACCACAAAAAAAAATAACCATTTAACCTAAATCTAAAGGCTCTTATTTAGCCACATAAGGTAGTTTTAGTTATTTGCTTTATTATTAATTTTTTTATGGTTATTGTGCAAATTAGGCCTAGTTTTGATATACAATTGCAACGTATTAATTAAGTTATTACACAAACATTTGGCTTTAAGTTACGTAGGTAAATCAATGTCTTAATTAGTTGGACTTAGGCTATGGAGAGTAAGAGAGATCTTCACTTCTAGTTAGTAATATTTGGGGATATTTCCCAAGATGTGGTTATACATTGCAGATTCCAAATGAAAAAAATCTTATGTTACGAAACTGAGGGAATATGTGGACTATTTTTTATTTAGTATAGAAATCATTGTAAATTAATTTAAAATACATTTTTGAGAAAGAATATACATGTTTGGTGACATGATTGCTTACTCAAAAAGAAAAAGAAAACAACCGATAAGGATAGTTATACGAGGATTGTATTAAACTTATTGTTTAACATTAAAATAGGTGCAAATGATAGATATAAAACTATGTTCTAAAATTTAAATGAATAGAGGCTTATGAAAATAATGTTATAAAAATAAAGTAGGATAATAAAACAAAAAAGGATACGAGCTTACACTACAAGAAAATAGCCACTTTTCCGACGGAATTTCCGACGGATGTCCGATTTAAATCAATCCGTCGGAACTCCGTCGGAACTCCGTCGGTATTCCGTCACCGTTTACCGACGGAACTAAGTCCCTCTAATTTGTTACGTTAATCCGACGGATTTCCGACGGATTCCGATGTCGGCAAAGTTTGATTGGTGACCGTTTACCGACGGATTTCCGACGGAGTATGGTATTATATATATTGGTCGAAACTTCTGCATTTGATCAGCAGAGTAAAAATCGTTTTCATAAAAGAAGCAACAAGTTTTTTCAGGATGTCCGAAGATCCCGCATTTAGCGACCATCCTTGGATTTCTGCAGTTGAACACCTATGTGACACAGGTACAATATTACATTTCTTCAATACCATGAAACGAATGCAGTTTTTTTTTAAGGGCATTTTTATAAAAAATGTTTATACTTTTCCAGCGAGGTTAATGCATACACCCAAGGATTGGGTATTGTCCGTTCAATTGGAAGTTATTCTTAATTGTTTAAATCATTTGGACATTGTTCGGAAGGTAAGATTGAGTTTTTTGTAAAAGAAGTTTTAGATGAAAGTTATATGTATAATCGGTGCTTTTAAATTAAGTAGGTAATTGCAATTATTGATGAGTATGATTGTACTGATGAGGGAGACGCAATGGTTGTCTTCAAGGTAATTGATAATTATAAATGAAAATATGATTATGTTGATATATTTTGTTACATGCAACGTTAAATTAATATGTATTGATGTAGGATCCAAGTGGGAGAATTGGTGGATTTATTAAAAAAGAAGCGTGTGTAGACGGTTCTTTTGGCCCTCATATACGAGTTAGATCAGTCGTTGTATTGAGTAATGTAAGTTTTGAAATATGTTTATTTAAGTAAATGAAGTATAGATTACCTTATATTTGCCTATTTTGTAGGTTTAAGTTCAAGTCCGCACTGGGTACACGTACCTCATCATCAAGCTTGAAAACATAGATGGTATATGGAAGAAAGAAAATTGTATTCCTTCAAATAACAGCGATGAAAATACTTCTAATATTAACGGAGACTCGTATGTCGATGATACTTACTCTGACGAGAGTTATACTGCGTACGGTACTCTAAAGGACACACAATCGGGAAGTGGGACAAGCAAGTAGTAGTTTTTGAATATATCTGAAGAAATAATAATTAATATAAACAGTTTTTTTATTTGGTAATATGATACCGTTTCTTTTTTGGACAACGTTGTGCGATATGGTTGGTTAATATATAATTTTTAAAACGGAAAAAAATAAAATTAAAATAATCCGTTGGAAATCCGTCACAAATGACCGACGGATTTCCGACGGTTTGTTTTATTTTTATTTTTTCGCGTAAATAATATATATAAATACCACATTCCGTCGGAAATCCGTCACTAAACCGTCGGATTCCGATGTCGGCAAAGTTTGAGTGGATACCATATCGTTAGCGGTGGCCGATGGGATTGGTGGGGTGTTATGTCGGAGGTTGTGACGGTTTTCCGACGGAAATTCGACGGAATCAGTTATATATATTCATTTCACCGTAACACAATTCACAATATCAACAAAACACAATTCCCATTATTTACAAAATTTATAAGCGATGAGTTCATATTTTTGGTCTTGGATGGATGAGCCAATGATGGATATGAGCTCGAACTTATTAACGTCCGCATACGCTGCAGGTATTTGTGAGTTCATGAATTTACCTAGAAATCAAGATGCAGCCAACAAAGGTCAGGATATCAAATGTCCATGTTCTAATTGTTGTAATAGAAGTTCTATTGTGGTTCATACTGTTTGGAATCACTTATATAGATATGGATTTAGGCCGGGATATAAGGTTTTGTTTTTACATGGAGAAAGCAATTATGAATATGGTAGTAGTAGTAGTAATGCACCTTATTTTCCGGATAGCATAGGAGAACGTACAAAGGAAGTAGATGTTGGGGTAAGTACGGTTGCGATGGTTAACGATGCGTTTAGAGAGAATTTGCAGTCGGGTGGTTATGAGGGTGATAGGGCTGAAGAACCTAACTTAGATTCTCGAAGGTTTTTTGATATGTTAGACGCATCAAATCAACCACTATACAGTGGTTGTAGGGATGGTCATTCACCGCTATCTGCTGCTAGTAGGATGATGAACATGAAGACTGATTACAATTTGTCCGAAGAATGTGTTGATGCATTCGCCGAGTTCGTCAAAGATGTTTTGCCAGAAGATAATCTAGCCCCAGCCTCATACTACGAGATCCAAAAGCTTGTCGCCGGTCTTGGTTTGCCCTACCAGGTTATAGATGTGTGAATCGACAACTGTATGCTATACTGGAGAGAAGATGAGAACATAAACAAATGTAAATTTTGCCGTAAACCACGGATCCAGGACACAAGTGGCAGAGTGAAGATTTCATTCAAACGGATGTGGTATCTACCATTATCAGAGAGGTTGAAGAGGCTGTATGAATCAGAACGCACAGCTAAGGCTATGAGATGGCATGCAGAGCATAGGCAAGATGGAGATATTACGCATCCATCGGACGCGGAAGCGTGGAAACACTTCCAATCCGTATATCCAGATTTTGCATATGAACGACGGAATGTATACCTCGGTTTATCCACTGATGGTTTCAACCCATTTGGAAAGCATGGAAGAAAATATTCATTGTGGTCGGTCATCGTAACACCTTACAATTTGCCTTCTTCAATGTGCATGCGGCGAGAGTTCCTGTTTCTCTCAATTCTAGTTCCCGGGCCAGATCATCCAAGACGGCCACTCGATGTATTCCTCCAACCATTGATCTATGAGTTGCAGATGTTGTGAGACCATGGTGTTGAGGCATTTGATGTTTCAATTCAGCAGAATTTCAAAATGCGTGTTGTTCTTATTTGGACCATAAGCGATTTTCCAGCATACGGTATGTTATCTGGTTGGACAACGCATGGAAGATTGGCATGTCCTTATTGCCAAGACAATACTTCAGCATTACAATTGCAGCACGGAAGGAAGACTTCATGGTTTGATTGCCATAGGTGTTTTTTACCGGAAAATCATCCATATCGTCGGTCTAGAAGACATTTCAGGAAGAATTTACAAGTGTTACATGGTCCACCTCCTGAGATAGATGGTCCCAGAATATTGGAACAATTATGAGATTTTGGTGCAGAGTGAACTCCTGAATGTGGGGGTAATGGCCATCACCCCGTCGACGATTGTGGGGCATATCACAATTGGCATAAGAAGAGTATTTTTTGGGATTTACCTTACTGGAAAGACCATCTACTGCGGTATAATCTAGTTGTCATGCATGTTGAAAAAAATTTCTTTGACAACATCATGAACACCATCTTAAATGTTCCAGGGAAGACAAAAGACAACTAAAAGTCTAGATTATACTTGCCATTGGTTTGTTCCAGGGAATCTCTTCGTGTTTCTAACGGTAGATTACCGATGCCTGCGTACCGGTTAGACGCTGGGCAGAAAGAAGTATTTTTTGAATGGTTCAAAAATTTTGTAAAATTTCCAGACTGCTACGCATCTAATCTACGTAATTGCGTGGATTCGACGGAAGGAAAGTTTATAGGAATGAAGAGTCATGATTGTCATGTTGTGATGCAACGTCTTATTCCATTTGCATTTGCTTATCTTCTTCCAAAAGACATCCATCAAGCAATTGGAGGTATATTACGTACTCCCATGAGTTTCTTACTAATATAATGTTACTATATTTGTATTAACTTGTTTACTTTTCTTTTGTAGGAGTTGGGGCTTTCTTCCGAGATTTATGTTCACGGACAAGGATCCATAATTTAGAGTCTAATATCCCGGTACTCCTTTGTAATTTGGAGAAGATATTTCCACCGCCTTTTTGATGTTATGGAACATCTTCCTATTCACCTCCCACAAGAAACAGCATTAGGAGGCCCTGTTCAATACCGATGGATGTATCCGTTCAAGCGGTACATGTTCCACTTGAAGAAAAAGGTTAAAAATTTGAGCAAGGTGGGGGGCTCTATTGTTGCCCAGAGCCTAAATGACGAAGTATCACACTTTATCGAATATTACTTTCCATCGGAAGTTCGGGCTAAGGCTAGACGTCCGGCGCGACATGATGATAGAGGTGAGAAAGCAATGTATGTCGTGGTTGTACCCGAGTTGTTTTCCCAAGTTGGTCGAGTAAGTGGAAAAAGAAAGAAACGCAGACTTTCAGCACAAGAGGTCACACATTTGCATACGTATATCCTTAGAAATTGTGACGAAATTATGGAGTACGAAAGGTATCTATGTTTTTATGCAAAATTTTTGGAATTATTTGTCTTCATCTAATTAAGATTTTTATGTTACAGCATTTACATGTCCCTAGTCCAAACTTACCATCCTGATAAGACAGAATCAGAACTTGCTATCTTAAAAGATGAAGAATTTTCGGCGTGGTTGAAATGTTATGTAAGAGTACTACGACGTTCCTTACTCTTACATTTCCAGAGTTTAACGTTTTATATGTTAATGATTTATTACTTGTATCTTTCATTAGGTTTCCGAACGTTTAAGAAGTGGTCCACCTCCCCCGACATGGTTAGTGGAGATTGCTACTGGTTTGCGAACTACCGCGACTTCATATTCAAGGTTTCAATTTTTCCTTTATTTTGGTTAGGTTTCAATTTTCGGGAAACGGGATATCGAGGTCTATCAACACAATGCTTAATTGTTTGATAACTCGACCGTATCACACATACTCTTCGATGCCGGTTGAAGACCGTGACAGCTGGTTTCGGCAATTTGCGGTAATCCCTAAATTGTGTAATTTAGACAATTAAAGGTTATATTATATTATAATTTTCTATACTAATGCTTTGAAGGTTTTTTGTTTTCCAGCAAGATTTTAATTGAGATAGGCAGCTGACTAGTCGGGTTCGACAGGAATTCGACGCCAAGGCTGGGAGGATGTACTCGCGGAAGATGAACGAGTACAAGGACCTCTGGAGGCGTCGGAAGATCCCTCGGAATTTGAAAAGCAATCCCGAGTTATGGGCTCAACTCATTGCGTATTGGGAACAAGAGGGAACGCAGGCGACCTCTGCAACCCACTCTACAAACCGGAAGAGCGACCGAAAGGGGAAGGGAGAAGCAACGCATAACCTCGGAGCGACGAGCAAGGCGACTCGTGCAGAACAATTGGTAAGTTTAATTATTTTCAAACATTTTTATGATCGCTCACTTATTTGCTTACTTTTCAATGGTAACATGCAGTATGCAAAGCAAGGGACGCGGCCTTCAAATCTGGATTTGATCAGAGATGCGCATACCAACCGGAAGACGGGGGAAATCCAAGATGGAGTTGCTCGGGAAATTGTGGAAAGTGTTGCGAGGCTCAGTGAGGACTTCATCCAATCTCAACCGATCGTCGAAGGAACTCCACCGCTCACCGACGTTCCATTCGAAAAGATCAACGAGTTTACGTATGAGGTTAGTACCGTTTTCAATTAGTTACAAATTTTATAAAACTTAGATTACTTATAAGTGTTAACATTTATTGTTTCTTGTATATGGTAGGTTACTCCGAAGTCCAAAGGTCATGTCTTCGGTCTTCCTGAAGACAGTTCCACCTCATCCGTGTCTTCATTCCGATTTCACGGTGATAGCAGTTTGCGTGCACAAAACACGGAGCTTCTCGAGCGGTTAAACGCAATGGAGGCACAACGCGCAGCAGATGCAACCCGGTTGGAGGCAATGGAGCTAGAACGCGCAGCAGATGCAGAGCGCATTCGTGGGATGGAAGCCAAGATGAACGAGTTCTTCCGTAATTATCGGCCGCAATAGACTTTTTATTTTAATTGTAGAATTTTATGTTTTAAATAACTTTTCAAACTTTTTAAATTTATTTGCATATTTGAATTGAATTTTATATAAATTTTTCTTAATTTAATTTAATTATTTATAATTATTTTTTAAAAATTAAAAATTCCAAAATCCGTCGGAATTCCGTCGGGAAAAGCACCTGTCGGAAATCCGTTGGTGGCTTAAACCGTCGGTTACAGCAACCGTCGGAAATCCGTTGGTTTCACCCGCCGTCGGAAGTCCGTCGGCATTGTTTACCATCGGAAATCTGTCGGTTGGTTTAATTTCCGACGGATCTCCGACGGTTTTCCGTTTTAACCGTTCCTGTCGGAATTCCGTCATTATTTTCCGACGGATCGTTATTTTCCGACAAGGTATAACCGACGGTGGAAATCCGTCGGAAATCCGTCGGAAACACCCTTATTCCGAGGATTTCCGACGGTTTCGGCCGTCGGAAACGATCCTGTTTTCTTGTAGTGTTAAAGATATGATTAAATAATCAAGGTCTAATATTCATTATGATTATCATTGATACGCAACAAGTATTTATGGCAAGCTCGGGAAATGACAAGTTTTTTAGTATATTTTTGAAGGATTAATTAACATAGCCTGTAACAATAATGACTCTTGGTTTCTTCTTTATTAATTGTCTCATTAAACCAATTTAATTATGTATAATTTTTTTGAATTCCAACCCAAATTCATGTGATTCTCTAACTCTTAATCTCCACTATGATCTTTGAATCAAATCACAAACCAAAATGAAAATTTTCAGTCACATTGTCTAACTATAAATATATACTACTTACATAGATGCATTAGAGTTCGAAACCATGTGTTCTAAAAGTTGGAATAAAAACTGTTGACAAAAAAGATTAAAATATATAGTCGCCGATTCCATTATTTTTATTACGTTGCCAAAGCCCTAAAGCATTTTAGTGGTTTTTCTGTCTTTTGAGATGCATATAATATGTCAATGTGAATATCAATAGCATGTTGACATTCTGTTTATGAGATTTAAAAACACAAGATGTACTAAATGTAACAAAGTTTTTTTATTTGAATAAATTTTACATTTTTTCAACAAAAAAAAAACTATTGTCTGGTTTTGTTTTATTGTTGGATGTTCTCAATCTAGAAACGTTAACTACAAAAATCAATATAAATTTCATATGAATCGATTTAATTTGGTTTTAAATTTTGGTCGAATTTAGTTCTCAACGGAAATAAAAAAAAACAATTTGATTAATCAAGTTTTGCTTAGATCTTTGTTTTAATTTGATCTCATTTTTTCTTAAGGATTAAAGCTAAGCCAATTTTGATCAAAGTTGAATTATGAGTCATTCTTTAATAATTTTGGCGGGGTTAGCCATTATTTCATTAGTCCTTTTACATTATATGTATACCGGTATATTGTTGGTTAAATCCGGTTATGTTATTTACTAGTATAAATATCAACATCTTATGTTATTTACAGTTTAATGAAGCTTTTATAGAAATCTTAACAAGAGTTTGTTAGATGTTGAAAAGTCCCAACCCAATGACTTTAGACTTCCGTTTAAAATTAAGGATTAAATCTCAGATATGGTAAGATCAAAGAGTTTAAAAGTGAAACCATCAGACAGTACTTATGCCTTTTTCTTGTTAGCTTAAACCAATTTAGCATATAATCTGAATTGATTATCTTCAATTAAATCTAATTTAAAAAAAATTATGAAAGAGAAGATAATTTCAAGAACACTTGCGGCATAGTGGGTATATATATTTAATTTGCATGAAAAATCTTTAAACAACAATATTTTTTAAACATATATATTGATTGTAATTGGTACGTTGTACCAACATGGTGTAATGTGTACCACATCAGGTTGCTTAGAAGGTTAAAACCACTATATTATGTACTTGTGTTATCATCTTTTTCCATTATTTCGTATTGTTTTCTAATCTTACAACAATTTTTTATTATTATTATATCGTACAACCAAAGTATGTGTACCATTTCATGTCACCAAACATTTCCTAGCTAATATGTAACATATATGTACGGTTTTGTATCACCAAGCATGTCCTAGTATATAACATATAGGTCTGTACATGTGTCACATTTTTACGAAGATCTAGGGTTGTTGGCGAAAAGCAACACACAAGAAATGTGTGTGAGAGAGAGAGAGGCTAGTTAATATAGCCAATTAGTGTCGTGTTTCCATTGTCAGATACATTGCATTGAATCTCATCTTCTCGTACATGCCCTCAAATTATGAAACCTTAATGGTCGTTTTTCACGACATTAACGTCACCATGCTGTATGTGTCAAAATCAATAAGAATAGTAAGTAGATAGAGATAGAATACTCTTTTTGGTCGTCAACTAAAAGTTACTGCTCTGAATGGTAACAGCAGAATGATTAAATTTCTGGCAGAATGATTAAATTTCTGGCAGAATGATTAAATTTTTAGCAGAATCTGGCAGAATAAAAAAAAGTTAAATGGTGTCAGTAGAACCATTATACCAATAACAGAATCATTCTAGAGACAAAAACTGACAGTATAACCATTTAACTGATAGTACGAATGGTGTCAGTAGAACCATTAAGCCAATGGTAGAACCATTAAACTGGTACCATTTAGAGCCAGTATGTATTCACAAGCGGTAAAAATTGTAATTAGGAATTTTATATGCTATAATAAATACAAACAGTATTCTCTTTTATAAAGAGTGTCGTTTCTTTTTGATATATTTCACATAGATTAGGAACATTTTAAATATACAAATGCCCTTAGTCGATACTCGATATAATGATTATTGAAATAAACTTCATTAATTAGTGTTTGGGCTAAATTGATTTTATTAAGTTAGACGAATTTTTTAGTGTCACGTGTAACTAGTTTATACGAACTTTTTATACATCATATAATGTGGTTGATCTATTGAATTGGTCTTAGGAGAATTTGGACATGATTTACAATGGTGTAGGTAAATCGACTAGCTAGATCCCGAGCATGGTCACAACGCAGATGATTTGGAATTAAAAATGAGTGGTCAGACGAACATAAAAGCAAAATGTAGAGCTCTAATTTCTAATGCCGGTATTAATATATATTTTTATAAAGTTAAAAAGTATTTATATACTTTTTAATTGGTCTTTTGTCAAATAGTTAAACTTATTTATCGTACTTATGTGATAGGAAAAAATAGGTAGCCTTTATTATACGAGACGATTAAAGTAGACAACGTTGATTTCAAGGAATCACATGGCGTTCGACCCCTCGCATTATGCGATGTCCCTCCTACGACTATTACATCGTTATGTGTCTTAAGATTAAGTTATCAGACTTCTATCACGTAAAGACAAGGGTGATAGGTGAAAAGTATTTGAGTGCATCGTACATGTCCAAATAGGCATGATCATTGCAAACACTTACCAAAATGTCTAAAACATATTTTAATTAAATTTAATTCATTTTTAGACTTGAGAGTGTCTAAACTTTATCAAAAGTGTATAATATAAGACATTTTTGATAGAGTTTAGACACTTTCAAATCTAAAAATGAATAAAATTTAATTAAAATTTGTTTTAGACACTTTGGTTAGTGTGCATAATGTACATGCTCTAAGTTTATGTTCAGAACAGTAATCGATTGGTGAAAAGATTAATATTAGTATTTCTTTTTGATGGTATAAGAAGAAGAAGAAAAGACTAAGAGCATGTACGTTGTAAAATTTTTAGGCTCTTTAATAAAGTGTTTAAATATTATTAAAATATTTAAAATTAGATCTCAAAATCCAAAACATAGTTTTAGTATCTAATATTAGATATTTATTGAGCTTCTTTATAAAAGTTAATTATTAATTAAATTTAATTCTAAAATACATTAAACATCCATCAAAATGGATGTCTACAATGTAGATGCTCTAACAATTTATCCACAAACACACAACACAAAGCTACGAAAATGTTTAGTAGGGTCCGGGGACCAAACATTTTTCTTCCCTTTTGACGTCAACGTCTCTCTCTTTACTCGAGGTCAGAAAAGGGAAGAATTAATGGTCCTATTTTAATTAATGGCATAGATACTAACCATATGGGAAAATCGACGTATAAAATACCGATGCAATAATTTGTTAAATATTTCGCATATTTCAAAGTAAAAATTAAGATTGTCTGTCTGTATCGGGGGATCTCCTCGAGGCAAAACATTAATTTCATGTCCTTTGTGTTTCCCAATTGCAGTAAAGACTGTTCTTACTCTATTTTCTTATTTTCCCTTTTCAAATTTATGTTACCCTAATAAACGAGTGTTTGAGAGGTTCTAATTAAGTGTATAACATGGTGTGAATTAAATTTAGGTGACTAACACCCACTTAATTTTTTTTTTTTTACAAATATCCTTAAAGATCTAATTAATTATAGATAATTGCTATCGGCTTACGTATGTTCATTAAAATAGTTGACTATGTAAAACATTGTTTATGTAAAAGAGTGTTTGCTATTCTAGTTATAATATAGTATACTTGTGAACAATTCACTATGATCATAAGTGACTATTTATGCATTCATAGTCATAGTCAGCTATTCGGTTTTTTTTAACATTTATGTGCGAATAGCCAACTGTAATATCAAAACATAGTTGACTATCTATCCTGGTTATAATTTTGTTCACTTTGTGATTCAGAGTTAACTACTTATGCATGCATAGTCAACTATCCGATTTTTTTTAACATTTATCTGCGGATAGCCAGCTACCACATAAAAAAATAGTTGACTATTTATTTTGTAACTAAAAAGTAAAATAAGAGTAAAATTGTCATTTTAAGTATACTCCATGTTATTTACCTAATTATAATTTAGGTTATATTAAATTATCAGTTATTGGTACAATGGGTATGATAGATGCTAATTTACCTTAAAAAAAAATAGATTCATAGTTTTAACAATTAGCATTTGATTTGACAAAAAAAAAACAAAACAAAAACAAAAAGCATTTGATTAGACTACTGAGAATAAGAACACAAAAGTGTTTATTATTAACATTTGCTTTGACACCAATAAATCTGTTTTAAAATGATTGATTTTCTAGAATTTGTTTTGTAACATAAATATTGTTTTTTAACATTTTCTATAATATTTTTTATAAAATAATAATGATGAATTGTAAACTTCAAAATGAATGATTAATTTTATTGAATTGTTATTTGTTTAGAATTGTGGAAAATTGTTTTTGGCAAAACATCATTCAGTATTTGTTTTTTTTTATCATCTACTCCAATTTACGGCCAAGAAACAAAAAGGGAATAGATAACAAGTTAACAACCTATGTCTATTAAATACTAAAGAAAAAATCGTGTTTATGATATAAAAACTCTAAAAGAACACTTTCGACATCTCAATTTAATTTCTATAAAAAAACAAATTAACTATTCTTCCCAAAAATAAAAAAGAGGAACAACCAAGAAATCAGCTTCAAGGTACTCCACGTTTCGCTTTTTTCATCTATGTACTTAAGTTTTTTTTTTTTTTGTCGTCATGTACTTATGTTTCTTCTTTCTCTCGTGAAGCCATTTTATTTAATTTTCTTTTAATTTTATGGGAAATTGGGTTCATAATCTAAAAAAAATAATAACTAAAAAACTAACTAATTAACCTAGATCTAATGGTTGATTTTTTTGCCACATACCCTATTTTTGTTACTTTCTTGATTATTAATTTTTTTTGGTTATCTAGCAAATTTACCCTAATTTTATTTTGTCATAAATTTCTTTGATCTCTTATGTACACAACTAAGATACCGTCCTATCAATAACAATATAGATTCGTATAGACACTTCTGAAATCTCTCATGTTCAAACTCAAAACAAAAATTAATATTAAAAAATATATATATTATATAAAATAAAACTCAAACATTTCTGTGTTTGTTTATCTTTTGCCGTCGGAAAGCAAAACCATTTCATGTAATGAGAGAAACTCAAAAACATTCAAATCAATTCTGTTTTGTCACTTATATTTGAAAAAAGGAGTTAGAGAATTATCTTTCCTATTTTTGGCTTTAAATTCAACAAAGTGTATTATTATTTCTAAATCAGGCAGAAAAAAAATCTGATTTTTCTCTCTCTCTCTCTCTGATGGTTTCATGGTGATGTAGGGATGAAGAAACAATGGCTTCCGGACAAAACAGAGTATCTGTACCAGAGAATCTGAAGAAACAGCTTGCTGTTTCAGTTCGAAGTATTCAATGGAGTTATGCAATTTTTTGGTCTGTCTCTGCTTCTCAATCAGGGTAAGTTTCATAATCATAATCCTTACAATCACCAAAGAAACAGAGAAATAGTGAACTAAGTGTAAGTCTTTCTTTGCTTAGGCTTTTGGTCTAACTAGCTATTGGAGAATTTGAAATATTATTGATTGAAATCAGAAACTCAGTTTAAAATTGTGAGAAAAAAATGTTCTTGAAGCTTCATTTGTTTTTTTTTTTTTTTTTATAAACTGAAGCTTTATTTGTTAACAACCGGAAGATCCTAAACCGAAATTTAGACTATTCTCCCGAACTTGTAGAAGATATTCTTGAATTCTTTCATTAGTTTCAAGAAAAACTTCTCTCTTTTTTTTCATTATTCTTAATTTTTGTTTTCTTGAAGGTTTACTTATTTTCTTGAAAATACAATAAGGAGATTCTAGACCGAAACCGAACAATCTTTTTGTTATTTCTGATTCAATATAGTTTTGTTTTGTTTTAAATGAAAAAGGGTCTTAGAGTGGGGAGATGGATACTATAATGGAGATATCAAAACGAGGAAGACGATTCAAGCTTCTGAGATCAAAGCTGATCAACTTGGTTTACGTAGGAGTGAGCAACTTCGAGAGCTTTACGAGTCTCTCAACATCGCCGACTCTTCTTCCTCCGCCGGGTCTCAGGTCACTAGACGAGCTTCCGCCGCCGCACTATCGCCGGAAGATCTCGCCGACACGGAGTGGTATTACTTGGTTTGTATGTCTTTCGTCTTCAACATTGGTGAAGGGTAATTTCGTCTTTTTCTTCTCTCTCAGCTTTGACATTTATTATGTGTCATTTTTTTTTTTTTTGTCGGCTTATTATGTGTCATTTAAAATGGTTCAGATTGATCTTGTCAGTTTTTTAAATATAAAGACAAAATACCCTTTTACTACTTTTTGGTAGGTTTTAGGCATTCCATATTTTCCACTTGGTTAGGTTTTTTTGTGAAAATAGGTATGGACCAGAATTTTTTTTTTTTTTTTTAAATTGATTCTATTACTCCATTTTTTGGTTTGGTTCGGTTTGAATTTTTCGAAATTTTGAATATTTGTTTTATACCAAGCAAAGAGAGCCGAATTAGAACTGATTTTATTTTGATTCGCTCAAGCGATTCATTTTTGTTTTGAAATGGTTTGGATCTGGCTTAATATTAGATTAAAAAGGAAAAATATCTTAATAAATAAAATGTTACTACATTTAAATGTGCTTACATATATATATGGATACATTTTACTGTTTTTAAGTAGTTTATGAACTTTGACATATTTGGTTTGGTTACACTAAATTAGTAGTCTCTTTTACTCTTTAGTTCAGTTCTTGTTGCTATAAAAATGTGTTTGGTTTATAGAAAATTCTCTTCAATTCGGATTTTATGTCCAATCCTACATTTTGAAAACCTAAGAAGCATTTTTATTTTTCCATAGTAATCCGTTTAGTTCGTCTTCGCAGAATGCCTGGACGAACGTTTACGAAGGGTGAACCGATATGGTTGTGCAACGCTCATACCGCGGATAGTAAAGTTTTTAGCCGCTCTCTCTTGGCAAAAGTAAGTTGTAGTATTGTAGCCCCTCTATTTAACATTATCGCGATTGGAAACGCTAAAATTGAAAGACCTATAACGCTAAACTACATCTCTTTTTGTTTGTGGTTTAGAGTGCTTCCGTGAAGACAGTGGTTTGCTTTCCGTTTCTTGGAGGAGTCGTTGAAATCGGTACTACAGAACAAGTAAGTCACTATTTTCGTTTTCTTGCCTCATTTTTTAAGAAAAATTTCTAAAACGTTTCTTTCGAGGTTTTTAGCAAAATTTCTCTCGTTTAAAAAGTTTATTTGGAATTTTTTCTTTGCACTTTATTTTACCTTTAGTTACACATCACTATATAGAAGATCATATAATCTAAATTAAAATTAAGGTTTGATATGGTTTTTGATATTTTTACTCTTTTGGTATAGCTTTTAGTATACCAAATATTATGTAGTCACTCTATCAACATGTCTATGATTGGAAATGGTCCTAAAAATAATTTTCTCGTGTCATTTCGTAGATTCAAGAGGACATGAACATCATACAATGCGTGAAGACATCATTCCTAGAAGCTCCTGATCCATACGCTACAATATTACCAACAAGATCTGATTATCACATGGATCTCGATCCTCAACAGATTCTAGGCGACGAGATTTACGCTCCTATGTTCGGTACCGAGCCTTTTCCAACCACTTCTCCAAGTAGAACTACCAATGGTTTCGATCCCGAACATGAACAAGTACCCGAAGATCATGATTCGTTCATGGCTGATGGAATCAATGGAGGAGCTTCTCAGGTCCAAAGCTGGCAGCTCATGGACGACGAGCTTAGTAATTGCGTTCACCAATCGCTAAATTCCAGCGATTGTGTCTCTCAAACATTTGTTGAAGCAGCGGGTGGACGGGTTTCTTGCAGTGCAAGAATAGGTAGGGTTCAAAGACTAGGGCAAATTCAAGAGCAACAAAGAAATGTGAAGATGTTGTCTTTTGATCCAAGAAACGACGATGTTCATTACCAAGGTGTGATCTCGACGATTTTTAAGACAAATCATCAGTTAATTCTCGGACCGCAATTTCGAAATTGCGATAAGCAGTCAAGCTTCACAAGATGGAAGAAATCATCAACCTCATCATCATCAGGAACCGCCGCGGTTGCACCATTATCACAAAGGATGATAAAGAAAATTCTTTTCGAGGTTCCGCGAGCTCATCAAAAAGAGAAATTGTTATTGGATTCACCGGAGCTCGGGGATGAAACCGGAAACCATGCGGTTTTAGAGAAGAAACGGCGCGAGAAATTGAACCAACGGTTCATGATCTTGAGATCGATCGTTCCTTCAATCACTAAGGTATATATCTCTATGAAACCGAATTTTTTAAATTTTCAAATTCATATAATATAATAAGGAACTAATCCTTAGGTTTAACATTTTTCAATAGATCGACAAAGTATCGATTCTTGATGATACCATAGAGTATCTTCAAGAACTCGAAAGACGGGTTCAAGAACTAGAATCTTGCAAAGAATCAACCGATACCGAAACCCGTGGGACAATGGCTATGAAGAGGAAGAAACCGCACGATGCAGGAGAAAGAACGTCAGCTAATTGCACAAACAATGAAACCGATAATGGGAAGAGAATTCCGGTTGGAGAAGCCGAACCGGCAGAAACCGGTTATACTGGTCTAACTGATAACTTAAGGATCGGTTCGTTTGGTAACGAGGTGGTTATTGAGCTTAGATGTGCTTGGAGAGAAGGAGTACTGCTTGAGATAATGGATGTGATTAGTAATCTCAACTTAGATTCTCATTCGGTACAATCCTCCACCGGAGACAGTTTACTCTGCTTAACCGTAAATTGCAAGGTACAATCTCTATAACTTTTTTTTTTTTTTTACTTAATCGGGAGTTAAATTTATAAACCGGGATTGACATTTGGTTAATTTTTTTGGTTTCAGCATAAGGGATCAAAAATAGCTACACCAGGAATGATCAAAGAGGCACTTCAAAGGGTTGCATGGATCTGTTGAAGACTACTTAGTACTTAGCTTGGTTTAAATTATTAGCAAAACATTACCCCGGTTAGGTTTTTTAATTTTCGGTATTCTTCTAATCGGGGTTTTAGGAATTTATGTAAAAACAAATAATCTTTATTAGATTTGATGTCTTTTTGGTTGCTTAACGTAGATGAAGAGAAAGAAAAAAAAAGAACACAACTATGAGTATTTTCTGAGGCTATGTTTGTTTAGTTGACCGGCGAATTAAAATTGTCATAATTTAGATCACTTTCAAAGTTATTTTGTATTTAATCCAACCTTTTGAATATTCTTTTGGCATTTTTTTCAAATATAAGATAAATGTGAAAGGTGCCCAAACACACATAAATGTGAAAATGATATGTCAAAAATCGTTCTGCTAAAAAAAATAAAAAATCGTTCTGCTTTGTTTAGGAAATTGTCGTCTAGTAAAAGAAAATGATTATGACTAAAATGAAATTTGTTTTTTTAATAGCGGTGTAAATCTCACACAAAATGGGAGAAAATTCTACTTGTTGGCATTTATAGAAAAAAAGATTAAAAGTTATGATGCAAAACCCATATTAAGTAGCATCATTAACTTTGTTAACTGGCTCATAAATTATTTCATTGAATAACATATTAAAAATCAATAAAAACAAATGCCGTATTATCTCATTTGGGACATTTAAAGGTGTTGACCAAATTACTTTCTCGTTTTCTATTAATTTATCCAGCTAATCATATTTTATTATGTTTTGATTACCAACCCATGCATGTTAGTATGTTACTTCTACGTCTTCTTTTTGATATAAATTCAACCTTCATTTTTGTAATATGTGTAATTAGAGTATTTTGTCATTTGAGATGTATTTTGACCAACAATTATTAAAATCTGAATAAGAAAACTTAAATCTTTTTCTTTCACCCTATAAGGTGAATCCCAAATTACCACTTTGTTTTCTCAGTAAGTTATACTCCCTCTGTTTCATAATATAAGATGTTTTAGCAAAAATCGCGAATATTAAGAAAATACTTTTACTCTAAAAATTAACATTTAAAATATATATTAAAAACAGTTTAACCAATTATTAAAAAGATTGCAAAATATTATTGGTCACACAATATTCAATAAAGTTAAAAGTACTTAGTATTGTCAAAACAACTTACATTATGAAACAAAACAAAAACCCCAAAAACTGTTTACATTATGAAACGGAAGGAGTATAAAAAAAGAAAGAAAAAACTCCATTATAGGAAAAATGGATAAAAATGGTTTTAAAAGAAAGAGTAAAGTTTCAAAAAAAAAAAAAAAATCTCTAGAGTTGGAGAGTTAAAATAGTTATTATCTTAGAAAGCTAGAACCAATCAATAACTAGTCACTTCATAGCAAATCCAATATACCTCTTATGGAATATATTTTTTCAGACAAAAACATATATTTTTCCTTTTTAACTGTGAAACTGAAAACCAAAATTTAAAGACATATAAATATATGTATATTGAATATATTGTCTGTGTAGTGTATATACATAGTGAGAGAAAAGAGAGAGGAGGATGGTGAAGATGGTGAGTATTTTGGCTTGAACATCCTTTTCTCCGGTAAGAACTTGCATTTGCATGTTTATATATATATATTTGTTGACATATCATTTTTAGATCAACCTTTTTAAATAACCAGAAGATTCTTAGCCGAAACTTGGATTAATTCCGGCTTATACAAACACTGAATACTCTTTGCCATCTATGCCTCTATACTTCTTAGTTTTTGAAAATAGTCACAATAGTTTTTGATTTTCAAACTATTTGGAGATAATCCCGATCGGATTAGAAATCCTTTTTTGATAGATGCATACTCTCTTTAGATGTTTGCAAAGATGAGTGTAAAATCCTTATACTATGATTAATGATGGTTTACAAATATGCTACCTCCTTGTTGAATATACCATTGTTCCTGTTTTCTTTTATAAGGTGGTCTAAAACTTCAGTTGCAACATTATTACCCATTGTTTTGTTGTTGTTATTGTTGTTGTTTTGTCCTCAAGTCTTTTTTTTCTTTTCTGCAGCTGTCTGAAAAATCTTTGGGAGAGTTGAGATCTTAAAGAGAGTGAGATCTTCAAGAATGGGAGATGAGACTAAGTTTAGTGAGAAATGGGATTTTAGAAGGAAAGAGAACAACTTTGATGATTCTTCAAGCGACGATGATCCAGTTACAAACTCGACCCAAAACCCTATCATCCATAACCAAAATCTTGTTCTTCATCCGAATCAGCTCAAAAATGGAACCGAAACAGTGACAAGAAAACAACCCGCGAAAACTCGGAAGAGGAGAATCAAGAAAGATGAGTGTAAACCTGAGAAACCTAAGCAAGTAAGGGTAAGGAAACCAAAAACTGTTTGTGCAGAGGAGACTAAGAAGAAAGAAAAACCGGTAACGCCGACGGATGAAGTTGGAATGTTTATGAAAATGTTGATCGATGAACTTACGGCTTGTAGAGAGAGTTTAATGGATTGGGTGAAGACTGAACTGTATGGAACGGATCAAAATGTAGCATCTCGTCCGCCTGTAAAGAAGAGAGTGGTTCCTGCGGTAGCAACGCAGAGATCGGTGAAGAAGAGGATGACGAAGAAGACTAAGAAGGAAGAAGAGGAGAAGGAGAGTGAGAAACAGAGCAAACTTGCCAAAATCAGTCAAGAGATGAATAAACCTAAAGAGATTGCGCAAAACAGCGGAGATCAAGTTCCTGTACCTGATTTTACTGCCGGACCATTGGATAGCTATCCAGAGAAGAACAAATCTAAACAGATTGCGAAAAACGGAGGAGATCAAGTTCCTGCACTTGATTGTAATGCCCGATTGATGGATAGCTATCTCAGGACCTACCAAGAGATGAACAAATCTAGAGAGATTGTGCATAACGCTGGAGATCAAATTCAAGAACTTGAGAGTAATGCTGGACCGTCGGATAGCTATCTCAGGAGGAGTCAAGAGATGAACAGACCTAAAGAGATTGCGGAAAATGGGGGAGATCAAGTTCAAGAACTTGATTGTAGTGTCGGACTGTTGAATAGGTTTCTTAAGAGCAGTCAAGAGATGAACAAACCTAACGAGATTGCGCAAAATGGTGGAGACCAAGTTCAAGAACTTGATTGTAATGCTGGACCGTTGAATAGGTTTCTTAAGAGCAGTCAAGACGGTTTAGGAAGAAACTACTTTCAGCAACAACAACAAGAAGGTCAAGAAGGGATAGTTGCACGAACCGAGATGGAGAATGAGAAGAATGAGACAGTGGTGAATCAGAAGAGTATTGTTTTGGCTATCAAAGCTCCAATTTTAACTGAGAGTCAAAAGAAGATGAGAGAAGCTAACAACATCAAGAACAGATCATCAGGATCCGAAACGCAGAAAGATCAAAACTTCGAGATACCCTATGTGCCGAAAATGTCTTCATCGCCGTCGTTGCAGAGTTTTCCAGTCGCTCCTTCCTTGTTTCCTTCTTCAAGCCAAGGAATGATGTCTTTTGCAAGTAACAACAACTTTCAAATTAGACAACCACCAGTAGTATCACAGATCCCTGATCTTTCTGAATTTCAGACAGGATTCACAGGAGGACAAGGATTTGGGAATTCTATGTTTAACAACAACAACGGTTACTTATCTGGTTTTCCGGCAGCTTTCAACCCTAGTCTGATCCATGGCGGTTACAATTTTCCGGCACAAGCCAATCCTGCAACGTCTTTGCAGCAGAGAGGCAATAACAATATGTTCGGAGGTCTGCGAATGGCAATAACAAGATCTTCCGATGGCCTATTTCCCGAATCTGAAGTCGGAAACGGTATTAATAGCCTCTCGGATTACAGAACTAGCTCTGGTAGATAAACGCCTGCTCCAGAGACAAGAGGAGCAAATTAACTATCTTTTCCTTATTTAGGTCCACATATTTGAACTTGAGTAAGATATAGCAGATTGAAAAATCGAATTTTCCTTCAAATAAAATAAAAATGTGTTTCTTCTCACTGATTTTGTTGGAATGAAATAAACGTCTTCTGTAACTAACCGTTCGACAAGAAGTGTTTCCGCAATCTGATTCCTCCCCAAGCATTGTCATTTGCTTCTCGCTGCAGGCATGATTACTAGGATTTGGGATGTGTATAACCCTGGTAAGTGCATTAGATCACGAGAAGTGAATATTCTCCACAGCCTCGGTGCGGCCCATGGAAGTCCTTATTATAAGATTACCGAAGTGAAAAACTTGATGGTTGACACGGCGGATTCATCACAAATTGGGATTAAAACATTCATTCTTGTTTAAGACAATGCACGTAGGTTTGATTGAACTCGATTTTCCCTAAAGCTTGATACTGGCTCATTAGATCGATACTCCACGACTAGGACTTTGCCAAACCTCGATAGACTGTTGATCCTTTCGGGTCACAAACATTCTGTTTCCTCCAAACGCCAAACCGGTTATCTTGTTTTCTCCTGAATCCGCCAATTTCCCGAACGAATTCTTCCTGAAAACCCTCTCTTCCGATACATCCCGGCTAGCATTCCCAATCAACCCCGTGATCACTTCCGACCAAAGCTCGATCCCATTTCCTTTACTGCAAAACACATGATTCCCATAACTCTCAATCTTACACCCAACTCCCTCTCTTCTATCCTTCAAGCTCCTCTTCTTCTCTTCCCCAAGACAAATCCACGGATCATCCTTCGATCCTAAACTCCTCAAATCAGTGTAGAAAACTTCCCCTGAAGTCACACCGACCTTGAAAACCGCTGAGAGAATATCCGATACGGTAACATCAGAGAAACAATCTTGCGTCTCCTTAATCTCCCAAACCATATTCCTTGACCTAACATCCCAAAACCTTATGTGACCATTCACACCAGATGGACTAGTATGAGAACCAGAAACCATTAACAGATTACAACTCTGAATCCATTTCAACTTCGTCGATGGAATTGCAGAATCAATATCAGAACCATAGATCCTACTATAGTCAATCTCTAACACAGGCATCAAGCTAGAAAGATCATACACCATAATCGAATTCGAGTTCCTTCTACTAGATTCAAAGCTAGTGAACAAAAACTCAGAGGAAGAACCTATAGCTTGAACCGTAGAGCTAGACCTAGTCTGATTTTCCCAATTCAAAGTCGTACGAACAAATCCGCCGTTTTCGAGATCGATAATTTGCAAACCTGGGAAATCAGTAGCTCCGGCTGCTAGAACTCCCGGAGATATCTCGAGAAGAGAATCCACGGCGGAGAAATTCGTAAGCACCGTCGATTTCCGCCTCAACGACCAATCGAACGAACTGATTTTGCTCCCGTGCGCCACGTGGAGACCTCCTCCACCGTTCACCGTCGGTGATATCGTCGACGGTGAATCACGACCGTTCAACGATAGAATCCGAGATTTACGGAGATCGAACGCCTCGAATTGCGAGGAATTCGAGAGAGAATCGATGAGGAAAGATTCGATTCCGTAGTATCTGGATTCATCGATGAGATCTCTAACATCGAAGGAGCGTGATCTCGCCGGTAGGTTTCCGGTACGGAGGATGTAGAGAAGAACGGAGAACAAATCGGGATCTCGATCGACGAAGCGAGTTGTGGTAGAGTCAGTGGCGAGTCGAGAGAGAAGAGAATCGGTTCCGGCTAGGGCTAAGGTTTGCTTCGTCGTCTGGAAGATTCGGCCTCCGACGTTGATGGAGATAACATTCGATTCGTGAGGGATGATCGGAGAATTCATCGGAGCAACTCACAAAACCTTTTGGGTTTCTTTTTGCAGAGGAAATGATGAAAAACTGAATCGATAGAAGGTCAACAACGGCCAAGATAAAACTTTCAAAATCATACTCTGTACTAAACACTACAAAAACATTTATTCCTAATCATAAATTTATATAAACGCTGTAATAAACATGTATTACTTCAGCAACGAGCAATTGTATTTTTCCACGTAAAACTTAGAGCATAATTATATAAGGAGTTGCTAAGTATTAAAAAAATTAAAAAATATAGAAGGGAGAGATTAGAAGAGTTGCTAAGAGTAGTTGTGAGCTTATGAAAATCTTTTATCATTAAAAGAAAATAAAAAATAATAAAAAATGAATTTTTTATTAACTTTCTGGATGAGTCGGCTCAATCAGGAGAGACTCTTGATACGGTCTCAAGAGGTACGTGTCACAATTCCATTGGACTTATTCTTCTGTTCTCTCTTTTGTTCTTCTCCGAACACGATTTCTTCTTTTTTTTTTTTTTTTTTGAAAGAACGATTTCTTCTTTCCCTTGTCCATCTCTGATCAAAATCTATGTTGTTCTCAGCCATGATTCTCTCCTCTCTCTCTTTGTTGTATGGATCGATTCTCTCAAATCGTGTTTTGGATTCTGATGCGATCTTTGTTTTTTGTTTGATTCATAGGTTTGTTTCTGTTTCATTTGTAATCGCATGGTTTCGATTAGTTTCTAGATTGTTTGAATCGATTAATATGTTTGATTGAGTAGCTAGAGTCACTGATTTGCTATTCAATTTTGCAATTCGGAAATTTTGAGAGAAATTTTCATCTGAAATTAGATTTTTTTTTCTTTCTGAATCTGTGTCATAGGTGTGGACACTGCAAGAAACTTGCTCAAGCTTGGAGCAAGCTTTAAGAAAGCTAAATCAGTGTTAATTGCAAAGGTTAGTGTTATTATAATTTTGTATGTAGCTTTAATCTTTGAGAAATGAAATGATCGATTCTTTTCGTTAAATTTGTGTGTATTTTTGGTTGTTGAAGTTGGATTGTGATGAACATAAGAGTGTATGCTCTAAATTTGTTGTTAGTGGATATCCAACGATTCAATGGTTTCCTAAAGGATCACTTGAACGTGTAAAGTACGCATTTTTACATATTCCGGAAGCAAATCTATGATTTGATGAAGTTTTGTTTATAGATTGTGAATGGTGTTTTCTTGTTAATAGGTATGAAGGTGCACGCAATGCTGAAGCATTGGCTGAATATGTGAACAAGGAAGGAGGTAATTTCTTTGATGATAGTAGCTAAGTTAGTCCAGCTTTTGTGTACATAGCTTATTGTTGAAGAAATATGTTTTTTACAGGTACCAACGTGAAATTAGCTGTGCTGTTCCACAAAACGTAGTTGTATTAACACCTGACAACTTTGATGAGATTATTTTGGATCAGAACAAAGATGTCTTGGTTGAGTTTTATGTGCCATGGTAATATCTTTTTTTCTTTACTATCATGGTTTTGCTTTCATGCTATTCTCTAATTTCAAGTTTGCATTTTGCAGGTGTGGCGACTGCAGGTCTCCTGCTCCTGTAAGTTCAACTATTTGTTTACTTTTGATATACCATTAGTGTTTTTCTACTTTGTTATTAATGTTCTTTTTCCTTAAAACCACAAGACATACGGATTGTAGTATGAACGTTTTTTTATAATCTTCTGTTTTTTTTGTATGTATACTACTTTGATTATTATCATTTTGTTTGCTAACATTTCATTCTTTTTTTTGCAAACATTTAAATTTTTTTTTTAATGAGACCGGTCTCGGTCTCACTACTGGAACAAAATTTTATTAACAGTCTTTTCTAGAGTCTCAAACAATAAACAATGAATAAATATAATACTAAAAAATGTTTCTTGAGACCACATGAGGCTCACCATTGGGGATGCTCTAATTATAGAGATTTAGCAACTCTTCTTCAAAATGTCATTTTCTTATTGGTCCACATATATTATTTAATCATTTAACTAGCAACTCATTTAGCAACTCATTTTATAACACTCACCAATAAACATGCTCTAATTTCGTTTAAAAATCATAACATAGATTTTAACTTTTCAGAATTTGTGGCTTTATGTTCTCTAAATCACCAAAATACATATATAAATTTACTAATAAGAAAATATAGTATTTCTTTAGTAATAAATCAATAAAAATTACAAAATTTGACATCTTTTAAAGTAATAAATCATTAAAATTTACAAAATCTTACATTACCATTAAAAATCTAAGAATATAATCACAATAAAGAGTAAAATTTGATACTTTTGGGGGCTATAAAGTGATATAAGGTTGTAGAGAAGAAAACAAAAAATTAGGGGGCTCTTGGGTTGGTTTATCGATCGAGACTGGAGTATGAAATCTGCAGTGATCCGTTTGATCGACGATATGTGGAAGCGACATTTTTGTATCCCCCTGGAACTGAGCCGGAGAAGGCGAAGCTTTTGTAGGAGGAGATCAGAGGGAAAGAAGAAGATATGATTAACAAGTACACACCAGAAGATGAGTTTAATCTTATCAACGATCATATCAAGAACAGTCACGTAGCGGAATCTCAACACTTTTATTTGAATGGAACCTACACTTTAAAGGACCCACTTTATTAAAAGATATTCAAATTTATATATTAGTTTATTAAAAATACGCTATTTGATGGAAAAAAATGAAGATTAATTTGATGAAAGCAATGGAATTAATCTAGCATTTTATGAGATTATATGACTAAAAGATCAAAATGTTAATTATCTTTTACATAATTTTATTTTCACATTAGAAGACATGAATTTATTTTTGTTAAAAAATCACATCTTTCAAAAACAATATTTAAATTAAATGTTAATATTGTGTTTTGTGCCCTGAGAATCGGCCCTGGCACTGATTCATTTCGATTCGATTATCATCAACATTCTTACTATTGGTCTTGTTGTTGAAAGGGCTTTGACATCGATTTTTCAATGTTTCGTTACCTTTACTCAATACGCCATGCGTTTCTTGATAAAACCGATGAAGCTGAAACACCAGAAACCGATAGAGAGTATTTCGGTAGATTGGCTAAGGAAGCTATTGTTGGATATAACCTAAAAAAGGTGAAAATAGTCTAATTTCTTTGTTAAAGTGTTAGTAGTTTAGTAAAGTTTCAAATTACTCTAATTCTAGTCACACTATACAATTGTCTATAACTTTGTAACATTGATTGAGTGTTTTAAAAAAACAGGGGACATTTTTTGAGTTTTTGGAGGTTGAGAAAGTGAATATTTACATGAATAGCGGATACATTTTCTTCATGACATTTCTAGTCAAGGATCATATTAACCAGACTCAAATATTTCAAGCTAAAGTTAACAATGTGTTCTGTAGAGAGATTGAGCACAACTTTTGCAGGCCCAAACCCGCTGGACAAGGTACTTTTCTCTGCGTAGATATATGAAACTTATGTCTTTGCTAATAAGTTTAATATAAATCAAGAAGTTACGCGCATGATAAAAACATCAAGAAAATATCTCTATTCTTATCTAGAGATCAAGAAAATTGTGGAATTGTCTTATCTATGTTTAATCTCATGTGTCTATGCAAGTTAAGGAGAAGATAATTATGTTTAATCTCATGTGTCTATGCAAGTTAAGGAGAAGATAATTATGTCTATTCTATTCAAATCTGAGCTTTGCATTAATGAAATCAAGGAAACTTTTGATTTCTTCGAGTATTTATTCTCAATCTGTTTCTTTGCAAGTTGAATGTATAAGTTTAATAGAAATCAAGAAAAGATTCAAATTCTTCCAAGGGTGCTTATATATGTCTTTTCACTTGGCAGTTGAAAGTAATGAAGGTTCAATAGTAGTTGTGAAGAAACAAGGGTATATATTAGACATCTATCTTCATCGTGTACACGGTTTTCTTTTTAAATTTACGCACCTTGATTTATGGTTTTCGACTTTGTTTGATTTTCATCAGGATCCAATATTAAACCAGGCCGAGGAAACGAAGATACTACCATTGTCTTGAGGAGTAATCTAGTACATAGATTGTTTCTGAGCGATTAACATTTGATCTTACTTTTTGTCTTTTTGTTATCGTAACTTTATGGCTCTAAATGGTATCAGTTTAATGGTTCTACCATTGGCTTAATGGTTCTACTGACACCATTCGTTTAATGTAACTACTGTCAGTTTAATGGTTCTACTATCAGTTAAATGGTTATACTGTCAGTTTTTGTCTCTAGAATGATTCTGCTATTGGTATAATGGTTCTACTGACACCATTTAACTTTCTTTT
Organism: Draba incana; assembly: GCA_963576765.1. Classification (NCBI taxonomy): domain Eukaryota; kingdom Viridiplantae; phylum Streptophyta; class Magnoliopsida; order Brassicales; family Brassicaceae; genus Draba; species Draba incana. The sequence goes on from OY755211.1 coordinate 36,253,678, forward strand.
ATTCTGCCAGATTCTGCTAAAAATTTAATTATTCTGCCAGAAATTTAATCATTCTGCTGTTACCATTCAAAACCTATATCAATATATTGTATGATTTTTCTGTGAACAGCTATTAAAATATTACTTCTGTTATCATAACTTACATCGATATATGACTTTTTGCGAACTACTACTATCAATATAGATTTTTTTTTTCGAAGTTAAGACCAAAACCGGAAATTAGATGTTTGAGACCAAATACGAAATTAAAATCGCTAGAAATGAAAATAAAAATAAAAAGTTTTATAAAATGGAAAATCATGAAAAACTTCACGAGAAACTTATATGTGTACGACCCTGAACAAATACACAAAATGAAAATGAAAAGTAACTATTTTTTTAACGGAGTGATATGAACATTCATGACTTAACAATCAGCAACCAATAATAAACTACATTATCACATTAATATATACATTTAGAATTTAAGAAACATCGTTCGGATGACTAAAAAGGATAATAAGAAATTTTAGTGACACAATATTACGACTCCAATATGTCAAAATTTTGGTCTAGCTTTAGTGATTTGCATGATATTGTTTCTAATAATTTGTAGCAAGTAATTATTTTGGAATAATATTTTTTATATCATATTCGTTAGAGTTTATGACACAAACAATACATGGTAGCCATTAGGGGTGTCAAAATAGGTAAAATTTCATGGATTTATCCAAACCAAACCAATCCATTAACCCAATGGGTAAGAAGATTTGGATCTTAGTGAATTAATGAGTTTAATGGGTTAGTAAGTTAAATGGATTGGGTTGAAGTGAGTTGAATTAAAATGAGTTAATGAGTTGAAATGGGTAAACTCATCAACCTTATCTTTAAACTAAAAACCATGATCTTACAATTTTCCCGCCAAACCATGATTTCTAATTTTCTCGCCAAAAAAAAAAAATTCCAAATTTTCCCAATAAAAACACCCATTTCGTCAAAATTTCCCGCCAAAACGTAATTGCGTAAAAATTTCCCGCCAAAAACACGGCTAGAGAATTTTCCCGCCAAAAACATGATTTCTAATTTTCCCGACAAAAACAACCATTCCGTCAAAATTTCCTGCCAAAACTTGATTCCGTAAAATTTTCCCGCCAAAAACACGGCTCGACAATTTTCCCGCCAAAAACATAATTTCTAATTTTTTTGACAAAAACACCTATTTCGTCAAAATTTTCCGCCAAAACGTAATTTCGTAAAATTTTCCCGCCAAAAACACGGCTTGACAATTTTCCCGCCAAAAACATAATTCCTAATTTTCTCGACAAAAACACTCATTTCGTCAAAATTTCCCGCCAAAACGTAATTCCGTAAAAAAATTCCGCCAAAAACACGAGTCGACAATTTTCCCGCCAAAATTACGACTCGACCATTTTTTCTATAAATTGAAGTAACTAGGTCAAAGTCAAAATCAAAATCATTTACTAAATGGTTTAAACTCATTTAACCATTAATCAAACCAAACCAACCTATACTCAAATGACTTGAATGGTAAATGGATAATGGATTGATCCAATTCAATAAGCAAATGAGTTGGATGTATCCACAACTCATTTGCTTATTGAGTTGGATCAATACATTATCCATTTACCATTCAAATCATTTGAGTATGAGTTGGTTTGGTTTAGTTTACCCATTTTGACACCCCTAGTAGTCATGATCTAGCAAAAACTATGTCTTTATATTAACTCATTTCTTGATTTAACCATGATGATGACCAGTGCCGGTTCTGAGTTTTTAAAGACTGTAAGGGAAGGAAAAAAAAGGACCGGTTTACACATTTATTATATGTATAAACAAAAGTTTAACCAAAACATCCTTGCTTATTCTACTTCAGCTGAGTTATGAAGTTGACATATGATATGAATATCAATAATCCTACCTGAAGGGAGATGATGAGACTTGCTTATGCTACTTCGTTTTGCCAAAACTTTAAAGGAAGAAGATGAACGATTTGTAATTTAGGGTTTTTTCCTTTTGACAATCACGATTTTATGTTTTAGGGTTTTTGTTATTGTTTTTTTAATTTTTTTTAGTTTAGATTAATATAACTATTTTGTTAAACATAAAATAAATGTAAAACTAAAGCTTATTTACGAAGTTCCATCGAGACTCTGGCCCATTGGATCTGAATTAAATGTGTTTAACAAAACAAAAAACTACAACAACACTAAGGAGACTCGAACTCGGGGCGGAAATTAAAAATTCCACAAAACTTTACCACTACACTAAAGAAAACTTATGAAAATATGGGGCCGAAATATATTCATGGCTGGAAGCTGATGTTTCTTCAGCTTCTTTCCCGGGCCGGACATGATGATGACTCATTCTCTTGAAAATAAGTCTTTTTAACAATACATAGTAATTTCTTTGCATTGTTAATTATGACATAAATACCGTACACAGAAGTTTGAAAAATATCAATCTATTTAGCCAAATTTAGTATGAGTTAGGTGATTTGAAAAGTTAGACTCAATTAAAAGAATTTTAATCGAGTAAGTCATCTAATATATCATTAACTAGGTAGGTGTAACTGTTTGTGGTAATGTTAGTCGATGAAAATTTTCAAACCTTAATTGAAAAATGTTTCTAAAAAAAAAAGAATTTTCACACCTCATATAAGTTTGGAAAATTAAGACACTTTGAACTTGTCTTTGTCCCAATACACTTTAATTAATATGCTTTTGTCACATTAGGTTCTACATTTTTAATAATCCAAGATTACCCTTAATTTTGATTTTATATATATGTAGAAATCATTTTCGAAATTAAAAATCAAAATAAGGAAATTCTGTTTTCTAAATGATTTGATGTTTTTGGAAAGGAATTTTAATTATTAAAATTAATATAAGAAATTTCGTTATTTTCTTTAATGAATATATTAGTTTAGGTTATTTATTAGTTTTTTTTATAAATATATTCACATAACAATAATTAATCAAGAAAGATTAATTAATAGTTATCATGGAAATTTTAATTTTTAAATTTAAAATATGGAATTTTTGTAATTGAATATGTTGAATATAATAAACAAAAAGGGCAATTGCAAATATGCCACTGTTCACAAAAATTTAATCAAATATGCCACTGTTCACAAAATCATTACGAGAGTGCCACTGTTCACTGATTAATTAAAAAAAAAACAGATCTCACTTTCTCTCTCATCTCTCTTACGCTCACCTCAATCCAAATTTTTTTCTCTCACAAAATTCTCTTCTTTGAAATTGAAAATTGGATTTGGGTTATGGATATAGAGTTTTCGATTCTCTCTCTGACTTTATTGGACGCAAACGCAGAGGATAGATATAGGATTTTCGATTCTCTTTCATCCATGTAAATCTCTGACATCGATTTTGATTTCAATGAATTTTGTTTTTAAAAATTCGATTTTGGTTACAAATTTGAGTTTTTGATTGGATTTTGGTTACGAATCTAAGCTTTTTATTCGATTTGGGTTACAAATTTGAGCTTTTGATTCGATTATTGTTCAGATCTGAGTTTTGGTTAATTTTTGGCCAAATCTGGGTTTTGGTTGTTTTTTGGTGGTTATTTTTAGGGTTTTCCCGTTTCTATAAAGTTTTTAAAAAGTTTTATAAGACTTTTTTACATGTCATTAAAAACTAAACAGTTAAATAATTTATAAGGTTTTTAAAAGGTTTCTAAGATTTTTATAAGATTTGTAAAGTTTTTAAAAGGTTTATAAGATTATTTAAAAACCTTATAAAACTGTTTAAAAACCTTATAAAACTTTACAAAAACATTATAAACAGTTTTACACGGTTTCTAATAGTTTTATAAGGTTTTTTTAACAGTTTTACTAAACTTTTAAAAACATTATAACTTTTTTTAACAGTTTTATAAACAATTTTATAATGTAAAGGCAAACCCCCCCCCCCCCCCCCCCCCCCCCCCCCCAAAATCTATACCTTAAATGCATAATAGTTAACCCAAACTCGAAAATTTACAGTCGTTTGTGTTTGAATTTGCTTTGAGATCTATTCTTCTTCTTCTTCCTAAATCTGCTCGATCTAATCTCAGATCCACGTTCTTCGTCAACAACAACAACACCTTCTCAAATCTTCTTAGCAGAAATCGCGACAGAGATCATAGATAGTGAAATTAGAGATGACGAGAATCGAACACATGAACAAGACTAATATTTATGTTCTATTAATTATCATATTTTTAAAAAATTTTGAAACCCATTACTTTGAATATTTTTATTTTTTCTATAGGTATTTTGGGTAAAAATTGACCAAAATATAAGAAAATGTATTTGGACAAAATCAAGTTTAATGTGGCCTAATTTTCCAAATTCCCCAATAAGTTTTAAACTTGACATATTGAAATATCTTTTTTTCAAATAGAAGATATGTTTTTTTTTTCTGAATTCATGAATATTTAATAATTATATTTATAGTTTTTAAGTTTGTATACGAGCATATTAGATACAAGCCATGATATATTGTGCGTATGATTTATATTGGGCCAAGAATGGGATATCATGAGCCGAGGCCCATTAACAAGCCATGATATATTGTGCGTATGTGTTGTTGAAATCCTTTTTCTTCCATCTTTTCCAAAATCAATCAAAACGCAATCTCATGGCCTCCGGCGACCGAAACCTAGGGTTCATGACTCGGAAGGATGGGGAAGTGAAGCTTCCACGGGCGACGCGGGTGAAGAACAAGACCCCGGCGCCGGTTCAAATCAGTGCGGAACAGATTCTAAGGGAAGCTCGAGAGAGGCAAGAGGCTGAGATCCGTGCACCTAAGCAGAAACTCACGGATTCGAATGAGCTTTCCGACTACAGACTCCGACGTAGGAAGGAATTCGAGGACCAGATCAGTCGCGCGAGATGGAATATCCAAGTTTTGGTCAAATATGCGCAGTGGGAAGTATCGCAAAAGGATTACGCTCGAGCTCGAAGCGTTTGGGAACGAGCAATCGAAGGCGATAACAGGAACCATACACTATGGCTCAAGTACGCAGAGTTCGAGATGAAGAACAAATTCGTAAACAGTGCTCGTAACGTTTGGGATCAAGCCGTTACGCTTCTCCCTCGTGTAGATCAGCTATGGTACAAGTACATTCACATGGAGGAGATACTTGGGAACATCGCTGGAGCTAGGCAGATATTCGAGAGGTGGATGAATTGGTCACCGGATCAACAAGGTTGGCTCTCGTTTATCAAATTCGAACTTAAGTATAACGAAATCGAACGCGCAAGATCCATCTACGAGAGATTTGTGCTTTGCCATCCGAAAGCATCTGCGTATATTAGATATGCAAAGTTTGAGATGAAGCTTGGTCAAGTTGAGCTTGCTAGGAAGGTTTACGAACGCGCCAGGGACGAGCTTGCATACGATGAGACTCTCTTTGTGGCCTTTGCCGAATTTGAACAAGGATGCAAAGAAGTAGAACGGGCTAGGTTTATCTACAAGTCTGTTCTTGATCATATCCCTAGAGGAAGAGCTGAGGATTTGTACAGCAAGTATGGGGATAAGGAAGGGATTGAGGATGCCATTGTTGGGAAGAAGAGGTTTGAGTATGAAGATGAAGTTAGGAAGAACCCTTTCAACTATGATTCCTGGTTCGATTACCTTAGGTTAGAAGAGACTGTTGGGAACGAAGATACGGTTCGAGAAATCTACGAGAGGGCTATTGCTAATGTTCCACCTGCTGAGGAGAAACGGTACTGGCAGAGATACATCTATCTATGGTGAGTTTTTTCTATCCTTTACAGATTTTATTATGTTGATCATGGTTAAGTTTTAGTTGCTTTCCTTGTTTTTCTTTTGTAGCATACACTGATGTGACTTATTGATGTATGATTAATTATGCTTTATATGAAGAGATTGAGACTGAAGATGTGGAGCGTACGCGACATGTTTACAGGTATTCTGAAATTTCTGAATTTATATTCATCTACGTTTGCGGATTAGACTGACTCTTTTTTTGCATTTGTCTTACCAAACATTTCAGGGAATGCCTCAAGCTTATTCCCCACACCAAATTTTCTTTTGCCAAAATATGGTTGCTTGCTGCGCAATTTGAAATCAGACAATCGAATCTGACGGGTGCACGGAAGATATTAGGAAATGCAATTGGGAAAGCTCCAAAAGATAAGGTAAGCCGTTGATCTGGAAAATGGTTTATATTATTGCTCTTGTTTTACTTACTGTAAATGATTTTTATTTTTCTGCAAAACAGATTTTCAAGAAATACATTGAGATCGAACTCTGGTTGGGAAACATAGATAGATGTAGAAAATTATACGACCGCTATCTTGAATGGTCTCCTGAGAATTGCTATGCTTGGAGAAAATATGCTGAGTTTGAGGTGTCTCTTGCTGAAACAGAACGAGCTAGAGCTATCTTTGAACTTGCAATATCTCAGCCTGCTCTAGACATGCCCGAGCTGCTATGGAAGGTAAATATTGAACATGTCTCAATACTTTTGAATTTGATTGGATCACTAACTTCTCTATATTGTTTTTGGCAGACGTATATTGATTTTGAGATATCACAAGGGGAATTAGAGAGGACACGGGCTTTATATGAGCGGCTCTTGAACCGTACAAAGCATTGCAAGGTGTGGGTTAGCTTTGCAAAGTTTGAAGCTTCTGCTGCGGAAGAAGAAGAAGAAGAAGATGCTATTGAACGCGAAAAAGACGGCATCAGCCGTGCGAGAGGTTTGAAGCTACATATGTTATATTATGAGTTTTGATGATTCCTTGTGACATGTTTTACTGATTTATATTTGTTCTTTCTTGTACTCAGCCATCTTCGATAGAGCCAACACATACTACAAAGACTCTACACCGGAGCTGAAAGAAGAGCGTGCTACGCTTTTGGAGGAATGGCTTAACATGGAGACGGGCTTTGGTAAGCTCGGGGATGTTAGTGTCGTTCAATCGAAGCTCCCGAAGAAGCTCAAGAAGAGAAAGCCGACCAGTAGAGAAGAAGGCTCTACAGAGTACGCATAATTTCCCGATTTGTCATCTTTGGAATGTGAGAATCGAATGCTAAAGCTTAACGTGTTTGAAAATTTTGCAGGTGTGAAGAATACATTGATTATTTGTTCCAGGAAGAATCACAGACGACGAATCTTAAGATTCTTGAAGCTGCGTATAAATGGAAGAAGCAGAAGGTGGTTAAAGCTGGGGAAATGCGTCTATAGTGGTTAACATTAATTGTGCTCTAATGTAAAATATAGTTTAACTTACTTTAATTCATTTGCTCTCCAAGCTTTTCCGTAAGCTGTGAGTGAGAAATAATCAGAGATGATATAACAGCCTAGCGAATACTATGGCATAATCACCCTGAATACTTTGTATATTTGGACTCTTAATTTCATAACCGAGTAATCCGAGCCAAAATTGGATCCACTAATGTTAACTCAACAGCTCTCTTGCAACTCTGAATACTACTTGATTCAGAAAACTTTTTCACATGTAAATTTTGTAATTTTATATTTCTGCAACATAACCGAATTTGAAAACCTAGATTTTACATCTTGCATGAAAATGCGAGAACTCCGAGATGCACTTACTAGTTTCACCTAAAACAATCTATCCAGCATACATGTTCAATGTTCTATCTATAATCCAAAACCTCTAAAGAGAAACCCTAAGGGCCCCTTTGTTTATGTGTTCTTACAAGAATCCTCAAAACCCTAGATTAGGAAGTTGGCGTCAACAAACACATATGACTCCTATTTATACACAATATGACGTCACTTTTACTCTAACCAACTACCCAAAAAAAGATAACACCAAAGCTCTTAATCTCATGTATATCTAATCCCTTGATTTTCTCCAAGTGATTAGAACGAAGCTTCTAGTTAAGGATCGCCTACAAGCTTCTTCTAGAATCTTCAAGATCGTCCAGCTCAGCTCCCGCCTTCACTGATATACAAGTGAGATCTAGTGGAGAAAAATGGAGAACTATGGGGATAATAGCCTAGTGAATACTAGTATGGCATAATCACCCTGAATACTTTGTATATTTGGACTTTTTGATTGAGTGTATATCAATCTTCTCCTTTTCGATTGAATTTTAAATTCCAAGCACACTCAATTCTCCACACAACACAAGCCTTGATGTTCTTCAAACTTTCCCTTTATCACATAACATTGAGCTTTTTGGTTTGAGTTGAATCCGCACATCTTCTTCTCTGCTTAGACGTCAAAAGTAGTAGAAAATTTCTCTTATTTTTCCCAGATTCCTTTATGGGCCTCCATATCTACTCCACTCGTTGTGGGGATCGGATTTCACCCATAGGAGATTGATGTAACGACGAAAATAATTATGCCCAGTCCAGAAGAAATCCTAAACATGCTTACAAATGTCCAATTTGTAATTAGACCCATAATAGAATTAAATTTATTATTAAAATGAGTTTAATAATATTATGGACCTAAACCTATTTTGTGGCTTAATGGGCCAAACCCAAATCTAGCACTTAGACCTAGACTATTTAGCTATATATAGCTCATTGTATTCATCCTAAAAGAGGATCATAACTTTTCACACAACAACATCAATAAAGCTTTCTTAACAGCTATTGTAACAGTCTCTTTTATTTTCTGCATTGTGATTCACTCAGAAGTCTCGCACATCCTCTAAAAACCTTACAAATTCAATTGTGCGAGTTACGACTCCTACAATTTGGCGCCGACCAAGGGGACACGTGAGACGTTCTTACTCTAAAGAATCACCATGGAAGCTACGAAATCATCGCAACGTAGATCGCACTAGCTGCACTTCTTCTATAGATTGGACAAACGTAAACAAAGACTACCTTGTTACAATCTTCTTAGGAATCAAATAATCATACAAACATTGTATAGCTTGAGATCATCAAAGGAAAGTGATTCTCTAACTAATCAATCGACCACTCTATTACATTCATTAGCCTGTTGAGACAAGGAAACTATCGAGCCAATAAACGGTCTAAACCGGTATGACCAGCTTATTTCAAATTGGAAAGAGATAAGACTAACAATTCAGTTCGGTATAATAATGTATAGAAACGTCCGGTCTAGTAAATGTAAACATGTCCACACAAAGAGAAAAGAAATAGATTTCACAGTTGAGTTTTATAAGCCATAAATCATTCATGATCTGATCATATACATAAAACAAAGCACCCTAACCAAATCCGGTTTCAAGGATCTGGTTTGCCTGCAATTGCAACATCATCATCATCATCATCATCATCATCATCATCATCATCGTCTTCATCAGAACCATATTCCTCTTCGCTTAATTCTTCATCTCTTGACTTATCTTCTGAACCTTTGATGTCAGGCGTTTTACACATGGCCGGGGCCATCAAAAACCCCTATGTACGTTGTAGCACAAAGGGTTATCGTATCCACAGAGAGGTTTGATTGATACACTAGGATTGCAATGATCCATTCTTAAGCTAGAGCGATGTTTTTTTTTTACAAGTAAACAAAAGATGAAACTATGAAACAAGTGAAAAGGATGGTTTTAATTTACATTGTTCTCAAAGAGACGAGAGTTAGACCATGGAAATTCTTATAGGCAATGCATCGAAGATTATCACAACTGTAGAGGTTCTATCACGCACCGTTCTAGAACTCAAACACGAAAGTATAACCAACTAACTGTCGTTACGAAGGCTATATATATTTAGACCCTCATGAATCATCGAATCTAAACACGCATTTAGCACGAGTTCGATATGTTCACAAAATCCCTAAGCCAAATATTCTTTACGAATAGGTAACCTTGCCCATTTAGACTAGATTCAGGTTATTAATCCCACTGTCGTGGCTAACCAACAATCCTAAAATCAAGATTCTAGGTGATCAAGCTAGATTCAAGCATTGAGAACAGTCTAAACGAAGAACTAACGGATAACCTCAACAGATCTTCGATTTTATTGATTTCTCATCAAAACCCATGAAATCTCCATGTCCTAACAAGTAATTTACTCAGAAATAGATGAAGAAATCATAAAAACTGAATAGAATTTCATAAAAGAGTTAGAGTTTAGAAGATACAAATGGTGTCACTAGGTGAAGAACATGAAGATCTCCCTCCAAGATCTTCAAAATCTCTCTCTCTCTCTCTCTCTAAGTCTCAAAACGAGAATAGATCTAGTTTTTACAAGTTTTTCTAGATATTTTACAAAGAAAACAAGTTTAAACTATTTATAGAAGTGCCAAAATTAGGTCTGCAGGTCCGCCGTCGATCGACATTAAAGTCCTGTCGATCGACGCGAAGGCGTCCGTGGAAATATCTGAAAAACGCGTTGTTCTGGCTTCTTCAGGCTTCCTGTCGATCGACACAAATCCCTGTCGATCGACGGGAAACTCTCTGGAAAAACCCCTCCGGTAAAACGGCCATATCTCCTGAACCACCGATCGGAATGACCTCAAACCACTTCCATTGAAAAGCTATCTCAAATACCTACAACTTTCATGAAGACCTCCGAAGCTAAATCCAAATGGAAACCGTTCTTATAAGTCGATCTTTGAAGCACTTCGGATGGTTTTGGCACAAACGACTATTTTCCTGCAAAACACTACAAAAGACACACAAATACAAAATATACTATACAAAACCGACTTATATCATGGTTAAAAACGGGTAAAAACCATGATATATCAACCTTCCCCTGGTTTTGCATACTTCTTATATCCCCGGGACCTCGTCCAGATTCTCATTAACTAGAAAAAAAAAATCATATACACAGAGTATGCTATATGCACTAATAAGTCACAGACACAACAGCTTAACGAGTGTTGTTCTGCTCAGTACCACAGTCCTTGAACCCTTTTCCGGGTCTTTACTAGTGTACCACAGACGCACTAACAAGCGCATACCACACAGTCCTTGAACCCTTTTCTGGGTCTTCACTGTTACAACACGAACCACCGATCTCCAACTACTTTGTCTTCTCCGGTGTTCTTCAGCCGCACTCACTGGTGCAACATATACACTACAGTTCTCCAACACTAGCCACCGACTTCAGACATCGTCTTCTCCGGTGATGCTCCACACAGTCCTCGAACCCTTTTCTGGGTCTTCACTGTTACAACAGGAACCACCGATGTCTGACCTTGTCTTCTCTGGTGTTCCAATAACGCATATACTGTGTGCCACAATAACCAGAAACTACCACTCGAGCAAGTGTAGCTCTGCAACAGCAATACACCATCAAATTCTACAATCTGTGGGACAACTTCATCACACACACTTAAGATTGTGTGAATCTCTCTTTTTAGGTTTTAGAAGTGTCAACCGTTTTCTTCAGCTGAACATCATCTTTTATATGAGCTTTCCTCAAAAACCTAATCTCTTTTCCTTGTGGATAAATGACTTCTCCTCTTCTTGCCCATGCCTCTGTCCTGTTACACAGAAACAACTCTGTCTGCAACAGTCATGCTTTTACACTGTTGACGTCAGACAGTAGCAATTCTTCTTCTTGGCTCTTGGATAAAGTCGTTCTCTTCTTTTTGTCTTTTGGATAAAAGCATATCTCTTCTTTTTGTCAAGTTGACTAAACTTTCTGTTCTGATACAGATTAAGTAAGTCTGCTCCAGTCATGTCACAACACTGTTCAAGACAGACAGATATACACATCACAATTGGGCATGAAGAAGCCCATCACTCTTTTCTCATCCAATCAAGTCCATATGACTTTATCCTTTTGCTAGAACCCAATTGGCTTCTTTTCTCTTGGATTTTTCATGCTAAGGCTCATACTAATAGACATGTCTTCACCATTTGCTTGAATATGAATGTTGCATTCTTCTGTGTATCACAGACAACACTGATACTGTCTGAGCTTCATGTGTTACCACAGACGACTCCTCTCAGCTTCTTCACAATGCTTGAGATACTTTGTCATCTTCATGATGAGTTCTAAAACCAGTGATAAATGCACTGACACTACACACCATCGCCGGCTCGGTTTTATTGGTCATAGGAAGATATAAATTTTAGTCCGTTAAATTTAAATTTTTGGAGGTTTTTTGCAAAATAAAAGAAATGAGAACATTTTTGTTATTGCGGTTACTAAAACAAAAATATATTATTAAAAGAAACTTTTATTTTATTTTTATCTAATTTTTATTGAAACTTTTTATATTTTTAGTTGAGTCTCTTACTTATTATAGGACACGTTCGAGCCTCTACTCATGTACGTTTGCTCCGGGGAGGCGCACCACGTGACCCTCCTCCCGTTAAGATATTTAAATTTTACCTTGATCTTTTTTGAACATGGATCATTTTTGTATGTCCTTTATTCACAAACACAAATTTTCTAAATCTCTAAGCTCTTCTTTCCTTCGTTTCTCCATCAAATATATCTCAATGTCTGCTTCTGATCTCGACCTAGCGAGCATAACCGATCGAGAAAGAATTGTGTCGTTAGACTCCGATCACCGTGAACATCATCATAATTAAGGATATAAAAATTGATTAGTCTCTTGGGCCTAGAAAGCCTTTGGGGAAACTGTGTATAATTCAAAAAAAAAAAAAAAATTGATTAAGGGATTTTGGGGTTTTTTTTTTTGGTTTTTTCTACTTTAAAAACAAAAATGTTTTGTTTTAACGGGTGTTAACATCCACAACAAACGGAATTTTTAACATCCTTTATACGGGTGTTAAAATTGACTAATTTTATATCTAATTTGGTCTAGTCAACTCAAAATTGTGTATTGTTCGACTCATTAAAAAGTTGGTATTTGTTTTGGCCTAGAATAGACAGTTTGGTAGTAAAATAACCGTTCTTGCCTAACTAAAACTTAATAGAAGATTTTCTTCTTTTTTTCCGTTTTCACTACAGTAGGAGAAGAAGATAACTGCATATTTCACAAAAAAATACATTCTAGTTTTTTTTTTCCTTTTTGGGTTAGAACATCGAATAATATAACTTATTTTTAACGGTCTATTCTATTTTTATTTTATTTTAAATAGAGTAAAGTGCAGATGACCTATTCTAAAATTGTCTTCTAAACTTCATAGAACGCAGATCACAAAATCTGAAAGTTTTAGAACATGTATAAAACATAGAAAGTGTCTTGTAAACAAAGCAAACCGAATTTTACAAATTCTAAATTTCATCTATCGATTAGCAAACTAGACTTTGTTGTTCTTGTAACTTGAGGTTCCTCTACTAAAAGCTATACTACTTATAGATGCTTGAGAAGCTTTGCAGTTTGGTGAAGAGTCGAGATTCCCACAACACTCGCAATATTTCTCGCCGCGTCTGAAACAAATACACGGCTAGTACAAGAGCATGAGCAACCCCTGCAATGATGAACAAACCGCCCAACTCTTGGATGGTGAGACGACTAGATGCATTGCTGTTTTCAATGTCTGGATTTGTAGTAAAAGAATCCAGCTTCTTGAACCATCTTTTCTCCATGTTTTCCAACGTTCCTGATGACCTTAGCTTTACAATTTCTCTTGACACGTTAGTAGCCAAACCCGAACCTCTCTGAAACATCTAAAATTCAAACATAACTTAGTAAGAGATAAACCAATAATGATAAAGGACATTATGATTATATGAAGGAGAGACACATACAAAGCCAAAGCCACTGCTGAGGACACTCTTTCTAAATATCAGGTTGAAGAGACCCGGATAATTTCCAAGAAAGACAGAGAGATACGGTATTTCATCGACAACATAACTGATAGTTCCATTCCGTAAAGCTTGAGCATAGTCCTCATAGGTATTCAAAATTTTGGTTCTAGCAGCTCTAAACTCTGCAGGGCTGGTGATAGTCAAGTCATTTAATTGTATTCGAGAAACGGTCTTTGTTGTAGTTAAATTTGCGCTGTAACTTGCAGTCAACATCAACACCACAAAAATGTTGGATTTCTTGGGTGATCCAACTCTTTTCTTTTCTTTTATTAGAATCGGATACACTCCTCATACAACATCTCATACATATTTATAGAAGGAAAACAGAGCATCCTCTGTTTTCTCCATACTCTACGCAAAACATTTTGAGCCACAAAATGACTTCCACTTAGACATGATTAGCTCTAGATTTTTATCTTACAAAACAAGCAACTTCAACTCCTAAATCAGACCAAACCAAACACCAAACAGTGAGCTTCAACAACTTCTTTGACTTCCTTGTCTTTGTCTTTCTTCCCACGTTTGGTTTTGCTAAATTGGTTTGTTACTCTTAATTAAAGGATTAATCAAGGATGAGATTCCAACAAAAAATCCAAACTATGACTAGGAATCTTGATGACATTTTTTGAAGCTTCTCCCCTGGCAAAGAAAAAAAAGGAGAGTAAGGCAAGGCAAAGCCATTATATGAATTTAATTTTGAGGGTAATAATAGTAAAATAATACACCTACTGTGAGCAAACACAAGGGTAGAGAACCCAAACCAAAGCATCATACCAAGCTGTTGTCCCCATGAGCCCTGGACCTCAGGAATTCAGGATTAACCGCCCGTTCAAGCAACCAAACAACAATGCCGGTGAAGATGAAGAAAACTCCACTTGGGGGCTGTTCGTTCGACCATTTGAATGGTCCATCCAAATGATCCATTTAACTTGTCCATTTGAATGATCCATTTCAATGATGTTGGGGTTGTTTGTTTGATCATTCCAATGGATCATCTGAATGGAAATGGAAATTGATGTTCTTTTAGTACTAAAAATGAGCATCATTCAAATAGATCATTTGAATGAGTTTTTAAAATTTAGGCAAATTTTTCAAACTCATTTGAATGGACCAAATTGGATCATTTGAATGGAGATGATTCATTTGAATGGAGATGGCAAAATCATGTTTTCCGGCCAAAATCGCAAAATCACGTTTTCTCGCAAAAACTGCAAAATTACGTCTTCCCGCCAAAACCGCAAAATCGTGTTTTCCCGCCAAAACCGCAAAATCACGTTTTCCCGCCAAAACCGCAAAATCACGTTTTCCCGCCAAAACCGCAAAATCACGTTTTCCTGCCAAAACCGCAAAATCACATTTTCTCGCCAAAACCGCAAAATCACGTTTTCCTGCCAAAACCGCAAAATTATGTTTTCTCGCAAAAACCGCAAAATCATGTTTTCCCGCCAACATCGCAAAATCACATTTTCCCGCCAAAACTGCAAAATCACGTTTTCTCGCAGAAACCGCAAAATCACGTTTTCCCGCAAAAACCGCAAAATCACGTTTTCCCGCCAAAACCTCAAAATCACGTTTTTCCGCCAAAACCGCAAAATCACGTTTTCCTGCCAAAACCGCAAAATCACGTTTTCCTGCCAAAATCGCAAAATCACGTTTATTCGCAAAAACCGCAAAATCATGTTTTCCCGCCAAAACCGCAAAATCACGTTTTCCCGCCAAAACCGCAAAATCATGTTCTCGCCAAAACCGCAAAATCACGTTTGCCCGCCAAAACTACAAGATCACGTTTTTTTGCCAAAACCGCAAAATCACGTTTTCTGCCAAAACCGCAAAATCACGTTTTCCTGCCAAAACCGCAAACTCACGTTTTCCCGCAAAAACCGCAAGATCACATTGTGCGGGAAAATGTGATTTTGCGGTTTTGGCGGGAAAACGTGATTTTGCGGTTTTGGCGAGAAAATTTGATTTCGCGGTTTTGGCGGGAAAAAGTGATTTCGCGGTTTTGGCGGGAAAACGTTTTTTTGCTATCTCCATTCAAATGAACCATCTCCATTCAAATGATCCAATTTGGTCCATTCAAATGAGTTTGGAAAATTTGCCTAAATTTTAAAAACTCATTCAAATGATCCATTTGAATGATGCTCATTTTTAATACTAAAAGAACATCAATTTCCATTTCCATTCGGATGATCCATTAGAGTGATCAAACGAACAGCCCATTGCTAGCCACAAGGATTTTTCAAGAGGGTCAAAGAAAGTCCAAATGCTGTCGCTACTTTTCTTCATTTCCATGGCTCCAATACTCATGTCAGTGTAAGGCAAAGTAAAATCAACATATAAAGATCTGTCCGAAGTGATGGTGATGTCACCAACAGCTGCATCGTATTTGTCTCTCTGTAATGCAACAAAAAACAAAAGTTTCATGAGAAACACTATATGAATGGAATAGCATCAAGACCCAAGGTACTGGATATGAACCTGAGTAGATAGCTCATAAGCAAGATTGTCATAGTTACTTCCATTATAAGGTATGAATTCCAGCTCATAGTTTAAATGAGCAATACAAGTTTTGAAAACCTCTATGCAGAATCCAGAGACAGTACTTAGACCAGTTTCAGGATCAGGACGCACCGCCACCAGATGTGGGAACCTGTTTCCTGAGGTTACCAAGACCCTAAGCAACTTCTTCTTTTCACCGTTGTCTTCCAAAAAACGGTGTCTTGGGATTCTACCATACCCGCCAGGCCAGATTATGGTCTCAAGTTCATTAATAGAAGAAACCATGATATTTCTTCTTCCGTAGAAATGATCACAACTCCATAATCCTATTCTTCTTTCACCTGTCCCTACCACATTCACAATCTCAAATGTTCCTGAGAGAAATTTGTTGCCAAAGAATTGGATATCACCACCATGACTCAAACCCTTGAATCTGTCCTGCTTAATCGTCTCAAGAAGGTCTAATACATTTGTAGATTCTCCTCTTAGCCTAACCTTTTCTACTGCAGTTGCTAGAACACAAGCAATATCATGTGCCCATACACCAATGAGTTGTAGTAAGTTAGAATGCCTTGTTTCTTCATCATCAACCATTAATTTTTTCAATCTTGAAGTAAAATTCTTCACTTGTTCTGATCCTGAAACATAGGATCTGAAACCAATCACCCCTTGCATTGCGTAACGATCCGTGTAATGAAAATGATTCATGGTTCTTGCGGTAAGGATCCAAGCATAACCTTGTTCCATCATCCCTAACTTGTCGGCGAATCTGAAGAGACGAGAAACAAGAATCTCAGACATATGCACAACAAAAATTGATGATCTTGAACAAGATTTGAGCTTCCGTAGCTGATAATCTTCCTCTTCGAAAGAAACAATACGATCAATTTGGATTCCTTTCTCTTGGAAATGATCCACCAGAATCTGGAAACTCTCACTCCAATCACCAACATTTTCGTATATAAACACAATACATCTCCAATTGAAATCATGTATGAGTTTCGTAATCCCTTTAGCCTCTGATGTAGAATCGTGCGTGAATTGAATAAAGTGATGATATTTCTTCAAGGACAAGGAACTAGGCACAAAAGGAGATATCACCGGAACTTTATCTCTCTCACTTATCGCACCTAAAAGCTTTGCTTCCTCTAATGATTGTGGACCAACAATGGCTTCCACTTTTGCACTTTTGACAAGATCTGTAGCTGGTTTCATACAATAAAATTATTGTAAATTTTTCGATAAAATTCGACTACACCCTCCATTTCATTATAGTTTGGCTAAAAACGCCAACATCAAAAATATATCCAAGGCAAAGTCCTCCACGCTATCATTTTTGCCTCAATATATGAATATTCTCTAAATCCATTTTCTTCTTTGTTCATCATAATACAATTTCACAACTAACATACAATGAAAAGAATGAAAACACTCACCAGCAGCAAGGGCAAGAAGAGGGTCTCCATGGGAATCTCTAGAGGAAAGAGTGACTCTGGTTTCATATCCGTTATTGATACGATAGAAATCTGATAACGCTAAGGAAAATGAAGTTTTGAAAATCTTTCCTTCTATAGAACCCAAGTTCAGTACTAATCCAACCTTAACAACCTCTTCGAAAACGCCATCATTTCTATAAGCTGTTCCGGATTTGATCGTCCAAAAGAGAAGAATAAAAATGACAAGGCAAATCAGAATCTCCATCTATTTGTATATAACTGCGTACTGTTCGCTTCGATTTACAATAATAATTGTGTGTTTATTTATATATCTACCTGTGCCATAGATCCATGCATTTGATTTTTCTTTTTAACTGTTTTTCGTTATTATTTCCCAATCCAAACTAACACGGTATCACATAGTCAAAATCAATGCGTGTTCATCAACATCATCGACTCTCACTTTCAAATATTTATGTTTGACCAAATATATATATATATATATATATTTTTTTTTTGTCACACACTTGACCAAATATCATCACCAAATGTCCAAATGTAATAGAAAATTTGTCCAAGTTTTTATTTTGCAAGTAACTTTCTCCATTAACTTTTAGACTCTTTTGGATAGCTAAACACTAATCTTTAGCAGTCTTGCAAAAACAAGCTATCATCGGTGAACAAAAAATGATACATTGCAGGACCAGATGGGGCAAACTGAAATCCACTAATGCAACCTAACTATTCAACACACATGGCATAGGGCAAACATAAGCAAAAACAACAAATCACCTTGTCTCAATCCTCTTCAGAAACAATTATACACACATTGTATACATGGCTTGAAATCATCAAAAGAAAGAGATTCTCTAGCCAACCAATCAACAACTCTATAACATTCATTAAAAAAACTCAAACATGGTTTATTGTCAGAAAACACTATTGACACAAGGAAACTATCGAGCCAATAAACGGTCTAAACCGGTATGGCCAGCTTATTTCAAATTGGAAAGAGATAAGACTAACAATTCAGTTCGGTCTAATAATGTACAAAAACGTCCGGTCCAGTAAATGTAAACATGTCCAGAAGAGAAATTGATTTCACAGTTCAGTTTTATAAGCCATAAATCATTCATGATCTGATCATATACATAAAACAAAGCACCCTAACCAAATCCGATTTTCAAGGATCTGGTTTGCCTGCAATTGCAACATCATCATCATCATCGTCGTCTTCATCAGAACCGTATTCCTCTTCGCTTAATTCTTCATCGCTTGACTTATCTTCTGAACCTTCCCCTGGTTTTGCATACTTCTCACAGTATTCTGAAAAACCGCAAACCAAAACAAAATGACCTGTCAAACTTCCTTAAAATGCCGCGTAATCAAAGACATTAGCAAAACCGTGCAAAAGACAAAACCTAAAAGGTTTAAGTCTTTACAATCATATTGTTATTCACCTCTATAGTTAAGCAGAGGAACAAAACAATCATAAACTTTAAAATGATCAGAAACTTTATCTTCATCATGAGCTTTCCAGTGAGCAAATCAAAGACGGCTTTATATAGCGTATAATCGATCATTGCATAAGCTCCAACATTTATGAAAATTCAGTTCTCACAATAACTGGACAAGGTATAATTGATTGAGAGGAACATTAAGCGTGAAGAATGGCAATCTCAAGAACACACACGTTAAGAACAAGTTGAAGATATTAACAATTCTTGGTATGCTAACAAGTTTAAGAACACACACACTAACAAATTTTCAGAATTTTGACTTATCTCTTAACACTAGAATCTGACTAAATTTACCTTTAACTCGCTGTTCATAAGCAGGACGATCACGCATCATCAATGCAGCAGCTTCTCCATTCAATGGATCAGAAGGGTTTGGATATAAAAGAAGTTGAGGAAGAAATGTCTCAAACACATTCACAAGGTCTACAAACACAAAAAAAAAAAAAACAAATCCAAAAACATAAACATCAAATCAAATCTTCAAAACATCAAATCAAATTTCCAAAACTTTGGCACTTACCGAACATAGGACTCCAGGTCTGGTTAATCACATCTAAACAAACAGAACCCGATCTGCGTAACCAAAAGAGATCAAAGATAAAAAGGTCTAGAAAAATTCATCAAGAACATAAGAGTCCAATAACTAAAATCCAAAAACATCTATTGGTTAAATTAAACTCACAGTTCATCAACATTTGGGTGATAAATTTTAGTAATGAAACCAACAGATGGAGATTTGTACGGATAAGCATCCGGAAGCTCAACTCTTATCTTCCACACACCTCCTTGATACAAACCTATCACAAAACACACACAAAATTAGAACAACACACGAGAATATTTTAGCAACATTTTCTTTCGATTTAGCATCGAGTATCCGAACTTCGCTAACTAGTCCTGAGCTCAGCACCAGATAAAACACACAGACTATATAACCAAGTGACCAAGTAAAAAACCACAAGTAGTGTTTGTACACAGTGAAATCGAACACGGTTTTTTGTCAAGTTTACGCCTTTGGACCGTAGATCCCAATCAACCACTACACACTAGTTGATAATAGTTTGGAGATTCTTACAAAATTATGAACAAAATCTCATAAATCATCAAAAAAATACAAAAACCCTATCATCATTATTCATTCATAAGCAACAGAATCAGAAACAGAATCAAAAGTTAGATTAAAGAGACACTGGTTGATACTAATATGGGAGATTTTTACAAAACCAAGAACAAAATCTCAGAAATCATCAAAAGTTCCAAAAACCCTTATCATCAATCATAAGAAACAGAATAAAAAAAAACTGGAGATTTCTTCTTTAGACTAATAAATTGATGATTTTTTTTTTTTTTTTTTGCAATCTTACTGTCTTTAGGTCCATTGAATTCAACAAAGAATTCTTGCATGCCATCGTTGATCGTCTCTACTTTATAATCGCTCATCATCCTAAAAAAAAAAAGATCAAACAAAAAAACCAATCAACAACAACACAAAAAAAAACCCAAATCAAACTTTTTTTCTGAAATTAAAAAAACAAACCGACATCGAGAACATCAAAATTAAAAGAAGAAGAAAGTAAAAATCATTACAGTTTCATCATATCCATTTCTCTGCGTTTGCTTGGTGAAGACATTTTTTTTTTTCTGGGTTTCGCTCTTTTTTTTTTTTTTTTGTTCTTCCGGATTCGAGTGGAGATGAAGAAAAAAATGTGTGAAAGAAAAAGGAAGATTTTTGTTGTATATATTTTTTTATTTTTTTTCACGTACACCGATGATGAAGACCGTATCTCTTTATATAAAAGTCGGAACCCTATTATGAATTATCTCAGTAAATATTGTGGAAATCAGTTTTCGGTGAAGATTTTTGCTTCTCGAATTACTTTCTCCCAAAGCTAGATCACATTTTTTATGCCGACAAAAGACAAAAAAAAAAAAATACAATGTTTAATGATCGAATATTTTATGTTTTGTTTATGGGTGAAAATAACCATACGATATAATGTAACTTTCTGTAATTAAACTAAAAAAATATACTTAAGTTTATTTCCTGTAATTAAATATAAAAAATATGGTAAAAATATACTTTTTCTTTATAGGAGTATATTTTTGATTATTTCTCATCAATATCTTTTTTTATATAACTATTTTGTGCTTAGTTACTACTTTATTTCCACTTTGTATCATCAACTAAATTCAATAATTTTGTTCATCAGTTTTAGAGTTTTTTTAAAAAATTTGATTTAATTCATAATATTTATATTGTAGTAATAAAATACATTCACTACAAGAAAACAGCGAGAAACTGACGGAAATATCCGTCGGAAATCTGTAGGAAATGGCATTTTCCGACAGATTTCCGACGGATATATCCGTCCGTTCTAGATTGTCGGAAATGATAATTCTGTCGGAAATCCGTCACAAATTCCGACAGATTTCCGATAGACATATTTCCGACAGAGTTCCGACAGCTCGCCGGAATCCGGTGAGCTGTCGGAACCCTGTCAGAAATAAGTCTCCGGCAACATGTCGGAACGCAGTCGGAAATACACCTGTCGGAACTCAGTCGGAACAATATTCCGACAGATTTCCGACAGGTGTATTTCTGACTGCGTTCCGACAGGTTTATTTCCGACTGAGTTCCGACAGTGTATTTCCGACAGATTTCCGACTGATTCGTAGAAATTAGTAAAAATAAAAATAAATTTAATTATTATTAATTTAATATAAATTTGTAATTTAAAATTTTAAATTATATAAATTGAAATAAAAATATTTAATTTAAAATAAAAAGTTAAATTGTATTACAAAACGATTGAAACAATTTAAATCTAAGCGGTGGGCGGCGGCGGCGGCGGCCGCGGAAGCAAACCCGAGGAAACTAACTGCGCCATCATCTGTTGCATCGCCTCCCGGTCCTTCTTCGCCTGTTCCCGGTCCGCCGCAGCTTCATCTTGTATCTTCAGGACCGTCGTCTTCAAACTTTCAATTTCGGCCTCCTTTTCCTTCATCTGGGCTCTCAGCTCGGATGACTCGCTGTTGTAACAAGAAGACCCCGATGATGCTGCATCGTCGGGAATACCATAAATCCGCCCTTTGCTCTGCGGAGCAACCTGGGGAAGAAATTTCAATTAATGAAAAAGACTTGATAAGTATTTTAAATTTTACATACCTTTAAGACGAATTGGTTGATGATCTCGTCCGGGGCTTCGGTGAGGGGAGGGGTTCCTTCCGTTTGTGGCTGAGACAGAATATAGTCTTCTTCCATTATTTGGACGGCATGCTGAATCTCCCGAGCTACCGGATCCTGGACGACACCATCCTTGTTGGTGTGTGCTGCTACCAGAAGTTCAACGTAGTTGGGGTCCCGACCCAACTCCTTAGCCTGCAGTTGTTAGATATTTATTTCATATAAATGTATAAAACTAAAAAAAAATTAATAAAAATCAAAGAATGGCATAAAAAACATACCATATCTCTAGCCTTTGTCTTCTTGCTGGTAGTTCCGAGGTTGTGGGTGGCTTTACCCTTGCCCTTGCGGTCGTTGTTCCGGTTGCTAGAGTGATATGAAGAAATCGCCTTGGTCTCCTGTAGTTGCCAATAGGCGATGAACCCGTTCCACAATTCCGGCTTCTCAACCATCTCCTTTGGCACCTCACCGTGTAGCCACTTATCCTTCCACTCGAACACCTTGTGCGAGTAGTGCCTTCCTGCGTATGAGTCGAAGTCCCTCCTGACCGTTGCGGTCAAGTGTGGGTCCCACTTAAATTCTTGCTGAAAAAAGAAAAATTAAATTAAAAAAATAATACTTTAAATGAAAGTAAAAATTGTGAAAACAGATGACTTACCGCAAATGTGCGAAACCACAATTCTTGATCCTCCGGTGGCATTTTGCCGTACGTTGGATACGGAAAGCGGAGCAAAGAACATTCCATCTTGTTGAGGGACTTCGAAATCCCGCTTCGAGAATCATCAAACCTAAGAAAAAAAAAATTAACAATATAATTACATTAGTGACAATTAAATTAAATTAGTAAAAAAAAAAAAAAATGTAACAAAACTTACCATGTGTCTCTACCGATCTGGTCTGGATGGAGCGTAGGTATCCGCCCTCGTCCAGGAAGACCCACGAAGTCCTCGACGCTAATCTGGGACGGTAGTGTGGCGGCTGGTGGTATCTCCGGCGTCTGTACAGGTGTAGACGACGGTGATGGTGCAGACGTCGTAGCCGCATCAGGTCTACTCTGACGACGACGACGACGTTCGCCGCTGGCCCCGCCGCTAGATGCTCGGAAACCACTATAATCCCTATATTTATATATAGATTTTAGGGATATAGATTTTAGGGATATAGATTTTAAATTTTAAAATTTTTAAAGTTTTAATTTTTTAATTTTTTTAAAAATGTAAGAGATTGATGTGTTTTTTTTAAAAAAATTAATAAAGAATTGTAACCATTTTTAAATTATAGAATTTTGTAGATAAATCATATTATAAATTTTTATAAATCCTTTAAAATGCTATTTTTAAATTATAGAATTGTTATTTTTAAATTATAAAATTGCTATTTTTAAATTATAGAATTGCTATTTTTAAATTATATAATTGCTAATTTTAAATTATAGAATTGCTATTTTTAAATTATAGAATTGCTATTTAAAATTTTTTAAATTATAGAATTGAGATTTTTAAATTCTTAAAAATCAAATTTTTTATAAATTTGATTAAATCAGTTTATAAAATTGTATAAATCCTTTAAAATGCTAACAATTTTTTTATAAATCCTTAAAATGCAAACTATTATTTATAAATCCTTAAAAATGTTAATCCTAATTCATAAATTTTTCAACATTACCAAATTTTTTTTTATAAATCCTTAAATTTTTTATAATTCCAAGTGTTTATTATAAATCCTAAATTTTTGAACATTACCAAATTCACAAATCAATTCACAAAATCAATTCACAAACCAATTCACAAATCAATTCTCTAATCCTAATTCACAAATCAATTCACAAACCAAAAGGAATTAGGAATTAGAGGTTTTCTTACAAATGTGAAGGAATATCATCCATGACTGGAAGAGAAGAACGAACGCCGGAGAAGAACGCCGGAGAAGAACGACCGGAGAAGAACGCCGGAGAAGAAGAACGCCGGAGAAGAACAAACGCCGGAAATCCGGTGGGAGAGAGAAGAACGAACGGCGATCCGGTGGGAGAAAGAACAAACGCCGGAGACCCGGAAACGTCGGGAGAGAGGATCGGCGGCGGAGGAAAAAGGCGGCGGCGGCGATTTTGGTGGTTTTCTCCGTCGATTTGTGTTCTGAAGAACGAAGGGGATCTGTTTTATTCCCAGAATTTCCGACAGCTTTAAAACTGTCGGAATTCTGTCGGAATCCAAATAATTTAAATGACCGCGTGTAATTGGACCGTCCCATTTCGCGGTAATTATTTTCATTTCGCGGGTAAAATTTGGTATTTCTGTCGGAAATTTGTCGGAAATTTCCGACAGAAATCCGACAGTTTTGTGGTTCTGAGCTTTTTAACGATCCGTTTTCGTAGGTACAAGGTCATAATATGATTGGATCCTGATTTGCAAGATAAAATACTTGGTAATGGTCATTGTTACTTTCAAATTCTAAACAGTTAGTATCCTCGTTTATTTCCCGTAAACATCTATTGTTTAGTATATGTAACATCATGTTCTGTATAACAACGATTAATTGATTTTCTCTCTTATATTTTACTTTTGTTGTTAGAATTGTATGCCGGGAATGTGTCTTATTGAAATTTTAAAATTTGACCTTAAAACCCCAAATCTGTCGGAAATCAGTCGGAAATATATATATATATTTCCGACTGATTTCCGACAGAAATAATAACTTTATGAAAAAAAAATTATTATTATTATGTCTGTCGGAAATCAGTCGGAAATATATATATATTTCCGACTGAATTCCGACAGATTTGGGGTTTTAAGCTTCTTAACGATCCATTCTCGTTCATACCATTTGATAGCATGATAGGATCATGATTTCGAAGATAAAATACTTGATAATGATCATTGTTACTTTGAAATTCTAAACAGTTGGTTTTTTAGTATTTCCCGTAAACATCTATCGTTTTATATAAGTTACTATATGAAACCCTTTTGGTTGAAACATGACAAAATCGCAATTCATGTTCTGTATAACATCGACAAGGTTACTTACTCTCTTATATTTTACTTTTGTTGTTAGAATTGTATGCCGAGAATGTGTCTTTTCAAAATTCTGAAATTTGACCTTAAAACCCCAAATCTGTCGGAAATCTGTAGGAAATATATATATATTTCCTACAGATTTCCGACAGATTTGTGGAAACACGTGTCGTAATTTAAGGTTTGCCTGATATAAAGCATCTGTCGGAAATCTGTAGAAAATATATATATATTTCCTACAGATTTCCGACAGAAGCTGCAAAATATAAAAAAAAACAGAAGAGACAGTGTCGATCGACAACCCCATACCGTCGATCGACATGGGTTTTGGCAAGATATACTCAAATGAAGTTTTGATCGGAAGACTATATGTATCCATTTCTGTCGGAAATCTGTAGGAAATATATATATATTTCCTACAGATTTCCGACAGAAAAACAGATTTTTTTAAAAAAAAATTAGAAAACAATGCATATGAAACCTTTTTATAATACAAATATATAATATAACTACTCTGAGTTCGATTATGATCCTTCCGAAGGAATTGTGTCTTCGTCTTCATCAAATTCTCCAACTTCTTCTTCTGATTCTCCAACTTCTTCTTCTGATTCTGAGTGTACTATATTATCACCAAATTCTGTGAAATCAACAAAAAGGTCCACTGCGGAAGAAATTGGAACTGGATCCATCGGAGTAATACTAGTTGGTTGCATAGCATCGTGCTCAGCAACTCCATATAGTCGCCCTCTTGGATTAATTGGAGTCACTGTAATCCAAGGATCTCTTCGATGTGTTACCCTAGGGTAAGAAATATAGCATACCTGAAACAAACATATTTAGTTTAGGCAATTGCAAAATCATTATTTATCAATAACGCACGTATTATAAAATTTTAAAATGAAACCTGGTCTGCCTGTGATGCTAGGATGAATGGGTCATACTTTTGCAGTCTCTTAGAAGAATTTACTGAAGTGACGCCAAATTGGCTCACCTGAACACCTTGTGGATGATTTGGATCATACCACTCACACAAGAAAACAATGCACCTCATGCACAACAATCCTGGATAGCGTACTTGCAATATTTCTTTGAGAATCCCGTAGTAGACTACATCACCACATGTAGCTGAAATACCGTAATTTGCAGTTGCCCTCGACCTTTCTTCATGAATCCTAAATGCAAATCTCCTAGTGCAATATTTCCCGTATGAAGTTGCTTTGAAGCTTGGGCCAGAAACTATCTCTTGTAACCATGTTGGAAACCTTTCTCCATTCTTCATTCCTTCAGAAACCTGATATAATAATTTACACAAATTAAGTATTAATTAATGCACTAATTTTAAGATATATAAGCGTTTTTTAAAAACTTACGTAATATTGCAGCCAATTTGCAAACTCGGTGTCCTTAGTTTCTCCAAGTTCGTCTTCTGTCATATTCGGATAATAGTGACGTATTGATGCAATGTAAATCCTGAAAGCAAACAACAATATATAACATATGAAACCTATATATTACTTAGGTATATAAAAAAAAGAAGTATTTAAATAAGTTCTGTTTTTACCTTTCGTACTCCGCCATCTCCTCACAATTCGTTAGGATATACATATGTAAGTGACTCCACTCATCTTGTGATAGGAAGCGTTTCTTCCTTCTCCCAGTCACTCGGCCAACTTGCGAAAACAACTGAGGGACCAGCGCGTGATACATGACTCTCTCACCTCTATCATCATGACGAGCAGGACGTCTACTCTTCGTACGAACTTCCCGTGGAAGGTAAGATTGCGCAAACTGTGATGCTTCTTCATTGATACTCTGTGCGACAATAGAACCTTCAACTCTCGCCAAATTTTTGACCTTCTTCTTTAGATGGAACATGTACCGCTCAAAAGGATACATCCAACGAAATTGAACGGGACCACCTAGTTCGGCTTCGCGGGGGAGGTGTAGGGGAAGATGTTCCATAACATCAAAAAAAGACGGCGGAAAGATCTTTTCAAGATTGCAAAGGATCACTGGTATATTGGCATCTAATTTGCGGATCCCTTCAACTGTAAGTGTCCTCGTGCATAAATCCCTAAAGAAAGCACCAACAGCTGCAATAGCTTCGTGGACTGTTTGAGGAAGGAGATGGGTAAAAGCAAATGGAAGAAGCCTCTGCATCACTACATGACAATCATGACTCTTCATTCCCATAAACTTTAGGTTTTGCGAGTCTACGCAATTACCCAGATTAGCTGCATATCCATCAGTGAATTTAACTTCGTCTTTAATCCACCGGAAAAACGCTCTGACCTTTTCTTTTTGCAATCGGTACGGAGGAAAAGGATATGTGCCATCGGGAAGACGTTCAAGATAATCACGGTTGCAAATCATTGAAACATCCATCCTAGACTTCACATTGTCTTTTGTCTTTCCTGGGACGTTTAACACCGTATTCATGATGTTGTCAAAGAAATTCTTTTCAACATGCATCACATCGAGGTTGTGCCTTAATAAATGATCCTTCCAATACGGCAAATCCCAAAATATACTCTTCTTGTGCCAGTTATGAGCTTCCCCTACACCACAAAGAGGTTCATGCCCATTACCCCCACAATCAGGAGTCCTATCAGCACCAAAATCTCTCAACTGCTCCAATATAGTACGACCGTCTATCTCATCAATTGGAGCATCAACCACTTGGTTATTTTTCTTAAATAATCTTTTAGACCGACGATAGGGGTGGCCGTCCGGTAGAAACCTTCTATGGCAATCAAACCAACATGACTTTCTTCCATTCCTCAATTGGAAAGCGTCAGTGTCGTCATGGCAAAACGGGCACGATAATCTTCCATGAGTAGTCCATCCAGATAGCATACCGTATGCTGGGAAATCGCTAATAGTCCACATAAGGACTGCACGCATATGGAAATTCTCCCGCCGTGAAACATCAAACGCTTCGACACCGTGACTCCATAGCATTTGTAACTCATAAATCAATGGCTGGAGGAATACATCAAGTGATCTCTTCGGATGCTCAGGGCCGGGAATTAGAAGGGAGAGGAATAAAAACTCTCGACGCATGCACACACCAGGGGGCAAATTGTACGGTGTTAGGATTACGGGCCACAAAGAATACTGCCTTCCATGCTTCCCAAATGGGTTGAAACCATCCATACTTAACCCGAGGTACACATTTCTTGGCTCGTATGCAAAATCCGGATTCAACATTTGAAAATGTTTCCACGCTTTTGCATCTGAAGGATGTGTAATCTCTCCATCTTGACAATGCTCTGCATGCCATCTCATTTCTTCTGCCGTTCGCGCAGATTGATATAACCTCTTTAACCTTGCTGTCAATGGTAAGTACCACATACGTTTATACGGAATTGGAACTCTGCCACCAGTATCCTGCTACCGTGGTTTACAACAAAATCTACATCTTCTCCGGTCTTCGTCTTCTCTCCAATATAGCATACAATTGTCGATGCATACGTCTATCACCTGATACGGCATACCAAGACCAGCTACGAGTTTCTGTACCTCGTAGTATGATGCAGGTGCCTGATTATCTTCAGGCAAAATATCCCTCACAAAATCTGCTATCGCATCAACACACTCTTCCGCCAAATTGAAGTCCGTCTTAAGGGTCATCAGTCTACTAGCAGTTGATAAAGGTGAATGTCCGTCTCTACACCCATGATATAATGGCTGCTTCCCTGCGTCTAACATTTCCAAAAATCTTCTAGCTTCTTCATTTGGTTCTTCTACTCTATCCTCCCCTATTACGATCGATGGCAAATTCTCTCTAAACGCATCATGAACCATCTCAGCGGTACCTACACCAAAATCTACTTCCGTTCTATGTTCGCCTAAGCTATCCGTTCTATGTTCGCCTAAGCTATCCGCAACATATGGTGCACTGCTACTACTACCACCATCATAATTAGTTTCTCCATGATAAAACCAAATTTTGTATCCCGACATAAAACCATCCCTGTACAAGTGATGCCAAACTTGTTCTACCTTAAAATTACGCGAATTGCAACAATTTAAACATGGACATTTTATTACCTTTCGATTCCCGACAACCTCCATGAACTCGCATATACCTCGTGCATAATTTTGATTTAATGCTTTCGACTCCGGATCATACATCTCTTCATCCATCCACGATCTATAATATCTAGAAGATGACATCTCACTCTCTTAACGATTTTTTCTAACAAATGTTTGATTGGAAGTTGTTGTTGTTGTGAGTGAATGAAGATGTGTGGAATCATATATATAAAAACGCTGACCGTAGGAAATCTGTCGGAAAGACAACGGATATAATAACGGCTATAATAACGGCTATTTTTCCGACAGATTTCCTACAGACATTTGAGTGTCTGTAGGAAATCTGTCGGAAATTGTTAACGGCAATTTATTTCCGACAGATTTCCGACAAACCGCCGGCATCTCCTCCGGCGTCGACGTCGGCTAGTTACACCGTCCGACATTCCGAGCGATTTCCGACGGTTTTATTGTCTGTCGGAAATAATTCCGACAGATTTCCGACAGAAGTGAAAAATTTTAGTTCCGTTGGTAAGCAGTCGGTAATCTGTCGGAAATTTCCGACAGAATTAAAGTCTGTCGGAAATGCTGTCGGATTTGCGGCTGTTTTTTTGTAGTGATTATCATATTTCATATTAGAAGATCGTGGGTATGAATGAAACTGCACAAGCAGTAGCTTATTTCATCTTTTTTTGCTCGTCACTCTCCTTTATGCTTAGAAGAACAAACGCATCGTCATCAACTTGTCTCGTTCCATTAGCTTTTGCTAGTGTCGAAAAGATGAGTTGAAAACCTTATGTCTGCATGTTTTTAATCTTTTTTTGCCATGGTTTCATACTCTAGGATCTATAAACTTGTTTTGTAATCCTTAACCCTTTTCATATCTATGAAATATCTACCTTTTAGCAAAAAAAAGTAGCTTATTTCATACATTATCATATATTGTAGTTGTTTTGCGGTAAAAAAATAGACTTAACATGGTAAAAAAATAGACTTAACATATACGTGCTTGTAGTTGTGGTCATCACCAAACATGTTTATTATTCACCCAATTTCGCTTACGGTCCGAATAATTAATGAGGTTGTGCAGTACCGGATTCTCTCGCTCTACACTACTTTGAATCAAGCAAATAAGGAAAGCCTTCCGAATCATTGGATTCTACTATGTTTTCTTTCTTTGTTAAGATTTTTTTTTTTTTGTCGTTCTTTGTTAAGATTTAAGCTAACTCCATTTGTTTTGAAATTAAACTATTTCTCTTTAGCCGATTAATCAATTTAATATTTGAACCCAAATAATAATATGAATTTCATTGAAAAGCTGACAACACTGAACGGAAACTCGACGCTTTTAAGACACGTTGACGTGTTAAATAAAAAATGTTGAATAAAGTAAGATCACATTTCTGAATTTGAATCTGGCATCGAAATTGGAAATCCAATAGGGACTAAAGTGTATAAAATTATTAAAATTTGAGTAAAAGAAATAAAGAGAATGTTTTTGTAGGGTATATTGAAATATAAAATTTGAGTAAAAAGTAGAAAGAGAGTGTGTTTAAATATAAAATTAATAAAAGTTGAATAAAAGAGAGAGATTTAATATTGGATCTTTTGGAGAGTGTGTTTAAAAGTAAAAGAAAGTGTTAAATATAAAATTAATAAAAATTGAGTAAAAAGATGAAAGAGAAAGTATAAAGTTGAGTAAAAAGAAAAAAGAGTGTGTGTTTTAATAATTTTATATGGCTTTAAGACACGATGGTGTCAGCAATAAGGATGACCTAAAGTAACTAGTTGTAGAAAGAAAAAACAGTTTTTGTTTTGTCCTCCATTGTTCAATAATATACACTCTTCCAAATTTTCGAGGATTCACTAAAATTAGTAATAATACACCGTCATTTGTGATAAATATTTATTTATTATAGATATTGAATCGTATGACACATCTATACGTAACAATAGCATTTACTATATATAAACAAACTCTCATTAACTTGACTTACTAAAAATGTACATCATGTTAAACAAGTTTAGACGGTCAAAATATACAAGTTTTCGGAAATTTGAATAAGATCAGATTAAAAACATGCATACTAGAAATATTTTCATATTACATATCACAAAACAATTATAAAAAGGAGGTAAATAAACACTAAACCGAACCGAAATAACCCAATGCATAATAAACTCAATTTTCAGTTTGATTACTATTTTTCTTAAACCCAAGAAAAAAATGAATCAAACCAAAATTGAAACCCCCGCTTAAACACTCCTAAATAGAACCTATTAGAATCAAAATAAAGCATCTACAAGAACACTTTTCTGTTTTCTTTATTCACAGAAGCGAATCTAAAGCACAAACCCTATTTCTTAATCTTCTTTCGTAGACGACTTAAAACGTCTGTACAAGCATATATATGAATATCAACACTGATATGTTGAGTAAATGCATATTGTAAAATCAAGAACGATACTATTACTGTATTCTTACCATTTTTTCTTTTCTTTTAAGTTCTTCTTCTTTTGTCGGATTTCTTTGTTCGGATTGAGAGCAAATCGAGCTTTTCTAAGCTAGTTGAGGGGAGAGTCGAATACCATTTCCTGCAGATCAAATGGATCCTCTCAGACACATCCCGGGAAAGTAAATGGATCCAAAAACAAGCGGAATTGGTTCGTGATTTATACACCAAAGAGAGTCCAAAACATACCTTGTTGCAGACGGGGCAGGTTTCACTTCTCTCCATCCATTCTAGAATGCATGCGAGGTGAAAATGGTGATCGCATTTGGATACAAGTTTCGGGTTCTCGATATCATAATCTGAATCACAAACAAGGCAAGATATATAAACCATTCCCAGTCATGCGAGTTAAGGTTATGATTATGTCTCTGAGATGTCAAAAAGACGGAAAACAAATTACCTTCCAAACATATGGGACAATCCTCCTCTTCCTCTATTGGTATAAAGACGTCTTTTGATAGCTTCGGGTCTATATCTTCAGTAGATTCAAGATCAATCTCTTCTGTTTCTTTAAACGAGCATGTAGTTGGAACCCCGAGAGTGATACCATCGACTGTTGTTTCTTGAGTAGACTCGGTATTAGTAGTTTCTGCTGAAACTTCTCTAATATCAACACACGCAGTCTCTTCACCGTTTGCTGGTGTCTGAGGAAGCCCTATGGCTATAGCAACATCGAAAGGGATAGGCGGTGGTGGTGGTCTATAAGCATCAGGAGATGATGTCTCTAAGTTTGTGTCTACTACTACAACACCAGTGGAGATTGCAGAGGAAGTCCTGTTATGCGCGGAAGATAAAGGCACACGCTCTTCTGTTGCCCTCGGGTACTGCAAATACAAGTCACCAAAAGGAGGATTAACAATGGTAAAAGCAAACTGATCTTATAATGGAAAACTCATTCGTATATGAATCTCAAGATTGATAGATTTGCATAATATTTTTGCAAGAAGAAGAATCACACTAACGTAATAGTACGGAGGTCCATTATCTACATCAGCTCTTCGTGAAGAACAACAACAGCAACCACCCATTTCTTCTTCTTTTTATATATCGTTTGTTTAATCACAATTGCAAAAACCGAAGACTCTTCATTATGCTAAACCTACAAGCAGTGTGAAGAAACCAGAAACAAATTACATTCTCATGATTGAATATATTCATCATTTCATCTTCAATAAACCGAAACAAGCTTTACCGTTTTGACCTATCTACACAACTCTGATCAGATTTACACTTTTATAAAGTCACAACAATAGAGCAAAACACCTCAAATTTCAGCTACTAACAGTCCAAGTTTACTCTCAATGAACAAGATACAACAACAACATCAATTAAAACACCAATAATCTCTTATCAAACAAATAAAAATCAAGCAAACAGTGTTGAGATAAGTGAATAAACCTAACCTGCATCTCTATAATCAGGAGAAAGCCAATTTTGCAATCTCCTTAGCACAATCTACACATAACTACAGTGAATTCAAACAATTCTACACATAATCTACAACAACAAGAACTTCTTCTCAAAACCGATGAATTTCGTGAAAACGGTGTTGAGATTTAGCCTAATCTGCATCTCTATAATCAGTAGAAAGCCAATTTTGCAATCATTTCAGCACAATCTACACATAACTACAGTGAATTCAAACAATTCTACACAAACGAGAAAACCTAAGAGCTTCTTCGAGAGCTAGCTACTATAAGCTCCGTAAAACCCTAAACCGAGCTTTATAAATCATCTACAAACATCAGAATTTCCAGAATCTAGCATAAACAAAGAGAGAAATCAAACGGATCTAAACAATCAAAACCTTACAGAATTTCACACAAAAATCAAGCTCACAAGGCGAGATTACAGCAACGAGGAGGAAAAACAAAATTCGGAAACCAAAAACAACCGATCACTTAGCGAGATCGAAGACGAAAACAATTACCGATCATCTTCTCGAGATTGAATCAGGAAGAGGAAAAATTCTCGAGAATCAAAGAGAAAATTTAGCTTTCTGGGGAAAAAAAAAGCTTTTCGTCTTCTCTGCTTCTGCGCTTTTGTGTATCTGTGTTATCGTGCGCTCTATGAAATGACTTTCCTAAGAAAATACAAGACTCATCGCTGATTATAATGATATATTAATTAGCTAATTAATAAATTAATCTACTCATCTACATACTAAGTAAGTGAATATTTTGAATTATAAATGCTTTTTTTTTTTGGTGCTAAAATTGTCTGTGTAATTTTTGAAAAATCAAGGAAGTAATTTTTGACAATTTTTTTCCTGATTGTGTAATTTATAAATGTACTTTTTTCTAATTGTGTAATTTATAAATGTAACTTTTTTTTTGCTAAAAATGAATTATAAACTTTTGAAAAATCAAGGAAGTAATTTTTGACAAATTTTTTTCTTCAAAATTGTCTTTGTGTACATTTCTTTCTTTTCAACATCAAAACCTACTTAGTTATAAATGCTATTTTCTCCGTCAAAATTATTAAAAATAATTAAACGTATCCAAAATAAATAAGTAAATATAGCCGAGTAGATGTTGAAAAGAAAGAAATGAACACAAAGACAATTTTGAAGAAAAAAAATTGTCAAAAATTACTTCCTTGATTTTTCAAAAGTTTACTTATGTACATTACATAATGTAATTGGCCCAATTTGAGCATATAAAAGCCCATATTAAATATGCCAATTAAAGCCCGTATTTGATTAGCCTTATAAATACAACGAGTCTGTCCTCATATTCATTTCAACTTCTTCGTTCACGTTCCAGAACCAATCACCGACTCGCCATACCCGACCCGTTTCGACATCGGAAAATCGACCCGAATCCAATTCGCCGCCGATTTCTCTCCGCTGATTTGTCTTTTCGCGGATTGATAACAAGAGATAGTCTCTAAACCGATTCGATCAATATGGGACACGGTAATAGTCTCAATCTGATTGATTTTATTGGTGGGTTCGTTCGAATTATCCGGCGAGAATTCAAAATTCTCTTTGGGAAATTTTGATGTTTAGGTGAAAGAGGAAGATCTAGCAAGAAGACGAAGTACGGTGGGAAGGTTCGTGTTTAGTTTTCTTCAATAAGCTCTCCAAATTTTAATTACCCAAATTCACTTGAAACCCTAAAAATTCTCAGGATGATCAAAAGATGAAGAACATTCAAAACGAAGAGAATTATTTCGTTGATGATGTTGATGAGGATACTCGTGATGGTAAAATTGATTTGTGATTTATTGCTTCTATGTATTTGTATAGATACATGGAAACAGAAATTGAATAGAAAATTTGTATTGGTTTTTGAAGGTGAAGGAGATGAAAAGAACAGGGATTTTACCAAATATGAATTGAAGCCAGATCATGGGAATAGACCTTTGTGGGCATGTGCAGATGGAAGGATTTTCTTGGAAACTTTCTCTCCTCTGTACAAACAAGCTTACGATTTTCTTATCGCCATAGCCGAACCCGTTTGCAGGTACTTGTCGTCTGTTTTCTTGAAAGGTTTCGATGTACGAGTCAAGGTTATATGATTTTGGGTTGAGTTTTGTTTATTTGTTGTTTATTTCAGGCCAGAGTCGATGCACGAGTATAATTTAACCCCGCATTCGTTGTATGCTGCTGTTTCGGTCGGGCTTGAGACAGAAACGATCATTTCTGTTTTGAATAAGCTGTCTAAGACTAAGCTACCTAAGGAGATGATTGATTTCATCCATGCTTCTACTGCCAATTACGGGAAAGTGAAACTGGTATTGAAGAAGAATCGGTATTTTATCGAATCTCCTTTCACGGATGTAAGTTCACAAATCTTGTGTATTTGGATAATGGTTTTGTTTTTCCTTTGCTTTTGCTCAATTGTTCAAAACAATCTCAGGTGTTGAAAAGGCTTCTCAGTGATGATGTTATAAAGAGAGCTAGGTTTTCTTCAGATCCATATGGCGACGATGGATTCACCATCGGCAAAACAAGCGGTGAACTTGAAGCAGGACCTGGGGAGCTGTTGAATGAAGCAGAATTAGCAGCAGCAGCAGAAGAGAAAGAAACTCACTCGTTTGAGATTGACCCTGCTCAGGTAAATTTACACTTATGCGTCTGAATTGGCATGTGAAAAATCATCTTGTTAATGTTCTTACTGGCATTGTCATGTTGTTTTTCTCTTGGTGCGTAGGTGGAAAATGTGAAGCAGCGTTGCTTGCCAAATGCCTTGAATTACCCTATGTTAGAGGAATATGACTTCAGGAACGACAATGTGAGAAACAAATATTACGCTCTAGGCCAGTTTTGCTAACCAGATCAAATGATCTGCATGTTAATGAGTGTTAATAACTTGATGGTGTCTGTCAGGTTAATCCTGATCTTGACATCGAACTGAAGCCCCATGCACAACCGAGGCCATACCAAGAAAAAAGTTTGAGCAAAATGTTTGGGAACGGTAAGTGTCTACGCCCACATAGATAATTATGACCAGAATTTCTCATGAAAGGTTGTGACTAATCGAGAACCTTGATTATGCAGGACGAGCAAGATCTGGGATTATAGTGTTGCCTTGTGGTGCTGGTAAATCTCTAGTTGGTGTTTCTGCAGCAGCCCGCATAAAGAAGAGTTGTCTTTGTTTGGCTACGAATGCTGTCTCGGTGGATCAGTGGGCCTTCCAGTTCAAGTTGTGGTCTAATATAAGAGATGACCAAATATGCCGATTCACTTCTGATAGTAAAGAACGATTCCGTGGAAATGCTGGTGTTGTTGTGACAACCTATAATATGGTTGCCTTTGGTGGTAAAAGATCTGAGGAATCAGAGAAGATCATAGAAGAAATGAGAAACAGAGAGTGGGGGTTGTTGCTCATGGACGAGGTGCATGTGGTTCCGGCCCATATGTTTAGGAAAGTTATCAGTATCACAAAATCTCACTGCAAGCTAGGACTTACAGGTAACTGAAGTGTTCGTTTTCATCTACCTTTTTTTGTGTGTGTTATACTTATAATTTGAGAAGCTAAGTCTCTTTTTTTTTAATCTTTTGTTCAGCCACCCTTGTGAGAGAAGACGAAAGGATTACAGATTTGAACTTCCTCATTGGCCCGAAACTATATGAAGCCAATTGGCTAGATTTAGTTAAAGGAGGCTTTATTGCAAATGTTCAGTGTGCTGAAGTATGGTGTCCTATGACCAAAGAGTTTTTCGCAGAATATCTTAAGAAAGAGAACTCCAAGAAAAAACAGGTTCTTGACTAAAAGCTTTTTCGTACTTTTCTCCGTTATCTATGGAATTGTCTATGGAATTGGAGCTAGTAAACCTGTAGAGATGTTCTGACATGGACATGCCTTGTCTTCTCTTATTCGCAGGCACTTTATGTCATGAACCCTAACAAGTTCAGAGCATGTGAGTTTCTGATACGTTTCCACGAAGAACAACGTGGGGATAAAATCATTGTCTTTGCAGACAATCTTTTTGCACTTACAGAGTATGCATTGAAACTCGGGAAACCGATGATTTATGGTGCAACCAGGTTGGTTAAAGAACTTGTATTTATGGTGCACTTTTTCTTGGTATTTTCACTCAAATCCCAATCTGATAATCTTCCTTTTGTCTAAATCTGTGCAGCCATATCGAACGTACCAAAATTCTCGAGCAATTTAAAACCAGTAAAAACGTGAACACAGTCTTCTTGTCAAAGGTATTCGCATTGTTTTCTTTTCCAATTACCTGGATTTATAGAAATTTGTTCATTATTGAAGACAATAACAGGTTGGTTTCTTTTGACTAAAGGTTGGTGACAACTCCATAGATATTCCTGAAGCCAATGTGATTATCCAGATTTCGTCACACGCTGGTTCTAGGCGTCAAGAAGCTCAGCGATTGGGTCGTATTCTTAGGGCTAAGGTTTGTTTTTTGATATTATTACTCATCACCTCGTATCTTTCTTAGTCCCTCTTGTTGGTTTGATTTAATAAGTTATTTTTTTCCAGGGTAAACTTGAAGATAGAATGGCTGGTGGAAAAGAAGAGTACAATGCATTCTTCTATTCACTTGTTTCCACAGATACTCAGGTAAAATCACTAAATCTTAGTGATGTGCGCTTAAAAACCGAAATCCTTTTAACCAAACCCCAATCCGAATCAAACTATACAATAACCTGAATGGTAGAAAAATTCTAAAACCAAATAAACCGAACCTGGACTAACCTGTAATACAATTCTGGTTCTAGTCCAAACTCGTTTTCCAAAACCCAGTGAATCAAACCGAAATTCTACATACGAATAAACAGAACATGGACCAAATTGAAATATGATTCGGATCTTGTCTGGACTCGTTTAACAAAACCTGTTTTTGATTGTATGGGAAACCCGAACCCCAAAGAATCTGAACGAACGTGCTTAAGTTTTGTGTAATCTTGTGGCTAATTTGAAGGATTTGTGAATGTTGACATTGCAGGAAATGTATTACTCAACGAAAAGACAGCAGTTCTTGATCGACCAAGGTTACAGCTTTAAGGTGATAACAAGCCTCCCGCCTCCTGACGCTGGTTCAAGCTTGAGCTACCACAGTCAACAAGAACAGTTGACGCTTCTCGCAAAGGTGTTGAATGCTGGAGATGACCTCGTTGGTCTGGAACAACTCGAAGAAGACACAGACGGTATGGCTCTGCAAAGTTTTAAACGAAGCAGTGGACAAATCAAGAGACATTCCACTTTGAATGGAATGGTCTACAAGGAATTTTCCAAATCATCTTCTAAGCCTAAAGACCCTACAAAGCGACATCTGCTCTTCAAAAAACGGTTCGTGTGACGCAAGAAAACGTCTCTTGAGCTCATTTTTTGGTCGTTTTCTCTTGTTCTATGGTTATATTTTGAGTTGTATGTTGTCACTTGAAGAACGAACTTACTTCTGTTCTTCTTTAATAGTAATTAGAAAAAGATTAGCAAGATACATAAGAAAAATGTGAGATTATGAAGAAGACTCCATTTTTCATACCATTCTCATGGATCATGGTTATAATCAGATGGGATGCTTTTAGAACTTGCGAAATCAAAACCAAAATAAAAAAATCCGAACCTAAAACAAAAATTTTGCATGCACATTATTTTACTATATTGAATCATTATTTTGGATCGATAAAATTATTCGAACCTAAAACAAAATTTTGAAATATGCATGCATGGACCAAAAAACGTATGTCTAATATTTGGTAGAATGAGTAGGAAGAATCGTATGCATCAAAGACAGAAATTTAAGTCTTCTTTGACTACCGTAACGTTTTAAATGACAAAAATACTTATAAACTTTCTACAAAAATTGGGATTAATCTCGATTTCACTCCAGAATTTATAGGAGTTATATATTTATATATTAATACTAATGCTTTTTCCGTTTCTTAGTTGTCATTCTAGACTTAATTTTTTGTTTCAAATTAGTTGTCGTTTTCAATTTTCAATGTATATTTATTATCAAACTTTTCATCTTTATTCCTACTTTTAACTTTATTAATTACTTATAATCAATAAAACGGATGGAGTATTCTCTTCTGGAGACTACAGTTTGCATTTGTGGAGAAAGTTGGTAGGATACTGCACAAACTCGCGCACACACAACAAAAAGAAAATGTATGTAATGTATCTGTAATGATCAGATAAATAAATTAAAAATAAATATTAAGGTTCGTCCCACGGTGGAGGAATATTTTTTTTAAGTGTCTGGTTTTCAATTTTTATTTATATTGTATTTCTTTGTATTTTCATATGCTACACACCTACAAAGGAGTGTGTAGGTAGCATTTGACCACTTTTTCAAGGACATTTGTTTAATTTTATGTCTACACTAACTCCCAATTGATTGATATTCTTGACTTTATAAAATCTTTATGATCACAAATCTTTAAAATGCCAACTAACCATTGGTTGCATTTACATTATTATTATGAGTAGACAAAGAAAAAGCCATCACCAAGAAGGTAATTCACTTAATCATGAAGTTTTTTTTATGTCGTCGGATCTTTCGGAAGTATAAAAGTGGAGATTCTCTCATGATGCTTTTGGAGAAATGAAAAGCCAACCAAGAGAAAAATTAGGGTCGACGATCTATTTTCTTACAAGAACTATCATATATGCAAGTACTCAAGCTAAATCCTTTCTATATACGTTGTTGAAAATAAAATTCAAAACATATGTATCCCTCAAAGAAAAGTATGGAGCCTATAAACCTACAAATATTGATTTCGATCCGTTTGAATAGTTGAAGGTCTAAACCCGACACATAACCATCGAACTCATACTAAACCAAGTCAAAAACCCGATTAAAACTAAATATGGACCTATATACCCAAAAACAAAAACCGCCTTATCATAATCTCAAATTCATAAACCAAACCTAAACCCTAATTCCATTTAAAAAATAATCTCCAAATCGTTTGTGACACACTCTAATTTCTGAAATTGCGTGTAAAGATATTGTTAGGTTCAAATTTAGTTGTCTCAGCGTACTCCAGAATTTCAAATTTCGTTGATATATAAATCTACCAATCCTTATCGGTGTGACTATCGATGACTGTATGTTGCAAATAGTAAGTCGACCACAATCCTTGCTTATATAATTTGGTCTATGTTGCTTTTGATTCGGATATGTAGTGTTGTGGTTTGAGCACTGATTTAGTAGCTTTTGAATGATTTGTAGCTTAGTAATATTCATTTTTGTTTGATTGTATCTCCTTTTATCTCTCGTCAAGTGGGAGCATAACAAAGAGAATAAATAAACAATTTTCCGTAAAGAAGGACTAAATTTGAGCTCAAATCATCATTACTTCCTTTAAGATCACAATTAACAAAAAGTTCTATTTTGACACCAATTTGCCACATGAGGCCTATAACTATATGCAGCTTCGTATACACATATCTCAAAATTATTTATACTCAACTCGAATAACAAATAAATTAAAAAGTTACCTGATTAAAGAAAAAAGGTCAGTGTACAAGCTGTTTGGTATCAATTTAGAAGAGAATATTCTCTCTAGGTCATGCTTAAATTTTCTTAAAAGAGCCCTCGAAAAGTAGCTATATTATTTGAAATGTCATACTTTAACACAAATAAATGTCTTACTTAAGTTTTCTTAAAAGAGCCCTCGATAATTGCTCTCATGATTGTAAGTTAACACCGTCGGGAGCAAGGATGATGCATGCCAACATAGATGCCACAAGGATGCCAAGAGAAGAGGACTTGGTCGATGTCCCGATCAAGTGGGATACGACGAAGCCTAGGCGAGGCCGCAGAGGGGGATCGAGCTGGGGAGGGAGGTCATGGCGAGGTCGAGGTCGTGGCAAAGCGCGAGTCACACGGGATGGTTGAGGTCCAACTCGTCAAGCCCCGGTACATCATCCGAGAGGATTCCTGCGTGGAGTACCGGTGAGGATCGGCGACGACGGTAGGTCGACGATGACTTCTGGATTTCGGCGGAGGAACTCAAGGCTCTGGAGGTGGCTTCGGTCACAAGGTAGCCTCAAAACCCTAATTGGTGTGGACCGGTTTGGTGGACCGAATTAGGATTGGACCGGTTTTGGTTAACCGGGTGGATCCGGTTCGGGTCAGGTGGATCCGGGTAGGGTCATGTGAACCGGTTCAGTAACTGGGTTGGACCGGTTTGACTAATCGTGTCGGTTTGGACCGGTTTGGGTTAACCAGGATGGTTTGGACTGGTTTAGCTAATCGGCCGTGTAGATCGGATTGTTTAGCCGGTCTGTTTTCTTATATGAGTCTAAATATGTGGTATTGGAGTCTTAGATAGTATTCTTATGTGGTTTCAGCATGGTGCGAGCTGAGCCAAAGGTAGGACCAGCTAGGCCAGATCATTCCATTCCGGGAGCTGGATTATTGAGGTGAGGAACATGACTTCTAATCCCTATGGTACATATATGCTATCTTGATTATGAGTGGTTTAGACTGGTGCTAGAGTACGGAATGATACTGCTAGAACATGGTTCCTAGTTGCTTGCTTGATCATGTACAAATGATAGGACGAATGGTTTATCGTGTTATTGGTTTTCGTGTTACTGTTTGGAATGGACTGTAACCTGTGATATATATATATATATATATATATAAGGCGTTCATATAAAGAGGTGGAGGACCTCGACTCATGAGTAGATAATCCGCAGGATGGGGTTAGGGTTGTCCCGTATGCGGATACCCTTGAGGTGGGGGACCTCGGCGATATTATTGTGGATGAAACATGTGCTTATGATAGGACTAGTCGTGTGGTATTATTTCTTATGATAGCTTTGGGTTTTGCGATTTATATTCTCGCTTGTGTATATGTTCTTGATGGATTGTGTGGCGTTAGTCCACCCTCACCGAGTAATTCTCCCCTGAATTACTCACCTCTCTCTCTTCTTTTGTCTTACATGTATAGTTATTGTGCTTCATGAGTCGGGTCGGAATAGGCGGTGCGGAAAAATACCCGAGATAGGGATATTACAGATGAATTCTACCAAAAATATTAAAAACCAAAAAATTCGTATCCAAAGTGCTACATTTTAAGTTTCAAAAATAAATATACAGAACTGTATGGTTTCCTTATTATGTTCACGTACGTTCGTAAAACCCTTTCAAACCTTTGATC
The DNA here is from genome assembly GCA_963576765.1 of Draba incana. Lineage (NCBI taxonomy): Eukaryota > Viridiplantae > Streptophyta > Magnoliopsida > Brassicales > Brassicaceae > Draba > Draba incana. Next base: position 36,296,135 of record OY755211.1, read on the forward strand.
GTTCAAAATTTTTTTTTCTTAGATTGCTAAAATTATACTGAGCAATCTCTAATAGAAACAAATTATGATTTACCAGAGTATTGTAATATTTGATATAAAAGAATATATATTAGCACGTACGGTTAGACCAAAAAAAGAATTACCGAAAACATAATGCGGTTGGTCAAAAAGATAAACTTTGGAATATCATGCTTTGGTTAGTTGATTATATATTAGTATTATCGCCCAATACATAAAAGGGTCCTTATTACTGTTATCTCCCATTAAATATTTGGTACACGAAGAAGAATCAGTTATATTAATATATAACCAGTTACATTAGTTACATACACAATGTTAGTATACTACACTGAGGTCCAATAATGTATAGAAATGACACGAATCCTATAATGTAACGATTCTATCTAGATAATTGATACTACAAATTTCCAAGAATATCTAATATTTTATATCTAAATTCTTTACATGTTTTATATTGGTCTAAAATATTTGCTTTGTTTGAAATATTGTACAGGTGTAATATTTCCTCTTATATATGGCATCTCAAGTATTCTTGTAAGCTATGAAGATTAGAAAACCCTTTGCTTTATTTTTATTTTTTAAAAGACTGCTTTATTTTGTTGCCTTAATTTTCCATAACATGAAATATTCCATCTGATTGGAAATATTGAGAAAACTGTCTTTTGGAAGCATCAAAGGAATAACCAAGACATGGAAAAAAGATTTAATGAGAATAATTTCTCGTTCCGTAAAATAATAATCATAATAGTGGTTGATGGTTCCGGTCTTGAAAATTGTTATAGTTCATAAAAAAATACTCTCTCCGTCTTATAATCGAGTGATTTTATGTGATTTCCGGTTATCCAAATGCGTACCCGAGCCCGTCCACTGCCGGTCAGGAAGGAAGATGTTTTTTCGTCAAATTTTGTTTTATTTGAATTTCTAAAACACCTTTCTAGACAAATGCTCGAGTCACTCCAAAAGGGTTCTTTTCGGTCGAGTGCATTTCACTAGAAAGGATTTAATCTAGCCACATGTTTCCTTACGGCTTACCTTGTTACAATTTCACCGTGGTGGAACACTCCACTGTGGTATGCATCTATAATAAATAGATAAATTTTGTTTCATTTATAAATTTGGAAGTCAAGATTCGACAGTAAATATGATATGATGGACTAGCTCGTGAGTAGTGTACATTTCACAAAAAGGAGAAGATAAGTGTGTAAACTAATTTCAAAAATTACAATTTTCACATGAATAATAAGATAATTTATCTGGTCTAATTGGTAATATAAAGCAGCACAAACTTTTCATTGTCAGAGAAATTATAAACGGCTACAAAATAATTAAACTTAACAAAGATAGTGTTAAAACAAAATGGTACAAAAAGTTGAGTGTCAACGCTTTTGTTCATGTCTTAGATGTTGTTTTGTGATTTACAAATACAAAATCAGCATATCTTGGACCGCAACAATACAGTATCATTTATCAAATCAAACGTATACGTCCAATAAAAGTTCATTTATATCTCAATTAACCAGACCACTTATTTCTTCACAAATAAAACAACTTGATTTACTTTTTTAAATATATATTTTAAAAAGAAGAGGAGGCATAAAAGAATAATTTGATTATTAGTAGCTAATGACATATATATTATAGGGGGAACATGCCTCCCAATACTTGAATCTTTTTGAAACTTGAAGTTTCTTTCTGTGCTAAGTCATGATTAGTAATTTTATTAATTTCTTATATCGGGCTAATAATGGCCATTGGATTTGACATCACTTCGAAATACCTGTCTTGTTAAATATTTCAAAACTATTATTATTTATAAAATAAATGGATGAATCCTCCTGTAAGTGCTATTTTCTGTCCTTTCAGATTTGTTTTCTCCTCCACAATGGAAAAAGAAACAATTTTAAATACCAGAAAAACACATGTGAGCTTCTCCGTTTCTTCTTTTGTTTTCTTTCTCTTTTCCGATTTGAGAGATTTATTCAGTCAAATTACCAATTCTGCTAAAAGGTATTTTCTGAAGTGTTTTTAATGACTAGAATAATATTATTTGACTTAGGGGGAAAACTGAATTATGAACGGAGCAAGGGATGTATTTATATATAGTGGCTTAATTCTAGAAAAAATATATATATAACTAAATCTAATCAAAACAAGTGTAGTCAATGGAAACCACCACCAAAATAATTAAAATGTAATATCGAGGGAAGCTATAAAAATGGGATAGAGACAACCAAAATAGACTGGATAGTTAGAGATCATATGGAAATCATGCTATGTTGGGGACGGCAAAACTGCAACAATCGCAAACAGCCTTACAAGAGGAGGCATTGGGATTTTTCCGGGCTTTACAAACGATTTGGACAAAGGGTTGGAGAGATATTTGGTTTAAAAGTGATATTTTAAAAAAACATAAGTTTGATGAAAAAATAATTTACCTTTCAATGATCATCAAACTATTTTTAAAATCGAAATATACAATTGATGATAAAAACCAGCTAGGGTTTTTAGTTATAATCAGCTAGGGCTTGCGTACGATCTTTTATCTTTCACAAAATATTTTGATGCTTTCAAAGACACGTCGATGTTACAATGTTATACACATATATGAACATTTATACGAACAACTAAGCAAGTAATTCCCTATGCTTTCAATTCGTACAGTAACATGGCCAAAGAGGATCTTGATCCACTATTGTCGGGATTATTCATGATAAAGGGCATAAAGGATCAATTAATGTTTCAGTCCACTAATCAAAATTCTGATCACGTTATGGTACATAATATTCTTCATGAGTCAAGGATTTATGCATGCGTTGAAATAAAATTATTAAATTTCAACATTCACACAAAATAGGAAAGGACAAATGACATTTTTGTATACAAAAGGTTAAATAACCAAAAACAAAAATACAATGTAACTTATTAATTTACATTCTCCGTCTAAAAATTGTTTAAAATGTTTCACCAGAATGAAGAAGAAGAAAAAGAAGTTGTATGTTCCAAATGAGACTGTTGCACCACAAAGCCTCTCACGAAAGCTTCATCTTCCTCATGCAGCCCATCTAATTTCTGCCCACAATCATTTTAATACATCATAAGTTATTACTTATTAGTGATCAATTTTTATTTTTGATATTTTGATTAAAAATATGTTCACATTTAATAAATTGTTTCCAAATGTTAATTTACCCAAAGGTCGACGTCGTCGTCTTCAATGTTGGGGATTTCTACAACTTCGTCGTTGCGTGCGAATCTGCCACGTATTCGAGGTCTACTGTCCGCCAATGTTTTCCGGCATGCATACTTTTTTTTTTTTTTTCATTTTTAACAAACAAAAATGAGATATTATTAGAACTAAAATGAAAGAATCAAAAATGTAATAAAACAAATTGTTACCTTTATAGTTTTGGTAAAATTCCTATGGTTTCGTTTAGCTCTGTACTTTGAGATTTTCTCTTTACGTTCTTCTGCATTGTAACGTCCCACTTTAAAGTTTTGTTCGTCGGAAAATGTCGCCGACGATTTTTGCTCCTTGAAATTTTTTCTTACGTTCTGAATACGAATATAAACAACAAAAGTTTAGTAAAGATAAACTAATGGGATTGCTTGATTTTAAGAAAAATTTGAGATGGCTTGATTTTAAGAAAAATTAGAAAAAATGTGCGATAACATTCATGTATATAAGTGGAGTATTTTATAGCTCGTGTAAACAAAAACACGAAACTATGTAAAATAGTGTATCATCAAAAAAATATCATCAATTTCTAAACATATCATTTAAAACACATTCGATAAATTACACCATTTATTTTCGAAAATGACGTTTGCATATTAAGTTTGCAAATAGTGAATCATTAACATTAAAGGTGTGGTGGTTTAGTGATACTCCCTCCGTTTCATTATATAAGATTTTTAAGAGAATTTTTTTAGTTTCATTTTATAAGATGTTTTACTAGTTTCTATGCAAATTTTAATGTGATTTGATGTTTTTGTCCTTTGAAATTCCGTAGTCTTATATATGATTGGTTGAGTTATAATTTTAATTAATTATTAAATGAAATTTTATTTGTATTTATTGTTTTCTTAATTCTCGCGAAATAAATCAAAAAATCTTATATAATGAAACGGAGGGAGTACCATAAAAAAGAGTTGGTTTTCATGTTTTCTACTCCCTCCGTTTTTAAAAGATTGATTTTTGGGTATTTCACACATATTAAGACACACTAAATATTTTGTGTCAACTAATTATTTATTTTTACTTTGATTTACCTTTTTGTATTTGTTTTTCTAGTCACTTGGTAAAACTCTAGTCACTTGGTAAAACGTAAAATCATAAAGTAAAGTGTTGAAAATCAATATTTCAAAAACAAGAAAAAAATCCAAAACATCAATCTTTAAAAATTTAATATTTTTAAGGACGGAAGATTATTCTTTAAATCGGATACCGAAAAGATTATGCGGCAATGTTCAAAACTCCAACCGTTTATTTTAAAAAATAGTAATAACAGAGCAAGAAAACAGAAACCTGTAAATCTCCTGTGCTGCAGACTCGTCGCATCATCTGACCAGAAAAGAAAGCATTTTCCGGCGAGTTTAAGGTATTATAACTGAAATCTGACGACTCCATTATCGGAATATCAAACGGGAGCTGATTCGGTTTTCCCTCAACCGAATTAGTACTGAAGCTTCTCTGCATATATCTCCCTGCATTCTCTATCTCACCGTAGCTTCGCGCTATCGATGTAACCGTTTCCAACTGATTATAACCGCCATTGAAAAACCGTTCTGTTTTGACGGCATCAGGGAGATCAGGATATATTCCGGTGGGAATTTGATGAGAGAGAGTTAGGGTTCCAAGAAGATCAGTGGGAGGAGATGAAGAGAGGAGTTGAGGGGTAAAATGGTCAAAAATGTTGAGATGTTCATTAACAGAGTAAAGTTCGTTGGTACAGAACAAATCTGTAGTTGTTGTGTCTGAAGAAAACATTTCTGGACTAGAGTTTCGGAAAATTGAAGAAGAAGATGAAGAAGAATTATCAAAGATACAAAGATCTGAAGAAGAAGCCATATTTTTTTTAATGTGGTGAGAACAAAACAAAGAAGTCAAAAGTCTGTTCTTGTTTTACCAAAAATGGCAAAAACGAAAAAAAACTTTTTCCTAAAAGCAGTCTTTATGTTCTCTTTGTTTTCTGGGTTTCTCTGTTTCAGAACCAAGACATGACAGGTGAAGACTCTTTTGTCTGGTGAGTGATGTATTTATAACGGAGGAATATTTGTTTTTTCCCATTAATATGTCCTTATATATATATATATATATATATATATATGTTGGATATGTTTCTTAAAACTTTTGTATTCTTACATTTTAACTCAAATGCTTAGGTCTAAATAAGTTTTCGTTTACACACTAACAAAAGGTAATCCGTGCCAAATTCCTACTAATGTTTTTGGATGAGTATAGTCGTTTACTAGAGAAATTCTCTGGAATGCCACCAAACAAAGTTTTTGTTCTTTATATACCATTAATTTTTAAAAATTCTTCAGATACCACTTTTTCAAAAAAATTTAAAATTTTGGGTTTGGATTAACTATTGTACAATTATGGTATAGTTTTAGAGGGTAGGGTGTAGGTTTAGGGTTTAGTTTTGACCATTTAAAACTAATATTAACTTTGTAGTATTTTTGGAACAAAAGTGGTATTTAGGGAACTTTTAAAAATTGGTGGTATGGTTGGAAAAAAACTTTAAAAAGTGGTATATATGAGAATTGCCCTGTTAAATAGTACATTGACCGAACTTTTTAATTAAACTTAAAATGTGGTACCATTTCAATTAGAAATACGAAAATAAAGAAACGTTATTGATGAAAATCGAAGTTGATGAATGAGCGAATTGACATTGTATATGTTCGAATTCTTTTATCTTCAAATGACTATTGCTTGGTTAAAAAGAAAAACTTAGGTCTAAATAGTTTAGTTTTTAAATCTACTTCGTGTTTCTATCTTTTCTGACGCATGATGTAAGCAAAAGTTTCTTTTGTTGTTAATTTGTTATATTATTATTCAAATCTTACGTTGTAGAATCTAATTCCGTCTTTGCCTCTTTGGCATTGCTGTTCAAAATGTATTTTTGGATTATAGAAATACTTAAGGTGTAGTTGACAATATTCGAGAGATTTTGTTTATTTGGGGTTAATATATTTAAAAGTAAAACTTCTGCATCAATTTGCAAAACAGAATATGAGATCATTCCTATTTCCCAACACCAATGTAAATTCAAGTTAGTTGGACGACAATAAAATATGAAATTTATAACCTATTGTATAGTATGGGAGTGTTTTATTACAATATCACTGTGAAAAAGTCGAGTTAAAACTTAGTAACCTATTGCATGGTTAAATTGAGCTAATGTTGATCGAGGTAACACTACAAGAAAACAGCGCGATTCCTACGGAAATATCCGTCGGAAGTCTGTCGGAATAAGAGTTTTCCGATAGATTTCCGACGGATATGTCTGTCGTTTCTATCTTGTCGGAAATGGAAATTCCGTCGGAAAGCTGTCGGAAATAAAACCGACAGCTTTCCGATGGGTTCCGACTACTAGTAAACCGACAGACTTCCGACGTCATTATTTCCGACATATTTCCGACGGATTTATTTCCGACAGCTTTCCGACGGATTTCCGACATATTCGTAGAAATAATTAAATATAATAATAAATTAAATAATAATTAATTTAATATAAATTTAAAATTTAAAATTTGAATTATTTAAATTAAAATAAAATTAAAAGTAGAAATTAAAATAAAATTAAAAGTACAAATAAAAAGTAATATTGTTTTACAAAACGTTAATAATAAAAATCTAAGTGGTGGGCCCCGGCGGAAAATCCGGGTTGCGCCCCAAGTACGCCATCATCCGTTGCATCATCTCCCTGTCCTTGTCCCGCTCGGCTCTCTCCTTCACCCGCTCGGCTTCTAGGACGGCTTGTGCATCTCGTATCTCTTGGACCGTCGTCTTCAAACCTTCAATTTCGACGTTCTTTTCCTTCATCTGGGCTCTCAGGTCGGATGTCTCGCTGTAGTAACAAGAAGACTCCGATGATCCCGCATCGTCGGGAAGACCATAAAGCCGCCCTTTGCTCTGCGGAGCAACCTGCGGAACAAATTAAATTGTAAATGAAAAAGACTTGAAAACTAATTTAAATTTTACATACCTTTAAGACGAATTGGTTGATGATGTCGTCCGGGGCTTGGGTGAGGGGAGGGGTTCCTTCGACGTCTGGCTGAGAGAGAATGTACTCCTCTTCCATTCTTTGGACGCTCTCCTGAATCTCCCGAGCTACCTGATCCTGGACAACACCATTCTTGTCGGTGTGTGTCGCTAGCAGAAGTTCCAAGTTGTTGGGATCCCGACCCAACTCCTTAGCCTGCAGTTGTTAGATATTTATTTAATAATATAAATGTATAAAAAAAAATTTTAATAAAAATCAAGACGTTCAATGAAAAACTTACCATATCCCTAGCCTTTGTCTTCTTGCTGGTAGCTCCAAGGTTGTGGGTGGCAGGTCCCTTGCCGTTGCGCTAGCTGTTCCGGTTGCTAGAGTGATATGTAGAGCTCTCCTTGGTCGCCTCTAGTTGCCAATAGGTGATGAACCCGTTCCACAACTCCGCCTTTTCCACCATCTCCTTTGGCACCTGACCGTGTAGCCACTTATCCTTCCACTCGAACACCTTCTTCGAGTAGTGCAGTGCTGCATAAGAGTCGAATTCTCTCCTAACCAGAGCGGTCATGTGTAGGTCCCACCTAAATTCTTGCTGCAAATACAAAAATTAAATATAAATAATAATAATTTAAATGAAAGTAAAAATTGTGAAAAAGATGACTTACCGCAAATTGGCGAAACCACATATCTTGATCCTCTAGTGGCATGGCGGTGTACGTCGCATAAGGACGGCTGAGCATAGAGTTTTCCATCTTGTTCAAGGACTTCGAAATCCCGCTGCGAGAATCACCAAACCTACGGGAAAAAATGCAACATTAGTCGCAATTAAATTAAATTTGTTAAAAAAAAACAGAAATGAAACAAAAAACTTACCATCTATCTCTACCGAGCTGATCTGGATGGAGTCTAGTCAACCTCTCTCGTCCAGGAAGACCCATGAACTCCTCGACGCTAATCTGCGACGGTGCTGTGGTGGCTGCTGGTGTCACCGGCGTCTCTACAGGTATAGACGACGGTGTAGGTGTAGATGTCGAAGTAGAATGAGCTCTACTCACACGACGACGACGATGTTGGCCGCTGCCAGATGCAGTGGCGAAACCACCGTAATCCCTAGATTTATATGATAATATATTTTAAATATATGAAAAATCTATAATTATAAAAATATAATGGTTTAAAAAAACATTGCTTTAAATTTCCAAAATTCTAAAATTTAGATTTCCAAAATTGTAAAATTTAAAATTCTGTGGTGGAATTTAAAATTTAAATTTGCAAAATTCTAAAATTTAAAATTTAAAGTTTTATAAGGTTTTTAAATAGTGTTATAAGGTTTTTGTAAAGTTTTATAAGGTTTTTAAATAGTTTTATAAGGTTTTTAAATATTTTTATAAGGTTTTGTAAACAATCTTATAAACCTTTTAAAAACTTTCCTAAATCTAATTGTTTAAAATTCTTTAAAATATAGATATAAATTTTAAAATTAAGTCATTATCTTTAAATTTACAATTATTTCGATATTCTAAAATTCTTAAGTAATTGTTACATAATTTAAAATTCTAAAAAATTAAAATTCTAAAATTTTAAATTAATCGTTATAATTGTTTAAAAATTAGTAAAACTTGCTAACAATATTCTAAAAATTTATGGAAAAAATAATTTCCCTAAATCAATTTCTCTAAATCAATTTCCCTCATTTTTCCTAATCATAAATCTAATTTTTCATAACAATTTAAAAACCCTAACAATTTCATAACAATTTAAAAACCCTAACAATTTAGTAAAAATTAGTAAAAATAGTAACAATTTACTAACAATTTCATAAAATTAGTAACAATTTCCAAATTTCATTTTATAAAATATTAACAATTTCCAAACCCTAATCCTAATCCTAAATCTAGCAAAAATCAATTCACAAACTCATTTATATAAAATCTAACCAAAATCAACATGAAATTTGAGGATACTTACAAATGAGAAGGAAGATCCGCCATGGGTAATCCGGCGAGGAGGAGACGGCGGCGAATTCCGGCGAGGAAGAGGGGATTCTCGGTGGCGGCTAAGGGGAGAGGAGGAGGCGGTTGGGGCGAGTCTCGGAGGAGGAGAGGCTCGGAGGCGGAGAGGATAGGCGGAAGGGCGATTCCGGCGAGGAGGAGGAGATTAATCGGTGAATTCCGGCGAGGAGGAGCGGTGGTGGCGAAGAAGAAGAAGTGATTTCAACCCGTGGAGAAGAAGAAGAAGAAGAGTCGGTTCTGTTATTAAATTAGAATTTCCGACGGAATTAAATCTGTCGGAAATCCGTCAGAAATTCTAATTTAATAATTTTCATTCCGCGGTATTTATTTTTCATTTCACGGGTTAAATTTGGCACATCCGTCGGAAATCCGTCGGAAATATAAATATATTTCCGACAGATTTCCGACGGAATTGTGGTTTTAGGGTATGGGAAATTTAAGAAATGTTTTTTTGTTGTTTTAGGGTTAAGGAATTGAAGAAATTGAAGAAATGTTTATTAAATTTAAGAAATTTAAGCAATGTTTATTAAATTTAATAAATTTAAGAAATGTTTATTAAATTTAAGAAATGTTTTTTTTGGAAATTTAAGCATTGTATATTTTTAAACAATATATAGCAAAATAAGAATTTTAAACCAAAATGCTTATTTTGGAAAAATTGTTAGCATAAGTTTTAAATTCTAAACATTTAGTATTTGGAAGAAAAAATACTTGATAATGGTCATTATTACTTTCAAATTCTAAACATTTAGTATTTTCCGTAAACATCTACTGTTTTGTATATGTAACTGTATGAAAGGCTTTTGGTTGAAACATGACAAAATCGAAAACATGTTCGGTATAACATCGAGAATGTTATTTACTCAATTATCTTTCACTTTAGTTGTCAGAATTGTATGCCGAGACTTTGTCTTCTCAAAATTCAGGAATTTGGCCTCAAAACCCTAAATCTGTCGGAAATCAGTCGGAAATATATATATATTTCCGACAGATTTCCGACAGATATATCATTTTTATATAAATAAACTTTTTTAATGTTATCCGTCGGAAATCTGTCGGAAATATATATATATTTCCGACAGATTTCCGACGCAATATTCATATCATGCTAACCTTAAAAGACGACACGTGTTACCCTTACGTGTTAACCTTAAAAGACGGCATATGTGACTCTCTCACCTTTATCATCATAACGAGCAGGACGTCTACTCTTCGTACTAACTTCCCGCGGAAAGTAATATTCCGCAAACTGTGATGATTCTTCATTGATACTCTGTGCGACAATAGAACCTTCAACTCGAGCCAAATTTTTGACCTTCTTCTTTAGATGGAACATGTACCGCTCAAAAGGATACATCCAACGAAATTGAACGGGACCACCTAGTTCAGCTTCGCGGGGGAGGTGTAGGGGAAGATGTTCCATAACATAAAAAAAAGACGGCGGAAAGATCTTCTCAAGATTGCAAAGGATCACTGGTATATTGGCATCTAAATTGCGGATCCCCTCAACTGTAAGTGTCCTCGTGCATAAATCCCTAAAGAAAGCACCAACTGCTGCAATAGCTTCGTGGACAGTTTGAGGAAGGAGATGGGTAAAAGCAAATGGAAGAAGCATCTGCATCAGTACATGACAATCATGACTCTTCAGTCCCAAAAACTTTAGGTATCGCGAGTCTACGCAGTTACCCAGATTAGCTGCATATCCATCAGTGAATTTAACTTCGTGTTCAATCCACCGGAAAAATTCTCTTATCTTTTGTATTTGCAATCGGTACGGAGGAAAAGGATATGTACCATCGGGAATACGATCAAGATAAGCACGGTAGCAAATCTTTGAAACATCCATCCTAGACTTCACATTGTCTTTTGTCTTTCCCGGGATGTTTAACACCGTATTCATGATGTTGTCAAAGAAGTTCTTTTCAATATGCATCACATCGAGGTTGTGCCTTAATAAATGATCCTTCCAATACGGCAAATCCCAAAATATACTCTTCTTATGCCAGTTGTGAGCTCCTCCTACACCACAAAGCGGTTCATGCCCATTACCCCCACAATCAGGAGTCCTCTCAGCACCAAAATCTCTCAACTGCTCCAATATAGTACGACCGTCTATCTCATCAATTGGAGCATCAAACACTTGTTTATTTTTCTTAAATAATCTTTTAGACCGACGATAGGGATGGCCGTCCGGTAGAAACCTTCTATGGCAATCAAACCAACATGGCTTTCTTCCATTCCTCAATTGGAAAGCGTCAGTGTTGTCTTGGCAAAACGGGCACGATAATGTTCCATGAGTAGTCCATCCAGATAGCATACAATATGCTGGGAAATCGCTAATAGTCCACATAAGGACCGCACGCATCAGAAAATTCTGCTTCCGTGAAACATCAAATGCTTCGACACCGTGACTCCATAGCATTTGTAACTCATAAATCAATGGCTGGAGGAATACATCAAGTGATCTCTTCGGATGCTCAGGGCCGGGAATAAGAACGGAAAGGAATAAAAACTCTCGACGCATGCACATACCAGGGGGCAAATTATACGGTGTTACGATTACGGGCCACAAAGAATACTGCCTTCCATGCTTCCCAAATGGATTGAAACCATCTGTACTTAACCCGAGGTACACATTTCTTGACTCGTATGCAAAATCCGGATACAACATTTGAAAATGTTTCCACGCTTTTGCATCTGAAGGATGTGTAATCTCTCCATCTTGACGATGCTCTGCATGCCATCTCATTTGTTCTGCCGTTCGCACAGATTGATATAACCTCTTTAACCTCGCTGTCAATGGTAAGTACCACATACGTTTATATGGAATTGGAACTCTCCCACCAGTTTCCTGATACCGCGGTTTACGACAAAATTTACATCTTCTCCGGTCTTCGTCTTCTCTCCAATATAGCATACAGTTGTCGATGCATACATCTATCACCTGATACGGCATACCAAGACCAGCTACAAGTTTATGTATCTCGTAGTATGATGCAGGTGCCTGATTATCTTCAGGCAAAATATCTTTCACAAAATCTGCTATCGCATCAACACACTCTTCCGCCAAATTGAAGTCTGTCTTAAGGGTCATCAGTCTACTAGCAGTTGATAAAGGGGAATATCCGTCTCTACATCCATCATATAATGGTTGCTTCCCTGCGTCTAACATATCAAAAAATCTTCTAGCTTCTTCATTTGGTTCTTCTAGTCTATCCTCCCTTATTACGATCGATGGCAAATTCTCTCTAAACGCATCATGAACCATCTCAGCGGTACCTACACCAAAATCTACTTCTGTTCTATGTTCGCCTAAGCTATCCGTTCTATGTTCACCTAAGTTATCCATTCTATGTTCGCCTAAGCTATCCGCAACATATGGTGCACTGCTACTACTAGCACCATCATTATTAGTTTCTCCATGAAAAAACCAAATTTTGTATCCCGGCATAAAACCAACGGTATACAAGTGATGCCAAACTTGTTCTACATTAACATTACGAGAATTGCAACAATTTAAACATGGACATTTTATCACCTTTCGATTCCCGACAACCGCCATGAACTCGCATATACCTCGTGCATAACTTGGATTTAATGTATTCGACTCCGGATCATACATCTCTTCATCCATCCACGATCTATAATATCTAGAAGATGACATCTCACTCTCTTAACGATTTTTTTCTAACAAATATTTGGTTGGAAGTTGTTGTTGTTTTGTGAGTGAATGAAGATGTGTGGAATCATATATATAAATACGCTGACCGTCGGAAATCTGTCGGCAAAGCGTCGGAAAAACAACGGATATAATAACGGCTAGATAACGGTTATATAACGGCTATTTTTTCCTACAGATTTCCGACAAACTAGTTGGGAGTCTGTTGGAAATTGATATTTTCCGACGGATTTCCGACAACTGACCGGAATCTCCTCCGGCGTCGGCAACGGCTAGTTACACGGTCCAATAATCCGACCGATTTCCGACGGTCTGTGGTCCGTCGGAAATAATTCCGACAGATTTCCGACGGAATTGAAAATTTTCCATTCCGCCGGAAATCGGTCGGATTACCGTCGGAATTTCCGTCGGATTTGCGGCTGTTTTCTTGTAGTGTAATAATGGAATGTTGGTATATAAAAACCATAGTAGTATGTGACCCAAAAAAACAAATAAAAAACCATAGTAGTATTAGTTTCGTTTTTAAAAAACTTAAAAGGGTTAAATTGTAATGAATATTTATTTTTCTGAATTTTCGGCATTTCCTATGGGGTCAAAGAGTTTTAATTCAACCAATAAAAACTCGAGATGAGCGAAATTCAAGTCGAAAACAATAACACTTTTTTTTAAAACGATAAAAAACAATATACAGTATTAATTAAAAACTAATATTTCAAAAAACAAATCAAAAAGACACAAAAAAAAAGGAAAAGAGAGGGAGAAATCAAAAGTTTGTAAATATTCTGCGTTTGTTTCCAATCAAGGAAAGGAAAAATTGAAAACGTTAATGAATTTTGTTACCTTTTCGGATTTGCATTTTTCTTACATAAATTTCACATTTTTTTCCTCAAGTCGGATTTTCTAGTGAAGAGATTTGTGTTTTTTGTTAAAAAATCATGGCGAGGTCTCAAGATAAGCTTGAAAAGATGCAGCTCCGGCAAAGTTACCGGAATTTATGGCATTCCGATCTCATGAGCACCGTCTCGGCTGATACTCCATGTAAGGATCTCTCTCTATGTGTCTCTTGCTATAATCGAACGTTTATATTTCTTTATTTGGTTAGAGAATTATTTGAAAATTATTACTTGTCATATATTTTCTTGATTTTTTTTTAATGCAGATTGTTTCTTCTCGTGTTTGTGGTAAGTAGTTCTTGTTCTTCTCCTGCTTTTTTTTTTTTTTTGCAATAAACTCTTGATATGTGGTTTTGTTTTTAGAACAAGAAATGGAAATTTCACAAACCTGATGAACAAAATATTGTGTTACTAGATCACTGATTTCAATATTTTTGTTAAGTAATAGTTAAAATCCGGATTAAAAGAGATTTCATTATACATATATATATATATATAAGAGATTGCATTATATATATATATATATATATGTATTGAATTCATTACGTTTAGTGATTTCTAAATAATAGTTAAAATCCGGATGTTATTCAATATCTGACTTCTTTTTGCATTTGAACTAGATCTGAATTCACATTGGTTGTTTTTAAAAAAACAAATTTGGAAGTGTTTTCACTTTTCATATCAAATCAAACATACAATCTTCAAATTTGAGTGTGAACATTGTTATTTTTAACTGTTTCTACATGCTAGTCGAAATCTATATTTTTGTATTAAAATCAATGAATTCTATAAGGATTACAAGTTTTTACATAGATGATAAAATCAATAACAATAAATCCATCTTATGTGATAGGTTTTATTAGCTTCTTGTTGTCATTTTTAATCAAATACTGATCCAAATGATGAACCAATTTTTGTTATGAAATACTAAAATTGTTACTCCTTCTAATAGATGAGTACCTTTGGTGATGGAACAGACAAATGTATTTGGTATTGAATGATTATTATATGTTTTTGTTTCACATCTAAAATTCTGCCATTTATTTGTGATTGTAGTGGACCTTGTGTTTCATACTTACTTCGGAAGAGAGCACTTTACAATGACATGTCAAGGTATTGAATACTATTCTCTGTAAAAGCAATGACCAGATAGTGAAATGATTTGTTTTTCTCTTAAATGCTATTTTGTTGTTTTGTTTATGTGAAGGTACACTTGTTGTGGTGGTTATATGCCTTGTAGTGGTAGGTGTGGAGAAAGCAAATGCCCTCAATTTTGTCTTGCTACTGAGGTAAATGCCGCTAATGTTATCTGAATTTTGCAGAACATAATATCGATTTACTATCGCGAATTGTCGAACTTAAATGTGCTCTTTGATGATCTTGTGATGTTGACATTGTTGAGAAATTATTTTTTTTCAGGTGTGTCTCTGTTTTGGAAACTCGGTGGCATCTACTCGCTTTATGTTGCAAGATGAATTCAACATCCATACAACACAATGTGACAATTGCATAATTGTATATTCTCTACGTTTCTTTCTTTTGTCTTCACTTTTCGGAGAATACACATTTTTCTGTACTAACATTTTACCTATCTTGTAACGCCGTTTTATAGGGATTTATGTTCTGTCTCAACCAAATCGCTTGCATTTTCTCTCTATTCGCTTGCATTGTAGGAAGTGATGAACTCTCTGAAGCTTCTCAGCTTCTTTCTTGCTTGGCTGATATGGTTTATTGCACGTACGTATACTCGTTTATGTCGCTGTCTCGCTTTGGCTACATCGAATTTAGCCAAAAGTCTCATAACAAAAATATTTTTAATTGTATATTTACTTATGCATTATTATCATTGTTGATTGTACTGTGGTTTTTATTTTTGCAGAGTCTGCGCGTGTATGCAAACACAACACAAGATTGAGATGGATAAAAGAGATGGTGTGCTTGGTTCTCAACCAATGTCAGTACCACCGGCTCAGCAAATGTCGCGTATTGATCAACCGGTCCCTCCTTATGCCGGTTATCTTCCAGCCACTGGTTATCCTCAGCCTTACTATCCACAACCTGGCCATGGTTACCCTTCTGCTCCAGGCTATCCACCTCCCGGTCATGGTTACCCTCCTGCGCCGGGTTATCCCCCAACCGGTTATCCATCAAAGTAAAAACCTTAACCAAAATCAAAATCAAAATCAAAGTCTTCTAGTCAAGTTGTAACATCTAAGTTGGTATTGCTAAACTTTTATTTTGTTGATTTATTGTCCCTTGGTATGTTGTGGTTACTTTGCAAGTAATTTGACAGCTCGGTTTAGACCCGAGAAGCTTCTATACCATCCGGTTTGTTGTCTCATCGGTTTTTGGTTTTCCGCTTTTCTAATGAACCATTAACTTTATAAAACCATATATATATATTATACTTACTAGTTTTGGACTTTGTTTAGTACTCTTTGGTGTACGTATCTATGTATTCCATTAATGGTTCTCTGTTTTCAGAGATTTGTTGGTCTAAAGAACCGGTTAAGGTATAACCGTTATTGATTTCTCATAAGGATTTTACATTTTCACTCGTAATTATTTAATTTTCGGATCAACTTGTGCAAACGAGAGTGGAAGTTCCACCAGGGGCGGTTCGATTATGGGGGCACATAATCTTTTTAATTTTTATGATTTTGTTAAGTAAAATTTATATTATTGAACATATTAAACCAAACATTTATTAAAGTGCACCCACTATTTATCATTAGATTCTAAAATGTTTCCACTAATTTAAGTTGTTTTCCATAATCTCTTTACTTTTTATATTGAATATGTATTTCTTTTTCTCGTTTTCTTTTCCTTCCAAAAAAAAAATAACAACATTTAATTTTGTTATAAGTTTCCTTTCCTAAAATTATGCTAAAAATCTTAAAATAATTTATTAACATATTTTATAAAAAAATATATCTTAACTTCTTTAAATTTGTGCCCCCAATCAAATATTAGGCTAGATCCGCCCCTGAGTTCCACCATGGATAAACTCTTGATTAATCATACAGCATAAAATAATGATAATTCGTGACACTAAATATATACTTAACAAATGCTAATTATTCGAGCATCTTTTTTCTTGCCTTTAGCCTTTAGTCAAATAGGGTCAAACCTACCATGATTCGTCTTAGACTTCTCTAAATACCTTTTTCTCTACCGTTTCCACAAAACACTAGTTATGGATCCATCAACTTCATAAAATTAAATTTGTATTCCTTTTGAGCATATAATAAATACATGTTTCAATATATGACACCCGACTTTCTGCAAGTTCGGGTGTCTAGAGAAAGTTTGTTGGGAGACAAATCAATAGTTAGTGTAATTCGGTAATTTTGAGGAAGAAAAAAAAAGAAGCTATTCCATAGAGTTCAACTAAAATCAACTTTTGTAGTTCACATAATTTTCTTATTGTTTCGTTTCACTTTTCTTATTAACCACAAATTATACTAAAATATAAGTTTTTGAGTGGCTATCCAATAAAAAACGTTTCTAAAAGTAATATCAGCAAACTTTAACCAAAAACAAGAATGAAACAGTTTGCATTATAATTAGTAGGAATTAAAAAAAATGCCATATAAATTAATAGAATTAATGTGAACTTAACAAAAACAAACAAAATCAAGAAAATAGTCCGAAACAAACCAAAACTAGTTAAAAAGATTAGAAAAATAAAAATAAAAATTACTCATCGAAAAATTGTATGATGTTAATGAACTCTGAACAATTAGTTTCAAAACCTGACGATCTGAAACAACCTAACTTTTTTTTTTTTACAATTAACCCCAATTAATAATTCCGTAATTATTAATTCTCAACGGCTAATTCACCAAATAATAACAAGCGGAAACACAAATTACTTTAAACAAATAATTCCATTAAGGAATGAATCAACAACCAAATCAACTAACGATTCAACAATAATCTGAATACCAAAATCAACTAAGCTAGCAACTTAATATCAGGTTCTACTTAATTCAACAAACATAAAATAAAGCTCTAATCATCTTCTTTCTACGCCATGATTCCGCGATCACACTCTCCTTTTTACCTGCAACACATGGGAAAAAGAATTGCGTAAGTATTTCATAAATACTTAGTGAGCTGGTCTTACCATCTACTGGTGTAACAAGCAGACTTCAGTTAATAATCAAATAACAATTCAAGCAACCTCATAACACAACAATGCACAATAGACAAGCCAATACAAATACTCAGATGCTCGTGTCGAGCGAAACCGAAGGTGTCGATCGACACGACTTAATAGCTCTTGTCGAGCGACACACCACATGTATCGATAGACATAGCTCCACTGCCCGTGTCGAGCGACACCCACAAGTGTCGATCGACACGCCTCAGTAACGCACCAGAATCGAGTTTCTCTTCTCAAGACTCGATTCTGAGAGATACGAGTCGCAAACCTGCAAACGATCAACACAACAACAATCCACAATTACACAGCAATGACATCAATTCATTTCACACGAAAATCCATCACGAAAACATCACATAACCATCCAACAATCCATCACTGCCTAGAAACCTATGGTCGTGAACTCACCTCGGTTTAGGAATGAAAGAGTTCGGGTTAGAGACTCAATCAACCACGAAAACAGCCACGAACACGGCCTAAATCTAACGCTGAAACATCAAGAAAGAACCGACGAACGATTCCTCTACATTCAACGAATAATCGAGACACAAACTCTCACAAAGCTCACGAAAATCTCTCTTCACAATCACTAAAATTTCTCTGCGTTTTTCCCTTCTTCGAAACACGGCCACAAACCACCAAATGACTTATATACGCAAGCCCTACGTTCAACCCTTAACCGTGCGAAAACCGATGATTAAAATCGAGTCTGTTCTGATTTCTGGAACAAGTGTCGAGCGACACCACCATCGTGTCGATCGACACTCACAAATCCTTTGTGTCGATCGACACACACCTGATGTCGCTCGACACGAATACCAAAAACGTATATTTTAGTTCGCGGATGCTACACAATCTACCATCCGAACAGAGTAATTAATATTGTCTACAATAAAATTTATAATCTCCAATAAAGAGGTCCACATCTAGAACTAGAAACATCATTTATTTGGGAACCAAAATAAAATTAGTTTCACCTTTTTATCTTTATAATTCTAGTACTTGAATTACATCTAACTCTACAATACTACTATGGCTTATCAATAAGAGCAATTATCACATTTTTGAAAAAGTTTTTGTTAGTTTTATGGTGTAATAGTAACCGAAAGCTTTGAATGATTAGAAGCGTGTGGGGCTTTCCGTAATGGGTTTGAAAAATAAGCACAAGCGCAGACAGTCCTACGAGCGCCACGTGGAAATAGCTACCATATATGCAAAAGGAGAAGATACTCTATTGCTTCCAACAATTCTAATTCGTTCAAATGGTGTTAATATTTATCTGATTTGTGACGTAATTTGTACAAAAAGTTGAACAATTAAAAGATAATGTAAGCGATGAATCAATAATTTAGAAAAGTAAAAGAAATTATAAGAAATAGCGGTTCACAAATAGATTAGTGATACCGCTACATTAACCATAAAAATTATGTTGACAAAAAAAAAAAACCATAAAAATTATATATGTTTTATTATAGCGGTTACGTAAGTGAAAGTTTATTGAAATACCAACTTACTATTCCCATAGTCACATTACTCACATCCACCAAAAATAGTATATACAAATATACAATAAAGAAACTTAGCTCATAATGAAATTGCAATACCATTAAAGAGATTCAAAAGTATTCTCCAAAAACACTGCAACGTCAAAAATTATTCTAAAAAACAAATATATGCAAAAGTTTGTGAAAAAATAAGCTTAAGTTGAAAGTGACTTTAAACAGGGTTTTAAAAATCTTATTATCGAATAGGGTCGACCTAGAAAAAAATGGATCCAAAACGGATAGTTTAGAAATCCATATCGACCAATTGTGCATGCTAGAAGGCCAATTGAGATGCATGAGTAAAACCCCTGTCATTTTGGTGCATGGTGGGTAGATAATATGAACAAGTTGAGTGAGAAAGTCGAGTCAAACACATGCCTGTTTGCGCACGGACATGCATGGTCTTGTGACTAGGGGTTATGACTTATGAGCAAGTCTTATGACTATATTTGTTTGAAAAAACTCAAGAGATAATGACCATTTTTCAAAACTGTGAAGAATATTTCACAGCGTAAATATGATGAATTAATATTGAACAATATATAAAAACTATAGGTTATCCACTCATTGTCAAATATTTTTGAATTACAAATCTATTAAAATTGGTATCAAAATCTAGAAGTGGATATTAATTGCTCTGATCTGCAATTAGTCAATCTACTCCAAAATTAATCTTATGTTGGGATATTGTCGAAAATAATAGTTATATTGGTCGATGTCTCGAAAAAAGATGTGAACAATATTCCACATCAAAATACATACTAAGATATATAAAAAATATGGATTAATCTATTTATTGCTAAAATATAGTATATAGTATAAATTATTTAATGACAGAAATAGTTGAAGAACTTAATATGAATAGTAAATAATTAAATAATTTTAAGCTAGTAACTTTTTAGAATTCTAGGCTAGTTATTTGGAAGATACACTGTTTTTATTATTTTCAATACTAAGAGATTGGGGACTAGGACCAAGACATTTTATATGGTTCGCTCCTAATTGCCATTTGTATAATTTGGTTGAGTTTTATCTATTGAGCTAATGGCTCTTTGTGGTTTGTTACACTGTTATTTGGGATTTGTTACACCGTTAGCTTCAGTGGCGGAGGTAGAAAATTGTTTCACGGAGGTCATAATTTAGTTTGATAAAATCATATGTTCATTATCTTTTATTCATTTGTTTAGTAAAAACATTATTGATATTAGATCAACCATTTTTTCAAATAAAGTCAAGTTATGGGCCAAAAATGTAACAAGAGCTCAAATTTTAAGTATTTGCATTTTTTTTATGTTACATATATATATATATAATTTAATTTGGCATGGGGGTCAAAAATGATTCTATAATGGGATCAATGTAACTACTCTTAGATACATATATTAGGTAATTTTAAAATTCATATGGGTCAATTGACCCCCCTATTTCCATGATGCCTCCGCCACTGGTTAGGTTAAAGCCGACGGTATAATGGAGTTTTATCAGTTTTAAAAATGTGATTGTAACACTACAAAATAAAGGATAAATTGAATCACTTAAATTGAACAACAAAATTAAATGATACTATATTAGTATTACTTATCAATAAATGATATAAAATATGTGGTTTTACATCGATTAATTAAAGTTGATATAAATCTCAACTAATTTGCATCACTTTAATAAAATTGGTGCAAATATATACATTCACATTGGTTTATAATTGTTGCTACAATCAAATTTTATTAACATCACTTACAGTAATGATACGAAATGTTATATCAATTAAAAATTGATGTAATATGTTTTAGTTACTTTTTAACAAAATGTCCCATATCCATAATTAAGAGAAAAGGTGATGGGAAATCACTTGTATATATAAATAACATGTATCCTCTATTTATAAAATTAAAGTAACCATTAAAATCATAAATCTACAATTAATTCAAGATTGACGTAGATTTTTTGGAAGTGTGTTAGTTTGGTTTACGGCATGAGGTATCTTTTCAAAAATTGATGTAAATTTTCTATTAAAATAATTTATCAAATGATTACTGTTTTTAACATGTTTACAATTTAACAGTTATTTACGCTAGAAAATATAACATCAGTTTTAAAACTGATACAAATACTTAGCATCGATTATCATAACTGTAGTAAATACTAACATTATTTTATATTAACTGATGTAAAATCTAGTATCATTTTTTGTAACTGATACATGTTAACATCGATTTTGTTTAAATTAATGTAAATTATTTGCATCACCATTTTCAGAATCACTTTCTTAAATGATGTAAAATTTATTTGCATCAATTATAAGTAATGCATATGTATTACATAAATGATTTAATTTACCCTTTTTTTTTTTTTAGTGTAAATTCAGATATTTAGCGTACCAAATCGGCAACAAGAAGAGTTCCGAGAAAGGTCAGAGATCCAGAGTAAAGGTATCACGCTCTTTGATATATTATTATTCGATTTCCCTCCAAAGTTGGAGACAAAATTCTAAAATAGTAAAAATTAAGATTTTCATTTCTTTTTCCAATTTTTTCTCAACGGATAATACAAAAAAATCTATTCTTCTAGTAATTTACTAGCACCACCAAACCAACTATAATTTGTTAATTATATTAAAAACAACCCAACTAATATAAATAAACGAAGATAACACAAAAATATTCCCATTAATTCTAAATTGATTGTCCGATAAATTCAGATTCGGACAAAACCCGTTGATCATCAGGAATAAACGGCGTTCTACAAAGTGGACACGTCATCTGATTATACCCCATCATCCAACGGTCCAAACAGCTCCGATGAAAGATGTGTTGGCAATTTGTAAGCCGTCGGATCTCATCTTCGTTTTCAAACTCGTGGAGACACACCGCGCAACAATCGGATCCGGATCCGGGTCGGTTTAGCGCCGAGAATCTGATGACGGGTAAAATTTCTCCGGCGAGTTTAACCGCCGCCGGATAAAAGAAATGGACGGTGGTTCCGGCCATGAAGAAGATGAAACCGGGGCGGATTCTAGGAAGTCGGGTAGACCCATTAACCGGAAAACGGTGTAAATAAGTTTTCGGATTAAGCCTAAGAGAGAGAGTAAGTGAAGGAAGATTCTTGGAAGGAGGAGTTCGGTGTAGCCAACCGGAAAACCCATGGCTTCGCCGTTAGAGAGAGAAAGCCAAAGAGAGAGAAGAGAGCTTAGAAATGGGAAGGAGAGAAAAGGTGAAGAAGAATGGGATATATATACACGTGGGTGATATTTATATATATATATATATATATATATATATGTATATTAATGTATTTTAGTGCAAAATTGTTTTAAAAGGAAAATTGTTGCTTTTATCTCTATTTTTCTGAGTTATTAATTAAAGAGATTCGATCAAAAAAACAATTAATTAAAGAGATAAATTTAGAAGTGTGTTAATATAAATATAACAAAAAATTATACCTTTTATTAATGAATATATTAATAAATAATTAATAAAAGAATAAACATTTTGATGTATGAATATTATCAAAATTATACTAATAATACAACAGAAATAATAGATTTATAAGTTACGATCTATTTTATACTTTTTGTACCAATTACAATACAAAGATAAGAATTCATATCACTAATATGAAAAATTATCAAAATCACTAATATAAATCACTAGGATACGTACTATAGTTATTTAAATTTCTATGTTACATATTATAGTTATTTAAATTAATAAAAATTAAATTTTGATTTATGAATATTCCTTTATGTTTAATTTCATTAATTTTATATAGAGAAATTCCTTAAGATGCCACCAAATAAAGTTTCTTAGATACCACTTTTTCAAAAAAAAAAATTAAAATCATAAAAGCAAAAAAAAATCAAATCGTTCTAACAAAATTACACTAACCAAAATAAATTTTTTTTTTTTTGAACGAACCAAAATAAAGTAGGAAAGAGCAAAGATGATAATAAAGGATATAAAATTCAAGAAAGTGTACAGAAGGAAACATGAAGGTGTGGACAAACGGATTTACATGGTTTCAGATGGTTCCACGAATCAAAGTAATAGTACCATAAATTTTGGGAAATTTATAAATAAAACAAATAATCCAACGATAAGAAACGTAAAAAAGATAGACCCGACAACTGTTTTGTTTGAGGCTTCATTTTTGTCTTTGTCCCTCATATTTACACACAAAAAAATATAATACCAACTTATATGTATGTGTGTGTATATTTTTTTGGATTTATACATGTCTAGATAAATTAGCGACTAAACAAGACTATAGATTATGAATATGTGGTATTAAAAATGTCCTTAATATAGAACATTAATATTTTTAAGCAATACTATAGACTATGTGAAGCTGCACACGACAAATAAATGTGACGAGAAGACATATTGTTCGGTTTACTTCAATTCAGTTTATATCTACATCTATTGATTTGACTATATCGATTAAGAAAGTAAAAATGATTTCGAATGATAGATAATATGATGCCAAGATTATCATTTGTTGTCAACATTATGAAAACAATCAGTTTATTTGAAAACAATTAAATTATGCTCAATAGCATTAGCATTAGGTGAATAGTACTACTAATTAAAGGTTTGATTGGTAACTTATATTGTTTCAAAAATATTACCGCTTCCATCCTCTTTTTTATATGCATAATTTTTTTTTTGATTTGCTATTTAATTAATTTTACATTACCTAGTTCATTGATTACTAACAAAAAATAACATCAAATAATTTTATACTCACATTCATATAATTTTGTTACCTAATCAAAATAATTCAATGAATGAACACATCAATATTGTTACAAAATTTAATAGTAACAACAACATAGAAGAAAAATAAGAGAAATTTGTATAACATACGACATATAACAAATTATGGTATTTTTCTACCGTATTATCAACTTAGCTCGTTAAAAAAATTAATTACTTTTATATAAAAAGAAAACAACTTGATTCTGTTTTTTTTCTTTTTTTGAAGAAAACAATAATATGAAGGAAGCTCCTGGAGAGAGAAAGAGAGTAAGTCAAGTCATATGGGGACCTGAATAAAAAATGTCTGAACGTGCCAAAGCAGCACTGACCCACACTTCTCCATCTTCTCTTCGGCCAACATTTCACATTCCCACATTTACACTTTCTTGTATCTATCTATATATACACATTTACTTACATCTATTATCTTATGTAAGTATATAATATGCACATGATTGGAGAGTGATACCGAATTATAAAATGCATAAGGTATCAGTAATAGATAGTAACACAAATAAAATGATGAGATAACCGTTTTGGTGCCATTAGTTGATATCATTTTCGTGATTAGTAACTATTAAAACATGATATCCATTACCGTTACTAATCAAATCTATATGATGTGGATCGTATGCTAATGTAATTAGAAGAGTAAAGAGGACAAAATGTCATAAAATGCATATCTACATATATAATAATTGCAAATTTACTTATTACACCTTAGTATGGTTAGATTAATATGATTTTTTCTGTTTTAAAAAAAACATGTACCATTTTGAGTTTTAGTTTGCGTATTTGGGTACAGATTCAATTGATAGGGTGTCAACATTCAATCCTAGTACATATATATGTCTTCAAGTTTTTTACTTTTCTATTCAACTTGTAGCTATTTATGGTTAATACTAAACAATTCTTTGTCATAGTAAATATGTGTACATTGTGACAACATGTTTGTTTTATTAATAAAGTACCTTAGTTTTGAAAGGATCAAAGAAATGCATTACCCTTAAAACTTAAAACTAAGTTAAGCATCTTTTAACTATAATCATGTCTACTAATTCAAAGGAAAATTACAATAATGAGAAATATAAATATTCAAGCAAACTACTTTAAAATTGATAAGGACATATTAATTAATTAAGGTTTTGTAATGTGATTTCTCACTACAAGAAAACAGGGCGATTTCCGACGGCCAAAACCGTTGGAAATCCGTCGAAAAAGGGGGCTTTTCCGACGGTTTTTCTCGGTCGGTTCTATCTCGTCGGAAATTGAGTTCCGTCGGAAATCTGTCAAAAATTCCGACGGATTTATGACGGATTTAAAAAAAAATTCCGTCGGAAATACGAATTTCGACGGATTTATGACGGATTGCCGACGGATTCCGATCCCGTATACGGATACTGTATACCGTCGACGGATACCATATCCGTCGGACACCCGTCGGAAATTTCCGACGGATTTTCAATTTTTTTTTAAAAAAAAATTCTCCGGCGGTCCGCCGGTGAATCTTCTTCTTCTTCTTCTTCTTCTTCTTCTTCTTCTTCTTCTTCTTCTTCTTCTAAGAAAATGTGTATAAAATTAGGGTAAAATCCGTCGGAAATATTTTACCCTAATTTTATACCGCCAAAACATAGGCGGTAAAATTTTTTTGGTTTTAAAAACGCATTCCGTTGGAAATCCGTCATAAATCCGTCAGAAATCCGTAACCGTATACCGGGTATCATATACCGTATACGGATACCGTATTCGTCGGAATTTTCCAACGGATGCCGTTTAATTTTTTTTTTGGTATTTAAAAAAAAGGAATTCCGTCGGAAAATTCCGACGGAATGCTTTTAATTTTTTTTTCCTCAGAATTAAAAAAAAAAACGCAATCCGTCGGAATTTTCCGACGGATTTGACGTCTGTCGGAAATTCCGTCGGAAAATGGCTTCTTTTCTTGTAGCATCTCTTGATAAATACTTGTAACATAGGATTCTTGAAAAGTGAAATAATGATATGGTGGAAATAGTGCTGAGATAATCTAGCACATCAACACTTTACAAAAATATTGTGGTATAACGAAAATATTTTTGGTTGTCAAATTTGAGAAATGACTGGTAAAACTAATTTTGTTGCTATATTACTGAGTTTTTGTTATCTATGCTACAGTCTTCTAATTTATTGTCTTGTTGGTACAGCCATGTATATCGCTAGTACTAATAATTTGGGTTCAAATTAAAATCATTTGTGGAGGAAAATAATAATTGCTATCATTTGTAACTTGTATAATGGTCCGAACTACGAACTAGGAACACACTCCACTAGTGATTCGTCATGTAGTCTGACTCGGACCACGTGGATTTGTTTTATGATTTATGAGTAATATAGTATGTTTTTTGGTTTAAATATATATATATATATATATATATATATATATATATATATATATATAATGAAAAGTACGTGCGTTTGTTTAGATATTCTTGTAGTAATCCATCCATAAGCTTGCACATACTATCGAAGATGTTATGTCTTAAATTTTGATTGAGGGAGAGTTAATTAAAGTATCTGCTATGTGTTGTTAGAGCATGATTATTGGAGACCATTGGGATCTAATGTGGTGTTCTTATAATATAAAATTATTAAAATAGTTGTAAAAGGAAGAAAGAAAGTGTTTTTGTGGGGTATATTAAAATATAAAATTAATAAAATTTGAGTAAAGAGAATAGAGAGTGTCTAAAAGGAAGAGAGAGTGTCTAAAATTAGATATTTTGGAGAGTGTTCTTAAAAGGAAGAGAGAGTGTTTAAATATAAAATTAATAAAAATTGAGTAAAAAGATGAAAAAGATAAGTATAAAGTTGAGTAAAAAGAAGAGAGAGTGTGTGTTTTAATAATTTTATATTATAAGAACATCATATTAGACCCCAAGGGGTTTCCAATAATCATGCTCTTACATTCGAAGTATTTGGCGAGTGCATAAGTGTGAGGGTTTTGCGCTGAATATTGGTATATGTTTGGCTCCTCTAGCTGAACTATGGGGAGTTTACTACGGTTTGGTAATGGCCTGGGAGCGACGGGTAACGCGTTTGGAGGTGGAGATCGATTCGGAGATAGTTGTTGGGTTTCTCAGGACAGGGATAAGCGAGGCTCATCCGCTGTCTTTCCTGGTACGCTTGTGCCATGGCTTCATATCAAGGGACTGGATAGTCCGAATTTCACATGTGTATAGGGAAGCTAACCGACTTGCGGATGGGTTGGATGGTTTAAATTGAGAGGATGATTGCATGGACAAAGCCAGTAGATGGATGGTTTAAATTGAATACATATGGGGCATCGCGTGGTAACCCGGGGTTAGCGACGGCGGGTGGATTCCTTAGGGATGATGGAGGCCGGTGGTGTGAGGGTTTTGCGCTGAATATTGGTATATGTTCGGCTCCTCTAGCTGAACTATGGGGAGTTTACTGCGGTTTGCTAATGGCCTGGGAGCGACGGGTAACACGTTTGGAGGTGGAGATCGATTCGGAGATAGTTGTTGGGTTTCTCAGGACAGGGATAAGCGAGGCTCATCCGCTGTCTTTCCTGGTACGCTTGTGCCATGGCTTCATATCAAGGGACTGGATAGTCCGAATTTCGCATGTGTATAGGGAAGCTAACCGACTTGCGGATGAGTTAGCGAACTATGCCTTTTCTCTTACATTAGGATTTCATTCTTTGCATTCGATTCCGGACATTGTTAGTCCTTTGCTTTTAGAGGCTGTTGAGGGAGTGTCGTTTCCTCGACAAATCGTTTGTAATTTAATTCAGTAATAAAAGGGGTTTCGGCCCCTACTCCAACCAAAAAAAAAAAAATTAAGTATGATCTGGAGCAAGTTGACAAAAAAAGGGTATATTCTATAGGTGCCTTGTAGGGTTGTCTAATTCGCTTTTATAAACCAATTAAAAACTGGTTACCATTTAATTTGATTTTAACGCAAAATTTGATATGACCAACAAGGTAAGTCGACAATTTGATATATATACTTTCTAGCTACTTTCGTTGTTTTGGGGACCTTTTCTTTTGTATCATGGACTTTCGTTGTTTTTGCTCTGTAAACAAAAATATTTGGCCCAACGAAACGGAACCCAAACTATATATGGCACACCATTTGAGTTTTTTTCAGCAAAAAATGTTCTGTGTATCATATAGGAATAGTGACACAACGGCAATATTAACACAAATTACTTACAAATTTCTGTCAACTGTTTTAACTTTTAAGTAAGAAAAAACAAATTTGGAAAAACTATTACTCTAGTGTCCCATACAAAAAGTTTAAAAATATTTTTAATTTAGAAAATACATATTTAATTCTATAACCACTAACGTTCTCCATTCTTGCGGAGACGTTTAGAGAGTTACATGAACAATTTTCACGATTTTTTAACTTTAATCTTTTGCTTTGTTAATTTAAAAGCGGACTGTTTGACTTGTTTTGCACATTCTAGAACTTTTGATTTCTTTTTTGTATGCAATTTTCCACCTAAGTGGTTAACCAATTAATATGGCCGTTTATTTTAGTTTAATGTTTGGTTAAAAAATATTTAACCACTCAGATCCTATATTTATGTCAATTAGACTATATATAGTATGTAGTTAGTTCTTAATTAATTATATAATAATGTTCTTTCTCTTAATTTATATTAGGTAATCATTTGCAGGAAGTGTAACGGATGGTGTTTTTAAAAAAATGACCGTTACACACCGTCTCTTGTCACCGCGCCGGCCTTCTTTCCGCGTACAAGCCTCTCTCTTAAGGTCAGAATATCTCAGGCATGGTGTTGTGTCGAAGTGTGCATCGTCATACTATCGATTTTGGTTTGGAAGAGTTTTGGTTCAAAACATTCCTTCACTTCATATTCCTTCGGTCAAAAGATCTTGGAGTTTAATTCTCATCAAGTCAGCCGATTGAGGAGAGCTTTGATTTTCCAGTTGACTCTCATCCATTATTTGGCTCCAAATCAGGGATTCTTTCCCATGATAGCTACAATCATCATCATGTGTACAATCAAAATTTGGTTTGAACTGATACACAAAATTAATTTCAAACGACATTATAGGGAGATGATTCAGGGAATCTCTTTACCTCAGATAGCCCATATAAGCCGGAGACAGAAGAACCAAGGGAATAATCAGCTGCAAAACCTGAGCTTCCTCTCTAAAATCACATTCAAATCACCTACTCCCAGAGTTTTCAATCGCAACATGTCTTTCTACGGTAAGAGAATGACAACCAAACCAGAGAAGAAGAAACATGAGCCAATCAAAATGCCGGCTTTTGATACCAAAGCAATGCTCAAGAAGTTTGATCTCACCTTGGCCGGCCGTGTAATCAATCCTGAAGCACAAGCCCATCGAGTTAAGACCTTGGTGACGGTTCTACCATCGGTCTGGAAGTGTGAAGGCAAGGTGCAGGTGATACACAGAGTTTTAACCCTATATTCTACTGCAAGTGCACAGCAAACGAAGTAGTTATTTAGGGATCGAATCCTCGAGGACCAAATTCACTTACACAACTTATTATAGAAAATTGAATTAAACTAAGCAGGAAACAAGAGTTGATGGTGATGTTAAAAATAAAAGACAAGATTGCAAATGAAAACGGTTTTAATTCCGATTAATAAAAACGCTAGGCTTTAGAGAATCTCAGGAAATCACTTTAACAAACCAGACAACTATTCAGATTCAGATATGCATGCATCTAGAACTCAAAACACAGTTTATAAATTATTCCACTTTCATGATAATAATTACTATCCCTAGAGATCCAAGAACCTATACTTTCGCATGGTCTCGGCTATCCTAGGCAAGCAGTACAGTTCATGTTTTGATTTGTTCACAATCAGTTTCTAATTCACTTTCGAGACTAGAACCTAATTGTTCATCAACAGTAGTTCCAGTGATTCACAGGCTTTTGGAATGTAAATCAACTTAAGATCTAGGATTAAGTGATCAGTTCAATCCTAGCTTTATGCCTAACAGTGATGAAGATGATAAAGATTAAACAACCTATTTGTGTCTGATTTATTGTGTGAAATCCATCGAAACCCTAAAACCTAACTCAAGATCTACTCAGACATAATTGAAAGAAAAGCAATAGCAAAAGATGAAGAATGCATAATAATATAAAAGAAATCAATAGGGTTCAGAAATCTTCTCAGGAAAGTAGTAGATATCTTCTCCCTTGCTTACAATTGCGAAAAGCTCTCAAAAGTCTCAGTAAAAACGTGCTAGAAAAAGTGATGTTTTTTTTTCAGTCTAAAAGAAATAGGGTTTTTATATGATAAAACGCAGAAAAAGGAAAATCCCATAAAATCAGGGAAACAGACCGGTCGGTCTGTTTGATGGACCGGTCGGTCCTCTTCAGAATCAGGTTTCTTCGTCTCGCCTGGACCGGTCGGTCTGATGGTGGACCGGTCGGTCTGAGTTGTCCAGTGGGTAGACCGGTCGGTCGGTCCATGAATCGTTTGATCGGTCTCGGTCTTCACGTGCAAAAAGGGACCGGTCGGTCCAACCACTGGACCAGTCGGTCCAGGGCCTTCATTTCACCGATTTTCGCCCATTTGCTTGAATCTTCGTTCCGAACGCGTGTAGCTCCAAATCCTCATGTATGGACCTAAATAAAGACTCAAGACAACTCAAAAGACTCTAAAACCTCATTAAAAACATAATTAGGGAAGTCCAAATTCTCATTATATCAGCAGGGCCTTGATATTGGTAGGGGTAAATTCCATTTCAAGTTCAATGACGAGGCTGACATGTTAAGAGTTCTTGAGAACCGGCCATTCCATTTCGATGGTTGGATGATTGCCTTGGAGAGATGGGTACCTTCTCTCAAAGATGATTTTCCATCTTCAATCCCTTTTTGGGTAACCATTGAAGATTTACCAGAGTTTTATGTCTATGAAGCCGGTATCAAAGAGATCGGAGAAAAGTTAGGTGAAATCCTGAAATGGGAGTGGCAAACTCAACCACCTCGGGTTCAAGTGGCACTAGAAGCATCTCTGCCTTTGGTCCGTGAGAAGGACCTGGATTTTGGTGAAGGGATCGTTTTCAAAGTGAATCTTCGCTATGAAAAACTGGGGAAATCGTGCAGGATTTGCCAGTGCATCACGCATGATCGCTATCACTGCCCAATGCAACGCTTCAGGCGTCAATGCCGACCACCTCTATGGAGCTTTGGCGAAGAGAGGGACAGGGGAGTTTTAACCCATCAACGAATCGAACCGGCAAAATAATCCGATGGTATTCGGCTCTCCGAAACTAGTGATAATGGGAAACAAACTGAGGGTATCGCAGTGAGCCCGAGCTCAGCTGCTCCGGCAAAGAAACCGCTAAGGCGTAACCTCCTCCCTGAAATTGAACCTTCAAGACACAAGGAGAAAGCTACAGCGACAGACCAAGGAGGATCCACTAAAGCATGGGTAAAACGCTGCTTCCCCCAACCCACCGTCGGAGAGGCATCGGGAGGTTCTCCAGATGGGACTAAAATTTCAAGGGCTTCGGGAATCGATATAGAGGCAGAGGGTGCTCCACCGGTCCTTCATACCCAGCACCACCGCCGAGTAGAAGATGAAGTGAAATCTCCAGAACTGGTAACTCATCGGGCTACTTGGTACCGGGAGACAGCGGAAGAGGCGAGGAGAGACGATTTGATTATCACACAACACAGGTTGTGGAAACAGGCGGCGAAGGAAATTCAAGCCCAGAACCGCGAAGAAGAGTTACATGAGAGAAAGCTCACGGAGACTCAGTCGGCAGTCAATCAGTCACCGGAGAGGGCACTGGAGGAGATAATCTTGCCGTTAAAGGGTTTTTTCGGTGATGAATCAATTAGGGTCCAAATGGGCCTCAATTCAATTTCTTCTAAGCCCAACAGTAATCAGAAAGAGCATTTTAAAAAGGCATTGGGAGTTAGAAAGAAGATTAGGCAAAGCCCATTTCGTGGGGCCAAGATTAACAAACAAGCCGCTATTGTCGTAGCTAAGTCACTTAGAGAAGGCAAGACTCTTTGTGTAAAGCTACCACCGTCAACTTCGGGGACGGCCCCTAACCCGGAAAAATTCACGGAGAAAATACAAGAACCGGTGGTTGTAGATAAACTACCGGCGATCGATTAGATGATCCTATGTTGGAACTGTCAGGGAGTCGGTGGTTTCCTGACAGTTTGTCGATTGCGTGAGTTCCGTAGGAGACTATTCCCGGGAATACTTTTTCTTATGGAAACGAAGCGCGAGAAGAGTTATTTACAAGAGTTACAGTCAGAGTTAGGTTATAATTTCCATTTTACAGTTGACCCTTGTGGTCTTAGTGGAGGTCTAGCCCTTATGGCTTTACCCGAATTTCAAATTTTCAAGTTCTTTCTTCCAATAAGAATATTATCGATGTATTGGCTACAATTCATGGTAATAAAGTTTTTATCTCTTTTGTTTACGGAGAACCTGTAATATCTCGCTGGAACACAGTTTGGGAATCTATAAGCCAGATTGGCTCCAACCGTACCGGTCCTTGGCTAATGACTGGGGATTTTAATGAAATAACGGGCCATCACGAGAAAACAGGGGGACGAGTTAGACCAGAAATTTCCTTTTTGGATTTTCGTCTAATGCGGAATACCTGTGGTATGATTGACTTTCCTTACTCAGGGAATCCCTTTCTTGGGTAGGACGACGAGGACAACATGTTATTCGCTGCCGCCTGGACAGAGCGATGGGTAACGAGGATTGGCATGATCTTTTCTCTTATACCAAATCAGAGTATCTGAGATTCATGGGCTCAGATCATTGACCGATTCTTACTCGGATTACGTCCAGAGATTTTAAGGGAATGAAGAAGTTCAGGTTTGAAAAACGGTGGTTATCAAAACCCAATTTTGAAAACATTATTAAGGAAGGTTGGGCGCCAGATGACACGGACCCTTGTTTGGATATCAGTGATCGTATCTCGTTATGCCGAAAACTAATTTTTAGATGGCGTAAGAGGGACCAACAAATCACGGGACGGGCTATCGAGAATCTGAAAGAGGAGTTGGATAGACTCCAGAGTGATGATTCGACGACCTTGGAAGAGGTAGCGGAAGCGCATGAGAAACTACGCATCGCTTTGGCAGATGAGGAAATTTTTTGGCAACAAAAAAGTAGAGTACTGTGGCTGGTTGCTGGTGACCATAATACTCAATTTTCCATGCATCCACAAAACAAAGAAGGGTGAGGAACCGAATCATAGGCATTTTAAACTCTAGCGGGACATGGACGGAAAAAGAAGAGGAAATTGAGCGGATAGCGATTTCCTATTTCGAAGACATTTTTATCTCGGTGGGTATATCAGATTTAGAAACATCCTTAAGGCATATCCCCTGTACGGTTACACAGGAGATGAATGATAACCTTACTCGCCCAATCTCTGCAGCAGAGGTTAAATCAGCAGTTTTTTCAATCCATCCTGAAAAAGCCCCGGGACCTGATGGGATGACTGCTCTTTTTTACCAGAAATTTTGGCATATCTTGGGTCCGCAAGTTATCGCTATGGTCAAAGAGTTCATGGCATCTGGATCTATTGAACCTAGTATGAATGAGGTCAACATCTATCTTATACCCAAATATGAGCAGCCACGGGAAATGAAGGAATTCCGTCCTATTAGTCTTTGTAATGTCAGTTATAAGATTATTTCAAAAGTTTTATGTCAACGACTTAAAAGGCATCTACCGCGGCTGGTCTCTGAGACTCAATCAGCTTTTACATCAGGGAGGGTGATATCGGATAATATCTTAGTAGCTCAAGAGGCTTTCCATGCTCTGGTCACCAAGGAAAAATGTCGCAAAGAATTTATGGCGGTTAAGACAGACATAAGTAAAGCATATGACCGCATTGAGTGGGATTTCTTAAAAGGTCTTCTACGGAAGATGGGATTTTCAGAAAAGTGGATATCATGGATTTTGCTGTGTGTGAACTCGGTTTCATACCACCTACTACTTAATGGAGATCCCCGTGGTTCAATTACCCCCACTAGGGGACTACGGCAGGGGGATCCTCTATCACCGTATTTATTTATTCTCTGTACGGAAGTCTTAATTTCCAATCTCTAGGCAGCAGAATCTGCAGGATTACTCATAGGCCTCAAGGTAGCCTATACTAGTCCGCTAGTGTCCCATATCTTGTTTGCAGATGACAGTTTGTTCTTTTGCAAAGCAAACGTTGAACAGTGTGACAAGATTTTATAGATTCTCACGCAATATGGGAGTGCCTCTGGTCAACAAATTAACTTTGAAAAATCTGCTATTACCTTTTGCAAAGATGTCCCCGCAGAATCTCGGTTGACTATCCATCAACGTCTAGGGATTATGAACGAGGGAGGCTCCGGCAAGTACCTAGGTATACCGGAACAGTTACAAGGGTCCAAAAGTCAAATATTTGCCTATATCCACGATCGGCTTAATAGTCAGATCAATGGTCGGTCTGCGAAGTTCTTATCAAAAGGCGGTAAAGAAGTTTTGATTAAGTCGGTGGCTCAAGCCATTCCAACATATGTGATGTCAAGTTTTCTCCTTCCTAAAGGCCTATGCAGAAAGTTGGCCAGTGCAGTCACCCAATTTTGGTGGCGATCTAAGCCCCATTCAAAAGGATTACACTGGGTTGCATGGAAAAAACTCTGTTTACCTAAGAATCAGGGCGGTATCGAATTTAAGTCTTTCGAATATTTAATCAGGCCCTCTTAGCAAAACAGATGTGGAGATTACACCAATATCCAAACTCCCTAGCAGCTAAGGTCCTAAAGGGACGCTATTTTGGGATTATGCACCCTTTTTATGCGCCAAAACCTAATCGCCCATCCTACGGGTGGCGAAGTGTATGGTCTTCAATGAAGTTGGTACTTCAAGGAGCCCGAAAACTTATAGGTAATGGGTACGGTACGGCGGTTTGGGAGGACAATTGGATACCTGTTACGAACCCCCGACCGGCGTTTAACCAGGGCAACTTAGTCAATCCTCAGCTTCGAGTATCAGACCTCATCCGCCAACATAGCCGGAAGTGGAATACTCAGGCAATAAGAGCTAATGTGCACCCCCAAGATGTCTCAAGAATCCTGAGCATGAGGCTAACCCCAAGAACGTCTGAGGACTTTTTTTCTTGGCATTATACCAAATCTGGACTCTACTCGGTTCGATCAGGTTATGAATTGGCCAGGACACATAAGGATGCGGAAACTCAATTTGTGCTGCAACTACCATCTGATAATCCGCTCAAGGCCCATGTTTGGAAACTTCCAGCCCCAAACAAATTACGCCATTTTATTTGGCAATGCCTAGCAGGGGCGGTGGCGGTCAACGAGAGGCTCAAGTTCAGACATATCTGAGAGTTTGCAACCTGCCCTAGATGTGCTGACCCAGTTGAGTCTATTAATCATGCAATTTTTACGTGCCCGACAACAAAGAAGGTTTGGGCCCTATCTGGCCTCCCGACGGAGGGCCTTCCCTTTCCGTCAGATAACCTTCGCTCTAACTTGGATTTCCTCTTCTGGCGTATCCCTCGATCCAGGGTCACAGACGAGGTCTCGCATGCCTTTCCTTGGATCATATGGTATATTTGGAAAGCACGAAATGACAAGATTTTTAATGCGATGAACCGTGAGGCCGCAATGACTTTAGCAATGGCATTAAAAGAGGCGCGTGAATGGACTAAGGCAAACACCTCAGACCAAGTGCTAACCGGATAGGACGAGTGGTGTGGGTTGGGTTTTGCAGCTACATGATGGGACAAAAGACCTGATAGGACTACAAGGAAACAATCGGAGTCTCTCCCCTCTCCATTCTGAGATGCATGGTCTGCTGTGGGCCATGCAATCATTGCTTCGAAAGCAGCGATTTTGCTCTACTTTCGTCACAGACTCAAGGGATCTGGTGAAGATGGTGGAGGCGCCACACGAGTGGCCCGGTTTTATACCTGAGTTACGTGAATTGGGAAGCCTTCAGGAATCTTTCCCAGAATTCGATCTCTTCTACCGGCAACGGGAGAATAATACGAGAGCGGATTTGGTAGCAAGGACTGCACGCACGAGAAATGAGATTTTTTCTTTTATTAGCACTTCTGTCCCCTATTGGTTTACTGATACTGAAAATATATTTGCATAACTAGTAGCGAAGTGTAATTTTGTGACAAAAAAAATATATATATGTAGTTGCTTCGAAATAATATAACTATATATATATATATATATATATATATTAAAGCTTAAATTTTAAAATAAAAAATAACTATACAGTGAAAACTCTATAAATTAATAATGTTGGGACCACGATATTTTATTAATTTATAGAGTTATTAATTTACCGAAAATGGAAACTTTCCATAATCTTTTAAAAATAATTTTTATTTAAATTTTTTTAATTTATATTATTCTATATTTTTATGAAATTAGTTTATTCTCTATGTTTGTTTATACTATTGATATAACGTAAATTTGGACATTCATAACAACGAACTTAACGAGTTTTCAGAGTCTTTTGAGTTGTTTTGAGCTGATATTTAGATCCATCCTCGAGGATTTGGAACCACATGCGTACCGGAAGGAAATTCAAGCGTTCGAGCAAAAACTGGAGTTTTCTGAAGTAGGGACCGACCGGTCCACCTCCTGGACCGACCGGTCCCATGAGCCAACCGTTTCCGATGCGAAGAAGGACTGATCCAGAGAAGGGACCGACCGGTCCACCTCCTAGACCGACCGGTCCACCTCCTAGACCGACCGGTCCAGCTCAAGCCAAGAAGACCGAACCTCCAGTTCCAGACCGACCAATCCACTTGCCAGATTTTTAGGAAGATTTTCTTTTTCCGTTTTATCCTATATAAACCCATAGGGTTTCATTGTTTTAGACATCCACGTTTTTCATCACTTTTATTCAGACTTTTAGAGATTCAGAGTTGTAATTGGGAGAAGATCTCATCACCTTTTTGGAGAAGATTTCTGAACCCTTTTTGCTTTCTTATTTATATGATTATGCAATATTCATACATGATTTCTGATTTATCTTTCATCATGTCTGAGTAGATCTCTAGTTAGGTTTTAGGGTTTTCGATGGATTTCACAGATTAAACTAGACACAAATAGGTTGCTTATCAATTACCATCTTCATCACTGTTAGGCATAATGCTAGGATTGAACTGGCCATTTAATCACTAGATCTTAGGTTGATGCACATTCCAAAAGCTTATGTATTGCTAGAACTACTATTGATGAGTAATGCGTTTATAACAATTGAAAGGTTAGTTATAGAGTGTTATGAACTGATCAAACCTGAACTATAATGCTTGTCTAGGATAACCGTGACCAAACGAAAGTTTAGGCACTCGGATCTCTAGGGAAAGTAATTGTTATCACGAAAGTGGAGCAATTTATATCAGTGTTTGAGTTTAAGATGCATGTCATATTAGAATTTGAATAGTTGTCTGGTTTATGAATGTGATTTCCTGAGAATTCTCTAATGCCTAACGCTTTTAGTAATCTGTTTTAAATCATTTTAAATTTCCTTTCTCGTTATTTGAATTTCATAACATCACCCATCACTGTTTCTTACTTAGCATAGTTCAATAGTCTACAATTTGTTGTGTAAACCTTGGTCTCTGTGGATTTGATCCCTAGATATACTACTGCGTTGCCTGTGCACTTACAATATTTATTTCGGGTAAAACCTGATTCGTATCAAGTTTTTGGCGCCGTTGCCGGGGACCATTGTGTTTGCCATCGAATTTGATTTGCGAATTTCGTCTAAGTACTTTATTAATTTTTTTTTTTTTTTTTTTGTTGTGTTTTCAGGTGAATGCAGAGGAGAAGTAATCGCACTGAACCTCTGATTTCACATACTAACGAAGAATTAGCCAGGATAGAACAGACTAACAGAGGTCAAAGGAACCTCTTACCAGTTATGGACGAAGAGAATCAAGCTGATAACGGGGCTCTTCAGACAGCCTTGTTTGACCAGATATAGCAGATCCGTGCTGCAACTGCAGCGAATGCGCAACTGGCGCAATAGCAAATGCAGCAGATGCAAGAGCAGTTTGCTAGGATGATGGCACAGCAGATGCCACCAGCAGGTCAGAATCCTCCGCCTCAGAGAGGGATTGGAGAAAGGGACAATGTCCACGCCTACTGCCAGAACAGATCAGCCATTCGTGTCCCAGAGATTCAGAGGAATGACTTCGAGATAAAGGCGCAGCTGATCAATCTGGTAGAGAGACACGTGTTCCATGGGTTGGCTTCTGAGAATCCCATGGATCATATTGAGAATTTCTAAGAAGTCTGCGAGACGACCAAGGCTAATGGGGTACCATCTGACTACCTCAAGTGCAAGCTGTTCAAGCATTCTCTCGCTGACAAGGCTCTGAGGTGGCTCAAGTCACTTCCTCCACATTCTCTGAACGGCTGGGACAAAGCTAGAGCTGCCTTCCTGGACTACTTCTACACCAAGTCCAAGACAGCTCAGCTCAGAGGCAGGATCACTAACTTTGTGCAGAAAAGTGGGGAATCATTTGTTGAGGCCTAGGACAGATTAAAGGAATACCACAGAGAGTGCCCTTACAATGAATTTACTGAGGAGCGGATGCTTAGGACCTTCTACGATTGAGTCATCTGGGAATACAGGACCAGTCTTAATTCGTCCAGTAATCGCAACTGCATGACTCAGAGCATAGAAGGCGCTTACAGGTTGATTGACAATATGGTGCAGAGCTCCAGCGAATCGTGTTCTGAATATGATCGGTCAAAGAGGGTCTGCAGTGTTGAGACACCATCTGCAGCAGAGATAACAGAGTTGACAGCTGTTAAGATCAGGGACTTTATGCAAGGTAGCCATCAGGGCATTAGTATGGTTGGGAACGATTAAAATGCGATCTGCTATTCAGAGACAGCTGCATTGGTTTCAGGGGATACTCATGAGGTCAATTTTGTAGGTGGTCAAAGATTTACAGGTTACAATGCTGGCTATCAGAGGCCGTATGGACAGAGTTCAGGCTCCGGGTACCAAAATCAGAATCAATTCCAGCCTAGACAACAAGCTCCTCCACCTCCAGCCTTCAATCCCAACGATGAGCTCAAGGCTATGATGCAGCTTATGCTAGCTAATCAGCAGCAGAGTTCCAGCGCCATATCAGACATCAATGGGCGACTAGAAGCTGTGACCACTCATCTGAAGATGCTGGACTCTCAAGTGGCGCAGCAAGCAGAAGCTGTTAAACGACAGCAAGGACCTCTTCCGGCTAGAGGAGAGCAGAATCCAAGGAAGGAGTGTCATGCCATCTCTGTCAGGGAACCAGATGATAGGGACGTTTCTGGTAGTATGACTGAGGAAGGGGAATATGTGAAGCTAACTGAGGAATGCAATGCTGTGCTACATAAAGGGACAGTGAAAAATCTTGGAGATCCTGGTCGCTTTGAACTTTCAGTCCAGATCGACTCTACAGTTTTTCCTCGCTCACTCTGCGACTCAGGCTCTAGTGTCAACACCATGCCTTACTCCGTAGCAAAACGACTGGGCTTTAAAGATTTCAATTCTTCTAAGTTTTCTTTAATATTTGCTGATCAATTTGTTAAACGTCTTATAGGTGTTCTTGAGGACGTACAGCTGCTAATAGGTAAAGTTTTTGTCCCTGCAGATTTTGTGGTGTTTGACATAGCTGAAGAACCAGGAGATCCTCCCATCATGGGA
This sequence comes from Draba incana, assembly GCA_963576765.1. Lineage (NCBI taxonomy): Eukaryota > Viridiplantae > Streptophyta > Magnoliopsida > Brassicales > Brassicaceae > Draba > Draba incana. The sequence continues at coordinate 36,336,141 of OY755211.1, forward strand.
AGACCGTTCCTTTGTACAGCTGGTGCAAAGATCGATCTCAAGCATGGACGCATTGATCTCCAATTGGGAGACACTGAGATGACATTCAAAATGGACGAGCTGCTGGAGAGGCATGTAAACGATGACCCACCTTACCCAATTAAGGAGCCAGACATCGCTGATCAAGTCAAAGAGGAACGTGCCAGAGCATATCTCCCTAACACCACCATCACAGAAGGTGTTGTGATCCCTCCTGCAGATCCACCTGATCCACCTTGAAGGGCACACGCGTCGAGCTAACGACATTAAACAAAGCGCTTGGTGGGAGGCAACCCACCGGTAAGTGTACATACATGCTTTCACCTTTCATTTCTTTTTCAATTTTACCTTTTTTTTTGCTTTTCTCTTTGGTTTTCCTTAGGAATTTTCGTCACAACACTTTGGAATTGGACTCTGGACCTGACACCGGTCGGTCTCTGTGTGGGACCGGTCGGTCCACTTAGTCCAATGACCCGTATTAGGTCCCAGGAAGTGGGACCGGTCGGTCCACTTAATCGACGAGCCCCCATACGGTCCTTGGAAGTAGGACCGATCGGTCTCTTTGTGAGACCGGTCGGTCCGACTAATCCCCAGAACGATCGGTCCCTTACAGGACCGGTCGGTCCCCAGCCCCAGTCATCGTCCTATGCGACACCCACCCGCCCATTCCCTCTGGACCGGTCCTATGTTACATCAACCACTCCTGGCCCTTCCACTGACATGAGATCCAACGATGACGACGTAGATCCTGCAGAGTCTCCAGAGTTCTGATGATGAGTTAGTTTTTCTTTTCATTTTATTTTTCTTTCTTTTAATAGTTCTTTCCTTTGGATTTATTTTCACACCGGGTCGGTGTGAGTAAGTTTGGGGGGAAGTACTATTAGTACTAATTATGTTTTGAGTTTTCTTATTTTCAGTTTGTACTAAACCTTTGTGATATGCATGCAAATTCTAGGACCACATGATGTTGCTAACCTTTTTAAGATTAACAGTGACTAACCAAAGCAATGGGAAGATTAAAAACACCCTAAGCGGATCAGTGTTACCAGAAGGCTCCCGTCTCCTTGAAAGCTAACGCTGACATTCTTTGCTTTGGTCTGTTTTTCTTAACTCAGGGAATTCGAAATCGCATAAGAAGTATCAACCACGTTAGGAGTCCTATCCTTTTTCAAACACTATCCTCTCTTCAGGACTCCTAATGGCCAGACTCATTTTTAGTCTGGTACCACACCCTACCTTAACCTTTCTTTCAAACCTCATGCATTCTGTCCAAGACATTGACATGCACTCAAGCGCAAAAACTCCGGAGACGTAGTCCGGCCAGCCGATCATTCTAAAGACCTTTTAGTACCATTTCAAAACTTTCTGCTTAGGATTTTTATTTTTCATTTCTATATCCATTTTTTCGTTTTTCATCACTTGTGCTTAGGAAAAGGCTAGAACTAATCCCCCACTAAAAAAAAAAAAAAATTGAAAAAAAAAAAAATGTTGAAAGGGATTAGAATAAAGCCTCAGATTTTTAATGCATATCTATAAGCACATTTCTTTTGAGTTGTTTTGATTTTTATTATTAGCATTAGTTATTTAGATAAGCAGAAAGTTTTCATCTAAATAAAGAAAAATGTCTTAAGTTTGAAAAGTTGTGCATCATCTTTGGATTTAGTTCTCTTGGGTTTTTGTGCCATGACTTGCATTCGGCCGCGACTGAGGTTAGCCTAAACACTTTCACGCCACCACTAAATAGCTCAAATCCTTAACCCTTATGCGACGAACATTTTCCCTCTGGTAAGATTTCTGGACCCTGGTATAGAGTCGCTGAGACATAGGAACTTGAGTATGGTAACATTGCTATGTATTTGGCAAAATACATGAAGTACCATCTTGGTTTTTGATCTGTTTATGAGTTTTCAGGGTTGTTAGCATTACATCTGTGGGGTCCTAAATGATTGCATTCAGCTCACAAAGGTTAGTTTGGTTTTTATAGCTTCCTTGAATTTATTTCTAGTTTGTCTTCACTTGAGGACAAGCAAAGATCTAAGTCTGGGGGAGTTGATATAACGTGAATTTGGACATTCCTAACAAAGAACTTAACGAGTTTTCAGAGTCTTTTGAGTTGTTTTGAGCTGATATTTAGATCCATACTCGAGGATTTGGAACCACATGCGTACGGGAAGGAAATTCAAGCGTTCGAGCAAAAACTGGAGTTTTCTGAAGTAGGGACCGACCGGTCCACCTCCTGGACCGACCGGTCCCATGAGCCGACCGTTTCCGATGCGAAGAAGGACTGATCCAGAGAAGGGACCGACCGGTCCACCTCATAGACCGACCGGTCCATCTCCTAGACCGACCGGTCCAGCTCAAGCCAAGAAGACCGAACCTCCTGGAAAGGGGACCGACCGGTCCACACCCAGGACCGATCGGTCCAGACGCAATGAAGACTTGGCCGCTTGAGGAAGAGACTGACCGGGCCACTTAAGGGACCGACCGGTCCAGCACTTACACACTTGAAGATTTTGATTATGGAAACTAGACCGACCGGTCCAGTTCCAGACCGACCAATCCACTTGCCAGATTTTTAGGAAGATTTCCTTTTTCCGTTTTATCCTATATAAACCCATAGGGTTTCATTGTTTTAGACATCCACGTTTTTCATCACTTTTATTCAGACTTTTAGAGATTCAGAGTTGTAATTGGGAGAGGATCTCATCACCTTTTTGGAGAAGATTTCTGAACCCTTTTTGCTTTCTTATTTATATGATTATGCAATATTCATCCATGATTTCTGATTTATCTTTCATCATGTCTGAGTAGATCTCTAGTTAGGTTTTAGGGTTTTCGATGGATTTCACAGATTAAACTAGACACAAATAGGTTGCTTATCAATTACCATCTTCATCACTGTTAGGCATAATGCTAGGATTGAACTGGCCATTTAATCACTAGATCTTAGGTTGATGCATATTCCAAAAGCTTGTGTATTGCTAGAACTACTGTTGATGAGTAATGCGTTTATAACAATTGAAAGGTTAGGTATAGAGTGTTATGAACTGATCAAACCTGAACTATAATGCTTGTCTAGGATAACCGTGACCAAACGAAAGTTTAGGCACTCGGATCTCTAGGGAAAGTAATTGTTATCACGAAAGTGGAGCAATTTATATCAGTGTTTGAGTTTAAGATGCATGTCATATTAGAATCTGAATAGTTGTCTGGTTTATGAATGTGATTTCCTGAGAATTCTCTAATGCCTAACGCTTTTAGTAATCTGTTTTAAATCGTTTTAAATTTCCTTTCTCGTTATTTGAATTTGATAACATCACCCACCACTGTTTCTTACTTAGCTTAGTTCAATAGTCTACAATTTGTTGTGTAAACCTTGGTCTTTGTGGATTCGATCCCTTGATATACTACTGCGTTGCCTGTGCACTTGCAGTATTTATTTCGGGTAAAACCTGATCCGTATCAACTATATCAAATAATGATAGAGTTATAAACAAATTTAAGTTCTATAAAAAAACAAACAACACTAAAATGATATACAAATATATGTTAGTTATGTTTATATAGCATATATTAATTTATGATATTATTGGGACCATATATTTACATAGGATTTCTAAAAAAATTATTATCTTATTATCTTATCGAATTGTGTTATATTTTACACCGACCCGAGTCGGGACCGGCCAAATTTATTAATTTAGAGAGTTTATTAATTTATCGAGTATTAATTTATAGAGTTTCTACTGTATTTAGTTATATTACGATGGGTGCAATCCACCTCTTTGCTCAACAAACATGTCCTTCAACCATAACCAAAAAGGACAAGTCAAAACAAAGACCATAAACAAGAAGATGAAGAAACTCTCTCACTTTCAAAGGTAATTTGCAGCCACGAAGGTTACCCACAAGTAACATAAGATTGAGTCCTAAAGTCCTTAGATGGCACTTTGAAATATGAAAAAGCTACTCCATTTGTTGTTCAAACCCCATTCATCACTTTCCAATCCGCAAAACCTTCCAATTTGTAGCATATTTCACTCGCTGGGCAGGCCAAGCACGAATAGAATTAATAGCTCCTACTAACTCCAAAGCCTCGATTTCAGAGATAAATTTGTTCAATCTATTAGCTTTCACACTCTCCATGGTCCATAGAATATTTAGCAGTACTTTATTGTCCTCATTAAACTGAACATTTGCAAAAGATTTTAAACTGGGCATTATAACACTTCTAGCACCATCTCCCAGGACCCAAAAAAAGAACCACCTAACATATTAGCATTTGACAGAGAGTAGCTAATACTACATTCGATCCGAAGGTAAACTCCATTTAAGCTGTGTTTTTGGTCTGTTTGAGTTGAAAGAGTCAACACTAGACATCAAAGCATCTTGGGCTTGGAACAATCCCTCTGAATAAGATCAATAGTATATATATGACTATTTAGTTCTTATAAGATACTTTAATTCAATAATTTACTAAGTATGAGCTTAGTAAACAATATTTTAATTCAATAATTTACTAAGTATGAGCTTCCATGAGATTTGCTTACCATGCAAAAAAACCTTATAAATCCCTTGTAATAATGATTACCTAATAATCAATTGCATGATCCTTGAATAGTTTATGGTGGAAAAGTCTTTGTCGCTAACAAAATACTCAGATAAGTATAAGCTAACAAGAATTAACATTTAAATAAATGTTACACAATATAATTGTATAATATATATATATATATATTTGTCATGCATACGTGCAAAAACACATAATATTATAATTGTAATACTCACTTTAAGAACACATAGTGAAAATTTATCATACAATATGTCACGTTGACTATAAAAAAATACGTCATGTACTCATGTACGTGGTAATTTATATAAAGAACATTAGTAAGAGTAGGGGGGAAGATGGAGAAAATTATCATTATTTTTTTTGTAGGAGAAAATTATCATTATACATATAACATATATAAAGAAAAATCTTTAAAAAATCAGTTATTATGATACAGAAAAAAAGTAGTATTAGTTTTTTTTTTGTTCGACGACATAATATATTAGTTTAATGTTCTTACTTTTTTTCTTTACTAATTTACGAAGGATCTCTAACAACGAATAAGAAAAAACAACTAAAAGACTTTTCATGATCAGTTTGGTGAGATTTTTCTCACTTGATCTATGGTCCATTTTTTTTGGAAAGTATAATTACTTTTCAAAAACTCACTCCCATCAATTAGAAACAACAAGTCTTCAGTTTGCTTTTCCCTTTTCTTTTCTTAATTAAGCTATGAAAAGAAGCAACTATCACAACTCTTCTCAGAATTATTGTTTACTGATAAACAATCTTTGAAAGGGTTTTCAAAACTCACAAACACGTAGGTTATACGCCCTAATTTCTTTTGTTGGTAACCCATTTTTAGATTTATATAATTATTTTCAAAGAACCAATTCAAATCATCAGTCTCGTGTGTTACTTTCCAAACCTGTTTTTTTTTTCTTTTTTGTCAACAAACTTGTTTATTTATGTAAATAATATAGAATTATGCTTTGTAGATCATGCGTTATAAATATAGAATAGTGTAAAGTTCGATCGATATATATCGTTATCTATAATACTATAAATTTGAATATATGATGTTGATATAATATACGATAAAAAACTAACTAGTTCAAAATAATTTCATATATGTAATTTTGAGTATTAGTAGCTAGTATTTTATATTGAATAGAAACATAATATATTATCCATAATAGTATTTGGGGCTGGGAAGATCATTTTTATGGTTCACATTATCCATAAAGATATGTCCTTATCGATTGAATTGTGTTCGAAGTTCATATCCTAGGTTTTGCTTTGTACCCTCTCTATTTCTCCTATTTTCACAATAAAAATTCTGTTTAAGATTTGTGATATCAATTTTGTTAAGAGTAAAAATATATATAATTTTTGTGCAATGGGAACATGTCTCTAAATCAGAAATTTCTGTTATCATTGACATAAAATGACCATAAGATTGTGATACTAATGCATCTATCAAGCATTATTGGCATATCAAGCTGCTTTTGGATTATTTTGATTCAACTTCATATATAAAGAAATGAATAACAGATAATATAACGAAAGGAAAGGTTCGCTTCCATTTACATATATCCAAGTGATAATTTTCATGTCATTTTCTTCTTTATTACACTCATTTTGACTTTTGAGATTTAAATCAAAATATTACAAAACAATGCAAGAAAAATAAGTGTATTACAGAATTTTTTTTCTCGCGAGTAATTCTTAAACATCTTATTAGTATAAATACTATATATAGGGAGGGTCCATTTAACCCTATTTGTTCAAACATAACATCTTCCGAGTTATGTAACATATCGGTCATACAATTGTCACTACTCACTAAGTACTTTTCAAATAAACTGTACGTTCAAATTATTCCAAACTTTATCTAGAAAAAAAAACAAATGAGGCTGGATTAATCTTTGCCACCGAATTAATTAATTAAGTTACTACAATTTGTCCAAGTTAAGATAAATAAAATGTTACCAATTTTCAAAATTACTGTTACGAAAGAAAAAATTATTAAAACACAAGCTTTAGCTTAAAATACATCTAAATGTGTCTAGGCATTTTTACTTTTATTTTTCTAATCAAGAAAACTTGACCTCATTATTAATTTAGTGATCTCCGAACAAGAATTCGACATCATTTTTCTATTAAGTTTTTAAAACATTTGTTTTTTTTTTGTCAACACTAGACCACAACTGAACGGTTTATTAGCCTAATTCCTACATTAAGTAAGCAGAGGGACTCGATCCCGGGTGTGATGGTGCATACTCTCAGTGGACTTACCTCCTGCCACTAGACTAATAAGACCATGTTTACCAGTGATACTATGGGTCTCTTTAGACCCAAAATTAAATTAAAAATGGGTTAAAAAAAATACAAATGGGCCTGAGCCGGCTGAGTGGCTAGAGTTTTTTTGAGACAGTCTCAGTGGACAGGTGGAGGAGTGGGATTGGGTGTTGATTTTTGGCAGAGGGGAAATTAGAGAAAAAAAATCATTTGCAGAAAAACCGGCAGTAATTCCATCACCGTCGAGTTCATCGTCAAATGTAGGCAGTGGAAGTGCAACGAGTCTCACCACCGGAGCTTCTTTCAGACCTGGTCCCTTCCGATTCCGGGGCAAATCGGCTGCTGCGATTTCATCACCGTCGAGTTCATCGTCAAATGTAGGCGGCGGCGGAAGTGCGACGGGTCTCACCACCGGAGCTTCTTTTGGAACCCTTCCCTTCCGATTTCGGGGCAAATAGACGGCTGGGATTTCATCACCGTCTGATTCATCGTCAAATTTAGGAACCGGAAGTGCAGGGCGTTTCAACACCGAAGCTTTTTTCGGAACCGTACCCTTTTGACTCTGGGGCAGATCAACGGCTAGGATTTCATCACCGTCGGATTCATTATCTAAAATTTACAAAATTTACCCATTTATATTATTTTACCAATAATTCAACTAAAAGATGATATTATTGAAACTAAAATTTATGATAAAAGTAAACTTTTTTTATTATACCACTCATAAAGAAAAAAAATAACTAATACATTTTTGTTTAAGCATTATCATTAGTGTATTTGTCCCACAAATTTTAAATTAACTCATTTTGAAATGAGAAATGAATCTCATTCTTTTAGTTGCAAATTTTATCAATTAGAAAACTAGTTTTTGTTATTATGGTTTTATTCAAATATGAAATTAAAACTTATAATATTTGTCTAGGTATAAAATGCAAGTATATTGAAATAAAGGGATCAATTTGTAAATAAAAAAAGTTATACTCTAAAAATAGATGAATGAATAGTGTTCCTCCAAATATAGAGATATACTATTCATTTCTCTATTTTTAGAGTACCATTGGAGATGATTTTACTCTAAAAATAGAGAAATAAGGAAGAAATAGAGCATCATTGGAGATGCAATTAGAGCACCATTGGAGATGCTCTAATTATTTTTTCATTATGCTTTTATATGCTTTCTTGCACTTTACGTTTTTACGCCTTGTAATATTACATTTTTAAAATAATCTTATGTTTATATATATTACTTTTATTATTCTTCATTTTGCAAACATTTTACAATTTTTTTAAAGTGACCGACACTGATCCCACCATTAGAGACAGATTTATGAACAGTCTTTTATTGAGTCTAAACCAATAACACATATATTAAAAATAATATTAAACTATGTTTTATGAGACTATATTTATTTCACCATTGTGGATGTTGTAAGGTCACTTTACTTAAAAAACATTGGTTAAGCACTCAATTCATATATATTAAATGTACATATAAAGAGACATTATTATTTATTACATTAGTTATGGGAAAATAATAATATATTTTCGAAGTGTTCACATTGAAGGATCAAAAGAACTGGTCCCCTAAGCAATAATTAGGAAACAACTTTGGTTAAGGGGCAAACATATATACCACTTCTCTTTGTTACATATAGTAATATATATATATGTATATGTGGATATGTAAAGTTGGACCATTCTATGAACAAGTCTGCAAGAATGTATAAAGAAGGGAGAGTGAGATCATGATGAGTTTGAAGCAGTTTCTAGTTTCAAGTTTCAAGAACACTTATAAACCCTAAAGCTCAAAACTGTGTACTGTCTCAGACATTTATCAGATGTCTCAGATTTTTCCTTTTTTCCACACTTATGATCTCATTGTTTTTTTCTTCTTGTATTCTTATAACGGTTATGATTGATTTGTTTTATTTTATGTATCACCTTAAATTATCATGGATGCTCCTTTTCTATGTTAGAAAACATTTCAATTTCCTCTTGTTTGTTAATAAATGTATCTCTGTTTACCCTATAATGTTTTAATCCCATAGTAAAGCAATACCCTACAACTAAATTAATTGCAATTTACAATCTTACTTTGTACATAGAGTTTATTTAACCTTTTTCACATTTATATTAAGACATTTAAATCTGCTCATTCGCCTTAGTGATGATACATATGATAAATAATCTTTTTCATGTTTAAAATTATGTGAAAATGGGAAATGATAACATTGTTAATAACTAGGAATTACGTGATACTCACTTTGTTTAAACTACTATTCGCGGAAAAATACACTTTTTCATCTATTTTTTTTTAACACTTTATGTTCTCATCAATTGGTCATCTTTAACCCCCAAAATAATTTGTAACAGTCTTTCTAACGTAACACAATTCAATTCAATTAGAAGAAAGAATAATAAAAAAAAAGAAATAATAACATATATTACGAGTAAAAAATCAGAGTGAGGTAAGAACTGCAGCACAGGGGTACTTTCGGCATTTGAATAAAAAGGTCTGAAGTTCGGACGTCATCTATAATTAGGGGTAGTTTCGGTAATATGAAAACATTGAAAGAGAAGAAAAAGGATTCTTTGTGGAATTTGGTATGAAACGGCGGAAAGAGCTTCCGTTTCAGTTGGACCACTTCCTTTTTAAATGTAAATAATAACATTTACAAGCCCAACTCACGAACGTTATGCGTGTATGTCACGTATCAAACCTTCTTCATTTATATTTAATATGGTTTTTAGTTCATATTAACAAACAACTAATTTAGGTCCATAATATAAATATTATGCCGACAACAAAAACCATAGGAATATATATTATAATTATACTATTATGCTGAGAAAAAAAAGAAACGTATACACATAAACAATGTTAGAAAATTCACTAAAAACTAATTGAATAGTAAAAAAAATAAAACTTAAACTCAAACAAATAAATTTTGTTGACATAGTTTTTTTAAGCGATTTAAATAAAAAATTTTATAAGTGGGTTAAACCGCTTATACATCCGATTATAGAACAATGCATTTGCCGATCTATGCATATGAATATGTAATTTGGAAAAAAACTAATTTGTTTTAAGATATATATATATATATATATATATATATATATATATATATAAATAGTGGTATATGATAAGATTTTTGAAAATTTAAAGCACTTTGTTATAAACTCGTATCCACGAAAAGTAGTAATTAACTTATTTTTTGAATAAAATATTAAATTTATTTAGACCAAAAAAGATTTTTTTATAATAAATGTTTATAAATGAACGTTTTAAAGAATAAAGAAAAAAATCCTAAGAAAGTAAGAAAATATGTATAACTCTTAATCACAAACTTTTATTTGGTGGTTGAGATCCAAACCATTGGATTAGACCCTCTTTGTAGTCTTGATCTCCCGCCAATCGGATTGATCTGATACAATTTCGAATATTCTTGTCAATAAATTCAATAAGTCGAGTGGACGGCGTTGGTGTATCGTCATATCTTCTACAATTTTGCTCCCTCCAAATGTGGTAAGTAGTTGATTAGAGTATATATCGCAAAAAGGAGAACTTGATGGATGGAAGATTTGAGTTGTTAATGAAGCTTATAATTTGATCCTATCTCAAGGAAAATCGTCTAACATGAAACGGTGAACTAAATTGCTCCATATTTATGATGAATACATGCACTTCAAGAACAAGTGATCACGAGTCTCTTATACTCAACCGGTTTATATTGGCTAGTCAGCACTTCGGTGTTGCGTTTTTAAACCAAACAATTTCCTACCTAGTTTTTGTTGGTTGTGTTGAACAAAGAGCTTCCCATGTTTCCTTAGTAGTGAATTGTCGCTTGATTTATTGGTTTTTGCTCTACAAAAAGAAATATCAGCCTTGAAGATGTTACCTCTTTGCTTCAATTTGACTATTTTGTCTTATATTCGGTTTAAATTATCGACTCGATGCCGCCTAATTCGTTGAGAACTCTGGAAAATAGATAAGACCGCCGCCGTACTAGGAATCCGAAAAACAATGCTTCCTCTCGTTCCCGTGATATTATGCAAACGATCCATCTAACACCAATTATCAAAGCAGGATGAGATATTAGCTCCATTTTGTATGTCGATTTTGTGGAAAAACTTAGCAATCTCTATATTTTAACAACTTTTGTCACATCCACAAACCATTATTCGTATAATCCTTAATCGAAAAGAAGAAAGCTTTTCAAATCAACATTTTCTTTATACAATTCACCCACAAAGATGGTTGAAAAAAGACGATCCTCCATATCAGTAATTAGCACCATTGATTATAGAGTCAACAAATTGTGAAATATTATTTTGGATACAAATTCTCCAAATTTTATAAGTCATCACATATTTTTTGAATTCATTGTAAGAATGTGTTATTAAATTTGACTTTATAATGACTCAGATTGGTAGCATCTTTATAAACATACTGCCTCTTTATAATTTATAACGTTTTAAATTGTACCAATCACCAAAACGATATCAAAAGCTTTACCAACACTATTATCTATACAGCTTTACACTATTACAGTTTTATCTATATAACTTTGCACTATGATATACAACTTAACGCTCCAAGTCTTAAAAAGATTAGGTTACTAATCGGACCCAATGTTTTTTTATATAAAGGTTCGATTTACCTTCGATGCTTATTTAATGAGCTGTTTTCTTACAAACTGGCGCGTGTGAGAGGATATATCTAGTTCTTTTAAATGCCTGCATATGAGAATTGGAGAAAAAAATGAAAGAAAAGATAAAGGTCCCAAGAAAAGAAAATAAATGCATTTTTTGGTTGAATTGAATATAAAAAGAAATAAATTATAAAAGCAGAATAAGGAGAAAAGAAAAATGGAGGACCACTTAATCACCTCTCATGCACAGTCCCTTAGTTTGGGAACAATTCTTGCCAACAATTATAAATAGGAAAAATTTGCTCACTATGCACTTTTAACTTATATAATTTGCTAAATAGGCAGTTTACTATTTATAATTGTCAAAATAGACATGTTTCACTATTATACTAATACACAAGACACTATTCATGGTGGAAGGTGTACACACTATTCATAGTGGATGGTGTACACACTATTCACGACGGAAGACTATATTTATGATAGAATACTATTCACGACAGACATTCTTTACAACAGACTCTATCCATAAAGCATACTATTCACGACGGCTACTATTCACGGATGATACTATTCACACATACACTATTCACGACAAAACATTATTAAAGGACTCAATTAGTATTCATGAAGACTACTATTCACAACGAACACTATTCATGACGGAACACTATTCACGATGGATACTATTCACGACAGAACGTTATTAAAGGACTCAATTAGTATTCATGAAGACTACTATTCACGACGAACACTATTCATGACAGAACACTATTAACAATGGGTACTGTTCAATATACACTGTAAACAGTGTACACTATGTATATCCACCGCAAATAGTGTATACCATGAATAGTATATGTCGTGAACATACTATTCATGATGGAAGGTGAATAGTATATGTCGTGAACAGTCCACTATACACCGTAAACAGTGTACACCGTAAACAGTGTACACCGTGTGTATCTACTGTGACTAGTATACACCGTGACCAGTATACACCGTGAACAGTATACACAGTGAATAATATTCGTCGTGAATAGTGTACACCGTTTGTATCTACCGTGAATAATGTACACGATGTACTATATCCACCATGAACAGTGTACACCGTCTGTATCCACCGTAAACAATATACATTATGAACAATAAACACCGTAAACCGTAAATAGTGCGTGGACCGTAAATAGTGGAAACCTTAAAATGTGTACACCGTATACCTTAGACTCTGTACACCGTAAATAGTGAAAAGTATCTACTTTACTAATTATAAATAGTGTAATAGTGAAAATGTGCCTATTTTACTAATTATAAATAGTAAACTGCCTATTCTACAAATTTAAAACTTAAAACTGCCTATATTCCTAAAAAACCCTTATAAATATCCCAAATTCTGAAACTATTAGTTTGTTATTAATATAAACTTAAAAGTTAAAACCACAAAGTTTTGGATACTTATCCTGTAATTCTCTCTGTCTAATCGAATAGGTTATATAATCAACACATGTAACGTATTTACTATATATTAAATGTAAATGATCTATTTTAGAAATTGGTAAAGATTAGACGATTTCTTGGTTTCGTGGCATGGAGTTGATGTAATTAATATACTAAAACTAAGCAAGTGAATGTGAAGATTCTATTACCCAAGTAATATCAATTTTATTGTGATATATTGTTGGTTATAAGTTATATTCAAATTTGTCATTTATAAGAAAACTCATGGGTTTATCCATCTAATGATAAAATTAGCTTTTTAGGTGATTCTATTAATATCGTGTGGTTAAATAACTACAAACACAGTGTTGTTTTTGTAACTTGTATATGTATCTTCTTATGTCTTTTTTTACAAGTTGGCTTGATTGTTAACTAATCAAAGATTTTCCTACTTAAAAAGCTATTTAAATAATTAATTAGTTTTTTTTGTCAACTAATTAATTAACTTCTTAATATACACTTTTGGTTTTTCAGAACGATCGCTTCTTATCATATTTACCAAGTATACTTTAATTATATTTTCAGTGAAACAAATGTAAAAACGTAAATTCAAACATAAAAACAAATAAACAATTGAATCTTATTTTAGAACTCTTGTCCCTTAATTAGAAGAAAGAGGATCTATAGTGTGACAAATGATTTACTATTATTTAAACTTCTTGATTAGTTAATGACGGACTAACAATATATTTAAAAATCAAACTCAAACGTTTCTTTAATTTTTAAATTAAACTCTCTTTCTCGTAGTGTGCAAATCAAAATTTGACACCATCTGAGTGGACTACAATCGCTATGTATATTGTATTATTATTATATTAAAATGTTTATATTTAATTTATGACATGGTTTAATAATTCTTGTAAACAGTAGAGAAGTGACACTGAGACATATCTGAGAAAAGCCTGAGCTCAACTTCTGGTTTGATTTCTTGGGATTCGTCCTCTTTCATTTACTTACCCCTCCATCCAACACCTATATATATATGTATACACTTCTTTTTTTTTTGTATAATTAATTGATATTTGTATAATTGAATTATCTTTTTAACGAATGAATCTTACCATGCATGTAAGTTTGACGTGCAAAATTTTCTGGTGAAATTTTATCTTGTACACCTTCCAATATTATTCATTTTATTTATTATCAAATAAATCTGTTATAAAGGTGATAAAAAAGAGAAAATTTAGGAGTAATATAGGCATACGTCATACATTATTATATATTAAGATTATTTATATATATAGAAAGGGATACACCATTTGTACCATTAGTAAAGTTAAAGTTTGTACATTCACGTGACTGGCTGAAACGTATTATTTTTTCGAATTAGAAAATTTCATCGTCAATGTTCTAGTATTACTTGGGAGACGTTATGCTTCATATATGAAAATGTTTTAGAAAGTACTGCAAATTTTTTTTAACAAGGTTGCTTACATAAGCAAACCAAACTAACAACACCAAAATTTGCATCATATTTGTAGATAACATATTAATTTGATTTATATACTAATATACACACCCATGCTACACGTACAGGTTTATTAATTTTAATAAAAAAAAATACTACTTATATGAATATTTAAATACTAAACATGTTTAATAAATTATTAAATCAACGTAGGGATATGTCACATGACGGTTTGTTGCAAAGGTTAGTCTGATTTAATCACTCGACCAATGTACGTATAGACTAATACGTGTAGATATTTATATATTACTGTTCACATATCAACACCTTTTTGAATTTTCTTGTAACTTAAATTTCAAATTAATTATTAGGTTCTTAGTAATTGAATGAAGAAAAATGAAGAATACAGGGAGACACCTGTAGTATTTTCTTGGTCAGAATAATAATACGAAGTCAAAGAAGAAGAAAAAGAAAACCATATGTAATTTCCTAATATAAGATTTACATATCAATTACATACTAATATACACATTTGGTACCTAAAATACACTAATGAACCACAGTTAATGTATTATATATTGAATATAATTATTTAGTAAAACAAAGGTTGAATTTTAATCGAAGAAACTATATATTTATGAAAAAACCTTTTTGACAAAACATAAATTAATAAAAAAAAATTATTATTATTGTGAAGCATTTTGACCAACTTGTGGTAGTGAGAGAGAGAGAGATTAAACATTGATGGGCTAGCTATAGAGCCTATGGGAGGGTCATGATCACCTATCTTCTGTTCTCTGAAGATATATTTTCTCTTCCTAGGTTTATTTTATTTTTATTTTTCACCATTTTATAAATTATTTGCCTGTAGTACAAATTAATACAGACCCATACTAAAAGAAATATTAAATGTCATTTTATTGAAGTACAAAACAAGAGAGAGGTGAAGCCACACAATCTCTTTTTCCTCTCTCTCTCTTTCTTTCTCTGTTATATCTCTTCTGTTTAATTCTTTTATTCTTCTATCTTCTTCTTCTAATCTCTTCCTCTCTCTCTCTTTACCAAATAAATAATTCATATCTTTATGCAAACTTTTCTTGTAGGGTTTTAAGAGCTATATATCTCTATTGTTTTATCAATCAAAGTTTTGTTTCCTTGGCTCTTTCTCGTGATTTGATTTGGAAACCGATCATGGTACAAAAAGTTTGCTTTTTTTAATATGTTTATTGATTCTTTTCAACTTTCTTGGAGCTATGAGTTCTTGTAGATCTTGATGAGAGTTTTTTTCCTCCTTCTTTTTGGGTTTTCAATTCTTGAAATATGGCAAGAGATGATGATCAGTTCTATGGCCATAACCATCATCACCATCAACAACAAGATCATCAAATGATTAATCAGATCCAAGGGTTTGATGATACAGCAAACCATAACTCAACCGATCATCATCACTATAATCATCAGATCTTTGGCTCAAACTCCAACATGGGGATGATGATAGACTTCTCCAAGCATCATCATCATCATCATCAAACAAGTGGTGCTACTGATCAGAGTCAGCTTCTAGAAAATGTTAATAATAGTTTCCCAAGTGAAGTAAATGAAGAGAGACCAACACAAAGACCAAGCCAAGGTCTTTCTCTGTCTCTCTCCTCCTCAAATCCCACAAGCATCAGTCTCCAATCCTTTGAACTCAGACCACAACAACAACAAGGGTATTCTGGTAAATCAATACAGAATCTTCAACACAACCAGATGATGATGATGATGAATAGTCACAATCAAAACAATATTCATCATCATCATCAGTTTCAGATTGGAAGCTCCAAGTACGCGAGTCTAGCTCAAGAGCTTCTAAGTGAGTTTTGCAGTCTAGGAGTAAAGGAAAGTGATGAACAAGTTATGATGATGAAGAACAAAAGGAAGCAAAAGGGTAAACAACAAGAAGAGTGGGATACAAGTAACAACAATGATCATGATCAAACTGCAACTACTTCATCAAAGAAACATGTACCACCCCTTCACTCTCTTGAGTTCATGGAACTTCAAAAACGAAAAGCCAAGTTACTCTCCATGCTTGAAGAGGTATATATTCACTATATACCATCAAAAATTATTTCATGACTTTCTTAAAAAATTAATCTATTTATTTATTTATTTATTTGGTTTTAACTTAATTATTCCTAAAAATATATTTGGTTTTTACTTATTTCTAAGAACGTAAAATACCCACAAATCTTGTATTTTTCGATTCTTGATTAAGGTCCATATATATTTTTCTTAAAGATACAAATTTCTTTTTAAATATAAGATAAAAAGATTCCTTTTTGTCTTCATTCCTTTCATGTATTCTCTCATCGAAAACAAGTTCGATCGTAACACTACGAAAAAAGATTTAACCCTTTTAAATTCCTTACTTATTATTTCCTTTTTATATCGAACCAAAATAAAAATTATTTTCTTTCGCTTTGATCTAATTTGGAGACTCTAGTGGTCCTCAATATTTATAGCAATCAATTTCATCATCATAAGCCATAACGATTTGTTTCTTTTTCATGAATTACTATCAATATTCTACATTTATACGATGTGATTGAAAAAAGTTTGCGTTTTCTTTGGCAGCTTAAAAGAAGATATGGACATTACCGAGAGCAAATGAGAATTGCAGCCGCAGCGTTTGAGGCTGCGGTTGGAGTAGGGGCGGCTGAGATGTACACGGCGTTAGCGTCGAGGGCAATGTCTAGGCATTTTCGTTGTTTAAAAGATGGACTCGTGGGACAAATTCAAGCAACAAGTCAGGCTTTAGGAGAAAGAGAAGATGATAGTCGTGCGGTCTCGATCGCGGCACGAGGTGAAACTCCGCGGTTGAGATTGCTCGATCAAGCTTTGAGGCAACAGAAATCGTATCGTCAAATGAGTCTCGTGGATGCTCATCCTTGGCGTCCACAACGCGGTTTGCCTGAACGGGCGGTTACAACGTTAAGAGCTTGGCTCTTTGAACACTTTCTTCACCCGTAAGTTACTAAAACTTCATTTTTTTTGAACGCGAATAATATAGTTACTATGGTTAATCATATACTAATCACTAATTATGTGTCTTTTTAAACTAAATAGTTTAATGACACATGAATGTTGAAGCGTTAGGATGATGACAGCTAGTTCGAAAGTTTTTATTGTTAGAGAAAACAAATTACATTAATTAGTATTTAGAGATTATTTGATTAAATACCCTATAAATTATGTGAACTTTGAACTTCACGTACATTAATCTTTTCGAAATTTAATTTTTTGAAATATAAACACCTTTTTATTGTCTACTTCTGTGTATCTAATAATAAATAATAAAGCTAATGGCTGGCTATGAAAGCATTGATAATGTTGTATATAGTTTTTTTTACATGAACATTTGTGAACATGTAAAAGATACATGCAAAGTTTAAAAAAAAAAAAAAAAAGAAGATACATGCATTTTTATATTGACAGATTGAGATTGACTTGACATGCTGAGGATACAATCTTCCTTAATCTGTTAAATTGCATAGATAGCTTTTTGTTTTCCTTTTTTTTTTTTCAATTGCATCATTGGTGTGAAAGTGAGTGTACAAACATATACATACATGTATATTTGCATACAAATATATTTTCATATAATTCTTTGATATTTTTGTGTGTAAAATTTAACTGGTGGATGAAAGACAGAAATGGAGAAAGGTACAAAGTGGATTCAGAGAGAGAATCAATGTTCTTTACCTAACACTAACAAAAGATGCATAACTCCTTGCTTTTTCTCCATGTTTTTATTTTGTTTTTTTCTCTTTTTCTTCTTTTCCATTTTTATATTTATTTATCTTTCACAAAAATTATATAATTATCATATGTAAGACTTGTCTCCATCAAATTCCCAAACACTGATCAAACAATGAAACATCTTGTTAGTTTTCACCAAATTTTTTACCTTAACTTCCATTTCTTTGCATCATTCTTCAATCATTTATTATATCCATTTATTAATCAAAAAATTTACAACACTTGTAAATTTTCTTTTTGTTTTCAGATATCCAAGCGATGTTGATAAACATATATTAGCCCGACAAACAGGTTTATCAAGAAGTCAGGTAAGAAATAAAACTCTCCAATTTTGATTTTACTCTTTTATAGAAATGAAAATTTAACTTAATATATAATAACACAAATTGTTAGGTCTCAAATTGGTTCATAAATGCAAGAGTTAGGCTATGGAAACCAATGATTGAAGAAATGTACTGTGAAGAAACAAGAGGAGAACAAATGGAGATGAATACAAACCTGATGCTCATCGAGACTAAACCGGATCCAAACCAGATAATGCGGGTCGAACCGGAATCGCTATCTTCAATAGTCACAAAAACTGGTCACAAAAACAACCAAGGAACGACTTCGTCGTTTGGGTCAACGTTTGACTTTTCATTATACGGTAACCAAGCTGTGACATACGCAGGTGAAGGAGGGACACGTGACGTGTCTTTGACGCTTGGGTTACAGAACGTTGGTGTGAGTTTAGCTTTATCTCCTGTGACGGCTCAAGGGGGTCCACTTTACTACGGTAGGGACCACATTGAAGAAGAATCGGTTCAATATGCACCGTCGATTTTGGATGATGATCAAGCTCAGAATTTGCCTTATAGGAATTTGATGGGAGCTCAATTACTTCACGATATGGTTTGAGTAAAATTAAATAATTAGGAACCGATGCTCTTTTCAAACCGACTCGGTTATGTAACGGTTTAGTTAGATATTCCAAATTAGATATTTTAAAATATATATATATATATATATATATATATATATATATATATATATATATATATATATACCCTTGTCTTATTGAATTGGGGATTGGTGGACACGGATTTGAGTTAGTTGGTTCTTCAGTATTAAATTTGTAGGATATTTTTATTTATCCACGAAAAGATTATTAATTATTCGAAGGTCTCTTTTTTTATTCCAATTTAATACTTTTTCATTTCGGATTTCAAAAGACATTGGATGATATTTTTCCGAACCAAAATATGTTTTTGAGATTAGTTAACATGATATCAAAATCCTATCGATTCCGGCGTGATTAGACTAGGTTAAATCCATGAGAGGCTTCAATAAAAAAATGGCTATAGCACACTTTTTTTGGTGCTCTATGATTTAATTTCGGTTGAACGTATCTTCAAAACATGTGTATTATGTAGTGTTGTGTATAGAATTTCTTCAAAATATCGATATTAGCTGTTACAAAAATTTATACTCAAATGTCATTTTAGAACATGTATAGATAGTGTTGCCATGGAATAATATGGCGTAGTGTATGAACATTATATGGTGATAATCTAGTGGTAAAATGATTCATGGGAATGATACCATGATTTAAGTCTATCTGGTGAATCGATTATTCGAAAATTAAATCTCTTAAAAGAACGTTGTGTAAGGTCTTCGCTTGATTAATGACAAAACCTAATAGAATAAAGTCGCCGACAAAAATAATAAATAAAGAACAAACTCAGTATTGGACCATCTCGATCGGTCGATAACGTTCACGTGTACACTACGAATGAGTACATGATTTTTCGATTTTGTATAACCCAAAATCACGTGGTGCAAAAAAAAAAAAATCGTTGGTGATATCTGGTGATACAAAAAAATATTTACAAATGCTGCAAAATTTTTTCCTAAATTTCAGAAGAGAAAAAAAAAACAGAAATTCGAATGATGAAAAAAAAAAGTTAGATAAGAACACAGATTTCTAATGAAAAATAGAACCATTTACATAGTCCCTACTCATACGTTTGAATGTGTGATCCCCCAAAGATCGAATGGATCTTATAGACGATTCCTCATGTTCTTGTCAATGATCTTAATGATGCTTAAATTTGGAAGTGGATCGCTCGCCGTGACGATCATTAAGTTATTTCCAGAAATAATATATAGTTGTTTAAAATACATTAACCTTATCAAAAGAACGTGAATATATCGGTGGTGTGATATAAACCTAGATTACTCATGTAGGATAAAAATTTTGGACTTCAAAGGTGAAAAAGACTTTTGACCTTTTACATTGAAGTTGAATTTATAATGTTAATTAAGTAGTGTCGAATTAGTGTCTAATTGTTTCGAAGGTAATCCGACGCCAAATCGATGCTAATGCATCGGGTGTCGACGCTAATTCGACGCGATATAAGCATCGATTTAGCATCGATTTAGCGTCGAATGAAAACATTTTTTTTTTTAAAATGAAAATATTATAAAATATAATAAAAATAAAAATAAAAATTATCCGATTAAAACGCTAATTCGTCGGAGGTTGTTGGGTCCTTAGGTTGATGAAATCTTCTCAAATCATATCTTCGGATTCTTGTTCGAACTGCGTTTGACCGGAAGGTGTAGGAGGCGGTGGAGGACGATGTATGCCTTGCAAGGCATTGACTAATGTCGGGGTTATCCACTGCAATGATGTCAAAGAGACTGGTCAATGTCGAGAGACCAGTCTTCAGCTCCGAATGCTCCGTCTGTAGCTGCGCAATCTCAGCATTAGCAGCTTCTAACTGAGCGGTCAAATGCGGCTGAGACGAACCCGGAGAGTAAGAATATTGAGAAGACGAACAAGCTGCGGGGACATCCTTGATGGATCCAACACCCATCGTTCGCATTTCTTCTTCGGTGCAACCTATAAAATAAAAGTGTTATACAATAAAATTATAATAAAAATTGAGTTATAATATAATATAAGAACCTAATAAATTACCTCCTCGTGGCGGAGCTCGTGGACGATAGCTATCGCAGCCTGCGAACCCGACTCTGATCCGGATCCGCGACGACCATCAGATCCGGGAATCGTATCATCCTCGCCAAATAAATGTCCGTATGAAGGAGGAGGAGGTCGATCCGCCTATAAAATAAAACAAATTTATTAAATTAAAAATGTAAAATATAAATTGATAAATAAATTAAAAACTTGTAAAATAAGTTGATAAAACAATTCATCGATTCTTAAATTTTATATATAATATATGAATACAAACACATAAATCCATAAATTTAACATTTAGGAAATAATTTTATATTTTCGAAAAATAACTTGTACATTTATTTTTAATTTTAAATATTTATTTTGAATTCAAAAAAACTCTTGAATTTGTTTTATTTGACTTTACATAAATAAAATTCATAAAATCTAAATTGAAATCTATAACTTATCAAATCTAAATTCAAATCTATAACTTATGAAATTTAAATTCAATTCCATAACTTATCAAATCTAAATTCAATTCCATTTCCTAAAATCTATTTCCTACAATTTTCTTAAAATCTATTTCACATCAAATTCCATTACTAATATATATAACAAATTTATAAAAAATTTAAATAATAAATAAATTTCATAAAATCTAAATTCAATCCCATAACTTATCAAATTTAAATTCAATTCCATTTCCTAAAATTTATTTCCTACATTTACCCTAAAATCTATTTCATATCAAATTTCCTAAAATCTATTTACTACATATTTCATAAAACCATTTTCTAAAATCAATTTCATATCATTACTACAACTATATATAATTTCATAACTAATTTATTACAAATTACAAATATTTCTAAAATTACTAATCTATATCCTAATCTATTTACTACATATTTATAAAATCAATTTCATAACTAATTTATTACAAATTACAAATATATATAAACAATTTTTTTTTTTTTAAAATAATAATATGTACCATAGCGTCGTTTGATTGAACCGGAGGAGGAGAAGATCCGGCGGCGGCGGGGGCGGGGGCGGAAGGAGATCCGGCGGCGGCGGAAGTTTTTGAGGAGGAGGAGAGGAGACGTGAGGGAGAGAGATAGGAGAGGGAGAGGAGAGGGAGAGAGAGAGGAGGCGTGAGAGAGAGACCGGCGTGAGGGAAGGTACGGCGGCGAGGGGAGAGAGAAAGAGAGGAGACCGGAGAGAGAGGGGTGAGGGAGAGGAGTTGCAGAAACCGGAGAAGAAGACGTCGGTCTCTGTTTTTACTTCGTGAACCGACGCTATTTCGACGCTAATAGCGTCGGATTACATTTAAATATAATTTCTCATCCCCAAGCAGATTTAATGTTTACAGATCCGAATTAATTTTATTTAGCATCGAATTAGCGTCGAATTGCCCAAATATTTGACGCTAATTCGACGCTAAATCAAAATTAATTCGGTTTACTGCCGCTGGTTTTACATACAAAATTTTGAAAATTTTCGGTTTACCGCCAGTGGTTAAATCAAATTAATTTAATATAGCGTCGAATTTGCGTCGGATCAATATAATTTGATCTGTTTAGTACCCTAAACCCTAAAACCTAAACCCCAAACGTAAAATTTGTTCATTTAGTGTCGAATTAGCATCGAATCGATGCTAATTTGATGCTAAATCGACGCTTCCTAAAACAAATTTTACGTTTGGGGTTTAGGGTTTAGGGCATCCGCCAGTGGTACGAAAACTATCTTAGCCATTTTAATAATTGATATAACAGAATAATTTTAAATTTTGAATTTTGCAATTACATATTTGGTTGATAAAGCGTTATGATGATATATGTAAACCTATATAGTTTTTTAAATAGAATTCCTTACATACATTTGTAACCTCGAATGAGACAAACATACTAATTTGTTCGCAATTAAATGTTATAATATAAATAACATTGGAGCTTCACTCTGAATCGTCGACGTTAAATCTTTTATTGTTTATACCCTAAACCATAAATAAAAAATTTGTTTGATTTAGCGTCGAATTAGCATCGAATCACATTTATAATTTGGTTTGATATTCACACGGTAGAGAAGATTCAAGGCTTTCACTCTTTATTACGATAAATATGTGTAACATAGTCTACAAAATTAATTGGAATAGTTAATATTGGAGTATGAAACAAAAATCGATTAATGGGACCAAAAACTGAAGTCTCTTTTTCTATTTGGCTTCAAACATCAGAACAACGACAAATCGGACAAGTCCAATTTTTTTCAAGCCAAGTATCAATACAAAAGCGATGAAAAACATGTCTACACTTGTTAATAGACACAAACTCACGACTAATCCCAAACTCCTCTAGACAAATTGAACAAGTCCCATCTTTTTCTTTGAGATCTTCAAACTTTATGATCGTTTTCGCCTTGACCGTGCACTAGTAAAAAAAGAGCAAATACCCACAAAAGTTTCGTGGGTAAGAGTGAATACTTTTCATGGGTATAGCGTCGTGGGTAGAGAATTTAGTGGGTGTTCGTGGGTAAAGCTTCCCACGAAAACCCACGATATTATTCGTGGCAAAATACTCACGAATACCCACGAAATATTTCGTGGGTAGCCTTACCCACGAACACCCACTTATTTTTCCGTGGGTAGTTACCTACGGATTGCCACGAAACTTTACGTGGGAAATTACCCACGATTTGCCACACAAAAGTTCGTGGGTAGCGTTGTACCCACGAAATCCCACTAAAAATTTCGTGGGTATATGCAATGTTTTTTTTGTTAAATTTTTTTTTTTTTTTAAATTTGTTATTAAAATTTTTAATTAAATTGAATACTTAACTAATAATTCGAATAGGAAAAAAATATTTTACATAAAATTAAATTGTTATAAATTAAAAGTTTTCAAATTAAAAAAAAAGCAGAAACATAAAATATACGGCTACGGAACAGAGTTGAAGCGACGATCAAAGTCGTCGTGCTGACTCGTCCCTTGTGGACCGCTGCGTCCATCTAGCTTATCTAAAATGACATCTATCTTCTTCGCCATGCTACTCATCTCACTCCTCATATTATCGAGCTCACCTCGGAGATCCTTTTGTGTTCCCGACGGATCCTGGACGGAAGGTTGATAGAATTGCGTCCTTGCACTACCGACGCCGTAGGCATGTCCGTATTTTGGTTTCACCCTTTGCATTTTTAAAGAATAAGAGAATTAATGTCTAAATATACAATAAATAAAAAATTAGAATATGAAAAAATTTACCTGAAAATATAATTGGTTAATGAATTTCCGAGGAGAACCACTTGAGGAAAAAGTTATGCCGGCCGAATCTTGGTGCTGAGAAGCCTCCTCTTCAACCTCCTCACGAGTCCCTTAATCACCGGATCAACGTAAGTGCCATCCGCGCGTGTATGCGTCTCCTTCACCAAATCCAGAATGGATGGTTCCTCGGATCCCTGCCCCTTCTGCTTCTGCATTATCCCAAAAATTTATTTACACAATGTAGTGATCATTAACATTACTAACGATAATGAATAGATTTGTAAATTAATATATGGATCAAACTTACCAATTCATAGTCAATCTTTGAGAAGGATCGGGGCCCGGCACTGTGTTTGTGCATTCCTTTGCCGTGGATTGGCGTTTTACGGCTTTCAGCAACATTCTTACTCTTGCTAATGGCTTTCTCAGTCTGCCACCCTTCCAAAAGAATTGTCCAGTCATCATCGCTGATATAGACTGGTTGCACTCCCTGTCGATGTTTCCTACTAATCTCTTCGCCGATTCCTAACTTCGTCTTTTCCTTCCATTCATAAAAGACGATGTCCTCGAACTCGGGATCCCAATAATAGTTTTGCTACAACTCGCAACCACCATTGTTAATATACAATGTTAGTAATGGACACTAAATGTTTAAATATCTGAATTTTGTAACTTACCACAAATGTTCCCCACCAACTCTGAATTTTTTCTGGAGCGTATTTTTTCACATCGGTCCAGTTCTTCCAAGGACCCCAATAATTACCCTGCCATGTCCGTTTAATAAAACTGGTGACCTAATCATCGATCCCAATCCTTAAAAAAATATTCAAAAAGTTAGAAATCAATTAGTAAACACATAGACCTTAAACTGGTTAAATATTTAAGATGTTTACCATAGTCCTCCGTTTTCCTTAAACGGATGGAGGACAGGCTGTGATCTCCTAGTAGGCGCTTCGTATACCGCTTGTAAACGGTAACGATACTCTGCAGAAGCACCTATGGCAGATTTTGGGAGATGGAAACGGGGTCTGCTTCGAACTGAGCCAGTCCCGGTAGACGAAGACATAACTACATGCAAAAAACAATACATCTAATATTTCTTACACTAATAATATTTTCTGATTTTTTGTTAAAAAAAATTAGAGCCATTAATATGTTTTATATTTTAAATTTTCAAGTCTTTATTTTGTCATATATTTTTTTAGAGCCATTAACATTTAATTTTATTACTTATTTTCTCATATATGTTTTTCAATAATTTAGGATTTCAAGCCATTAATATGTTTTCAAATTTTGTTAACAAGTGACACTTTTATACATAAGTTTTGTACAAGTTGTATTAGATATGTTTTTTCAATTATATAATTTTGGTATTTGTTATCTAATTTTTTTCCGGTTTTACATTTTTTTTTCACATTAACTTATAATACTTAATTTATAAAATATGCTATTTATATGTAAAAATCCACAAAATTAATATAAAATACCTAAACAAATTTAAAATTTTCTTTTAATTATTAATAAACACTAACTACTCAACAATTCTTTTTACAAACATTTTAATTTACGTTTTTCACAAAAAAAAGTTATTTGAAAAATTAAAAAACCCTACACAATACAAGTTGTATTAGATATGTTTTTCAATTATAT
The DNA here is from genome assembly GCA_963576765.1 of Draba incana. Taxonomy (NCBI): domain Eukaryota; kingdom Viridiplantae; phylum Streptophyta; class Magnoliopsida; order Brassicales; family Brassicaceae; genus Draba; species Draba incana. The sequence goes on from OY755211.1 coordinate 36,362,233, forward strand.
AATTTTGGTATTTGTTATCTATTTTTTCCGGTTTTATATTAGTTTTTCACACTAAATTATAATACTTAATTTATAAAATATGCTATTTGTAGGTAAATATCCACAAAATTAATATAAAATACATAAACAAATTTAAAATTTTCTTTTAATTATTAATAAACGGGTATGCTTCCAACTTTGGTAGATGTGTCAATGAAATTAATGCGACTCTTTCTGGTCTCAAAAGCCATGATTGTCATGTCATTATGGAAAGACTTCTACCTTTCGCTTTGATGGAACTACTCCCCAAGTCTGTACACGTAGCGATTTCAGGTATTCATTTTTTAATTTTTTTGATACACAAATATGACTGACTAATTTTTGTTATGACTGACTAATTTTGGTTGTTACTTTTATTACACAGAAATTGCTTTGTTTTTCCGAGACATTGGTGCCCCATCATTAAAAGAACAAGATGTTCTAACAATGAAGGAAAATATAGCCGTAAAATTATGCAACTTGGAGAAGATATTTCCTCCGTCGTTTTTTGATGTCATGGAGCATCTACCGGTACACCTTCCGGACGAGGCAATGTTAGGTGGACCGGTACAATATAGGTGGATGTATCCATTTGAGCGGTACATGTACCACTTAAAAAAAAAGGTTAGGAACAAGGCACAAATCGGAGGGTCTATCGTCGAGCACTGTGTACAAGAAGAAATATCAGCGCTAGCTACCCATTGGCTTGGAAAACCGATTGCTCGAGGTAATGAAGGATGGGATGGTGAAAACATTTACTTCTACGCATTCGACGATGTCCCAACAATTTTCAAACAGAAAGGAAGGTTCATTGGTAAACATTCAAAGGGATGGATAACAGACGAAGAGTACAACGTTTAGCAAACATTTCTCATGAACAATTGTCCCGAGTTAGCACCATATGAAAGGTATGAGTAACCGTCGCAAAACATTATATTCAATTGTTAAATACTTTTTAATTACATAATTTGTATACATAGGATGTTTGAAGATTTCATGCGAACTACATATCCGGCATTGTCTACTACTGACCTACATTCATTCAAAGACAATAACTTCGCACGCTGGTGCAAAGATTATGTAAGTATTTGTGTACTTAGCCGTTTTTAAAATAATGTTCAACTTATGTATTTATTTTACTACAGGTTAATAATCAAATGATGGTAGCAACTGTGCCACAATGGCTCATTGATTTTGTACAAGGTCCACGTCGTGCTTACACATCCTGGCCCTCGTATGCAACAAGAGGGTTCTTATTCCGCACATTGAGTAGGAGTGCAAACAAAAAGACACAAAATTCCGGTGTTTGCGTGAGGGTAACTACTGATACGGAATATTATGGCGTTGTGGATGACATCAGATTGGTTGAGTACGATGGCGGTGTCGGGTTGAAGGTGGTTATCTTCAAATGCTTTTGGTACGACATCACTAGTGGAAGTGGAATGCGTAGAAGTCGTTCAAGACTGGTGGATGTTGCTGCAAACAAGCAGTATCGACAATATGATCCGTTTATCACTCCTGAACAGTGTGATCAAGTTTGTTACATACCATACCCAAAGGTGAGTAGGAGGCATGGACGGAATGGTTAGCACGTGTAAAAGTGGTACCCAAAGGTGTTCGAAATGTTACAGATGCTTTACAACAAGCCTTTCAAGAGGATTCTAGGAATACTATTGTTGCACCTTCAAGGCTCCTAAGGGTCGAGGCACTCAATGTTGAAGACATGGACAATTATGATGATTTACCCGACCAACATACAAACGACATGTACACATCCGATCATGAGCTAACTGATAACGAATTTTCTGAAGCTGATTCCTCTTCTGAAGATGAATGAAAATTGTGCATCAATGCGATCCTTAATTTTTAGTATTTTATGTAATATTATTTTTGTCTGTGTTAAATTTTTAACGTCTTATAAAAGTAGTGGTTTGTAATAAAATATGTTTTGGATTCATGTATAATATTATGTGGAATATAATTTGTATCTTTCTAAACAGTTATAACAGCTGGCCCTATATACAACACCCGTGATTGTTTACATGAGTAGAATACTTTCACGCCTTTCATTTAATTGTCGAAATGTGGCCGACATTGTCATTACACCACACGTGATTGTTTACATGAAAAAATGATTCGACATTACATATCAGTGTGCAATAAAGAAATCAATTCCGTGCCTGCTACTGAATCATAAATAATTCAGTGGCAGACAATGTCATTCACGAACTTGATTTCTTTATTGCACACTGATATGTAATGTCAAATTATTTTTTCATACTTTCTTATATCCACATATACATCGACACGTTAAGCCTAAAAAAGCACTCTGTTTTGCCTATATAAGTCCGAGTAATTCAACACAAAATCATAACACAAAAAAAACAATTTCCAAATGGCAAACAGAGATCTATGGAATTACTATATGCAAAACCGAACCTCCGTTCAAAACCCTCGAGAAACAACTCGTGTTCCTTCAAGCCCTCCATACGATAACTTATATGTTATTGATGCTCAACCGACAGTTTCACTCCAACCAACACAACGATCTGAAATCCAAACGCCGGTAATTTCGGGACCTGCCCAACTCATACAGCGAGGAATGTTTCGCAAGAGGGCTCACAATAGGAAGGTGTTGAGAGGTGAAAGTTCTCAAACACGCCCAACACAAGATTTCATTCGTGAGGTCATGAATGAGCCACAACAGGGCGACCATGATTTTAATAGTCCTCGCTGGACTTCTACTATCGATTACATAATCCGCGAAGGTAAAGACATATAATGTACTCGTTTACCATTACAATAATGATTGTACATGACAAATACTAAATCTATAATTCATAAATATAGGTACTTATAACAATAGGACCACACCATTCTGGATCCAGGTTGTAGAAATACAATGCCCGCATTCACAGTTTGTGAAAGTGAAAAAGGTTTACGTTGTCGACCAATATTATTTCAGTTTAGATATACAATGTATCTGACAAGTTAATTTTATCTTATTCTCAGCTTGTCGCTATGTTATCCAGTGCGACCCCCAACGGCCAGGGAGACCTTCTAGTAACCTTAAAGGATCCGTCTGGAATCATCGAGGGAACCATGCACCATAACATCTTCAACAATGACGAGAACAGAGTCAACACTGGCGTAGGTGCGGTTGTCATTCTCCAGAATGTGACCGTAGGCCGTTTTAACCGGAACTCTAAGTACCTCAACATCACTGAGCGGAACATTGTTAAGGTAGATTTTCCATAAGTTTGTAAATATTACTGATAATTATAAACTAAAATCTTTTTTCAAACAGATAATTGGGGCTAATTCGATGATTGCTGAATACGAACCAACCGTAGCATCTACTATCAATGAGGAAGCTGAAGGAACTACTGGCTACGAAAATGAAATAGTCCCAGACTCAGATGGTGAATAAACATCCGACCCGTCCATGTTTACGAATAAGCTGGTTAAACACCAGACTCTTTATGTTGCTTTAATGTTTACTATTTTCCTACCATCTATTGTACGCGTTTATAATAATGTTGTTATGTAATGTAATATTTTTATATGTTTAATGAAATAAACCAATATTATAACAAATGTTTTGTTTTTTATTGAGCTTCCATTCGAATAAACAAAAAAGCTATTAATAAGTTTTTAACGCATTATAAGGTTAATATATTTGTGAATGTTAAAAACAAATCGGGAACCGTAGTTCTAACATTTTGTAAGCACCACCCACGGAAAAATTCGTGGTATTTCGTGGGTATTAAATTACCCACGGAAAAATTCGTGGGTATTAGTGGGTGTTTGAGTTGCCACAGAAATATTCGTGGGTAATCGTGGCAAAATTACCCACGAAAACCCACCATCATTTCGTGGCTACAATTTCACCCACGGATACCCACGAAAACCCACGAATACCCACGAAATACCCACGAATATTTTCGTGGGTAAGCGTTTACTGTTCATAGTGGGTTTTCGCGGGTTTTCGTGGCTTTTGAGCACTACCCACGAATTTTGTCGTGGGTTTTTCGTGGGTATATGCCTTTTTTTTTACTAGTGGTGGTTGTATTGATCTGTGAAATATGTCCGATCTCAATGTCTTGTTGAGGCTGCATCGAAGGAGGAGTTTTGCAGGTCTCTCTTAAGCACTTTACGATGAGGGCGGTGAATATAATACCGCCATATATGGTCCAGTAAAGGGTATGTCTTATCATTATTTTTGGCGATGATTAAAACTCGATTTTGAGTTTAAGAGCTGTTTTGTATATTTATAATGGGGAAATTCCGTAAGGAAGTCACAAGCATTATTTAGGATAAGAATTGATATTCCTTTTTTTTGCGCCAACATAGAGTTAGAATCCTAATCATGTTAAAAACTCTTGAAAAAAAAAATAAATCTTATTATATAAAGCTTGATGCGTCAAACATAATAATTAACACGATCGTGACACGTGTCAATCGATCGATTTAGATTTTGACATGTTTAAATTATTTTTCTAATTAGATAACATATTACAAATTGGATTATATTTTAAAAATTAAAGTAACTAATTGATAAACATGAATGAATACATAAGCAATATTCCAATCTTATCTTATTATATAAAAAGAAGTATGTATTTATGTATTCCAAGAATAAATAAATCCTACTTTAATTTGTAATTGTCATATCCGATACTATGAATTGTGAGCAATATCCTAAACTTATTATATATACAAAAAATATATCTTCATGTATTCAAGAATAAATAAATCCTACTTCAATTTGTAATTATCATATCCGATGCTTAACAACTTTATTTTAAACTTTTGCCAAACTAAAAGATATACATGTGGATTTATACGGTATTCTCATAACTTTTAAATTATGATTTTATCGTATTACATCTGCCTAACTATAGTTTTTTTTCCTTAGATGCAATCAAATATATTAAAGATATGAAAAAAATTCATGTTCGTACGTACAATACATCGACTACATCAACTGTTCGAAGAGTTACTTTGACTTTATTGTTAGAAATGTATGTTCTCATCTGCACAAATATACATATACGATTCTAATTGACTTATTGTTTGTGACATGAAAGTTTGTTTTTTTTCCTTACACCTTTTTCGTTTTTTCTCCCATTACCATAAGCATTAACTAAATAAATTTACAGTTCATGTATATTCCACTGTTACATGTTATAGTTACATGCATATATTATTGTTTCATGATTTTGAATCTATTAGTATTGTTTTCTTTCAATAAATAGTGGAATTGAAATACCAGTAATGACATGGACCGAACAAGCAAAACAATTTGAAGAAAAATATTGTGGCATTAAAAGTGATAACATTGTCTTGATTATGATAAGTGTTTTGATTCAGATGTATGAATGTGCAATTAGTTCATCAGCATTTTCTTCAACTAAATTTTATTTAAATCAAGATTTTGATTTAGTTATTATGTTTCGAAAAAGGTATGTAAATAGTTTTTTTTCCCCTCACAATTTGCTAGATATTTTTGGACAAATACAATTTATTAATTAAATAAATCTATCAAACTAATTTTGTATTGTATTCAATTAATTATGATAGACCATCGTTCAACGACTAACAGCTGGCGGTCTAAAATTCAGCATTCAATTAATGATATTTGGAAAATTTTCTAACATTCTAAACTTCAGTAACTAGAACTTTTTTTTAATTAATTGATTAATTCTTACATGGAGTTTTTATTCAAACCAAAAACGTGCAACGCACCGGTCCTTCTTCTATTATAATATAAAAACGTAACTAATGACATATTTACTGAAAGGTAACAAAGTACAATAAGTTTAGTTCTCCACATATGTAATGTACTATGTACACAAATGTACTAGGGTTTTATTTTCTTGGCAATATTAAGCTCTAGTAAAAAATATAGATCTTGATTGGTATGTAAACAAAATAGTGAGACTCTGTCACTTAATACCAAAAAAGTAGTACCAAATCGAGAATCGAACGGATCATACCCAAATTACCTAAAAGGCTAAAACATAAATTAATAAATGTATTTCAGTTCCGTTTAAATCGAATCACATCAGTATATCCGGACTGAACTACTAAGACGCTTACTTTTTTTTGTTTGTTAACAATATGCAATATACAAACTTAAATCAAATAGTAATACGAACATATAATTTCCGCCATAGCAGTGGTACAAACAATTAGCTTCTATGTCCTGGTTATTAAACACATGGTTATATGTTTCATACCGTAAATTTTGAACACCCCACAATCAAAGCATCCATGTGACGAGATCACTGATCCGTGGATGGGCATTTTAATGACGATGCTTATATTTGATTTTCTTGTGTTTTCATATTAGAATTGCCAAAATACCCTACATTTAGTGACAAAGTGTCCTAATACACCTTTAAGAATTCTTTTCCAAATTACCCTTAATTTAACTAAAAATAATTTAAATTTCAGGTATTTTAAATTATAAAAATTCTAATAATTATAAAAATATTAAGCATAGTACTTTTTGTGAAAACATTTAAAAAAAAAAAATAAACAACATATTTTCTAATGTTATTCTACCAGGCGCATAACGTTAATTCTACCTAATAGTCAATGTTCTACGAAAGCTAGAATCTAAATTCTACCATTTTTCAACTATCTACGACTCGCAATATCTAAATTCTACCATCTTACTACATTCTGCCACGACCGGTTTGCCAATTGTACCACCTCTTTCTACCATTATAACTTCTCTCTGCCGATTGGTAGAACATGCATTCTGCCATGTGGTTAAAACTCCCATAAATATAGGAGTAAATTAAGGATTAAATATTTTATTTCCTAAATTATAATATTATCTAAATATTTTATTTCGTTTATTATTTTAAAATATTTAAAATAAATTATAAATATATTGTAATATATTTATTATTTTTCCGTAATATATTAATTATTTTCTGAATATTAATTATTTTATCATTTTCAATACTTGTAAAAAAGGCAAAAAAAACGAGTAATGGGACTCGAACCCGTGACTTCCGAATAAGTGATAAGGATACGTAACCAGTTAAGCTGCATGTTTTCATTGGACACTCTTGTTATACAAAATTAATATACTAACCATCGTAGAGTATAATTAAAAATTGTAGAACCATGCCTTCGAACTTGCGATAGGGAACTCATGTAGGACAGTCACCACGTGAATACAACCAGTTAAGCTGAAGACGGTATACGTTGACATGTTTACAAACAAAAATTATAAGTTCTTCGTATCTTCTTCTTCGTATCTTCTCTGTTCTTCGGCTCATTAGTTCTGAGCAAAATCACGGCTTCTCTTACCTTCTGTTCTCCACCGCTTTCTCTCAGACGATTAACTGCTTCTGCTATCTTAGGTGTCGGCGGAAGTATTTTGGTCGATAGGTTTCGTCGGAGAAATTAGCATCTCCGTCGTCGTCTCTAGTTTCTCTAGATCGATTCGTTCCTTCTACCTCTGCTTCACTGTCTTCTGATTTCTGATTCCTCAGGTAACTTATTCTCTCAAAATTTGCATGTTCGTGATTTTGATTTTAATGGTACTTCGATTCAAAATTGATGTTGTGTGACTAGAAATCTCTACTTCAGTTCAAATTGGTCTTTATTTTACTTGAAATCAGTTCACTAGAGGTCATATTTAGTCCATTAAACCTTCATATTTGCAAAAAATAAGTTGGTGTTCCATATTTGGTTTTGGTATGTCTTATCATTCTTCTATGTTCTTTTGTTGTTTTGTGTGTGTTTCTTATGATAAACTGTAAACATACATTAATTTCTTTGTTTCTTTGTATTAACAGTGATGGAAGGAGAGCTGCCTAAGAGGATTTTTGGTGAAAACATTGAGCCGGAAGTTGACCAGGTGAACAAGAGTTGTAGGCATTCTATTCTGGCCTTATTAAAGACACAGATGGAGAGTGAATATGAAGAAGTCAAAAGAGATCCTGTGTTTCGACACATAATGGCGCTTAGTGAGAACAATTTGGGATACTCGGTGAGACTCGTACACAGCTTCATGTGTAGGGAGCTTGAGACAAGCAAAAAACATGAGATGTGGTTTGTCTTTGCTAGGAGACCTCTTCGGTTTTCGATGCAGGAGTTTCATGTAGTGACCGGTTTAAAGTACGAGAAGGTGATGATTCTGACTTTGGTAATTATGTTGATGATAATGGTTTCTGGAGTTCAACAAACAAAAATTATAAACTTATGTTGGGAATGATATATTTGCCTATGATCGTTTTTGGTAAATATTTGAAGGATTATATTTCCTTATAATGTGCAACCGTAATAATCAGTGATTTTTCTCCAATATTAGTTTTTGTAAAATATTAGAGTTACCTAAAATCTAGGTGAACATATTACGGTTACCTTAAAAGAATTTTTCTCAATATTGTTTTTAGAAATTTTTGTTTCGCGTAATCTTCTTCCTCTTCATCCCTCTTCATCGATTTCTTCAACCTCAGTAAACAGTCTATCAAATTTTTCCTCTTCATAATCCTACAAAAAAAAATTACTCGTTTTGTCAAATATGGTGCATACGTATGCGACTAGTGGCCAATGGATCTCCAATAACGGCTGGAGCTTTGCTATTGACGAAGAAAAGGGTGGTCGATTACTAGTTTTGGAGTCGACAACAAGTATTGAGGAGTTAAAGAATATGGTGTCCGAGGAGTTCGAAATCGATCAACGACATGTTATGATCGAGTGTAGTTTTCTACCAGAGGATTTGGTTAAGTAAGGGTCTCCTCCTGTCTTCATCACCACGGATCGCCAGGTCAAAAACTTTGCAGCGTACGTTATGAGGAATGCAACGGTTCAGCTTAGTGTGACCTTTAAACCTAGAGTTCATGGTAGCTGCAATAAAGAGCCAACGAAATCAGGAACATTTATTGGTTCTATGGGTGAGAAGAACAAATCGGAAGACTTTGATGATGATGATAGAGATCCTGTCTTACTCCTTGAAAGCGCCGAACAACAAGTTGATAGAATGGATCAACTAGCGTTGGACACAGTTGTGAAGAAAGGTCAACGTTTCGAGACCAAAGGTATGTTGAAATCAGTCATGGAAATGTGTGCAATGAAGCATAACTTTGACTATAAGGTTATTAAATCTGATACCATATGGTGGAATATACGCTGCTCAGACAATATATGTAATTGGCGCGTTCGTGCAGTTAGTGTCGAAGGTTCTGAGGTTTTCAAAATCACGAAGTATGTCTCTAGACATACATGTGCGCCTTCGAATCAAAAGAACGGAGGAAAGACGGCCTCAACAAAAACCATTGCAAAGTTGATAATGCCTAAATATTGGTGTTCCAAAGTAGGACCGTCACCGAATGATGTGATGCAGTGTATGCGGTTAGAGCAAGGAGTCGACATTAGTTATTCTTTAGCATTCGATGTTCGTGAGTTTGCAGTAAATGCAGTTAGAAGTATACCTGAGAAAAGCTATGAAAAAATACCAAAGTACTTGTACATGCTAGAAGCTGCAAATCCTGGTACGCATTATAATTTCGAAACCGAAATTGATGGTAAATTCAAGTACTTATTCCTTGCTTTTGGTCAATCTATAAGAGGGTATCACAACTACATGCGGAAAGTGATTGTTGTTGATGGCACATTTCTTAAGAATAAGTACAAGGGAGTGCTACTTGTTGCTACAACATTGGATGGTAACAATAACTTGTATCCAATCGCATTCGGCATTGTTGATTTAGAGAATGATCTTTCATGGGAGTGGTTTATGAGAGAGTTAAATGTTGTTATTGCGGATGATAACGGTTTGACCTTTGTCTCGGATAGAAGCACTTCCATACGGAAGGCCATTGAAACAGTTTACCCGGAAGCTACACATGGAATTTGCATTCACCATTTACTTAATAATGTTGTCACAAATTATCACGGGAGAAGTGTTTCTGGTTTGGTTGCAGATGCTTCAAAATTTTATAGGCCGGTTGATTTTGAAGCAAAGCTCGAGACTATTTGCAATATTAGTCCAAGGATTGGAGAGTATTTAATCGAAGTTGACGTCAACAAATGGGCTCGTAGTCAATTCCCAGGATTCATGTACGACGTTAGTACTAACAACCCTGCTGAGTCGATAAATTCTGCGTTACGAGCACCTAGAGAGTATCCAGTGATTCCTTTGATGGATAGCATTCGAGAAATGTTAACTAGATGGTTTTGTAAGCGTCGACCAAAGAGCAGAAAACATCAACGTCCTTTAACCATTAAAGTTGAGAAGAAGATAGCGAGAAGGATTAAGAAGGCCGAAACATTCGGCGTTTATAAGATTAATGATGATCGTTTTCATGTTGTAGGCGATTCCATAGACTGTCTTGTTGATCTGAAGGAGAGAACATGTACATGTGCAAAATACGACTTGATGAAAATTCCTTGCAGACACGCCATGAAAGCAGGATTATCCGTTGGAAGAGATGCACATTCTATGACCGATGAAAAGTACACGACCGTTACTTGGCGAGCAGCTTATGCAGAATCTGTTAATCCAATTTTTGTTCCTGAGGATTCGTGGCGTGTTCCTCCGAATGTTGAAACTGTCCAAGTTTATCCACCTGAATCACGAAGACAGGCGGGAAGGCGAAGGAAACGAAGATACGAATTTGTTGAAGACAAGATACGAACGTCCAAAGGAGCAAAAAAAGCAAAGACATACAATTGCAGCCGTTGTCATCATCCAGGACACAACATGCAGACATGTGATATGCCGATTTGAACAAGCTTCCCTTTGAATTGCTTTTGATTTTATTACAAACTACTCTGGCTTTCGTAGCTTCATTGAGACTCCAATACTATTGTTTTACTATGGTTTGTTGCTTTTGGTTGGATATTGGTTTTCTTATGCTAGTTATTGTTCTTTACTCTTGGTTTTGTTAGCTTTCATACTTGTTCCGTACATTTTGATTTGTCTAAAGTCCTTTACTGTATAAAGAACAAAACCAATGAAAAGAAGTACATTAACCAATCAAAAGTAGTACATGAACCAATGCCATAAGCAATGTTATTTCAACTTAAACGAACAAAACAATAAAAGCAGAGAAATTGCAAACAAATGTTGATTCTACAAGAAACGACATGCCCAGTAAAAACTACCGAGAACAGCAAAGCATACCACAATTTTCTTTAGTCTTGCCTTCATGTTCTCAACTTCAGACTCTAGCTTCTTTGTTTTTTGAGTAAATTGTTCTTGTGTAACCATCATATGCTTCTGCCAATGTAATATTCTTCCAATGTCATCAACAATCTTTTCCTGGTTCTCTGATAAGACATCATACTCTTCCAACTGAGACTCTTTTGCCCACTTAAAAACATGGTCGAAAGACTTGTCCTTTGCCACAATGCATCGGTAAAACTCCCGATCTGGATTCCTGGCTGTTGTTGACTTGAGGATCGTAGTCGGATGTCCGCAGGTACAACGCCTTAGAATACCCCTAACGTAGCTACTACGACTTGAACCTGATGATAAATAACTCATGTCTACGAACAAAGACAAACAAATTCAAAACGGAAGTGAAAATCACGAAACGAATCGAATTGCCTAAAACATTTTAATAGATTATTGTACTAGTATCTAGCAATCACGATCACCAATGTTTCAATCGCCTTATTTTTCTCACAAAACTCCAACTTCTCCTAATATTCCGAAATTCCAATTTAAATCTAAGTTTCTTATATCAACCAAATTAGCCATAGGATATGTGCGAAATCATCCTACCACAAAAAGCTGAGAATTCAAACGACAATGAATCAACACATCCCAATTTGAAAATTTTACCATACTTGACGAACAAGAAAAGTAGATATAGAGATAGATACCTTTGTCGATTGAGAAATTAAGTGATTGAATCTGAAGAGGAGTGAGATTTTGTGTGAAATAGACCCCAAAAATTGTTCAATTTCGATAAGAACTGAAGAAGTTAGGGTTTTTGGAAAAATCTCTCAAAAACGTTTTATAGGAAGAAGGAGAAATCGTGTTTGGATCCTCAAAATCAGAATTAGGAGTTGATATCTTGTTTTCCCGGTTCTATTTAAGTGGTCCTAGACCGGTACACCGGTTCAAACCAAACCAATTGATTAAAATGTTCTATATCAACACGTTTTGGCTTTTAGAAACACGAGAAAATGATGAAACATTTCATACTTACCCAAACCCCAAACCCCAAAACTCTAAAAATAGTAAGTTCCATCATTTTTTTCTTTTTTTAGAAATTATAAACCTAAGTATCATGTTTTCATACTTACCCAAACCTCAAACCCCAAAACTCTAAAAATAGTAACTTCCATTATTTTTTTCTTTTTTTAGAAATTATAAACCTAAGTATCATGTTTTCATACTTACCCAAACCCCAAACCCCAAAACTCTAAAAATAGTAACTTCCATCATTTTTTTTGTTTTTTTAGAAATTATAAACCTAAGTATCATGTTTTCATACTTACCCAAATCCCAAACCCCAAAACTCTAAAAATAGTAACTTCCACGTTTTTTTCGTTTTTTAGAATTTATAAACCTAAGTATCATGTTTTCATACTTACCCACACCCCAAACCCCAAAACTCTAAAAATAGTAACTTCCACGTTTTTTTCTTTTTTTAGAATTTATAAACCTAAGTATCATGTTTTCATACTTACCCACACCCCAAACCCCAAAACTCTAAAAATAGTAACTTCCACGTTTTTTTCGTTTTTTAGAATTTATAAACCTAAGTATCATGTTTTCATACTTACCCACACCCCAAACCCCAAAACTCTAAAAATAGTAACTTCCACGTTTTTTTCTTTTTTTAGAATTTATAAACATAAGTATCATGGTTTCATACTTACCCAAACCCCAAACCCCAAAACTCTAAAAATAGTAACTTCCACGTTTTTTAAATAAAAATGTGCCAACTAGGCCTCGAACCTATGTGGTGTGACTAAACAGTCTGCAATGTGTAGAGAGTGTGACCAATTATGCAGTGTGTTATTAGATGTTCAATGGTATTTTGAAAATGTTAAACACTCTAAAACGGCCCATTTTGATAAAGACAGCCCATTTTGTAAATGAAAAACGACCAAAATGTTTATCATCTTGGCTTCGAACCGAAGACAATGATATTGATGTTGTGTGTATGTAACCGGTGTGCTATGTATAATGATATGTTTGATCTCTTTTTTTTAACCAATATATACGTAATAGAAGATTATTCAGTTTGAGCAAAAAGGAACACAAGTACTGTTCATTTCTCACCCTTAAAGGAACACAAATGTCATACGATTCAAAGTGAACAACAATTCTAATCATAAAAAACTGTTTTCAAATAAAACACAAACTTCAGTTTACATCATTCAAATACTGAAACCATGGAAATCCTATAAAAAAGAGAAAGCTAAATCAGTCTAACTCCACAACTGTACCATCAGTACGCGGAGTAGGCGGCACATACTTCGACATACGCTGAAGAAATACAGGATCATGTGCTGCTATAAACAGATCAACCGCAAGCTTAAATCGAGCAAATGAAATGTTTTCATCATTAAGCAAAGAGAACTTTAATCCAAGCACGTGACACTCGATATACTTCAAAGCATACGGGCCGCAATGAGACTGATTCCTATTCAGTCCCGCAAGCATTTTTTCCAGCTTCAGTGTATATTTCTCGAGCTTGATATCATTGCTAGTTTCTGGTGACTGAATAGCTTTAACAATGCGCGGGATCATGGTTTTGATTGCGTCTATATCCCTGAAACGACTCCCATTATCACAATCAAAAAGTGTAACATCCATGTCTTTGAAGTTGATGCACAATGATACCCAATGAACACCACGAACATTGAAGGGTAAGTATATACGATCCACGTCGACACCCCATACTTTTTTGGTCCTTCCGTGTGCTGGTAATTCACCTCTTCCATAATCTAATAGCACGTCACTCAACTTATACTTTTCCTTCTCGGCACGGAATTTTTTGAATTCACTGATGAGATGGCTGGACAAGTTGCAGCTCATAAAACCACAACGGTCTACTCCAGGTACGTTCCAACGTCCTAAAGATGTCTTCTCGCTAAAATAGTACATGACCGCATCCATATCCTGTAAACATGACATTTAATTACAATCTACACATTTCAGAATAATTTACAAACTTGTAAGTTATGTTTGACTAACCATTGTTAGCAGCCATTCCTTTGATTTAATAAACCTGTTTGCTACCTCATAATTGAAAGTCGTTGGACCCATATAGATAATAGGGTTACTGCAAAGTAATGTCAAAGTTAGATTATTAACCAATTATCCAAATACAAATGCAAAAACATAAACTATTAGACTTACTTTAAACCGCGTCCCCACTCTAATAAAGCATCACAATCTTTGTCTTCACTGAAGACCAGAGGAGCATCAGCTGCATCGTAGGATTCATCGTCAATATCTTTCAGAACTAACTTCTTCCATTCTTGTCGATCCTTTGATGAAACCGGTGCGTTACCGAATCCGTTAACTACTGGTTGTTCTGAGAGATTGGTAGTGTTAACAACAGAAGACTGACTTGAACCGACATCATAAAGATTTTCAAACATATCGTCAAAGTCTGTCGACGTGTCAACTTTGTTCACCTGCTAGTGAAATGAAAAACAAACAATTATATAACCAAAGCAACACCAAGTACAATACAAACAAAGTTTACATAGTTATGCAATTAAGCATGTTACAAATACAAACACAAGATACATATTACTTCACAAATTTAAATCCAGTTTTACAAAGGTACTTGTTACAGCCTTACAAGTTCAAACCCAACAAACATTAAGGTGAAAATCAAAAGACAGATTTAAAGGTTGTTGTTCTCAGTTACCTTTTTAGTTTTCCTCAGAGATTGCCTTCTTGCACTTGTAGTAGCTGCTTTCGTGGTTGTTGAAGCTGCTTTTGTGGTTATACCTGGTGCTTTAGTGGTTGCATTGGCTCCTTTAGTGAATGCAAAAGCTGCTCCACAGCTTGTACCTGGTGCTTTAGTGGTTGTAGAGGGTTGTCCTCTGTTTACAGCCATCTTAGAAGTAGTGACCGCATCTCTAAGATCTCTTAACTCTGTATCAACTACACTTAATCGAGATGCAACTTCTGTCTCAATCTTCCTAATATTTTCCTCCATAGACCTGAAAGAAGTATCTATCAAGTCTTTGAAGAAGCTCTTCATCTCATCATACATAGTAGCCTCTTTTCCCCCTGACCGTTCACACAAGACCTTATGCTTTCTTTCCTCTACCCCATAGTCACGAACTTTGTTCTTACCCTTTCTAGCAGTAGAGACAGAACTGACAGCCGGTTTAGGAGTAAGAACATCATCACCCTCAGAGACAGTCTCATCATCTATAATATCTTGAGGCACACGAGTCTGGTTTCCCACAATAACTTGCCACACATGGTTACTCCAAAAATTTTCGATATTGAGCAGTTGATAAATGAATTCAATACGTTCGTCTCTCCTTTCACCTTTCCTCATATACTCTTCAGCATGAACTATGTCGTTATTTCCTTTCCAAGATATGAATGGATACCACAAAGCCTGCAAGGAAGATGGAAATAAAATGTTAGTCTATACACACAATAGCAAACTTAAAAACTAAAGCATAAAGAAGGATATTTTACTCACCTGTTCTGCAAAATTATTCTTAAGCGTTCTGATTTCATGATACTTAAGTGCACAGTAACCTTTCCAGTTTGAACATCTAGGAAACACAATCCGATTCTCTATTATCTTCTGTCCCATCATTCTCCCAAAATCAGGAATTGCCTCCATAATCCAGATTTGAAAAGCATAAATGAAATCATGCAAATGATAGTTTAAAGGCCGACTCAGTTTGGGTTTAACAGCCTTCATCTCTCTTAGCAAATGGTCATATGAATCAAGACCCCAATGATACGCTCGTAACTTATCAAGATTCATAACCAATTCAATGTATTTGCGTGGTATAGCAGTTTTCTCATCCATTGCCAGTATCACACCACCAATAACACACAAATACACCAACCGCAATCTATCCTGACGCGTCCACTGATCACATTGAAAAATATGCGTCGACCTTATTTTTTTAATACAAATTGATACGCGGTCTTTCTCTAGCAATGAACTCCAGAAACCATTATCATCAACATAATTACCAAAGTCAGAATCATCACCTTTCTCGTACTTTAAACCGGTCACTGCATGAAACTCCTGCATCGAAAACCGAAGAGGTCTCCTAGCAAAGACAAACCACATCTCATGTTTTTTGCTTGTCTCAAGCTCCCTACACATGAAGCTGTGTACGAGTCTCGCCGAGTATCCCAAATTGTTCTCACTAAGCGCCATTATGTGTCGAAACACAAGATCTCTTTTGACTTCTTCATATTCACTCTCCATCTGTGTCTTTAATAAGGCCAGAATAAAATGCCTACAACTCTTGTTCACCTGGTCAACTTCCGGCTCAATGTTTTCACCAAAAATCTTCTTAGGCAGCTCTCCTTCCATCACTGTTAATACAAAGAAACAAAGAAATTAATGTATGTTTACAGTTTATCAGAAGAAACACACACAAAACAACAAGAGAACATAGAAGGAACAAAGAAGATACGAAGAAGAAGATGATATACAGAAAAGATACAAAAACGAAGAAGACGTTTTTTATTAAAGTAATAACCGTATTGTTTGCAGATTTTTTAATATTTTTTACTATGAAATATATATTAATTGGAATTAGATTTACTTAATATTCTGTTTCTTAATTTAATTTCGTATTATTAATAAATAAACAAAAATAACTCATATTAAAGGTTAAAATTGGAGTTTACAATTTGGAAAATACTAATGGAACTTAATTGGGAAGAAAAAGTATTAGTGGGACATTTTACCACTAAATGTGGCTTGATTTAGCAATTTTCTCTATTATTTATAGCACCGACGATTCAAGAATTGGCTGATTTTTTTAAAAGGATTTAATCATCTACGAGCCCGATTGGTAACAGAAACAATAACAACATAATCACAATATATGGTTATTATCTACTTAACTAGTTTTTTGAAAATGTTTGTTCAGATAGGTAATTGACTAATCTGTATAACTGAATCAAAATTTAAATTTAAATTCTTAAACATGAATAATTTATTACACAACTTCAACCACTTCACCTTCTTTACAAACTGCAACACTAATCTCCAAAGTATTATTCTTCTTTGATTTCAGCCTGCAACAATTTCTTCTAGGAGACTGCACCCCATAATGAAAAAACAAAACAAATTATAGTCAACATTTATTTAACCATCTAAATAAATATTTAATAAGAACATGACTATAACAACTATATAAATAAATGTTGACTTACTCTTTCCCAAAGGTGAGGGTCCGGTTTCTTGTAAACAATAACCGTCCTAATTAGATGACCGGGATTAGCCATCTTCCACCGACACTCCGGTTGAGCCACATTGTGGCTTTCATAACGGCTCACCGTCATATTTGTCGTTGGATGAACTCCCGCAGTTGTCATATAGTACACAAACGGTTTCTGGCACGGATGACGACTCACCGGTCGGGTATTGAAGGCGTACGCCGTGTAATCGGCTCGCCGATACCTGTAAAACAAAACAAAACAATACAATGTTAAATGATATCTAGATTTTTGGTTTGATTAATGTAATTTACTAATGTGTTCTTTAAATGTTATGCATCACCAATTTAAAAAGGTTCTTGAAGGCATTTCGATCTCTCGAGCGGAGAAAGTTCCGCGGAAAATCTGAACCGCAAATCCCCAAGAGATAGAAACAGTCCATTTCCGGCGTTTGTCGTAACATATCGACTGTTGCATAAGTCCGGCCGAGTCTAGCTTAGCTGGTACTTGTAGACGCTTCAAAGCGTCAACACGTGTCACATTCGGGAAAATTGGTTCGACCACATCGAGATGGTGAAGTGTAACCAATGGAGCCACCGGGTGCGCCGCTAGTAGACCGAAGAGATTGCCGTAAACATCATACTGGAAAAAAAAACACAGAGGTGATAGATTTGGAGGAAACCTAGTAGTGAATGGTTTCTCCCAGATTTATTCATTAGCCAATAGGCTTATTTATACAAAGATCATAACTTGTCTAACAAGTTCTTTTACATATTTGATAATAGGAAATCTACTTATTTAACACAATAGAATATACACAAATATATTTAACTTTTCTAAATATAATTCTCGAGATCTCCTAACAAGAGGGAAACAATTCAAATCAAACGGTTCAAATTTTGATTTGACAACAATTACTAAACCGACCGGTTAGGTAAAGGTAGGTAACCGACGATTGGTTGTTTTCACGCGAGAGGCACGCGCCGTCAAATGCGTGACAGCTTTTAAGAAGCTGTTTGACATTGTGACGACGTGTACCTTACTCCGGTAACAATAACGTACGGACAAATTTGGGTCCAGTGACATGGCATTAAAATCATATACTAATGAATTTAATTACGGTCGAATTTTACATGTGTCAAACCAATACTGTGAAAGTTTATGTAAAAAAGTCCAAAAAGCTTAAATTTATAATCTCGATTATCTATTTAATGCTCATTAACTACACATTTATCAAAACTTTTACAGTCCTATTAAATGCTGATGATCAATAAATCTAGTTGTAGTTAAAACGACCCGTTAATTAACCAACTGTAACTAGACACAAAGAGATTAATCAATCAACATATTTATTAGTCATAAATAAAAGAAAATTTACCTTTCTCTCTTTGACTAAAAAAAAATCTTATTATGGAATTTTCTAATTAAAATTAACCAAATACTCCTATATTTTCTAATTAAATTTAACATTTAATTACTATAGTTAATTTACCTACTAATTATTGAGTACTAATTTATACTTAAACATGCATTTGTTAAAAAAAAATTAATTTGATTAAATTTAACATTTAATTACTATAGGTAATTATGGAGTACTAATTTATACTTAAACATGCAAAATTTTTTAATTTGATTAAATTTAACATTTAATTACTATAGTTAATTTACCTACTAATTATTAACAAAAATTACCTGCTAATTAACCAACTGAAACTATATTTTTACATTTAATTACTATAGTTAATTTACCTACTAATTGTTGACAAAAATTACCTGCTAATTAACCAACTGAAACTAGATTCGCATTAATCAATCAAAATATTAATTAGGTATATATTCAAAAGAATTACCACTGACCTGGTGAAAACCGAGTTCTTTAGTGAGTGGAACACCGAGTTCAGCCATGCAAGCTTGCATCCGATCATCGGAACCATACAACGCCGGATATCTTTTTATACACCGATCTTGCATTTTACTCAAAGCCACCGCTAATGGATAACTCACGGCGAATCCTCCTCCTCCATAAGCCATTCCGTACGAAAAATAAATGTTCTGCAAATGACTCTCCGACAAACTTCCGATGTAATACATCTGATTATGGTCGTATTTCTTCAACACTCTAATTAAATTCTCCGGTACGAAAACCGTATCATCGTCTCCCATTACGAACCATCTCACATCTTTGAGCCCTAATTTCAACGTCTCGGTGACGATACGTGAGATTCGAATCGCAGATCTGTGTCCTTGTTTGTTTTTATAAGGAAATTTCGATGTATCGCCGGAGATTTTAACCGGAGGTAGGTTGATTTCGTCGGTTTCTTCTTCCTTAACCGGTTTCTCTAACCAGACGTAACCACGCATTTGGTCCGGTTTATACCAGATTTTGATATACTCTTTCCTCTGTTTCCATAACCTCGCCGACGCAGCGATTCCGAAAACCACGTGGCGGAGATCTGTTTCCGGCGGCGGAGGTGGCGGCGGAGACGAAGATGTGTAAGAATCGATAACGGCCGTTTGATTTGACTGGAAGAGAATCAACGGCTGTGATGAGTTTACAATGTCGTTTAAACGGCGAACAACGTCGGAGAAAGGCTCCACGTGACAGGCACGTGAGTTTGAGATGAACTTTAGTGTGTAGACGACGTAAGTGGCCGAGACTAGGAGGAGCAACACCATTAGTTTCGAACCGGGTCGGGTCGGTGAACCGGATCCGGATAAACTCCGTTCCCACATTACCTTCTCGTTATTCAACTTCATCTCTACAAGAAACTAAATTTACAGGGGAAAAATAGAAAAAATTCAATCAAAAATCATTGCTTTCTAATTGGGTAAAAAATCGTTGGTGATAAATTTTTGATTGAGAGGAAAAAAAATATATTAATGGGTTTATGGAGAAAGTAAGATTGAAGAGATAGAAGAACATGCAATGGCTCTGTTCTGATGTTCTGAAAGAATACAAAGAGACATCTTATCGTGAAAGAGACGCATTTATTTGGTTTTTATATTATATTGAAAAAGTACTTTTAATTAGGAAAAAAAAATCTAAATCGTTGAAAAAGTGTTTTGTGTTGATGTGATAAAAGGTTAGATAATAATTAAATAGCTAATTACTGCTTTTAGATTTTGATCTTGTAACTATCAGTCAAGTAATTAACAAAAAGTTTTGTGATATTATTATAATATTTAGCTGTTTAGCTATATGTCTATATGTGTACCATCGATTATTTTTTGTAATTTACTGTAATTATTTAAATTAATCATATTGCCTACGTAGATTTAGTGGGAGACAATTTGTACTGTATAAAAGTAATATTTTATGTTTTACTATGATAGCGATTGTTTAGTACTTTATGGACACGTGTATGGATCGTAGTGGAAAATATGTGTCGGTAGAAGTAGAACTTTGGAGAGGGGAGCTAGTATTTTTATTTTAATATAGGGGTTGATTTCAAATAAAGTTGAAGTTTTGGGTCAATTGAATGAAATAATAAATTATGGGTGTTGTTGCAGGCTTCGAGACAATTTATCACATCCATGATACTACTCTTATGGAGTCTCTGAGTTCAACAGAGTGTTTAAGATTTGTACCTTTCTTTTGCCTATCCTTTTGTGGAAACAACACATAATCAATGGGTTTTGTTTTATATTTTCACTGAAAGTCCTAAAATATATTTTCTCTTTTTAATCAGACTCTAACATAGAGTTTGAAATCGAATTTGATGATTGGATATGTCTACTTATCTTATCAAAAAAAAAAAGGCTATGCCTACTTATCAATGTATCAACGCTTATGGTCAACCTATTTCTGATAAACTAGATCATGATTAGTTCAATGCGCGAATTTTTATTAACAAAATATATATATAATACTTTTTATGTATTTTTTTAATCACTTCACCGTAGGATTTAGTTTGGATTTATATGCGATGGTTTTGTCGGTCTAGTATTAACAAACCAAGTTGAGCTTTGCTTCCTTCAGTTCGTTTATTTCATGTTTAATTTCAATTTAAATATGTTTAAATGTGATAAAAGAAATATTTAGCATGTGGTATAAGGTTTAAATATGATATTGTACAAATTTTTAGACAATGTGGTGAAGGATACAAGGAACTAGTCTTGAGAACTGGAAAAAGAAAATGGGAAATAGAGAGGAGAAATGTGGACAAATAGAAAAAAAAAATGAAGGAAATAGAAGTCGAGTCAAGTTTGGTTTGGCCACAACTCTCTTCTTTTTCCCTTCGCCATGTGGTCTAAGGTTTAAACATGATGTTGTATGTGGCCTAAAGAAATAAAATGACAATTTCACGAGCATAGATAAAGGAATTTAACGACATGGGAAGCATCATGACAAACATTAGCCAATTAAAACCAAGGTTTTGAACTTGGTTTGAATTTGGTATGGTTCAACCGACCATTTGGAACAAATGTTGATCAATCATTCATGTGTGTTCTTTCGGGATCCATTTCAATAACACTGGTTCACATACTTGACTAGGATAAGCCATTCCATTAGATCGACCATATGGAGATTTTTTTTTTTGAATTGAATGTAAAATTTATTCAAACAAAAAAAAACGGTTTTACAAAAAGTATGACTTTTATCGAAGTGGTAAAATCATTAGTTTTAATAAAAAGCTAAAACGAAGGAGTGAATTGTGTCATCGAGTTCCAAACCAAGTCACCAAACCATTTGCATATTTTTCATAATCCCGGAGAGAAGATAACCGATTTCGAACTTGTTTGTCTATGTATTGAATTAACCGTGAGGTGGGAGTGGGCAATTCACCATGTCTTCGACCATTCCTTTCTCGCAAAATCAAATACACCGTTGTCTGGAAGACATATTTGAGAATAAAACCGGAGATGAATTGATATAAAGCATTTTTGGCGCATTCTAACCTTTGTTTTATAGGGTTTTATCGAGTCTTTCTTTCTCTTTTGAGTTATTTTAGGTCTAAAGGAGGCTTGGAAACATGAATTTGAGTTATTGGGGGTCATTGGAGCAAACAGGACGAATCTGGAGAAAAATGGCGTTTTTCATAACCGAGCACCTGCTCGGTTTGGAGCGAGCACCTGCTCGGTTTAGAGCGAGCACCTGCTCGCCCGAAGACTCAAAGTTTTGAAGCTCCCTGGAAACCGGACCGGTCGATCCAACCACAGGACCGACCGGTCCACATCCAAAGACTCGAAAATCTGAAGCTCCCTGGAAACAGGACCGGTCGATCTGCATAAGGGACCGACCGGTCGGTCACCCAGATCCGATTTTAACCTACTTTTATTGATAAATAAGAGGTAGCTGTGCGAGCTGGAATTTCACACAATAGAATTTGTGAAGATTCAATGTAAAAAGAGCTTCTTTAGGGTTTCAAACACTCAGATAGATTACGAATTAGGGTTCTTGAACTGTTCTTATTTATTAGCTGAGAGCTGTTTTTGTCTTATTCAGTTCAGAATTTTTGGGTCCTCAATTATGAGGGGGTACATGCTTATTTATAGAAAAAATAGGTCGGTTGGGACAAATAGCGTTGGGCCTTTATCTTATGGGCTTTGACTGGTGGGCCGGTTTGTAGTAAACCTTCGGTTCTACCACCGGTTAACCGAATCCTCGGAATTGCCGGTTTAACGTAAATTTTGTCGGTTTAGGCTATCGATTCTTCTAGGGGAGATTTGACCCCTACAGTTAGCCCCCCAGTTCAACAGTTTTATTAATAAAAGTGTTGAAGTAAGGGCGTCCAAATAAAGAGTCGATCTCCGTTAGATTGTTAACGTGTTGACGACGGTCCGATTATCACGGTTAAACCCATGTTGATGAAGATTGATATCGAGAGATGATGCCGAGCCCAGATGACGCGATTGTACCCAATTCGGCGAGCTGGCCGACACGACGTTATCAGCGAATCGATTTTGATCTTGCGAAGTCGCGAACTGATCAGGGTCAAAATCTGCGAGCCGCTCGAAGATGCGAGGCGACGAGATGAACATGAGACGAAGTCGCGAGCTGATCGCGCTCGTAATCCGCGAGCAGCTCGCGCTTTGAAGATGCGAGATGACGAGACAAATCAAAGATGAAGTCGCGAGCTGATCGCGCTCGTAATCCGCGAGTTGCTTGAAGATGCGAGATGACGAGACGAAGTCGCGAGCTGATCGCGCTCTTAATCCGCGAGCTGCTTGAAGATGCAAGATGACGAGACAAATCAGAGCTGCAGTCGCGAGCCAAACTGGGTATACAAAGTCGCGGGGTGACCTCGAGAGATTGATTGCGAGATGGAGAGGCGAAATCATGCACTGATTTTTGCGAGATGACTTGATGAAAACCGTGAGGTCTTGATAAAAACTGCAAAGCTCTGCGAAGACTGCAAATTGATTTGATGAAGAGAGCTGCGAGGCCGCGAGCTGATTCGATGAAGTCAGCGAGGTTGCGAACTGATTTGATGAAGAGAGCTGCGAGGCCGCGAGCTGATTCGATGAAGTCAGCGAGGTTGCGAACTGATTTTGATGAAGAGAGCTGCGAGGCCATGGCAATCCCTGAGAATCGAGGTCTTGAGAGCGCGAAGCTCTGAAGTCGCGAATTAACTTAAAGGTGAGCTCGCGGGGTCGCGTTTCGAGCTAATTCAAAACCGCGGGATCACAAGTTGGTGTAAACCTCCTTGAAACCGTGATCTTCTAAGCCCAGATCTTCGGCCCATTTTAAAATGAGGCCCACCTCAAAACTTGATCCGCAACATGCCTATATAAAGAGCGATGATCCTCATATATCTCTCATAATTTCCATTTCTCCAAAACAGGTACTCTTTCTCCCTTTTCTCTCGTTTTTCCTTTCAAACTTTTGCTAGGGTTTTAGCCGTCCCATCACTTCGCCGCCGCCGTGTTCTTGTGAGGAAAACTGAAAAATCCCCTTTTTGATCCGAAAAATCATGTCGTCAACGAATTCAATCGTATCTGCGAGATCTGCCGAGCTCCCCGAGAGGGAAAGATTGATCTGGAAGTATTCCAACAATAGCGAGTTGCCAGCTGACGTGAGTTCAAGTTGCGGCCAGTTCCGTGGTCAAGAGGAAGAGAGTACTTCTGGCTGAGAGGACCGAGCTAGAAGTAATTCTCCCCTTGCCGACTTGTTCTCCTATCCCACCCCCATCTTAAGGCAAAGTCGCGAGACGAGGGGGACTGTTTCACCGACGCGAGCTCCATGAACGGACTTCCAAGAGGGAGTTGGCACCTTGCGACCTTCGTAGATTGGCGAGATTCCTGCTGCTAATGAGCAAAGGTTAGTTGTTGAAATTCCACATCTTCGTGACGAGTCGCTCAGTCTTGCCGAGCCGCCTTTCCAAGTAAAAATTGAAGAACGCAACTGGGCATACAACCCTCTCGTAGAAGCAGAAATATTGGAGGCTTGGATTGGATCCGGAGTAAACAAAGTCAAGAAAACGAAGTCGAGGCAAAAAAAACGCCCACCTTCAGGCTCTTCATGGTGTGACGAGGATTCCCTGGCAACCCTTCGCCTAGAATGCGGAATCCCCGATGCGGTCGAGATGATTGTGCCATCCATTGGGCAGCGAGAAGACAACCCACCTGCCGGCGCATTCACTGCGTATGAATGCTGGTTTAGGGATTGTTACCTTACACTCCATATTCCAGTGACGATTCTGCGGTATATGTGGGTTCATCGCATTGCGCTCGCGCAGATCAATACAAGAGGAATTTCTGAACTGGTCAGACTTCTGACGCGAGCTGCCGAATGTGGCGAGCTAATCGGAGTCCGTCATCTTTATAATTTTCTCGAATTTCGTAAGAACGCCGACTCGAGAGGCAAGAAGTTATATAATCTGGCGAGCCGCTCCTAGTATAAGATTATTGATGACTTTCCAAGCAAAGACCATAATTGGGGATAATTCTTTTTCTTTGTGCCGATATCGGCCGCGTCTGTTGAAGAAGAACACCCAGCGGTAGCGAAGTGGGGAACTCTTGGTAGAATTCCTTAAAGTTATCGCGCGAACTGCCTCCTTTATATGCTTTATCTTAACTTGTTGTACAGTTGTTTTCACAGCTCGCAGAGCGTTAGGCACTCCCGTCCCTGGAATCGGTGACCTGTTCAACAAGCTTAAGGCTCGGAAGTATTTTTGGATCCGCCACTTCCATCTTCAGAGAGTTATTCGAGCTCGCAAGTCTGCTCTAAATGACGAGGAAGATTATCTTTATCAAAGTGAGTCTGAAGATCTCGACATCATGCCGAACCGACCCACATTCCGTGATATCGCAGAGAAGACGGCCGCAAAGTCCAAGAAAAAGATCGATCCAAATGCAGCTACTCTTGTCGCCGAAACATCGGAACGAAGTGTAGCCAAGGAAAATGCTCTTGCTGCAAAGAATGACGAAGCAGCAGTTGTAGATGCGAGTGGTCCTTTGGCCGTCATTCCTTCGCAGACAATTACCATTACTGACGAGCCCATCGAGTCCGAGAACCAGCTGATTTGGAAACGAAAACACTCCGCCTCCGACAAAGGCAAAGGCAAAGCTGACGATGCGAAGAAAACTCGTCGAGAGCTGCCGACTCTGCGCTTAGACAAGCCCATTCCTCCAGGTCCACGATCTAGAAGGTCCGTCGAACTCTATGATGATCCGTCTGCCGCGGCCGCCTTAATGGCTAAGATCACATACCCTGGCGACAATATCCCAATCCCGGAAATTTTGATAAAGAGCGAGCTCTACAAGGAATTCACGTATCGCCAGGCCAAGGTAAATTCCCATTATTCTATCTGTTCCGTCTTGCTTCCTTCCTCATACTTCGACCCTTCTACAGGCTGTCGCTTATTACAACAGAACGATCATAGCGTATGATCAGAAGGCGAGGTCTAGGCAGGCCTTTATCGACGAGGCCAGGAGGAAGGAAGAAGCCGAAAAGAAGCAAGTCTCAGATAAAATGAACGTACTCACTGCCGAGCGCGACGCGTATAGGAAGAGCTCTGACGACTTGGTCAAGCATCTTCAAAGAGTTGGTCTTGAAAAGAAGAAGGAAGAGGAGAAAATTGCCGAACTGGAGGCAAAGTTGTCGGCTCTGAACTCGAATCGCGAGAGAGATCTTGAGGCGGCTGCATCATCTGCGAGGCAAACCATGGTTTCCGAGGTTCAAGCTCAACTGAACCGTTCTAACGAGTTGTTTTGTCGAATGATGAAAAAGCCGATTAGGAATATGGTGCATCTTTCGCAAGCGGACTCTAACCTCCAACTCCTTGACGATATGGAAAACGCTGATACCGAGGAACCCTTCGATCCCAAAGCCGAACGTGCTTTTCTAGTCGAGAATAAGGCAAAGCTGGGCTCTGCCTATGATGTCTTTGATGAGATAGTTGCCGAGTTGAGGAAGACGCTAGGTATGAATTATGTGGTTCCCATTAATGTAAGGGATATAGTTGTTTCTCCGCGAGTCCAGATCGTTGCTAAGTCTGTTGGTGTTAATGTAGCTTTTAGATCCAACGACGGTTCGCTGGGCATGCATTTGGCAGGTGCTAGGGAAGAGCTGAGTGATAGCGGGTCGGCTGAGATTAATAAGACTGCTGATCCTGACAAAGTTACATCAACTGAACCTCTGCACGAGCCGGCTCCTTCTGAACAGGATCCCAAGACTTGCGAGGTGGCGGGTTCGGCTGCAACTGTTGCTCCTGCCGAAGACAAAAGGGTTGAAGAAGGCGAGTTGGTCGCCTAATCCAAATTGTGTTTAAGGTTTTTAAGACTTGTTTTTGTTTTGCCTAAGGTTTTAAGACTTTTTATCGTTTCGCTGCCTGGACGGCTTTATCCAACTTGTGACATTTTAATTGCCTTGTTGTTTGAAACCAAATTTTAATGAATGCCTTCACAAATTTGTATTTCAAGCGAGTTTTTAATCGCTTTAGGATTCGCCATTTTTGGCGAGGCCTGTTAGAGTTCGTTACTTGGAACAAATTTTGGTGCCGACGAGTTCCACAGAATCTCCGACCCGATTATAATCTCTGACCCGATTATATTTGCCAAGTTCGACCAGTGTTAAGTATAACTGGGTTTTACGAGACAAACATCTTGGTTTACAAACATATTCCCGTGAATACACAAGCTCCAGTGATGAACTCTAAATTTATATAACGCGCTTTATCCGTTATGGATGTACAGATAAACTTCGCGATAAAGTGTTATAGATCGCAATTATGGTCAGTAATGACAACGAGTCGACATTGATGTCGCATTTTAGACAATGAAGTCGTTTGCGGATTGTCGCGTTTAGATAGTTAAGTCGTTTGCGGAGTAGCACTATGAGATTAAGCCTCAGATGATATCACTGGTTAAGCAGCACTTGTTCCATGGACTTCCCGCGAAAATTCCGATGGACCATATAGAGAACTTTGAGGAAATTTGCTCCACAACAAGCTCCAATAGAATGAACCCGGATTTCCTGAAATGCAAGCTTTTCCCTTTCTCACTTGCGGATAAAGCTTCTCGCTGGCTCAAGTCGCTACCAGCTGGATCCATCACGAGTTGGCCGCAATGTAGAGCAGCATTCTTGGAACTCTTCTACACCAAAACCATGACCGCGAGTCTAAGGAACAGGATCTCCACGTTCCAACAACATTCAGGAGAGTCCCTTTGTGAGGCATGGGAACGGTTCAAAGAGTACAAAAGGGAATATCCACACCATGGGTTTGCCGATGAGAAATTGCTTAGTATCTTCTATGATGGTGTTGATCGAGACTTTAGGAACACTTTGAATGCTGCGAGTAATGGTGATTTTATGACCAGGACCAAGGAAGAAGCATATAGATTGATAGAGAACTTGGCTGCAAGTTCTAGGAATCGATGCCATGACGATGATGAGCCTATAAATGTCAGCAATGTCGAGTCACAGAAGATTGATGAGCTGACAATGAAAGTCAACCCATTGTTGAAGAGAAATCAGAGAAGTTTCCAGCTTTGTGAGAACAAAGGAGATGAGCAACATGTTGAGGTGAACTATGTGGGTGGAGAAAATGTGAAGAATCAGCGCTTTCAAGCTTATGCATCTAACTCTCAAGACGAACTGAAGTCCCTTATGCAGTTAGTTTTACTCAACCAGCAAAAATCTGCTAACGAGATCAGTGTCAAGGTGGACAGCATGTACGATGATCTCAACAGTAAGATATAAGCTATTTGCACTCGTTTGAAGAAGCTTGATATTCAGGTCCACAAGGAGCACCTGCTCCAGGAGAGAAAAAAGACGAAGGAGTCGCTGGATCATCGCCTGCAGTGCTTCGACCAAATGAGCTTGCTGATAGGGTTAGGTCGCATGTCTACAAACCCCCCATTTCCTTACCCAGTTCCACCACCATTGAGGATATTACCTAAGGTTGAAGATCCTGGAAAATTCTTTGTTCCATGCTCCATTGAAAAAGTTGAATTTGTGTGAATCTCATGTCAAGGGCTATTGCAGAGAAGTTGAAAATTGCTAAGGTAGAACCTAGTCATATGACTCTTAGATTTGTAAACTCTTCCACAACAACATCGTATAACATCATTCACGATTTACCTGTCCGAATAGGGGATTGCCTAGCTCGAACTGATTTTCAGGTTGTAGAGATGAGAGAAGGTTATGATATGTCTCTGCTTCTTGGGAGACCATTCATGGCTACGGTGGGTGCAATCATTGATATGCCTAATAAGCGACTCTCTTTTTCCAAGGTCAACGAAAATGTTTTCTATAGAGCCATTCCCAAAAGAACCACCACTCACGCCTCTTGCATCTCAATAGTAGAAAGAGAAACTTTGTAGGAAATTAAGACGTTATCTTATGATGATATTTGAACTATTTATGTTTAATCTTCTCTCTAGTGACCATTTTTACAGAACATGGGTACAAGGAACAGCTGGAACACGTCAATACATTATCTTCCAGGTTTCAGATTGACCAAAAATTTTCCTCTCGTTACTGGCACTTGATTAGGGAAACGAACCATATTAAGGACTCCTTATTCTTTTAACCACTCTTGTTGTTCCTGAATAGCTAGCTCATTTTTAGCTAGTACCCTCCCTAACCATTACCTCTTTTCAAACTCCTTGCATTCTTGTTACTTCATTGTCACATGTGCAGCATATGCGCAAAAAGGCCGGAGATAATCGAGTCGACACTGCATCTAAATCACTCTTTCTGAAGAATCGAGCACTTGCTCGCAATTTCAGAAGATGATTTTATAAAGAGGAAGGAATAGCAATGATGAGCTCCACTTGGGTACGTACAACACTTCTATTTATCTTCGTGTTTGAGAGACACATACCCGTAATGTAAACCCTCTTCATCATCTAAAAAAAAAAAAAAAAAAAAAAAAAGAAAATCGATGATGAAGAGTGGTTAGTTGTAAAATAGAGAAAAAGTGTCTCTCTGCACAGCAAGTATACCCAAGGTGGATGATTAGCAGAATGAGACGTTAGAGAGTTTTGGGGAAGAAAGAGTGGTTTAGAGAATGTGGATATCAACATACTCATTCTCTCTTGCAATTTTGTGCGATATCCTGCATCCTCCATGAAACATCGGGTAACCCTTAAGCACTCTAAACACCTTGAAATCCACCTCTAAATGGCCTTAAACCCTTAGCGCCGTCTTCTGTAAAAAGGTGCCTTTAGCGAGATCCTCACGCATACTTTGAATGCGTTGAGTTTGTGTTTGGGAAATGGCCTGGTTGAGAAATGTGTTGAGGATGTTTTGGTAAAACTTTGCTATTCGTAATCTGAATTATGTGGTCTGTAGATTGAAGATTTTAAACTCAGTTCACTGAGGATAAAAGATTTCCCGCGTTTTTAAACCTTTCTCCTTCACTTACTTTTGGATTTGTTTGAGGACAAACAAAGATCTAAGTCTGGGGGAATTGATATAATGCGTTTTTGGCGCATTCTAACCTTTGTTTTGTAGAGTTTTATCGAGTCTTTCTTTCTTTTTTTGAGTCATTTTAGGTCTAAAGGAGGCTTAGGAACATGGATTTGAGTTATTGCGGGTCATTGGAGCAAACGGGACGAATCTGGAGAAAAGATAGCATTTTTCATAACCTAGCACCTGCTTGGTTTGGAGCGAGCACCTGCTCGCCCGAGGACTCAAAGTTTTGAAGCTCCCTGGTAACCGGACCGGTCGATCCAACCACAGGACCGACCGGTTCACACCCAAAGACTCAAAGATCTGAAGCTCCCTGAAAACCGGACCGGTCGATCTGCATAAGGGACCGACCGGTCCACACCTGAAGCCCGTAAGCCGACCAAGACCAGACCGACCGGTCGGTCACCCAGATCCAATTTTAACCTACTTTTATTGATAAATAAGAGGTAGCCACCAAAAACAAGGGAGGCGATCCATTCTTTTTACACGACGTTTTTAGACAATTTTCATCCCACTTCTACATTGCTCTTGAGAGACCTCTTTGGAGACTCTTTCTATTATTTTACTTTTGGATTTGCTTGCAAATTTGGGAATTCATTCCACAACATTCTACTGAGAAGAATTATGAACCCTTATCTTCTTTCAATTCCATTATCATGAATTTTGTCATTTGCTTTGTTATGTTTGCTTTCTCCATGATCGAGTAGTCCTTTAGCTAGATTAAGGTTTTCAATGGTGAATTAGGATGATAGCGACTGAGCCAAATAGAACTGCATATTCTCATGTCTTCATCAATGGGGATTCTTCATGCTTAGATTAATACTGATCACTTAATCTATGAATTCAAGTTAAACTTATTCGCGACAATGCTCTAGGTTGCTAGATAAACCATTGGTGAGCAATTGGTGTATAACCAACGACAGTTGATTGTTGCCATCAATTGTGAATATATTGAACCAACTCTTAATGCTTGTTAACATCTCTTGATTCATACGACAATTTAGGCATTTAGGTTGTTAGACAAAGTTATTGATGCATCACGACAGTGGGGCAATATTACTTTTATGTTTGAGTTCTAGACCGTACTTAGTTTAATTCTTGAATAGTTGCTCAGTCCTTAATCCGAAGTCACCAGAGAATAACCTTGATCTAGTGCTTGTTTATCTGAATTTTACATTGAATTTAATTGTTGTTTTCATTGTTTCGTTACAACCAAAAACCCATATTTTATCTTAGCTTTAAATTGGAATCTATAGTTTCATAGTGTAACCTTGGTCCATGTGGATTCGATACCCTATATACTACTGCGATTGTCTGTGCACTTGCAGAACTATTTTGGGTTAAAACTTAGCTCACACCATGAATTCAAAAGAATTGTTTATGAGAAGTTGAACGATTGCGTCCCATAAAGTTGTATAATTGGAGTTCCATATATTCCTTGCGAGTGTGGACCAGATTTCCTTTGTGATCCGACAATGGAAGAAAAGGTGATCCCGTGTTTCGAGAGGGTCTTGACAGAAGACACATGAGACTTGAGCACCAGCATTCCATCTTATCATACAATCTCCTGTCGATAATCGACTATGCATGACTAACCACAATAGAAATGAATACTTAGGTGTAGCCTGAGGAAACCAAACCTCTTTGCTCCATTCTTGTGTTGGTTGAGGTACCCTTATCTGCTTCCATGTTAGCTTCGAAATGAATGTTGCTTTGAATTTATTCTCTTTTTGCTTCCATAAAACCACGCCCTCCTCATAAGAAACTATATGTTCACTCTGCCATGTGATCTCTTCTTCAATTCTGTTTAAAACTTCTACTTTATGCCGCCGTGTACGATGCATGTGTAGAACCCTCTCAACCAATGAGTAAAGGTTAATACCCAAGTCTATACATCCTCGAGGTCCTGTAATATCAATTAGTCTCCCCAACGGTGACCAAACGTCATACCAAAATGATGTTAGCGCTCCACTTTTAATCTCCACTTTTACGAACAGAAATGCAAGCTCTCTATATTTCAAAAAAAATTTCCAAGTCCATGAGCCCAACGATGATGAAGAGTTGACTGACCAAAAGGATCCCTTTCGAATTTGATAACACCGAATCCAATTAACCCACAAAGAAGAATGACAAGGTACAATTCTCCATATTAGCTTCAAACAACTCACCTTATTCGATTTTGTAATTGATCGCAATCCTAATCCTCCTTCTTCTTTTGGTTTACAAACGTCTTTCCATGCAATTTTTGCCTTCTTGGGATTCAAATCCAGTCCCGATCAAAGGAAAGCGGAACAGAGTTTATCAATCTCTGAGATACAACTCTTCGGTAACCGGAAAGCCGAAATCCAAAAATTTGTAAGACTATGAATCACCGAACCAATAAGTTGGACCCTACCCGCAAAAGATAAATCTCGTGTTGTCTAACTGCTTATTTGAGTTCTGATTTTCTCTAGTAATGGGGTATAGTCGTTTACCGTGATACGTTTTGTAAGAAGCGGTAGACCCAAATAGCGAACCGGAAGCGTTCCCGTATCAATAGGAAACTGATCCAAGATAGCCTCTCTATTTTCATCAGAAACTCCCGCCATGTATAATGTTGATTTTTTGAGACTAATGTCCAGGCCTGAAATCTCGGCAAACTCTTTAAATACTTGTAGAATACCCTCGATAGATCGCTTACGTCCATCTGCAAACACTAGTAGGTCATATGCAAAGCATAAATGCGTGAGATTAAGCTTTTGACATGCTGGATGATATCCTATTTTTCTCTCCAAAGCTGCTTTGTCCAACATCTTTGATAGGACATGCATACATATGACGAATAAATAGGGTGAAAGTGAACAACCTTGACGTAGTCCTCTCTCAGTTCTAAAAAACCCCGCTAATTCACCATTAACTTGCACCAAAAAAGATGTCGTTGTGATACAGAGTTTAATCCAATGAATGAACCTCTCTGGTATCTTTAGTGCTTGGAGTGTAGATAGTAAGAATAGCCACTGAATTGAGTCGAAAGCCTTGGATATATCAATTTTTACCGCACAACGAGCTGAGATTGAATCTTTATGGTATCCTTTGACGAGTTACGATGCAAGAAGAACATTTTCCATCAATAAACTCTTTGACAAAGGCTGACTGATTTGGAGCAATGAACTTTTATAGCACCCTTTTAAGCCTATTTGCTAGTATTTTTGAGATCACCTTATACAATACATTGCAACAAGAGATTGGTCGGAAGTCTTTCATCTCAACTGCATCGTCCTTCTTCGGAATGAGAGCTAAAATGGTGGAGTTAATTCCCTTCGGTAGAAATCCTTTGTCAAAAAAAGAATTGACGGCAACAACAAAATCTTTCCCAATAATCGGCCAAGCTTCTTTGAAAAATTCACAAGTATATCCATCCGGACCTGGTGATTTTTTCCCGGCATTGCGAATAACACGTTCTTTATCTCTTCCTCTGTAACTGCTCGACTAAGAATGGCTCCATCATCAGCACTACACTCAAACCGAAGCAAATTTTTCAAACATTCCTCTGATATTCCATTGTAATTTTCCAATTTATAAGCTAAGAAATTGTGAAAAAATCCTTCGGCCTCTGTTTTGATGTCTTCTTGCGTTACAGCCATTGAACCATCTCCTTTTTTAATTTCTCTGATCGAATTTCTCACCTCTCTGACCTTGGCTTGCTGATGAAAATATCGATTATTACCATCCCCTACATGAAGCCAATGTAACTTAGCTTTTTGGCGAATTTTTTTTTCTTTTATCTCCGATAAAAGTTGCCAGTGATTAAACGCTCGAGTCTCGTCCACTCTTGTTGATGGAGATGGGCTTGTCATGTTTCTCAATTGACACTCACACAGTGTTGCATAAGCCTCTTTTGTCTTTTTTGATAAGTTTCCAAATTTCTCTTTACTCAGGTTCCGTATCTTGGGCTTGAGAGCCTTTAGCTTTTTAGAGAGCCTAAACAATGCTGAGGTTGAATTAAATAGTACGTCTGTATCCTTCCAGAAAGATTCCACGAGAGGCAAGAAGATCTTTGAACTGGTAAGAGCATTCATGAATTTGAAAGGACGTCGAGGCTTAATGATATTTGCCTTTATCTTAATTCGACAACGCAAATGGTCGGAACATCCTCCAGCTTCGAATACGCAGTAAGACTGCGGGTAAGTAGCATACCATTCATCAACTTTTTTACACACTACACCTTCCTCCCGTTTGTTGCACCAAGTAAACAACGGACCTTGCGATGTCATGTCAGAAAGAGAACAATGTCGAACCACTTCTTGAAAATCTCTCATACCCGTGGGTATTGTTGGAGAATTCATAAACGTGGAGTGTTCTTCTCCATCTAATATCTCATTAAAACCGCCAAATATCAGGCATGGTTTATTTCTAAACATTGGTGAATTTTGATGATTCTTTAAGCCTGTCCATAACTCTCTCCTTTCGTCAACAGAATTTGATGCATAGATGAATGAACAAAAGAATTCATCTTCTAACCCTTCCATTAGCATCGAGTATGTAATGATTTGCCCATTCTTGAAACATGGTGTCATACGAACTAAAGGACTCCACACCACCCAAATACGTCCCACTCGATTGTATTCATAGTTTGATAAATAC
Source organism: Draba incana (assembly GCA_963576765.1). Lineage (NCBI taxonomy): Eukaryota > Viridiplantae > Streptophyta > Magnoliopsida > Brassicales > Brassicaceae > Draba > Draba incana. Next base: position 36,397,110 of record OY755211.1, read on the forward strand.
GACCAGTCTTGGAAAACCGTAGATACAATTCTTTGTGTTCTCTGCTCCTTAACGCGAGTCTCCAACAAACAACCAAATTGTAATGAAAATTGATTTATCCATCGCTGAACCACCTGATGCTTAGTTGACTTGTTAAAACCGCGCATATTCCAAAAGAATCCTGACATTAGGTAGTTTTCCGGGTAGTCTGTTTATTCAAATCACTAGGGAGAGTATCCTTAGCTTTTTGAGAATTTGGGTCCGAAAGATACTTATGATTGTCTTTTGAGTGACGTTGCAAAGATTGTCCCAAAGGAATAAATGCCATCTCCGATCCTTTGATGGTGTTTTCAGCCACAACAGGAACGATGGCAGCTTGTGATGGCTTTGACACTTCTAGAGGTGACTCTAGTTCAGTATCAGTTCTATTCTCCTCTTTATCTCCGTCTATATCTCCTCCATTTTCCTCTAAATCATCTTCTTTACCCGTGTCACTTAAAACAGAGAAACGAGAATTTGATAGAATTGAAACTTGTCCAAATTCCATTCTATTCTTTTTTGGACTTTGTCCCACCTTCAAAGGTGTAACTGTAGTCCATTCACCCTCCTCTCTATCCTCCCCCCGAATGTCCTGCTCCAAAACACTTACAACCCCTTCTTCCTTTCCGATTTCACACTCTGTTTCGACACTCTCTGTTTCAACACTCACTGTTTCAACAGGAAGCATGGAGGTGGTCTGAGGTTTTTCCTGAATTGGTGTTATGATTTCTTTGGAACTATCTTCTTGCAAACCAGAGTGTAGCACACAAACAGTTTCTAAATGCCCCCATTTTTCACATCTTGTGCATCTGGGAGGCAACCGCGGGTATGAAAATTCAACCAAATTGTCTTTTCCTTGTTGAGAAGTAAATATCATTGATTTCGACAGCTCTTTCGTAAGATCCGCCTTTACAGAAACTTTTGCAACCTTCAAATCCTTACATTGAGCTGTGTCAGGGTGCAACCGGATCGGTACTCCAACATCACTCGTGATAAAACTAAGACCCTTCCATGAATACATATTCATCGGAACATGCTTAAGATGAACCCATAACGGCATTGATTTGAACCCTGGAGAATCCTCTTCAGTGTGTGGAGACCATGCTGACATATGAACCGGGATATCCGCTAGGGTCCACATACCTCTATTGAGTACCCGGTTTCGTGTTGCGGGATTAGCTATCCTGAATCTCATAGTTGTTGTGTTGATAACTTGAACATCAATCATCTGCGACTTGTCCCCCAAAGCCCATATTTTGTTAACGATTGCGTGTACCTTAGCAATATGCGGAGCCGTGTCAAGGAACCGGCCTATTAGAAAATCCTCCCATAGAGGACTGGAATCCACAAAAATCTCCTCTGGCACTACCACATATCCCTTGCCATCCTCCACCGAGATCTTTAGGTCATACTTTTTCATAGACTTTTTCTGTTGGACGACATTCGCCCATAAGAGAGAAAGGGATTTACCACTGCTGGAACTGAATTAGAACTCTTTGTAACCATCGTGACCGCCGGTGTCTCCATCGGAGACGGAAAAACAGCGGCCACAATTTGCCGTGGACGAGACGGAACACGAAAACCCTAGTCACCCAAAATCGCCTCCACAGCAAAACGCACTTTTAAGTTTTTTCTATAAGAGAACAAAAAGTTAGATAAGCAGTTGTTGAAATATCGTTTAAATAGGTGATGATGTTATGCTTGTTGTTAATATAGAGGATAAATTTTACTCAGGATACCCTAAACATTGTTGACAGTCAAATATTTGTTTATAAACTAATTTACCTTATGGATACTCACATGTATGTGACTAAAATCTAGCTTATACATCTAATGCCTAGGAATATACCGACGTTTTTTGGTCTGTTATTTTTGTGATGTTAAAGAGTTATAGAATTGTAATACTATACTAACATAGTAACATGTTTCGTCATTGATATAGTACTATAGTGTTAAAATCGTGTACTAAAAACTGAAACTTATCTTTCAATAAATTTTTGGGGCATGACATGTTATTGAAAGAAAACACATGTAATTTAATAGATTATAATTTTTGTCGACAATGTCAAAGAGCTCAGTCATTGGGGTCACAGAGTTAATATGACGTAGGAATACGTCGTCGTTTTAGTGAATACTGTTCATGGGATGGACGAATAGTAACAAGATCGTTTAAATGGAAAATATTAAAATGTTTTACTAAATCGAATTAAGACTCGGTTTAGTTGTCACCAAATCAAAAAGCCAGTGGTCGTCGACGACACTCAGGAGTCTTCGACGACTTTGAAGATACATTTTTGTATTTTTCTGGAAAGTTTCTTTGAAATTTCTCTTTTCTTAACGCGTTTGGCTCTTCGATATATAAAGGATCGAAGCTTTGGCATATGTAGCAACCATAGCTGGAGAACACTCGATTAACTGGTTTGTTGTTGTTTCTTTGAAGCTCAATGAATTATAATGCTTTCTATCTTTTTAATTTGATGCTTCACTAAGATCTTATGTCTATCTACATTCAAACAAAGTTTTGTACAAGATGGTTTTGAAGAGATTGCATATGAAGTGGCAAAGCTTTGCGGTTATCTTCCGTTAGGCCTCCGTGTTGTGGGTTCATCTTTGCGTGGGGAGAGCAAGCACGAGTGGGAACTTCAGTTATCTAGGATCGAAACTAATCTTGATAGAAAAATTGAGGACGTATTAAGAGTGGGTTATGACAGATTGTCGAAGAAAGATCAATCTTTATTCCGTCACCTTGTATTCATTTGTACCTTCAATAATGATGTTGATGATGTGAAAGCCATGCTCGCTGACAGTAATTTGGATGTCGAAAATGGGTTGAAGACTCTAGCGGATAAATCTCTTGTTGATATATCTTTTGGGTCGGTAGAGATGCACTCTTTACTAGAACAATTGGGGAGACAAGTAGTTCATGAACAGTCAGATGAGCCTGGGAAACGTCAGTTTTTAGTAGAGGCTGAAGAGATTCGTGATGTACTAGCAAATGAAACAGTAAGTTCTTACATGTATATTTTCTAAGAGATCTTCCTTGTTGCTTTCATTATAACAATTTGATCATCATAGGTATATATATTTGTCATCATATATTTTTAAATATTTGTCAGGGTACATGGATCATCATATATTTTTAAATATTTGTCAGGGTACTGGATCTATCATAGGTATAACATTATACATGTCCAAGATCAGCGGTAGGTTCTCCATAAGTGGGCGAGCGTTTGAAGGAATGCGTAATCTTCGATTCTTAAGCATCTCTGGGGGAGATAGTGCCTTACAGATATCAGAGGACTTGGAATATTTACCTCGTCTACGGTTACTACGTTGGAGTCATTACCCTTGAAATAGTCTTCCTCCAACATTTCAGCCAGAATGTCTTGTCGAGCTCCGTATGATACACAGCAATCTCGAAAAGCTCTGGGAAGGAATCCAGGTTGGTATTTGTTATTTATCAAATCTCGAAAAACCTCCATTTGATTTTTCATTTTTCTCATTTGTTGCGTTTGACACATGCAGCCCCTTGCAAATCTCAAGAAATCCCAAAGCTACTAATCTCGAGACATTGAGACTAGAAAGATGCACAAGTTTGGTGGAGCTTCCCTCCTCTATTAGGAATCTACACAAACTGAAAAGGTTGGACATGAGATACTGCGAAAAGCTACGCATTATTCCCACCAACATCAACTTAGCATCTCTTGAGAGAGTCGACATGCGTGATTGCTCACAATTGAAAAGTTTTCCAGATATTTCTAGCAACATCAGATGTCTTGATGTAAAATTCACAGAGATGCTGGAAGTTGGCTTCATCTTGGGATGCTTTTTATGGGCAGCAGAAGCTTATTAACACATGTCCCGGAATGTGTAAGGTATTTAGACCTAAGCCACAGTGATATAAAGAAGATTCCAGGTTGCATCATAGGCTTCCCTAAGCTAGCTGGACTTATCATCCAAAACTGCAGAAAGCTGGTGTCACTGCAAAGTCTTCCGCCTTCGCTTTGGACTTTCGATGCATCTGGTTGTGTATCACTCAAAAGCGTCAGTTTCTCGTTCTATGAACCGAGAGCATATAATACATTCTACGGCCGTCAATGTTTGGAATTGGAGCAAGAATCGGGGAGAGGTAGTGCTCTCTTCGGGTATCTTGACAAACCAGTCATGTTCCGCAACTGTTTTTCACTAGATGAAGAAGCAAGAAGAGTAATCATACAACGGTGGGCTTACAAGAAGGTATGCTTACCCGGTAAAGAAGTCCCTGCAGAGTTCACTCACAAAGCCACAGGAAACTCCATAACCATCTCTTCGCGGACTTTCTCTCCTTCCTCAAGATTTAAGGCTTGCCTCCTGGTTCCACCAACCATACCGATGAACAGAGTTTCTACAGTTTGTCGTCTAAGAAGCAAAGGTGTCCTCATCAATGAAATTGATTTGTCGGCATGGGGTAATTGGTTTCTCGGCGTAACAGAACAACACCTGTTAGTATTTTCTGGGTATCTGTTCAAAGAAGACAGCTGCCTTGAAGTGGATGCGACTACGAGCGAGATTCAATTTGAATTCAGCTGCAAGGGAAACGATGACATCATTATTGAATTTGGTGTACAGATCTTGGAGGAAGAAGTTGAGGGTAGTAGCAGCAAACGGAAGGAGCAAAGTGATGGAGCTGTGCAGGTCTCTAAAGATGAAAGTGTCATCAGAAGCAAAAAGCAAAAAGTTGTTTAGAGACTCCGTAAAGATGAGTGTGTCGTCAGAAGCAGTAACCATAAAGGAAGCTTGGTCTGAGGACAAAGAAGACAGTGTGAATTGGCAATGGGTCTTCATTATGATTTCAAAATTCTAACTATGTTCGGTTGTGCTATACATTCTGTTTCACATTTATAATAATAATATTCGATATAATCTTGTCTCATAATTTTGTTTGATCCATCCGATGCAAGAAATCAAACCCGAAAGTTTGGGAGGAGATGCTTAGATTTCTTGGTAAGGAAGCTTGTTAAGGGAGATGCTATAAGATTTCTTGCAGCACAAGGCAAGTAAGAACATTCCAAAGGTTAGGACAAGTAAAGAACTTTGCAAGAAACAACTTTAACAAATCATATGAAACATTTTTAACAAACACCAAACTTCATCCACATCTTCATTCATTTAGCAATTCAATTTTCTAACCATTCTCATATTCTCCAACAACAAAAGAAATCACACAATTATGGTCTCTTTGGTCAATGTTATGAATCCAATGGCTACTAAAAATCTCATCACCAAATTCAAACCTCCACTGCTCATATCCGATCTACCTTCTATACAACATTCTGGGTTTAATGCAATCAAGAATGATCCAAGAATAATGATGAATAAGTATGCTTCAAGGAGAAATATTGCGGTTTCAAGCTTAGATCGACATAATACTAGGCCGAATCAAATCTCTGGATATGATGTTGTCATGAAATTTTATTCATCTATTAACGACAAGAATCAAGATCGACTGAGTAGTTGCATCTCCAATGATTGTTTTCTCGATGATTTCTCCTTCTCTAAACCTTTTCATGGAAAAAGTACTTTTCTCTAAACCTAAATGGACGGTCTCTGACATCGACGGCAATCCGACGGTCTACGACGCCGACGGCAGTCCGACGGATTTAGGAAACAGACGGATTTCCGACGGATGTCAGATTTTAATTAAAAAAATGAATTTTAAATGAATATTTAAATTAAATTAAAAATTAATTTTAAATTAATATTTAAATTAAAAAAAATTGAAATTAAAATTTAAAATGAAAATAAAATTGTTTTAAAACCAAATAAAAGTTCTACATAAAAATTTAAAAGTCTACTGTGGACGATAATTACGGAAGAACTCGTTCATCCGGTCTTCCATCCCACGACTGCGCGCTGCATCTGCTGAGCGTTGTTCCTCCAACTCCTTCACCCGCTTTGCATCCTCTTCGCGTTGTGCCTCCATTGCTTTCATCCGCTCGAGAAGCTCAGCGTTTTGTGCCCGCAACCCGTTATCACCGTGAAATTGGAATGAAGACACAGAAGAGCTGGAACTGTCCTCTGGAAGACCGAAGACACGACCTTTGTTCTTCCGAGTAGCCTACCATATAAAATAAAACTATAAATGTTAGAACGTATAAGTATTAGAAGTTATTTTAAATTCGTTACTACTTGAAATCATTTACTAACCTCATACGTAACCTCGTTGATCTTCTCAAATGGAACTTCAGTGAGCGGTGGAGTTCTTTCAACGATCGGTTGGGATAAGAGGTAGTCCTCACCGAGCCTCTCCACGCTTTCCCCGATCTCACGAGCAAGTGGATCTTGAATTTCACCAGTCTTGCGGTTCGTATGCGCATCTCTGATCAACTCAGATTAGAAGGACGCGTACCTTTCTTTTGGTACTATTAGCATTGAAAAGTAAACAAATACGTTAGCGATAATAAAAATAATTATTGTCACAAAGAAACTTACCAGTTGTTCTGCACGAGTCGCCTTGCTCGTTGCTCCGAGGTTATGGGTCGCTGGTCCCTTCCCCTTCCGGTCGCTCTATCGGTTCGAAGACTGGGTGGCAGAGGTCGCCTTAGTTGCCTCCTGTTCCCAATACGCAATGAGTTGAGCCCATAACTCGGGACGGTTTTTCATATCCCGAGGAATCTTACGATGTAGCCACAGGTCCTTCCACTCGTTCAACTTCCGCGAGTACAATCTACCAGCCTTGGTGTCGAACTCCCGTCGAACTCTACCAGTCATCTGTCTGTCCCAATTAAAATCTTGCTGCAAAGAAAAAGAAAAAAACTTTTAACGATTTAGTAATTAAAATTTTTATGTAATAAAACCGCGAATTGTTTAAATTACAAAATTTAAAAATTACCGCAAATTGCCGAAATCAGCTGTCACGGTCTTCTACCGGCATCGATAAGTATGTGGGATACGGCCGAGTTATCAAACTATTAAGCATAGTGTTGATAGACATTGATATCCCGTTTCTCGAAAATTGAAACCTGACCAAAAATAAAACATTTTTATTTTTGAATAACATTATTAAGCATGTTAACTAAATCGAAAACATTTTTAAATAATACTTACCATGTCGTGTTGGGAGGCAACTCCGGATCTAGGAAAGTCATACGATCCCTTCCGGGTTGTGAAACGAAATCCTCGATGCTCATTACTGTGGGAGCTGAGGTAGTCGGATTTGGAGACGATTGTTGTGTTTCCAAATTGGGAGTGCCGGGGATCTGAGACTGACTAGAACTCCGACGCCCCCGACTGGAATTACCGTCTCCAAAACTCTGCTGAAATCGTTCGAAATCCCTACGAATTCGAAGATTTTTAGGAATTATGAGATTTAACGATTTATGGATATAGAGATTTAGAAATTTAGGTATTTAGTGTTTAGGGAATTTGGAGATTTTGAAATTTAGGGTTTAGGGTTTTAGGGATTTTGAAATTTATAGATGTAGGGATTTAGGGATTTTGGAAATTTGGCATTTATAAATTTAGAGTTGTGAAGAAGATTAATGATTTTACTAAAAAAGATTTTACTTGTCAACAAGATTAATGATTTTACAAAAAATTCATTAATGATTTACCTGTGTTTTACTTGTAAGATGTTTTACTTGTGAATAAGATTAATGATTTAACAAAATTTGTTTTAAAAAATTCATAATATTAATAAACTTAGAACTTTTTTAAAATTTTTTTAAAAAATCTTAATATTTATAAATTTATAAAATTTTTATATCTTTTTTACAAATTCTTAATATTTATAAATTTTTAATATTTTAAAACTTTTTTTCCCAAATTCTTAAAATTTATAAATTTCTAATATTTATAAAATTTTCTTTTAACAATTCTTAATATTAAAATCCTAAAATTCAATAAATCCCTAATTCCCTAAATTTATATATCCCTAAATTCCTAAAATTCTTTAAATACCTAAATCCCTAAATTGCAATACATTCCTAAATCTCTAAATCAAGAACAAATGATTTTTATCCAAAAAATGTTTTTATGAAGAACTATTTTTTTTTATGAAGAATACAAATTTTTTTTTTTGAACAACCAAATTTAAAATCATCACAAACTTACATTGGGATGTTGAATTCGTGATGGAGGATGTGATTCCGGCGGTTTGTGTGGTTTTTCCGGCGGTGTGAATCGGTTTTCTGGCGGTGGAATTTTTTGTTTTCTCGTTTTCTCCGTTGTGGTTTCGGGAAGAAGGAGAGACAGATTTATACAGAGTTTTCGACGGAATTCCGACGACCTTAATTGTTCCGACGGAATTCCGACGGATTGTGCCGCCTATTCGATGATCACGAGGCGTTAGGCGGTAGAAAAATTAGGTTTTCCGTCGGCAATCCGTCTTAAATTTAAGACGGATTTCCGACGGATTTGGTTTTTTTATGATTTTATTTAAACCGACATAAGTTAATAAAGGTTTTTAAAGGTAATTATAAGGATTCGAAAGTATATGATATGGTTTTAAAGTTGATTATAAGGGGTTTTAAAAGTAATTAAAAGAATTTTTAAACTATTTCACAATGTTTTAAAGTTGTTTATAAGGTTGATTAAAGGTTTTTTTCTAAAATAGATTATAAAAATTTAAAAACGTACTATAAGTTTTTTTGAAACATATTATAAGGTTATAACCAACTACTATTTTACAAAAATCTTATACTTTTTTTAAAACTTTATAATCAACTTTTAAACCTTATCATATACTTTAAATAAAATCATAAAAAAACCAAATCCGTCGGAAATCCGTCTTAAATTTAAGACGGATTGCCGACGGAATTAGATTTTAATTAATTTAAGACGGATTTCCGACGAATTTGGTTTTTTTATGATTTTATTTAAAGTATATGACGGATTTGGTTTTTTAATGATTTTATTTAAACCGACATAAGTTAATAAATGTTTTTAAAGGTAATTATATGGATTCGAAAGTATATGATATGGTTTTAAAGTTGATTATAAGGGGTTTTAAAAGTAATTAAAAGAATTTTTAAACTATTTCACAATGTTTTAAAGTTGTTTATAAGGTTTATTAAAAGTTTTTTTCTAAAACAGATTATAAAAATTTAAAAACGTACTATAAGTTTTTTTGAAACATATTATAAGGTTATAACCAACTACTATTTTACAAAAATCTTATACTTTTTTTAAAACTTTATAATCAACTTTTAAACCTTATCATATACTTTAAATAAAATCATAAAAAAAACCAAATCCGTCAGAAATCCGTCTTAAATTTAAGACGGATTTCCGACGGATTTGGAGTTTAATTAATTTATTTGGATTTGGATATCAGAGCATGGTTTTTACAATGCTCAATGGGACTTGGTTTTCAAACGTTTTATCGAGTCAAAAACAAAATGTCGCAAAAGCATGTTGGATAAACTGATTATGTTCCAGTGCTATAGTATGTGTAAGTTGGATTAGGACTTACCTGATTCCTTGATGCAGATGTCAACACCGACCCGTCGTGATTGGCCAGATATGAGTGAATGGGGAGCACAGAGAGGGCGCGGACAGCCTTCTCTAGGGAATCAGAGAGTATATCCTGGTCTTCCTCCACCCGAGCCGAACGATCCGTCTACATCGTTGGATACGGATCCGTCCGAGGATTCATCAGAGGATTTGGAATACGTACCAGGGAGTGATTCGGAGCCATGGGCTCAGGAACCGGATTACACAGGCGAGAACTCACCAAACTCGTTGTCGGAGTTGGGGCTCCGAGACCATAGTGACCCCGGACCTGAGGGATCACGCCAAAGGCATGTGGGACAGATGCCCACTGACCCATTGAGTTCAATACCATCGGAGCCTTACCACCGGGTTGATACTAGCTTCGAGGGGCCGAGTAGATCGGGACATGATGGCAGGATTGCACCACATCGCTTACCACCATCGCGATTTCCATCTAGTTCTCCGTCAGTGACTTCTCGGAGGCGTTATCCGGAGTTGGAAACCCCACCGGAGGGGTTAGGACGCGAGAGGGCACGAAGCCGTTCTAGACGTCCCAACCGGGAAGGAACTGGACCGAGAGAAACAATAGCGGCAGGGGGAAACGTAGGGGACGATGTAGTAAGGGAACTCAGAGAGATAGTGGGAAACATGAGGAACCGAAGACACCGAGAACGCCAGGATCCACCACCTTCACCACCGGACTTCCTAAAGGTGGTAATGATGATGCAACACTTGGGGACCCAGAAGTTCTTTGGGGATAGAGGAACGTTGCAAGCCGACTCGTGGTTGAAACACATCGAGAGGAACTTCAACGCTGCTTGCTGTCCGGAAGACTTTAAGACCAATGTAGCCACGCATTACTTGTCAAAGGACGCTTGTAACTGGTGGGACGGCGTCAAGATCCAGTACGCGGGTACACCTATTACCTGGGATAGCTTCAAGAGGGAGTTCGAAAGGAAGTACATCCCACCTGAAGCTAGGGACCGGATGGAAGCACAGTTCCAGAACTTGGTACAAGGGGAAAGAAGTGTGCGAGACTACGAGGCTGAGTTTACTCGGCTTCGACCATACACACACTATGGAATAAGTGATGAGCCGGTAGTGATAAGGAAGTTTCTACGGGGATTGAGGCCACGACTGATGAGTCGACTCGTGGTAAATCAGTACTACAGTCTGTTTGAACTAGTAGAGAGAGCGGTCGATGTTGAGGAGGGAATCAGAATTGAACAGGCCGCAGAGGATCGAGTGGAGCAAAGGAACCGAGAGCAACAACAACCCGGGCCAAAGAATCAAGTGGCCAGATCGGGTAATTGGGCACTAGGAAGGGGACGCGGCCAGGGTCAGGGACATACCTATGGCCATGGAGAAGGCCAAGGACGTGGGCAGGCGCTGGGACGAGGACAGGGTAGAGGAGCAGCCGGTAGAGGAACACCGGCCATGGACCAGCTACCCGTATATTTCAAGTGTGGCGGCCGAGGCCATATTACGAGAGCTTGTCTCAACGGGGGACAGACATCACGACCTGATCTAGCTCATGTAATTTGTTTTACGTGCAACCAACCGGGACACTATGCAACTTCATGTCCCGTAACGCATCCGACCGGTCAGACTAATCCAGGTGTGGGATTGAGGGCTATGGAATGGGAGGTCGAACCATCGGCCAAGAGGCCAGCGATTGAGGGACGCGTATATTCCCTAGATAAACCTGAACCTACTAGACCTGCTAGAGGCCCCGTTACAGGTACCTAAGGGGTTTTATCCTTAAGTCTTTTTGTAATGTTTTGGTGTGTTTGTAAATTTTGTGTGAACCTTTTTGGTTGATATATAAATAAGAAGTTAAACGAAAGTTTATTGCTTATTTAGGAACATTGCATGTGGGCAGCTTAACCACTCATGTTCTGTTTGATTCGGGCGCAACACATAGTTTTGTGTCGCCGAGTGTAGTGTCAAAATTCCCAGAAATTTTCACGATAGTAGGAATTTCAATCCGAGTTAGAACACCCGGTGATCAAATCCTTCATGCCTATAAGTGTTACATGGGAGTGCCAATAGTAATTGGAAACCATGTCTTTTCCGCAAATTTGCTAGTTGTTCCACTAGAAGAATACCAAGTTATCTTAGGAATGGACTGGCTGACGGCGTATATGGCATATATCGACTGCGGTCGAGGGAGAATAACCTTTGAACGGTTAGGGAAACCCTCCATAATGTACCATGGAATCCAACCCAATACCGGAGCATCCTTCATAACGGCAGTTAGAGCAGAAATTGCCCTTAGGGAAGGTGAAGTTTATCTGGTGACTTTGAAGGTGGTTAGTAGTACCAAGGAAGAGCAGAACCTTGAGGAGATACCAGTGGTTCATGATTACGATGATGTGTTCAAACCCTTGGAAGGGTTACCACCATCCCATAATGATCCCTTTTCCATCTCGTTGGAACCAGGGACGGCCCCTATAGCCAAGGCACCGTACCGGATGGCTCCAGCCGAATTAGCAGAGTTAAAGAATCAAATAGAAGACCTAATGGGAAATGGATTTATTAGACCGAGTTCTTCACCATGGGGAGCTCCAGTCTTATTCGTTAAGAAGAAGGACGGTAGCATGCGATTGTGTATAGACTACCGTGGGATAAAGAATGTTACCATCAAGGATAGATATCCGTTGCCAAGGACAAACGAGTTGTTGGATCAATTACAAGGAGCGAGTTGGTTTACAAAGATTGATTTGGCATCAGGCTATCATCAAATCCCAATCGTAGAGGCAGATGTCGTGAAAACCGCATTTAGGATGCGTTATGGCCAGTATGAGTTTGTGGTTGTTGGGAATGTCCTGAAATCAGACTTGTATTCACTCTAGTAATAGTTGTAGTGTCGAGATTAGACATTCATATGATACTAGGTGATCATAATGTTTTGCTAGAAACCTCTGATGATCTATGAGTTGTGAACTCATTGCTAGTATTATATGATCCTACATGGTCACACACCTAAGCAAATAGGATGCGCTTTATATGGGAATAATCATTAATGTAATGATCCAGATGATGTGTATTTGATACACATTAATTTGTGTTTTAAAGAGTGCGTCGATCGACACAATGTGTTGTGTCGATCGACACGAGTTAAAAAGAGTGTGTCGATCGACACAATATGTTGTGTCGCTCGACACGGGCTAAATCCGAAATAGGGATTTCGGTTTAACGACTTAATTAATTCTGACTCGGTTCAGGATAATTAGGTTTTTTTCTCCAGGGCCTATATATAGAGATATGAGGCACGACCTGGAGAATAACCTTTCTGATAGCCGTCACTCTGAAACACCAAATCCCTAAGGAGATCTGATCACGGGTTCTAGCAATCCGGCGGATTCCTATTTGTGTGCGTGTGGACTATCCGTAGAGGCATAGCATTTGATATGCTCGTAATCTCGATTCCCTAAATCAATTCCGCTGCAAAACTCCAGGTATATTCGAGATCTGTTCTTATAAAGTGTTGTTTACAAACCCTAGATCCTAAGAAAAGGAATTCTCACTAGGTTGTTTAATAGAGATTAAGCCGGTAAACCTGAACGAATTCCTTCAGTGGTATCAGAGCGTTAGGGTTTAACAACTTGATATATAGGAACTGTAAATCGATCTGATCAAATGTTATTAGCGAAAAACATTTTCTGTAAGATTTTTGTTCATGATCGATCTGTTTATTGATCGTGTCGATCGACACAATGGTTGTGTCGCTCGACACGATCGGCTCTGTGGTTTTATTTGAAAGCCCTAGTCGTGTCGATCGACACAAAGAGTTGTGTCGCTCGACACGTACAAGTCTGCCTTGCGTTTTGATAAACCGGTTCAATGGGATTGAACCGGTTATCGAGCTTGGTTAAGAAATCAATTAAACTGGTTTATTTCGATTTAATGCGATTTGGTCACGTCGATCGACACAAGTGTTGTGTCGCTCGACACAGACCAAGATCGACCCGGTTCAATTGGATTGACCGGTTATCGATCCGGTTCAATTGGATTGACCGGTTATCGCAAAATTGATTTGGTTTGGTTCGTGTCGATCGACACAAATGTTGTGTCGCTCGACAGAGACCAAAACCGACCCGGTTCAATTAGATTGACCGGTTATCGTAAAATCGATTTGGTTTGGTTCATGTCGATCGACACAAATGTTGTGTCGCTCGACAGATACCAAAACCGACCCGGTTCAATTGGATTGACCAGTTATCGATCCGGTTCAATTGGATTGACCGGTTATCGGAAATTGAATGTGGTTTGGTCATGTCGATCGATGCAAATGTTGCGTCGATCGACACAGACCGGTTATTGAAATTTTGTGTCGGTTATCGAATCCGGTTCAATTGGATTGATCGGTTTTCGATGAACCGTAACAGAAGAGTAAGTGTCGATCGACACTAAGGTAATGTCGATCGACAGCTTAAGCAGATTGACGGTTAGTGAACCTGAAGTCAAATAACCGAACCGGATTCAATGAAATTGGGTCCCTGAATGCATATTTGATATGTATTAGGATTAAATGTTCAGTTCCTCGACTAAATATCAAGTGTTCTGGATGTCTTCCCAATCTTGTCAGCTGTCAAGATTTGTGTCATTGCGTGATAGGCTTGCAGTGCAAGGTATCTGCAGTTACATGAATAAGGTAGTAGGTAATTGTGTTGATGGGCTTGCAGTGCATGGCATCAACTGTTACATGACAGAAGAGATTGGTTTACTTGAATGGGCTATCAGAAGTTATGGGCCCATAGACATCAGGTGGACAAAAACATAAGATGTTTTATCCACAACCAAGAGTCATATTGGATATGATTAGCAAAGTGTTGCTTACCTGTATAGCTGAGATTTGAGTAACAGCCAGTGGCTTGCTCGGGTTTTAGTGAAACATGGATCTTGGATCATTATATTCTTTTGAGGAAACATAGTTTTGAATATAATGCGAGTTTTCTTAATTGTTAAGATTTCTCTTTTCCTGAATATCATAACTGATTTTTCCTTTTCTTATTTCAGTTATGTCTAATCAGAACTCATTCTTGTTGAGATCCGTCCTTGAGAAGGACAAGTTAAATGGATCCAACTTCCTTGATTGGTATCGGAACTTGAGAATCGTTCTCAAGCAAGAGAGAAAGGACTATGTCCTTGAGAAACCTCTCACCGAGAAGTTAAGGTCCAATGCCTCACATGCAGAATATGATGCTTGGAATAAGCATTATTATGATGTGGTCGATGTGAGCCGTCTGATGAGGGATACCATGAACTCTGAATTGCAGGGGCAATATGAGAACGTGGAATCGCCTATCGAGATAGTCACTAGCCTGAAAGATATATTTCAGGAGCATATTCGAACTGAGAGATACCAGACGGTTAAATCTCTGTTTGAGTTCAAGCTACCAAAGGATGCTCCAGTAAGTCCTCATGTCATGAAAATGATAGGTTATATTGATAACCTGAGGAGACTGGATTGTTCTATTAGCCAAGAGTTGGCTACTGACGTCATTCTGCAGTCCATGCCGACGAGCTATGATGAGTTCATCAAGTACTACGTCAAGAATGTCTTGACAAAGACGTTGACTAAACTGTATGATATGCTCAAGACAGCTGAGCTCAATGTCAAGAAGGGCAAAAGGTTTGTGAAACCTAGTAAAGACAAGGGTGATAGAAAGGCCGTCCAGATTATGAATTAGGACAAGCCCGGGTCTATCACTAAACCCATGTCTGGCCCATCTGATGATGATGCATGCAGCTACTGTGGGGAGCCAAGGCATTGGAGGAGAAAATGCAAGAAATACATGGAAGATACTATGGAAATAATGGAGATGTATGACACTCCTTATTTAGGTATTTGTGTTATTTCAAGTTCTATCTTATGGGTATTAGATACCGGTTGTGGTACTCATGTTTGTTTAAATATGCAGGGCCTAAGCAACAGTAGAACATTGAAGAAGGGACGAATGGAGGTGTTCAACAGGAATGAAGCAAGTGTTGCTGCATTAGCTGGAGAAAGTGTCCATTTGTAGTCGCCTTCAGGCTTGGTTTTAGAAATTAAATTATCGCTATTGTGTATCTGCTATGAGCAGAAATGTCATTTCATTTTCTTATAAGGATATGAGTGATTTTATTTTGATAAAAGACAAATGTTGCTCTTTTGATCTTAATAATACGTTCTATGATAGCACCCCATTAGAGAATAGGTTTTATGTCTGAAACCAATCTATGCCTGTCTATAACACAAACACTAATCGGTTCCCTAGCATTGCCGTTTTGGGCTACAGAGGATTCAAAGGTTCCATAGTGATGGGCTTTTGGGCTCATTTGATTGTGAATCATATGACAAAAGAGAATCCTGCTCATTGGGCAAAACGACTAAGGCCTCTTTTAATGAAACAAATGAGAGGGCCAACGAATTATTGGGCCTTATACATACAGATGTGTGCGGCCCGATGAGCAACAGTGCTAGAGGAAACTTTAGTACTTCATTACTTTTACTGATGACTTTAGTATGCATGGCGATGTCTACCTAATGAGTCATAAGTCGGAATCCTTTGAAAAGTTCAAGGAGTTCCAGAATGAAGTACACAATAAAATTGACAAAAGTATTAGAGCTCCTCGATCAAATCGCGGAGGAGAATTTTTTCTTCGATCCGATCGCGGAGGAGAATACTTAAGTCAATAGATAAGTGATCATCTGAGAGAGTGTGAAATTGTTTCACAAGAATTGGATCTTATTGGATATGGTTCGATAGATGATGAGTCACAAAGATCTTCCATTGTCTCTTTTAGAGATACGCTCTAGAAATGTCTGAGTTTACACCAAATAGGGTTCCATCAAACACAATTGCAAAGACACCACATATGATGTGGACTGGAAATGTTCCAATTTGTCTTTCCTAAAAATTTGGGGTTGTAAGGCTTATGTAAAATGTTTAATAAGCTCGCACCCAAATCTGATAAGTGCTACTTCGGAAGGTTATCCTAAGGAAACCAAGGCTTACTACTTCCACAACCGTTCTATGAACAAAATGTTTGTTGCTAAGAACTGTGTTTTCTAGAAAAGATTGTCTTTCAAAGAAGAACAGTGGGAGTGAAGTAAAACTCGAAAAGGTTCGAGAATCACAGGAGACTACTCAACTTGTTAAGGAAGAGGAGTAACTGGATCTGCAAAGAGTTGTAGAACCTACACCTGTGGTGCCTAAAGTTCGCAGATCCGAAAGGATTGGTAACGATCACGAGAAATATGGATTTCTTATGATCGATTGTCATGACTTGTTGATCACTGACAATGACAAGCATGCGAATTTTGAAGAAGCAGTGTTGGGCCCGAACTCCGAAAAATGGCTTGGAGCCGATAGATCCGAAATGGGATCCATGTCAGAAAACCAGTTATGGTACTTGGTAAATTTACCCGATGGTGTAAAAACCATTGAGGGTAGATGGATCTTCAAAAGAAGATTGACATGGATGGATATATTAAGATATATAAAGCTAGTTTAGTGGCTAAATGTTTCAAGCAAATCATGGTATTGACTATGATGAGACCTGTTTCCATTCGCTATGCTTAAATCCATTCGGATTATACTAGCAAATGCCATTTATCATGGTGATGATATTTGGCAAATGGATGTGATCCAAATAATGCTGGGAAGGAATGCAAGCTTCATCGATCCATGTATGGATTGAAGCAAGCATCACGGAGTTGAAATCTTCGTTTTGATAAAGCTGTCAAAATGTTTGACTTCATCAGGAACGAAGAGGAAACGTGTGTTTACAAGAAGACTAGTGGGAGTGTAGTTGCATTTCTCATTATGTATGTAGATGACATACTTATTCTCGGAAATGACGTTCTGTTGCTTTAGTTTTTGAAACTTGGCTCAGAAGTTATTTTTCAATAAAAGGCGTAAAATTCTTGGAATAAGAATCTATAGAGATAGATTGGGTAGGCTAATTGGATCGTGTCAAGATGCTTATGGTGATAAGGTCTTGGACAGATTCAGTATGCATGATTCCAAGAAAAGCCTTATACCAATGGTTCATGGCATTTATCTTGGCAAGACGCAGTGTCCCCAGGCACAGGCTGAGCAAGAACATTTGAGTAGAATTCCCATGCGTAAGCAATGGAATCTATCAAGAATGCCATGACCTGCACTCGTCCAGGTACTGCTTGTTTTCTAAGCATGACGAGTAGATACCAATATAATCCAAGTGAAAGTCACTGGGAAGTTACCAAGAATATTCTCACGTATTTGTAAAATACTGAGGATAGGAGCTTGGTGAACTAAGGAAGTAAGGATTTTTTGTTGAGAGTGATTAGACGGACTAAGACAATTTCTGGTAGGAACCTGATTGTGTCTTGTGTCTATACTGCGGTTTGTTGGAAAGGGTTCCAAGCAAAGCATCACAGCCTGCGGTTTGTTGGAAAGGGTTCCAAGCAAAGCACCGCAACCTCTCCCATAACCTAAGCATGAGTTTTACCCTCCTGCTGTAGGTATTAGATATATTAAGATATGATCTTAATTCTAGTGGGAGTTGTAAAGGATTTAGTTGTGTTATGATATTCATGCTGACATACTACGGTTGTGTCATAATGAAATTGTTTCATTTATTATTTGATTATTGGATAATCGAATAATAGTCCCAAAATAATTTATGACATTCTATAGGTCATCAAGTTAAGGACTTGATCATGAAACCCTATGAGAATTAAATGTCATAGATTATATTTGTCC
Source organism: Draba incana (assembly GCA_963576765.1). Taxonomy (NCBI): domain Eukaryota; kingdom Viridiplantae; phylum Streptophyta; class Magnoliopsida; order Brassicales; family Brassicaceae; genus Draba; species Draba incana. Next base: position 36,415,334 of record OY755211.1, read on the forward strand.
CCGATCGAGGTTGTTAATGTGGGACACTAGCAACCGTGAGAGACTGGCATGTGAGGTGACTGATGACTAAGTTTCATGGAGTCATTAATAAGAGTATTAAAGTCAATCACGTGGATATATGTTGGAGAACATATGATTGGACATGACCCGCTAATGAGAACTCTACAAGATAGCTATACAAGTGTCATAAGAGATTCTCATTACGACTATAGAGTATAGTCCTTAGACCTGAGTTCATCATGATTTCTTACATGTGAATTGGTCCGCTTTGACTGTGTCAAACGTTATCCGTAAAAGGTGACTATAAAGGCATTGATTGGGCGCATCATGAAGTGTGTGAAGGAACAGAGGGATGGAACAAGATGGGATTTGTCCCTCCTGTATAGCAGGAGATAAATATCTCAGGGCCCATCGAAGATTTGATACTAAGAAATGTGTGGCCGCACTCAAACGAGCTGAATGTCAGCTGTTTGTCTTGTTAGTATAAGTCGGAGTTCGATGAACATGATTTTGGTTGAATAAGGATGACACGGTTCTTGCCTTATGCCAGATCGGGATATAGCAACAAAGGGATTAAAGGAATAGATGATTCCAGTACAAGTGGGAGATTGTTGGGAATGTCCTGAAATCAGACTTGTATTCACTCTAGTAATAGTTGTAGTGTCGAGATTAGACATTCATATGATACTAGGTGATCATAATGTTTTGCTAGAAACCTCTGATGATCTATGAGTTGTGAACTCATTGCTAGTATTATATGATCCTACATGGTCACACACCTAAGCAAATAGGATGCGCTTTATATGGGAATAATCATTAATGTAATGATCCAGATGATGTGTATTTGATACACATTAATTTGTGTTTTAAAGAGTGCGTCGATCGACACAATGTGTTGTGTCGATCGACACGAGTTAAAAGGAGTGTGTTGATCGACACAATATGTTGTGTCGCTCGACACGGGCTAAATCCGAAATAGGGATTTCGGTTTAACGACTTAATTAATTCTGACTCGGTTCAGGATAATTAGGTTTTTTTCTCCAGGGCCTATATATAGAGATATGAGGCACGACCTGGAGAATAACCTTTCTGATAGCCGTCACTCTGAAACACCAAATCCCTAAGGAGATCTGATAACCGGTTCTAGCAATCCGGCGGATTCCTATTTGTGTGCGTGTGGACTATCCGTAGAGGCATAGCATTTGATATGCTCGTAATCTCGATTCCCTGAATCAATTCCGCTGCAAAACTCCAGGTATATTCGAGATCTGTTCTTATAAAGTGTTGTTTACAAACCCTAGATCCTAAGAAAAGGAATTCTCACTAGGTTGTTTAATAGAGATTAAGCCGGTAAACCTGAACGAATTCCTTCAGTGGTTATACCATTCGGCCTGACCAATGCTCCGGCTATATTTATGCGGTTGATGAACGAGATCTTCAGAGACTACTTAGATGAGTTCGTCATCATTTTTATTAATGACATTCTTATATACTCTAAGACCGCAGAGGAACATGAGGTGCACTTAGAAAAAGTTCTGGAACGCTTGAGGAATCAGAAACTTTTCGCTAAGTTCAGCAAGTGTAGTTTTTGGAAACGAGAGATAGGATTCCTAGGACATCGGGTATCGGAACAGGGAGTTTCGGTAGACCCGGAGAAGATTATGGCAGTTCGAGACTGGCCACGACCGACTAACGCAGGAGAGATAAGAAGCTTTCTGGGATTAGCCGGTTACTACCGGAAATTTGTCAAAGGATTTTCAAGTTTGTCCAAACCATTGACATGCCTGACCGGTAAAGGTGTAGCCTTTGTATGGGACGAGAAGACGGAGAAAGCATTCAACGAGTTAAAGAAGGCTTTGACCACATCACCGGTTCTAGCCTTGCCCGAGCAAAACCAACCCTTCACGGTTTTTACTGATGCGTGTGGGACGGGGTTAGGATGTGTCCTGATTCAAGGCAAGAGGGTAATTGCTTATGCATCCAGACAACTGAAGAAGCATGAGAATAACTATCCCACACACGATTTAGAGATGGCTGCGGTTGTATTTGCCCTTAAGATATGGCGGTCCTATCTTTACGGTGAGCCGGTAAAAGTGATGACCGATCATAAGAGCTTGCAATATTTATTCACCCAACCTGATCTTAATTTAAGAGAGAAGGTGGATGGAATTTGGAGCAGATTATGACTTAGCCATCACTTATCAACCTGATCTTAGTGGCAGATGCTTTAAGCCGCCGTAAAGCAAGTGTGGATGTAGAGAGAGATCTGATGAGTTTGAACTCGGAGTTTAAAAGGATTAGACTATCCGCTTCAGAGGGAGAGAGTAGTGAACCCTTGGGTTTGCAAGCAGTGAACCAAGCCGGTCTACTACAACGAATCCGGCAGGAACAGAGAGAAGGCGAGAAATTACAGAAGATCATTGAGGGACTAAATGATCAGGGACAACTGGATGCAAGTGGGTATCATTTGGCCGAAGATGGTACCTTGCTTCAGAGTAAGAGGATTACCGTGCCTAAGGGACAAGGCTTACGGGAAGAAATCCTAAGGACGACACATAAATCAAGACTTAGTATTCATCCTGGGAGTACTAAGATGTATCGGGACATTCACCAATACTATCACTGGCTCGGTATGAAACGAGCAGTTGCAAGATGGGTAACACAATGTTAGACGTGCCAACAAGTTAAGATCGAACACCAAGTACCGGCCGGACTGTTACAAAGCCTACCGATTCCAGAATGGAAATGGGACGCAATTTCTATGGACTTTGTTTTCGGATTAACAATAGCACCTGGACGGGGAAACAACGCGATTTGGGTAATCGTAGATCGTTTAACCAAAAGTGCTCATTTCCTACCTATGAAATTGAATGACAACATTGAGATATTGGCCAAACTATACCTTGATTAGATTGTAAAGTTACACGGAGTTCCAGCCAATATCGTATCAGACCGAGACCCCCGATTCACGGCCAGGCTATGGCAAGCCCTTCAGAAAGCGTTAGGGACAGATTTACACATGAGTACGACATTTCATCCCGAGACCGACGGTCAAACCGAAAGGACAATCAGAACGCTTGAGGATCTACTTCGGATGTGCATGTTGGATTATAAGAACACATGGGAAAACCACTTACCCTTAGTAGAGTTTGCATACAATAATAGCTATCATACTAGTATTGGTATGGCACCTTATGAAGCGTTGTATGGACGTCCTTGTAGAACACCCGTGTGTTGGACCGAAGTAGGAGAGAGGCAAGAGTTTGGGCCAGAAATAGTGCCACGGATAAAATTCATCTCATCCGGACTAATATGAAGAAGGCACAAGACCGACAAAAGAAGTTTGCCGATCAGCATAGAAGGGAAGTGGTATTTGAGGTAGGCGATTGGGTATGGTTGAAAGCCAAGGCAGAGAAAGGAAAGGACTGATTTGGGAAACCGAGTAAGTTGGCCCCCCGATCTCAAGGCCCTTACAACATAGAAAAGAGAATAAGAACATTGACGTATCAATTGGATCTTCCTTTGGATAAAGGAATGCACAATGTTTTTCATGTTTCAATGCTTAGGAAATTCGTCCGTCACCCAAATGAGCCACAACCGGAACGGTTACCCGATTCGCAAACCGAGCTTAGACCTCCTTCCCCGGAACCCTTAAGGATCGGTGAGACACGATCTAGATTTCTCAAAGGACGAGAGATCTCACAGATTAAAGTCATCAGGAGAAAGAACCATCGAGATGTGATTTCATGGGAAGATGAGGCAAGATTTAGGAAATCTCATCCGGAGATGTTTACCAAACCTCAAACCGATGAAGCCGGACCCTCCAATAGATAAGAATTCGGGACGAATTCTAAATAAGGAGGGGAGAATGTAATGACCTGTACGCGGCCTAGGCCAAGGCCGGCCCTGGGTCACGCGGGACGACCGGTCCAAGTAGGGGGACGGCCGGTCAAGCAAGGATTGCTTGGCCTTAAACCATTGGAAAGACCCGCGCAAGGATCGGATTAAGTCTAAACTTAGTCCTGCGACGAGACCGCACCGTTCTGGCACCGTTCAGTCTTGGAACAGAGCCGGCCGTATGTCGGCAGCGAGCAACTGTTTACTTGCCGACATACTCCACGTGTCACCCGTTGGAGAACCCGACGTGCATGTGCTTCCCTCTCACCCGATAGCACGTGTCACCCTCGGACGAGTTCCGTTTTGCATGCCGCCCATTTGAGCCGTGAGTCACCTACTAGTGGGCTTGCTTGCCCATCCCTATATAAGGAAGACCCTTGTTCCTTATTGTGACCGTTAGAGACCCACTCGTACCGATCACGTACCATGATCTGTACTGATCCGAGCCACTACCCGATAGCGATACGTACTGAGCACGTACTGATCACGATCCGCGACCCGATAGCGATACGTACTGAGCACGTACTGATCACGATCCGCGACCGATAGCGATACATACCGAGCATGATAGCGACCCGATAGCGACGTACCGATCCGTCTTTGCCTTGCCGAGCCGGAAGTCTATTCTAGCAGCCTTAGGAGTTTTCAGGAAAGGTTGGTATCATGCTCTGATCCGACCTAAGTTCATTTCCTTATCTTAATTCCTTAAGTTCCTTTGAAAACTCTAAGTATTCTCGTAGTAACCTTAGGACTCGTTTGTTCAGGAACAAACCGAGTCTAAGGAAGGATCCGAGAGGATAGTCTTGAGCGGACTCTCATACTTCTTCATAGAGGTGAGTCTAAGTTATGTGTGAACGTGTGTTGATGAGTATAACACACGTGTTTGATAATTGTGATGCTTATAGCCGTAGAGGTTATTTTCTATGAAATCATGAGAAGTATGAGAGTGTTGAGCATAAATCTATGTATGGTTAAATACCAAATTTATATGCATAAATGATTATGAGCAAAACATATAAAACTTGATGAATACGCGGTATGTCATTCCCGTGTCCTATGACTTGGCTAATTACTTGTGGAGTATTAGTTAAAGTTCATAATGACATGGAGAGACAGGATTGCAGCCTAGGGCCATGTGTTGCATAGCGATCGATGCAAGTTGTTAAGGGATCATAAGTCCTTAGCCTTTGTGGCAAGGGACCGGGTGATGTCCTGACGTTCACGTGATGGGAATGGACAACGCGTGAGGCCTTAAGAGAATTGAGAATGTTAAATGCATATGAACCGGTCATGTTAATAGTGCATTGCATTGAGTGTTGCGTGTTGATTGATATTTAGGTTTGGATGGGGTATGATATGATTGAACCGTTTAGGGAAACCTAGACTCACTAAGCAACTAGTGCTTACGACTCAATCTGTTTTGCAGGTAACCGTAGCAAAGTAGACCCTTGAAGCACTCGGAACATTAGGAAATCAGGGGTAGTTTTTCTTTGCTTTTGTAAATGTATATGCTTTAATATGTACATGACCGTTTTGGTACTAGACCCAGGATCGAGTATAATCGTGTAATCGTTTTAAAAGACTAAGTATAAATAAATAAATAAAAATTATGTCTTCTAGGGATCCTAATGAAGACGGGAAAAAAACATCCGATGCAAATTTTTTTAATGTTCCAAAATACTCATGGGAAACCGAATCTCATTGCGACGAATTCACTCAACAGATTCCCACTTACTTGTGGGAATTTGATACGTGCTCACCAATCGATGAAGAAGATTCCACATCAACAGTAGTGCCTGACAGCCAGTGCTTGCCAAACATCCAGAACATTTACGATAGGCAGCCACAATGTCCTGATCATGAGCGGGTTACCGAAGCCGAACAACCATGTAAGTTGATGGAAAAGTCAGATACTTACGGTGCAAGTACTTCAAACGTATGTAAGGATCAGTACTATGGTTATGAATTCGCCCAAAGCCCAGAAAAGCCAAACTTAAATTTAGATGTTGATGCAATCAAAAGTGAATTATGCGACGGATTTATAGATTCTCCACCAAAGGATCATTACCATGATTTCGAATTCGCCCAAAGCCCAGACAAGGCAAACATAAATCTAGATGTTGATGCAATCAAAAGCGAATTGTGCGACGGATTTGTAGATTCTCCACAAAAGAAAAAAAAGGCAAAGAACATCACTAAATGGTTCTAACAAATGGTAAGTTCGGAGTGGAAACAGACATATGATTGTAAAATGAGGAGTTTATTATGTACTTGTACCATAACCGTTGTGTGTTAAATAATTGCAAGTCTCTAATGTACTTGTTTAAGAATATGTGTTTTAAATTTTATGTTTCATTACATGTTAAGTTTTATTGGAGCTGGAAGACCAATATTTATCGTTAATTAGTCATCGAACATGAGTACATATATACAATTAAATAATATGAGATACAAGATTTGTCCACTAATGAAATGATTATGCCTCCTTTATTTGAATTTTATTTGTATGTTGTAATACTTAGATTCTCGTCCACAATCGGTTTTGTTAATGAAATGAAAATATTATAGGGAACACACAAATGTGAGAGAAGAATATGAAAAAGCAAACACTTATTCACAAATTATTATTCTGAATCTCCTGCGGAACCTTCACTAGGGGTGGAGTCTGAATCGTCGTCAAATTCTCCATGTGGTTCCTCTTCGTCCGAATGCACTAGATCATCCCCGACATGTGTGACATCAATGACAAGGTCAATGTTATCCATCTCCTCCACAGGTGACATTGATACATTGATACACTTCTTGATGGTTGTAGAGCATCTTGTTCTGGAACTCCATAGATTTTTCCTCTCGGGTTTATTGGAGTTACTGTGATCCACGAATCTGTACGGTACGCAACTCGAGGATATGGAATGTAGCAAACCTATTAATAATTAGTAGATATTGTTAATATATATGAACAAGAAACCTTACTATGAGTACATAGGTAAACATATATAGTGTATTGATACCTGGTCTGCTTGAGACGCAAGGATAAATGGATCGTAATACTGTAGTTTCTGGCTTGAATTTATCGAAATAACACCAAAAGGTTCAACTCGAACCCCTCGACCATTGGATGGATCATACCAATCGCACATAAACACAATGCACCTCAAGTTCAACATTCCTGGATATCGGATTTCCAAGATTTCTTTTAAAATCCCATAGTACATGGTATCGCCGGATTGCGCCGAAATACCATAGTGTGCAGTTGACCTTTGACGTCCTTCCTCACGGATCTTGAACGAATATCCCCTAGTGCAAAACTGGGGATATGAAGTCGCGGTGGTGCGTAAGCCATGAACAAACTCCACTAACCATGTCGGGATTGATCGACCACTTGCTAAACTTTCGGAAACCTAAAAACGATATACGTAAGATATAAGTAACATATGAACGTGAAAACATGCAAATGTAAGACGGATGTAATTATATTAAACTTACATAACATTTCAACCACTCTGGAAATTGTTCGGCTTTCAAGACAGCAAGTTCGGCATTTTTCTTATCACAATGGTAATCACGTGCGAGAGACATGTAGATCCTGTAACATAACAGTCGTTAGTAGATGAATGCAAATAATTAAATAAATTTAGTATGATAAATGATATATATACCTTTCGTACTCCAAAATTTCGTCACAGTTTCTGAGGATATACGTATGCAAATGTGTGACCTCTTGTGGTGATAGTTTGCGTTTCTTTCCTTTTCCACTTGCTCGACCAACTTGGGCAAACAACTCAGGAACAACCACGGCATACACTCCTTTCTCACCTCTATCATCATGTCGGGAGGTCGTCTCGCCTTAGTAATAACTGCCGGTGGAAAGTAATATTCGGCAAAGTGTGAGACTTCCTCGTTTAGGCTTTGTGCGACAATAGATCCTTCAACCTTGCTCAAATTTTTAACCTTTTTCTTCAGGTGGAACATGTAACGCTCGAACAGATACATCCATCGGTATTGAACTGGGCCTCCTAAGGCTGCTTCTCGTGGGAGGTGAATAGGAAGATGTTCCATAATGTCAAAAAAAGACGGTGGAAATATCTTCTCAAGATTACAAAGGAGAACCGGGATATTGGCCTCCAAGTTACGTATCCCGTGGGAGGTAAGCGTTCTTGAACATAAATCTCGGAAGAATGCACCAACTCCTATAAACAAAAATTAAACAAGTTAATACATATATAGTAATATTATGGTAGTAAGAAACTAATGGGAGTAAGAAATATACCTCCAATTGCTTGGTGGATAGGTTCTGGAAGAAGATATGCAAATACAAATGGAAGAAGACGCTGCATCACGACATGACAATCATGACTCTTCATTCCTATAAACTTGCCTTCCGTCGAATCCACGCAATTACTTAGATTAGATGCGTAGCCGTCTGGAAATTTGACAAATTTTTTGAACCATTCAAAAAATACTTCTTTCTGGCCAGCGTCTAACCGGTAAGCAGGCATCGGCAATCTACCGTTCGAAACATGAAGAGATGGCCTCGAACAAATCAATCGCAAGTCGAATCTAGACTTTCAGTTGTCTTTAGTCTTTCCTGGGACGTTTAATATGGTGTTCATGATGTTGTCAAAGAAATTCTTTTCCACATGCATGACATCTAGATTATGCATGACACCATGCTCTCATAACATCTGCAACTCACAGATCAATGGTTGGAGGAAAATATCGAGCGACCGTCTTGGATGATCCGGCCCGGGAACTAGAATTGAGAGAAACAGGAACTCTCGCCGCATGCACATAGATGGAGGCAAATTGTAAGGTGTTACGATGACCGGCCACAACGAATATTTTCTTTCATGCTTGCCAAACGGGTTGAAACCATCAGTGGATAAGCCTATGTATACATTTCGTGGTTCATATGCAAAATTTGGATATACGGATTGAAAGTGTTTCCACGCTTCCGCGTCAGAAGGATGCGTGATATCTCCATCTTGACTATGCTCTTCATGCCATCTCATAGCCGTAGCTGTGCGGTCTGATTCGTATAGCCTCTTCAACCTCTCCGTTAAGGGTAAATACCACATCCGTTTGAATGGAATCTTCACCCTCCCACTTGACTCCTGGAACCGTGGTTTCTGGCAAAATTTACATTTATTTTGGTTCTCGTCTTCTCTCCAGTATATCATACAGTTGTCGATGCACACGTCTATAACCTGGTAGGGCAAACCAAGACCGGCGACAAGTTTTTGGATCTCGTAGTATGATCTGGGGGCCAGATTATCTTCTGGCAAAATATCTTTCACGAACTCGGCGAATGCATCAACATATTCTTCGGACAAATTATAATCAGTCTTCAGGTTCATCATCCTACTAGCAGAAGATAGCGGTGAATGACCATCACTACGACCGCTGTATAGTGGTTGTTTTGATGCGTCTAACATATCAAAAAACCTTTGAGATTCTACCCTATCACCCTCATACCCACCCGACTGCAAATTCTCTCTAAACGCATCATTAACCATCGCAACCGTACTTACCCCAACGTCTACTCCCGCGGTAGGTTCCCCTATGCTATCCGGAAAATAAGGTGCATTGCTACTAGTACTACCATATTCATAATTGGTTTCTCCATGTAAATACCAAACCTTATATCCGGTCCTAAATCCATATCTATATAAGTGGTTCCAAACAGTAGGAATCGCAACAGTACTTCTATTACAGCAATTAGAACAAAGACATTTGATATTCTGACCTTTGGTGGCCGCCTCTTGATTTCTAGGTAACTGCATGAACTCGCAAATACCTTGAGCGTATTCGGTCGTTCATAAGTTAGACCCCTCTTCCATCATTGGCTCGTCCATCCATGACCGAAAATTTGAAGAACTCATCTCTTTTAAATTTTTAGATAATGTGAATTGTGTTTCTTTTACAATGTGAATTGTGTTATGATGGAATGATGGAATGTCGTAGCTTATATAGAACGCATTCCGTCGGAAATCCGTCGAAAATCCGTCACAAACCTCCAACATAACGCCCCACAAATCCCATCGGCCACCGTTAACGATAAGGTAACCAATCAGACTTTGCCGACATCATAATCCGTCGGATTGACGTTATAAAATTTCGACGTTTAGGAAACCGTCGGTAATGCGTCGGTGCAAGTTGACGGTTTACCGACGGATGTCCGACACTTTCCGTAGCTGTCGAAAATCCGTCGGTAAATTGTGACAGATTTCCGACGGATTGTCGGAAGTCGGACTTCCGTCGGTCGACCGTCGGAAATTTCCGACGGATGTTCTGTCCTTCGGAAAGTCCGTCGGAAGATCATCTATTTTCTTGTAGTGACATTGCATTCTTCTTCAACAATGAATTCGTTGATCATGTGACAACCATGCTCACTGACGGTAACTTTGATGTCAGAAATGGGTTGAAGACCCTAGCCGATAAATCTCTTGTGCAAATATCTACAAATGGACGGATAGGGATGCACTATCTACTGCAAAAATTAGGTAGACAGATAGTTCTTGAGCAATCAGATGAGCCTGGAAAACGTCAGTTTCTAGTAGAAGTTGAAGAGATTTATGATGTCCTAACGAATGAATCAGTAAGTTATTACATATATATTCTCTATTGTTTTTTCCAATAACGGTTTCATGAGTTTGTTTTGGGATATTTGTCAGGGTACTACATCTATCATAGGTATATCATTCGATATATCCAAGACGACCAGGGACTTGTGTATAAGTGGGCGAGCCTTTGAAAGAATGCACAATCTCCGGTTCTTGAAGTTTTACATGAGTCCTTTCTCCTTTCAATGAAAATGTTAGCGTGTGCATATTAAATGACATTGAATATCTACCTCATCTAAGGTTACTACATTGGGATTCATACCCAAGAAGACGTCTTCCTACAAAATTTCATCCAGAGTTTCTTGTCGAGCTCCGTATGCCATCCAGCGAGCTCGAAGAGCTATGGGGAGGTATCCAGGTTGGTATTTTGATATTTCTCAATTTATTCAACAATATATGAAATAAATCTCATTTTGTTATGTTTGTCATGCAGCCCCTTAAAAATCTCAAGGAGATTGATTTGGGTTTTTCCCACAAGTTGAAAAGAATCCCAAATCTTTCACAAGCTATTAATCTTGAGTCATTTGCACTAAGGAAATGCACAAGTTTGGTGGAACTTCCTTCCTCTATTTCGAATCTACAGAAATTGAAAAAGTTGACAGTGATGGGGGTGTTCACTGCTACAAACTGTTCCAACCAACATTAATTTAGCATCTCTTGAAGATGCCAGCATGAGTTACTCACAATTGAGAAAGTTTCCAGATATTTCGAGTAACATCAGGAATCTTTTCTTGGGAGTTACAAAGATTGGAGATGTTCCTCCATCGATTGTTGGACGTTTGCCTCGTCTTGTGTGGCTTCGTCTAGGCGGAAGAAACCTCAAGAGTTTAACACATGTCCCAGAAACTGTAAGGAAGCTAGATCTAAGCAATAGTGACATAGAGAGGATTCCAGATTGCATCAAAAGTCTCCCTCGGCTACAAATTCTTATCATCGAAAACTGCAGAAAACTTGTGGCACTACATGGTCTTCCGCTTTCCCTTGCATTCCTAAATGCAGAAAATTGTGGATCACTTTCGAGTGTATGTTCGTCTTTCGACAATCCAATCAGGGAACTCATGTTCAACAATTGTCTGAAACTCGATGAAGAAGCAAGACGAGGGTTTGGATGGTGAGCAGACTTTCTTTGGTTCGCCCTTAAGATTTAAGGCTTGCCTCCTGCTTTCGCGAATCAAGGAGTGCGATTATATTTTTATAACTTGTCGTCTAAGAAGCAAAGAAGGCGTCTATGTTAACGAACTTGAATATAGAGCATGGCCTACAACGAAGCCTACTCAATTCCTAACTGAACATGTGGTTATATTTTGTGGTGACTTGTTTCCAAAAAGCAGATGCTTTCAAGTGGGTGTGACTGCGAGCGAGATTCTGTTTGAATTTAGCTGCTTGGATAACCACAAGATTATCGAGTGTGATGTACGGAAATTGAGTGAGGGAACGAAGAGCAGCGAAGTCGGTTACATAAATGGAGATGGAGACTACGAAGCTTTTAGGGTTCTCTAAAGATGAAAACATCAAAAGCAATAAACATACTGGTTGTTGGAGTTGACTTAGGAAGCTTGGTGTGAGGAAGAAGAAGATGGAAGTTGCATTATAAGAGCTCATAGGATGGACGAATCGCAACGAGATCATTTAAATGGAAACATTTGCAATTGATTACCAAATAAAGGGGCTCGACTTGTAAATTAAATTTTATTCCAAAACCAAATTCTCGTATTTACTAATCGAATTAAGACTCGGTTTAGTTGTCAAACCAAATATACATTTTGGATTGGGATTAATAAATCGATAAAGAGCCCTACTTTGAATTTTTGCCTGCTTCGTCTTCTTCCTCTTAACTTTTCTCCGATCTTCTCATGGATTTGAAATTTTGAATCATTTGATACAAGGTCTGAGCTCATTTCAAGTGCTAATTCTTCCCCGAAAAATGGCAAGCTTGTCAAAATCAATTTCCGATCGACCAATGAGAAGCCAGTGGTTCTCGACGACCATAAGGAAACACACTCGCTAATGGGGTCCCCAACGACTGTGAGCGAGATTCTGTTTGAATTTAGCTGCTTAGATAACCACAAGATTATCGTAATACAAGTGGGTACGATCTCACTCTCTGCCTCCTTTCTCTTTTCTTTAACTTTTCTCCCTCCTCTACGGCACTACTCCCCACGAAGACCCAAGTAAGAATATTAGGGTTTACACAATATTATAAAAGTTGACTTGGCTTGGTTTTATGGGCTCAACGATTATCGAGTCCAAATTCAATCAATTCTGAGAAGGCTTCATTATCACTCATAATCTTTCCATGGTCATATATGATTAAATGCTTAACCCAAAAGAATACTAACAATTCTTGGGTTCACCCCCTAGGAGTGAACCATTTCATTCACCCCTTTTTGATTAACCAATCAAATTTTAGTTGTGGGTGCACCAATATTAATAAATTATATTTATAAAAATTAAAATTGAAATAAATGTGGAATCTTTAATAAAAACGAAATTAACATAAGTAAATAATAATTATCTAATTAAATATAGATTTTAAACCCCAAATCCAAACTATACCATAATTTGAGAATAGTTAACCCAAATTCAAACCCTAAATCCCCAAAATATATTCTAGTTTGGGAATAGTTAACCCAAAATAAATCTTAAACCCAAACCCAAACCCTAAACCCTAAAACTATACCCTAATTTAGGAATAGTTAACCCAAACTCAAACCCTAAACCCCAAAAATATATCCTAATTTGAAAAAAATAAATCTTAACTCAAACTCAAACTCAAACCCTAAACCCCAAAGCTAAACCCTAATTTTGGAATAATTGACCTAAAATAAATCCTAAATCCCAAACTCAAACCCTAAACTCTAAAACTATACCCTAATTTGGGAATAGTTAACCCAAACCCAAACCCAAAAAATGTAACTACAAAAAGTAATTTTCAATGGATTTGCATGTAAAAGTTTTAGATTTGGGTAAGCTATTCCCAAATTAGGGTATAGTTTAGGGTTTAGGGTTTGAGTTTGGGGTTTATAATTTATTATTGGTTAATTATTCTCAAATTAGGGTATAGTTTGAGGTTTGAGTTTGAAGTTTTAGAATTTATTTCAATTTTTTCAAATGAATTAATGTTATTTTTTTAGTTAAATTATATTAGTTATTTTTTAGTTAAATTATGTGGCCCCACATCTTTTTTTTGATTGGTTAGTAAAGTGGGGGTGAATGAGAAGTTTTACCCCTAAGGGGGTAAACCCAAGAATTGTTCAAATAATACCCAATATGCTTCCTTGCAAATTAAGTTAGGTTTTTAGAGGAATTTTTGGGATAGGGATGTGACAGTTGGTGTCGTAATTGTGGAAACGGTGAAAAGATAATTGATGACATGATTATTGAGTGTGGTGTAGAGATCTTGGAGGAACACCTGTTCGTATTTTCTAGGAATCTGTTCAAAGAAGACAGCTGCTTTGAAACGGAACAACACCTGTTCGTATTTTCTAGGTATCTGTTCAAAGAAGACAGCTGCCTTGAAGTGGATGCGACTACGAGCGAGATTCAATTTGAGTTCAGCTGCAAGAAAAACGAAGAAGACATGGTTATTGGGTGTGGTGCAGATCTTGGAGGAAGAAGCTGAGAGAGTAGCAGAGAATGGAAGGAGAATATTGATGGAGCTGTGCAGGTCTCTAAAGATGAAAGTGTCGTCAAAAGCAGTAAGCATAGAGGCTGGTGGAATTGGCTAAGGAAGCTTGGTCTGAGGAAGAAGAAAGTGTGAAATTCTAGAGGAATGTGTTAGCTGCTCAAATTAACAGCATTCAAAATTGGTCATGGGTTTCAGATCCGTGTCCTCGATCTCGCAAAATTTAGCCAGAGAGAACAGGACCGTGAAAGGGCTCAAGCCCGAAACCGGAGGCAAGGAAAAGAACAAAGACGACGGACTAACTCCGGAGGAACGCCTAAATTCGAACTATGTTCGGTTGTGTTATCTTTGATATAATCATACGTCTTAGAAATTGTTTTCTCCATCCGATGCAAGATATCAAACCGGAAAGTTTGGGAGGAGATGCTTAGATTTCTTGATATGGAAACTTGTTATAATAGAAAGGGAGATGCTATAAGATTTCTTGCAACGCAAGGTAAGTAAGTACGTTTAAACAATTTTAACAAAACATATCAAAACATGAGTAACAAACACCAAAACTTTATTCATATTTTTTTATTAGGGGTTAGAGGAGCCGAGATAGGTTACGGTATTGGATTTCATTAGTTAGTACCTACCTTTCTTATTGTTTGGATGGTTGTCTTCATTAAGAATATCTTTATATTGATGCATTTGTCAAGAAGAAATAAATACTCTGATTAATTATTTGGTTTAGTAAAATGAAAAGACCAAGTCAGTTGAGTCCATATACTAATGGCATGTTCAATGGTGACATTTTGGGATCTTATGGGGTGTTTTTATAATATAAAATTATTAAAATGGTTGTAAAAGAAAGAAAGAGAGTGTTTTTGTGGGGTATATTGAGTGTGTGTTTAAATATAAAATTAATAAAAGTTGAGTAAAAGGAAGATAGAGTGTTTAAAAGGGAAAGAGAGGGATCTAATATTGGATCTTTTGGAGAGTGTGATTAAAAAGAAAAGGAAGAGAGAGTGTTTAAAAGTTGAGTAAAAGGATGAAAGAGAATGTATAAAGTTGATTAAAAGGAAGAGAGAGTGTGTGTTTTAATAATTTTATATTATAAGAACACCACATAAGATCCCGTGAAATCTGCATTGAACATGGCCTAACCACCACATATGTTGCTTTTCTAAGAAATCACCGAAGAAGAAGAAAATACATACAATATAATATCGTCCTTTCAGTATCGTTGCTTTACTGGTTTGAATGAGTCCCTTGCGAGACGACTATGAGGAAGTTTCCTATACAATGACTTGAAAAAATCAACCACTTAGTATTTACATCTCTTTGATGTTTAGCATCTCTTAGAACACCAGATTCCAAAACATCACTCGGATTCTCTGAAATATCTCTCATGGCTTCTTCTTCTTCTTAATATTGTTGATTCCTCCACATATAGCCTATCTCCAGAATCATTATGAATATGATACTTTCGTCAAACTCTTCTTCTTCTTCGTCTCAAATCAAGAGATACCATGTGTTTCCGAGTTTCCACGGCCCAGATGTTCGTAGAGGATTTCTCAGTTATTTACACAATCTCTTTGCAAGGAAAGGAATCACTACGTTCAAGGATCAAGAGATCGTGAGAGGTCATACGATTGGATCTGAACTCGTACAAGCGATTAGAGAATCGAGGATCTCGGTCGTTTTGCTCTCAAAGAATTACGCCTCTTCGAGCTGGTGTTTAGATGAATTGGTAGAAATCATCAAGTGTGAAGAAGATTCAGGGCAGATGGTGATGACGATTTTCTACAATGTTGATCCTTCCGATGTACGGAAACAGAGAGGAGACTTCGGGAGCGCATTTGGGAAAACTTGTCAAGGGAAAACTGAAGAAGAAAAGCAGAGATGGAGCCAAGCTTTGGCATATGTAGCCACCATAGCTGGAGAACACTCTCTTAACTGGTTTTTTGTTGTTTCTTTGGAGCTCAACGAATATAATGCTTTCTATCTTTTTAATTTGATGCTTCAGTAAGATTTTGTTGTTTTTGTTTGTTTATTAGGGATGAAGAAGCAGCGATGGCCGAGAAGTTTGTCACGGATGTTTCGAACAAACTGAATGTTACACTTTCAAAGGATTTTGACAACATGGTGGGATTGCAAGCTCACTTGAGAAAAGTGAACACGTTGTTATGCTTAGAGAGCGATGAAGTGAAGATGATTGGAATTTGGGGTCCTGCGGGAATTGGTAAGACTACCATTGCTAGAGCTTTATACAATCAACTCTCTAGCGAGAGATTTGAAGTACTAAAACGTCAGTTTTTAGTAGAGGCTGAAGAGATTTGTGATGTACTAGCAAATGAAACAGTAAGTTCTTATATATATATATATATATTCTCTAAGAGATTTTCCCTATTACTTTCATTATAACAATTAGATCATCATAGGTATGTCATTATACATATATTTTTGAATATTTGTTAGGGGACTGGATCTATCATAGGTATATCATTTGATATGTCCAAGATCAGCGGTAGGTTCTCCATAAGTGGGCGAGCGTTTGAAGGAATGCGTAATCTTCGATTCTTAAGCATCTCCGGGGGAGATAGTGCCTTACAGATATCAGAGGACTTGGAATATTTACCTCGTCTAAGGTTACTTTGTTGGAGTTTATACCCTAGAAAAAGTCTTCCTCCAACATTTCAATCCGATTGTCTTGTCGAGCTCTGTATGATAGGCAGCAAACTCGAAAAGCTCTGGGGAGGAATCCAGGTTGGAATTTGTTATGTATAAAATCTCAAAAAGCTCCATTTGATTTTTCTCATTTATTGTATTTGCCACATGCAGCCCCTTGCAAATCTCAAGAATATAGATATGACATATTCCCATAATTTGAAAGAAATCCCCAATCTTTCAAAGGCTACTAATCTCGAGACATTGTCACTTCATTATTGCACAAGTTTGGTGGAGCTTCCCTCCTCTATTAGGAATCTACACAAACTGACAACGTTGGAGATGAAATACTGCACAAAACTACAAGTTATTCCCACCAACATCAACTTAGCATCTCTTGAGAGAGTCGACATGCGTGGTTGCTCACGATTGAGAAGTTTTCCAGATATTTCTAGCAACATCAATTGTCTTGATGTAGAATACACAAATATAATAGATGTTCCTGCATCCGTTGTTGGAAGTTGGCTTCGTCTTGAGAAACTTTCTATGGGCAGAAGAAGCTTATTAACACATGTCCCTGAAGGTGTAAGGTACTTAGACCTAAGCAGCAGTGATATGAAGAGGATTCCAGATTGCGTCATAGGTCTTATCATCAGTGACTGTAGAAAACTGGAGACACTGATTCTCGATGCATCTAATTGTGAATCGCTCAAAAGCGTCAGTTTCTCGTTCTATGAACCGAGAGCATATAATACATTCTACGACCGTAAATGTTTGAAATTGGAGAAAGAATCGGCGAGAGGATTTTGACACACCAGTCGTGTTCCGCCACTGTTTTTCACTAGATGAAGAATCATACAACGGTGGGCTTACATGAGTGTATTGTTACCAGGTAAACAAGTCCCTGCAGAGTTCACTCACAAAGCCACAGGAAATTCCATAACCATCTCTTTGGGGACTTTCTCTCCTTCCTCAAGATTTAAGGCTTGCCTCCTGCTTTCACCAACCATGCGGCGCGAGGATTCTATATTTTTTCGTCTAAGAAGCAAAGGTGTCCTCATCAATGAACTTAATTTGTCGCCATGGTTTACATGGTTACTCGACTTAACGGAACAACACCTGTTCGTATTTTCTGGGTATCTGTTCAAAGAAGACAGATGCCTTGAAGTGGATGCGACTACGAGTGAGATTCAATTTGAATTCAGTTGCGAGGAAAAAGAAGACATGATTATTGAATGTGGTGTACAGATCTTGGAGGAAGAAGGTGAGGGTAGTAGCAGCAAACGGAAGGAGCGAAGTGATGGAGCTGTTCAGGTCTCTAAAGATGAAAGTGTCATCAGAAGCAAAAAGCAAAAAGTTGTTTAGAGACTCCGTAAAGATGAGTGTGTCGTCAGAAGCAGTAACCATAAAGGAAGCTTGGTCTGAGGACAAAGAAGACAGTATGAATTGGCAATGGGTCTTCATTATGATTTCAAAATTCTAACTATGTTCGGTTGTGCTATACATTCTGTTTCACATTTATAATAATAATATTCGATATAATCTTGTCTCATAATTTTGTTTGATCCATCCGATGCAAGAAATCAAACCCGAAAGTTTGGGAGGAGATGCTTAGATTTCTTGATAAGGAAGCTTGTTATTATATTAAGGGAGATGCTATAAGATTTCTTGCAGCACAATGCAAGTAAGAACATTCCAAAGGTTAGGACAAGTAAAGAACTTTGCAAGAAACAACTTTAACAAATCATATGAAACAGTTTTAACAAACACCAAACTTCATCGATCCACGTCTTCATTCATTTAGCAATTCAATTTTCTAACCATTCTCATATTCTCCAACAACAAAAGAAATCACACAATTATGGTCTCTTTGGTCAATGGTGTGAATCCAATGTCTACTAAAAATCTCATCACCAAATTCAAACCTCCACTGCTCATATCCGATCTACCTTGTCTACAACATTCTGAGTTTAATGCAATCAAGAATTGTTCAAGAATAATGATGAATAAGTATGCTTCAAGGAGAAATATTGCGGTTTCAAGCTTAGATCGACATAATCCTAGGCCGGATCAAATCTCTGGATATGATGTTGTCATGAAAATTTATTCATCTATTAACGAGAAGAATCAAGATCGATTGAGTAGTTGCATCTCCAATGATTGTTTTATCGATGATTTCTCCTTCTCTCTAAACCTTTTCAAGGAAAAAAAGTAAGCATTTTTTTGTACATTTTACATTTCAAGATATGTTTTTGTTAATGAATTAAAGAGTAAGAGATGTATATAATTTTTTTCCAGGAAGCTATGAAGTTTTTTGAAGAACTGGTGAAGGGTATGGGACAAAAACGTTAAGTTTTGTGTTGAAAATGTGTGTGAAGGAGATGGACATAGTGCAGCTGTAAATTGGCATCTTGGTACGAATTAGTACATCATTAATTCCTAATGATACAATCGTTATTTAGATTTATGTACTGATTTTTTTTGGTTACCATGTTTACTTACTTCATTTTCTTGTTTTTTTTTATATTGTTATGAAGAATGGAAAGGAAGAAAAATTCCCTCTACTAGAGGATGTAGCTTCTATGAATTTACCGAAGAAGGAACAAGATTGGTTATCAGGTAAATAAGTTTTTTTGGGGATATCTTGATAATTTGATATCTTAGAATTATATTTTTAGTGAAATACTGTAGTTTTTTTTTTTTTGAAAAAGTAACTTTTTACCAAAACCAATGAACAAATAATCTCTTAAACAATATGACCAACTATTTTCAGAAATGCGAGGATTTTGATTGAATCGCCAATTAAACCGGGAGGAATCGTATTGGTAAAATATTCTTATCTGATTTTAAATGCAAAAATGAATGTGAGTTATTATTATTTTTGACAATGTGTTATCATGAAATTTTGTAGACCTCTTGTTAAAGAACATAACGTTCTTGTTCGATGAATTCCCACAATTTGCTGATTGTAAGTTTTCAGGTTTTCGTCATTTACAAATATTTATAATTCGTAGCTTTGTAAAGTTTTTCTAAAATTACAAATTTTTGAATATTTCAGGGTTTTTGGAGAAGCCTTATGCAATAATCCAGTTAATATTAAGAATCTATGATTTGTTTTTGGCGCCACTCGTAGGCAATATAGTGACAAGCTATTGAACAAAATGGCTGAGCTCTTCTTATTGGTCTTGAAAATTATTATCAAAATTCAAAGTCTCTTTTCCAAATTGAAAAGAATTACATGTTTTTATCAAATCATTTTGTTTGTTTGCTACACTTTCTGTATTTAACTAACCAATGTGATTGATTTGTATTATAACAAACACTAACAAATTTTATATTTTGATCGTGAACTTTCCATCATACTTCTGCGTCGAATTTTCGCGTACCCAATACTACTATCGACACAATTCTGAATTTTGAAGCTGATATAAACTTCACTTGTATGAACAATGAACACTTTTTATTTTCTGTCCAATTCATTTTGTAGCAATGATCAATCTCCATAAACCGGCCTGACCGGTTTGGTAACTAACCGCGGAAACAAACCGTAAATTTGGGATATATGTAAAAGCTTCATCGTTTCCATTTCTCCGAATCGCAAATCGGAAAACATCGCCGGTGAGAAATGAGAGCATTGTGGAGCCACTTGAGTGTCATTTCCAGTTGCCAAATTTCTCCGAGAATCAAGAGATTATCTTTAGCAAATTTGACATCAGATCGAAATATATCACCTGAAGATCCAGAGCTCAGAGATTTTGTTGGGTTTTTGGAATCTCCAAAGCTCATTATCCGTCGTGGAACCAAGAAAGTTCATTCCTTTATCCGTCGTGGAACCAAGAAAGTTCATTCCTTTACTCTGCTCTCTCTTTCTCTCTTGTGTTTCCCGACGATTAGAGAAAAAAATGGGTCTTAACGATTTTGCTTTCTAAGTTTTTCAACGAAGAGAATGAGAGATTTGACTCGTCTATGTAGGACTGTATTCCTTGAAGAGCACTCCCAAAGCGGTCCTCTCGAGCCCCACCAGAGGAAGCTGACCACTTTGTTGCCGCAAGATTTCTTTTTTGTTTTTGGTCTATCACGGGTCTTTTATAAACCTTTGCATTATTATAGTCATTAAGAATTGTTGTTGAAAAATCAAATTTTGTTGCAATCATGCGTAAGATTAAAAAAAAAAGATATTCCTTTTTAATATCTCTCTCTCTATTTTGTTGTTGGAAGGTTTTATAGGGTTAATTAGGTATATAATAGTTTTAGAAATCATAATTAGGTGTATAACATGACCTAAATAGAATTTAGGTAACTAACACTCACTTTAATAAAATTGACTAAAATACCCTTAATGATCTAATTAGTTATAAATAGTTGGTTATTATGTTGCTTAAATTAGTTGACTATATATTAATTAAAATAGTTGACTACGTAAAACATTGTCTAAGTAAACGTGTGTTTGCTATTTTAATTGTAATATAGTTAACTTTGTGATTAATTCACTATGTTTATAGTTGACTATTTATGCATGTATAGTCAGCTATTCGGTTCTTTTTAACATTTATCTACAAATAGTCAACTATCATTTCAAAACATAGATGACTACGTAAAACATTGTTTATGTAAAATAGTGTTTACTATTCTAATTATAATATAGTTCACTTTGTGATTAATTCACTATGATTATAGTTAGTTACTTATGCATGCATAGTCAGCTATCCATTTTTTTTTTCAAATATTTATTTGCGAATAGCCAACTATCAGAGATCAAAAAATAGTTGACTATTTATGTTGTAACTGAAAATAAGGATAAAATGGTCATTTTAGATATGTTCCATGTTATTTACCTAATTATAATTTAGATTATGTGAGATACTTAATTATTGGTCCAATGAGTATTATCAATGTTAATTTCCCGGTTTTATATTCCCTATTGAGCTGATTTGTTGCCAAGATGTTGATACTAATTTTAAGGAAGAAAAACAAAGTTTGTTGATGATTACTGGAACAATTAAGAGAAATAATGGTCAATTTTTATTTAACTTTATCTATTCTGAGTTATAAAGAACACTTATATATTTGTATGTAAAATTATCTCTAGTGTTATTAAATTTTTTTTTTGACATCTATAACTCCATTCAAACTTAAATTTAAATTATGGCATATTAGCATTAAGACAAACAATTAGATTAAAAATATCTATTAGTCAAGTTAACCAAAAAAAGCAAACTCTATTAGTCAAGTTTAAAATTGAGAGCCCATCTTTCCAAAGCAAATTGTATTTTGATTTTTGACTATTCAACCATACTATCCCTGTCTGTCTGACGTTAGCATTTGCCTTTTTTAGAATAAAGTTGTTTTCCTCGTGTGGCTGTAAACTTTTTCATACTAATGTTTTGTCACATTATTATTTTAGTAACAAAGATAACTTTTGAATCAACACCAAAACTAATACTAATACCCATGTGCTTCCCTTAAGCAATGAAATCAACTTCACTTCATATAGAGCTTTAATCCTCTTAAAAAGTGAAACTCGAGAAAAGGATAATGTTATTAAGATGCGATTTTTTTGTCACCTTCTTACGTTTACAAGACCGATTAGTCGCAAGACTCGCAACGCATATCCCAACAAGTATATTAACATATTTTTGGGGTTATGATTTTTTGGTAAACGAACAAAAATAAATTGTTAAAAGTTTTAGAAGATTTCTTGGAAAGTTGTTTCATAGTGCGCAAATTTCTTGGGAAGAAAAACAGAGATACGTAGAGGATTGGGCTGCAAGTAAGTTGTCTTGTCAGTCGATGGCTACTAGTCTTGGTCTCATAATATATCTTATAATTATAACTCACGAGATCGCGACACGTGTTAAGTAGTCGTTTAGATTGTGACACATGTCAATTATTTAATTATGTAAATTTTCCAATACCAAAATTGTTAGTTACTCAAAAAGGAAGAAATTAGAATGGAAAATAAACATTATATAAAGGAGAGTTCTTATAATTGTAACTCACGAGATTGCGACATGTGTTAAGTAGTCGTTTAGATTGTGACACATGTCAATTATTTAAATAAGTAAATTTTCTAATACCAAAATTGTTAGTTACTCAAAAAGAAAGAAATTAATATGGAAAATAAACAAGCATAAAATAAAGATAAAGAAAATTTGGTTAGTGGTATTTTTAGTTTACGAAATAGCATAAAAAAAGGATCGTCAAAACATGTACGAATGGTTTAGTTGTTATATCAAATTGTTTAATGATTTAAATCATATTTATATATATCAAGTATGTATACTTTAGTAATTTCCAAATTCTTCAAACTATATGAGTTATGAAACTATATTTTTCAAATTACATATGAACTTATAATTTGAAATATTACATTATCTAAGTTTTTTTTTTTTTCAAAACATTACATTATCTAAGTTAGGATTTGAATTAAGAATATAGTATATAATAAGTTAAGATTTAAATTAAGAATATGATATGTTTTTCTATAAAATATTTTAAGCCATAATTATTTACTATAAATCAATTAATCCTCGCATCGCAAGGGTTTAAATCGTCTCTTATAAAATATACAATAATGACTAAATAATATGGTCAGTAATCAAAGATACCACCAAATTCATAATCTATATAGTACATGTTAATATTAGTAGTACTGCCCCATGAGGCGTGTGAATGGGTTCATGGACCATAAAGTCGAAAGTCTACTTTTTCTTTTTCTTATAATTTGTCTTTGTCCGAACTTTTTTATCTTTGCCACTTTAATAATACATTACCACTTTCATGGAAATTTCATTTGGCTAAAAAGTCCAACACAAGCGTCACTAAATTTCAGGATAAAATTTGGATAGAAACATGACAAAGGCAAGACGATTATTAGAGTAGCTTGGCTTTTGATTTGTCTAATTTTTCATTGATCTTTGATTTGTCTTAAGTTAGAGTCCGAACTTGATGTGTACTCTGCCACAAGCTTTGAGAAAGAAGAGGACTTGTCTTCAAGCAATCTCGCCGGTGAATCATGTTCTTTGATAAGCCCTGCACTTAGAGAGAGATAAATAATATTAATCATACAAGTCATCTGATTATAAGAAACGTAAAATAGAATTTGCATGATCAAAGTTACAACCTTCGTCTAGAAGCAGGACCATATCGCTGTGTATAACAGAGGATATTCTGTGTGCGATTGTTATCATTGTACAGTCTGAGAAATGTTGTCTAAGAGTCTCCTGGATCAGATTATCAGTCGCGGTATCTACTGAAGCAGTGGCTTCATCAAGAACCAATACTTTGCTTCTCTTGAGCAAAACTCGTCCCAGACACACCAGTTGTCTCTGACCAACACTCCAGTTCTGACCATTCTCGCTAACTGAAATACAAAACGCTCGGTTTCATTCGATAGATATGTTTTAAGAGATTCAAGACAACACTTTTTGAAAGTAGTTTTATACAAACCAGTGGAATCGAGCTTAAGTTCTTTCTTCCTTACTTCATCCCCAAGCTGGCACTTGTCGAGTGCCTGAAACAAGAAACCAAAATGATTGTGAGAAGCTTCCTTTTGTAATCTGCAGAAACACATAAAGAAACACGAGCCAACGAACCTCCCAGATTTGGTCATCAGTATATTCCTCAAGAGGGTCTAAGTTACTTCGAACCGTGCCTTCAAACATGGTTGGATCCTGTGGTATAATACTTAGTCTGGAACGCAAGTCGTGTAGCCCAATGATCAAGATGTTTATTCCGTCAATCCTGATTTCTCCCGCTGTAGGTTCTACGATCCTAAAAAGGGTTTGAATTAGAGTGGATTTGCCACATCCTGTTCTTCCAACGATTCCAGTTTTCAGGCCTCCTGGGAAATTGCATGTCAGTCCACACAACACCATAGGCAAATGTGGCCCATATCGTACCTGCAGATTATAAATAGTAATTTCTCCACGAGAAGGCCATGATTTATCTGGACGAGTTGATTCAGTCACAAGAGGTGGTTCACTGGGGATGTTTGTGTATTGAAGCATTCTCTCCACAGATATCATTTTGTTCTCAAGATCACAGAGTGTCCATATTAAAGTTGATTGCAGGCTATTTAGATTGAGAGCATATGTAACTGCCAATCCTGCAAAGCCTTTAAAAAGCAGAACACCAAGAAAAACACGGAAGAATTTCAGTTGTGAATCTGAACTAAAACAAAAGTAAGAATAAAAGGGCGGCGACTTACTTGGATTAATGACTCCGTCAGGCGCAGAAACTAAGATAACAAGTGAAAGTGCAAATGCGAAAGTGGATAAGAGCTCAAGGCGGAAGCAGAGCCATTCCATTGCACCAGACGAGTGGAACCTCAGCCGAGAATAACAATCGCTGAGTCTCATGATGTCCCCGAGAAATCTTGGCTCTTGATCAAAGCTCCTGATAGTAGTTATCCCAGAAAGAGTTTCAGAAAAATGATGCACCAAGGGAGATCTGCTTATCCCAGCTAATCTCGCGAGTTCTCGAGCAGCAGATATGTAATATTGCTGTGTGCATAGATAATATCAATAAGAGTGAGAACCTTAGCATAACTCATATCAATAAGTAAGAAGCTAAACGTTGATTTAGGACTTTCAAGATTATGAAGAATACCCGATACCAGGCACATGCCGCGACTATAGGGATGAAGATGATAAGGACCTGCCAGGCGACCTGTACCATCACCCCAATAATCCCCAGAATGTTGATAGCAGCAATAGCAACATATGCAAATTGACCCGGTAATCTCAAATCCACGACACTTTGGTCTGTAGAAGCCTAAAACCAAGATTGAAAAGAGTGAATGATAAGGATCTTTTTTTGGTATTGTCCTTACGGAGTTCGTGTAACCAAGCATATGGAGTTACTTACCCTATTCAAAATTCTCCCCATTGGGGTGGCATCAAAGAATGACATTGGAGCACGAAATATACGGTGATGCATTTGGGTGAAGAGTTCAGTAGCCATCTTGAAACCAGTCATCGCAACCAACAACGCTCTGACGAGTATGCAGAAGGAGCTCGCAATGGCTAGAACCACATAGACAAGAATTAATGTAAAGCCGCTCACTGGAAGTTCCACATCCTTGGAAACAGGAGTCACCCAAGTCATCCAATAGTTGCTCCCAATGTTTAGAAGCTGAAAGAGAATCTGTACTAGCAATATAAAAGGAATAAGTGCTCCTCCATATGCTAGTGCTAAGTATTTTCGGTACACCGTGAAACCAACTTTGCCTTTCTCCCTTTCCTCTTCTTGAACTAGTTGTCCTCTTGGTTTACCGGAAGCTTTTTCTAGTTTTTCTTCATCTTTGGGTAATTCTTTTTCTTTAGTCCTTGTTGAGTTTTCTTTATTTGTAGTTTCATATGAGTCAACTGTTGCTAAGGCATCAGTGTGAGCTCCTACAAGTTCCATGAAATCTGTTCCCGAATCGAGAATATCATCGTATTTCCCTGCTTGTGTGATCTTTCCATCTTTCATAACCTATCAAAATGATTATATGCTTTCATAAACATGTGGTAAGATAATGCACATGCAAGATAGTAGAGCAAACAAGTCACAAACCAATATAAGATCAGCTTCAGGCAGAAATTCAACTTGATGAGTGACGTATATGACTGTCTTGTATTTCAGAATCCCCAGCACTACTTCCTGTTAAAAACAATAGTGAGCGAGGGAAATCATATCAAGCCGACAGAAAGTAGATTGTAAGAGTCCAGTACTTCAAGTCAAGAAAAACAATAATTACCTTAAAGAGATGCGATCCAGTATGAGCATCTACTGCACTAAAAGGGTCATCGAACAGATAAATATCTGCATTTTGGTAGAGAGCACGAGCGATTTGTATACGCTGCTTCTGTCCACCGCTTAGATTGATACCTCTTTCCCCAATAACCGTCTGGTCATGGAATGGGAGCATTTCCAAGTCCTTATTTAAAGAACATGCTTCAAGCACCCTCTCGTACCATTCTCTTTCCATTGGCTTACCAAACAGAATATTGTCTTCGACTTTGCCACTTTGGATCCAAGGCGATTGTGCAATATATGCCTTACTTCCACTAACCTTAATATTTCCAGATATTTTTGGAACTTCACCCAGTATAGATGATAGTAAACTTGATTTACCCGAGCCAACAGTACCACAAATAGCTACACTCATCCCCTGAGATACTTTGAAACTCACGTCTCTCAATGTCGGGATTGGGGAAGAGTCATCCCAAGAGAAATAACCATCAGTGACTTCCACAGCCATATCTGAACTTCTACTAGTAAGTCTCTCCACAACATCTTGCTGCAAATCATCTAGACAGAGAAAAGCTGCAATCCTGCCAAGAGATACCTTCGTCTGAACAATCATTGAGATTGTTTCAGGAAGTTTGTAGAGTGGGCTTTGCAGAATCCGAAATGTTGCAAGGGCCGCCAGTATCTTCCCTGATTCAAGAGGAATTTTCAGCAATATACAAGCGCCAAAAGCTGTTGCCGATATGAAAGAAGGTGCGGTCCACAAAACAGAGCTAAGAGCGGCTGAATTATACACAAATTTCTTTAGCCAGCCTGCTTCGATATGTCTAAGTTCGAGAATCTTAGAAAGGAACTTCATCTCCCATCCCTGAAGTTTGAGAATCCTCATGTTGAGTAAGACCTCCGATGCTTTCTTCATCCTGTTGTCTTTGGACTTCATCAAATTGCTCTGAAACTTCTCTTCCAACTTAGCAAAGGGCAAATTAGCCAGCATAACTAAAATAGTGGCAGGAAAAGCTGCAATTGATCCCAGCCCGAGACTTTTGTATAAGATCCATAAGGCCAAACTAAGTTGCAAAACAAGTATCCATGGATCATGCATATACCAACTAAAAGCATTGATCCTGTCAGCGTCTACTGCCATGAGGTTTATAATCTCACCACTAGTGTGTCCTTGCTTCGAATGACATGGAAGGGTCAAGCCCTTTTCGTAGACCATTGAAACCAGGACTGCTCTCATTCCAATCCCAGATTTTTGCCCCCTGAAGAACCAATGCCTCCGCGTTTGGCATTCCACAAGCTTAGCAACAAAGAAAGTTGTCACTAACACATACCCTTGGTATTTATATTGCCTGTGACCGTTGAGGTACTGAACGAAACTATCCATGAGATATGGTGCAACATAGCAAGACATCGTGTAGACAAACGCAAAAAGAGCTGACAAAAGAATATCTCGCCACACTGAGAGGAATAGTGCCTTGATAAGCTTAAACGTGGTGATCCTTCTTTCACCATCGTCACATTGGAGCTTACTCCTAAACACCCGAAACAGGTTCTCAGCTCTGTCACTAGTGTCAACTTGAGGAACATCCTTGCTGTCTATGATTTTCTCATTTCCTAAGGTAATCAAAGGACTCATCCAAGAGAAACTCACCTTGCTTAGAAACCCAGCTTTTGAAAAAGGTGTAGTGACCTCATTATAGCCTTCATTCTCAACACTACTCAAGAGTGGTTCTTCGAGAAGGTTGATCCTATCACCTTCTCTTTTCTTCCACAAGCAAGAACAACAGAGAAACAAGCCAGCGCAAACACCCACCAAATCAGACGTTACAATGTGAACTGACACCAGTTCTTGCTTCTTGTACAGAAGGAAGTCTACCACGAGACGGGAGCAAGAAACCATGAAATAGAAAACCCACCAGACTCTAAGCAAAAATGATAATTTTTTCTCACGAAGGTAAATAGAGATGGTAGCCCAAGTAAGGGCAGCCAAAAGAAGATCTAAGAGACCCCAACCATTTGTATGCCAGTGAATGCAACTTAGCAACGAAAGCACGAAATAAAACACGGATAGTGACACACAACACACAAAAACCAGTTTATTATACGTTGAAGACATATTTTTAAACTCTTGGTTCATGTAACCATCACTGTTTTCACAAGCTACCCTCTTCTTGCATACCCAAGAACCAAAAAGAATCAACAACAAGAGCAGATTCAAGAAAAAAGAGATTACCGGAAAGTAGAGTGGCTGTACGAGAAAAAAACCGATAGGATTCTCCATCAGGAAATGAGTATTGACCAAAATGATAACATACTCTCGTGAGTGGAGGATATATATAGGCAACTGAGTCAATAAATAATACTAGTTTGGAAGACTAAGACTAACCACAAATAATACTATATAGATACCATGACGCAACAACAACCTCCCAATAGTGTTTAAAGCTTTTGTACCAAGTTCGCAGAAACTTCCGAGTGATAACAAAAGCATTGTGAAACGAAACTTCCGAGTGAAACCTCCTCACCGAAACAAACGAACAAGGACCCATTTTTGGGAATATTAGACACATGAACAATCAAAACTTGACCCAAGACCATTAGAAACAAATGATACTTACATCTCTTCTTATTGAGGATGATGAATTCTTCTTCTTTCTCACTAATTGGATCACAGAAATCGGACCACTCTAGCTGATCCATGGTCGGACATAGAAATCTCTCCGTATTGGAAGATACTCCTACTTTGATAACTCAGTTACTAAATTCATGGCTAATTGAGTTATCAAAGTTGGTATCTCCCGCCGGTTTAAACCCCATCGCCGCACTATTTTCCGGTGTCTCAGATCCAAAAGAAAGATTGCAGAGGAAATGAACAAGAGAATCAAGAGAAGAAGCCCACCTCGGCACACTTATGAATGTTTTGTATTTCCTCTTTTGTGTTCAAGAGATTATCTGGATCTTGATATCTACTGAAGATCCAGAGCTCAGAGATTTTGTTGGGTTTTTGGAATCTCTCAAAAACTATGAGAAATCTGGTGTACCTAAAGGAGCTGGAACTGATTCCGGTGAAGGGTTCGATCTCGGTAGAATGAAACGTCTCTTGCTTCGCCTCAATAATCCTCATTTCAATTACAAGGTTCTTGCTTTTTGCTCATTTACCTAAAGTTGGAATCTTTTTGCATATTATACAATTAGGTTAGTGATTATAGGTTGCCCTTTAGATTAGAATCTATAAAGTTGGAATTTTTGTGTGTGTGTTATACATTAGGGCAGTGATTGGAATCTTTTTGTGTATTATGCATATTTTTTTGCTTAGTATTGGTTTGTACAATTAGGTTAGTGTATTATAGGTTTCCCTTAAGATTGGAATTGATGGAAGTCATCTATATCTATAAAGTTGGATTTTTGTGTGTGTGTGTTATGCATATTTTGTTTCTGATTAGTGATTTTTGGTTTTATAAGTAGTGGATTTTTGAAAGTGAAATTAACAATTAGGGCAGTGATTATAGGTTGTTCATGTGGCTGGAACAAAAGGGAAAAGGATCAACTTCTGCATTTCTTTCGAATATCTTACGAGCAGGAGGATATTCAGTTGGTTGTTATTCTAGGTACATATTTGGCTTTGGATTAAGTATTTATTTATATCTTGAGTTTGAATCTTTTCATGTTTACTAATATGAGCTTTTCTTCTTATGATTCTGTTCAGTCCACATATTCTGAGTATCAAAGAACGCATTTCGTGTAACGGAGATCCTGTCTCTGCGTCAACTCTTAACAATCTTTTCTATTCGATCAAACCGATTCTTGAACAGTCTATACAAGGGGAAAATGGGTCTTTGAGTCATTTTGAGGTTACTTATCAAGTTTCCCTTAAGTTTCTACCTTTACACAGTTTTTCATTTCTTATATAGATTATTTCTTTGGCAGATTCTCACCGGGATAGCGTTTTCTTTATTTGAGAAAGAAAATGTCGACTTTGCGGTTATAGAGGTTAGCAGTTTAAAGAAACTTGCTTTTGGTTATTGTATATAAGCTAGTCGTCTAGATTGAACATCATATGTATAGCATTTTCGTAAATGCTCTGTTTTTGTATTTGATTTGGTATCAACAGGCTGGATTAGGAGGAGCTCGAGACGCTACAAATGTAATCGAAAGTTCAAATCTTGCTGCATCAGTCATAACAACGATAGGTGAAGAACATTTAGCTGCTCTTGGGGGTTCCTTGGAAAGTATCGCAGAGGCGAAATCTGGAATAATCAAGCACGATCGTCCAGTTAGGTGGTTTTTATGTCTTCTTTATAAGCACATTGATAGATCGAGTTTTATGTGTTTGTTATAAAACTTGTAGGTGGTTTTAGGTGGACCATTTCTTCCACACATCGAGGGCGTTCTTCGTTCTAAAGCAGCTTCAATGTCATCGTCGGTTATATTGGCATCAAATATTGGATCTAGTTCTTCAATCAAAGGCATCATCAACAAAAATGGGATCGGACTTTGCCAGTCTTGTGATATCGTTATACAAAATGAGAAAGATGATAAACCGGTAAAGTTCATAAGGTTTTTTATTCCTTAACTTAAAAGCAAGAAAGTCATTTGTGATTCTTAGCTATATAAATGCAGATTATTGAGCTTGGTGATGTAAATCTACGCATGCTTGGACATCACCAGCTTCAAAATGCTGTTACTGCCACATGCGTGTCTATTTGTCTTCGCGATCAAGGTATGAATCTCTATCTTGTTCGTATAAAACAAACAAAAGAAGTAAAAGTTTACAAATTTCGTTTACTTTCTTGATCGGAATAATCAGGATGGGGGAGAGTGACTGATGAAGCTATTCGGATTGGTTTAGAGACTACTCGTTTACTTGGTAGAAGTCAGTTTCTGACACCAAACGAAGCAGAGACTTTAAAATTACCCGGAGCAACGGTGCTTCTTGATGGAGGTTTTTGATTTTAGAATTAAATGTCTCTGTTTCTACTTTGGTCGAAACTTTTGGTTTACGGTATTCAAATTTTGGTTTGTTTTTCAGCTCATACGAAAGAATCTGCGCGAGCTCTAAAGGAGATGATAAAGAAAGATTTTGCAGAGAAGAGATTAGTGTTTGTGATTGCAATGGCTAGTGACAAAGATCATCTCTCCTTTGCAAAAGAGCTTCTCTCGGGTCTAAACTTAACATTGTATCTTCAGTCTTAGCTTCTCTTCATCATTAGATTTCTTCTTTCTTCTTTTGGTTATTATTGTCTTCTGCATGACCTTTAAACAATAAGAACATAACAAGGTAAATAACTCTCACGAAGACATGTGGTTGTCACGAAGAAAGAAGAAGAAGGAAATAAATTGTTAAGTGAAAGTCAAATTGACATGTGTTTACTAATTTGAACGTGTCCTAGTAGTAGTTTCTCTCCACTTATGTGTTTCCCGCCAGAGTCTGATCCATGTTGGTACAGGTTTAAAGAAAATTTAAACCCAAACGATGCGTTTTGGTCGGATTTTCTTTTTAAAATACAAAAATTAATTTATTAAATTTGAAACTAGATAAAAACTGCGTTCCACGTCAACAACGATTACGGGAAAATTCACTCCATCTATAGTTTTGTGTAAATTCACTCCTTTACGAGACGACTTTGAGGAAGTTTCCTATAAGCAATTATAATTTACATCTCTATGAGACGACTATGAGGAAGTTTCCTATTAAGAAAACCCATTTGCAATTAAGAAAAACCAATTCAGTTGAGTCCATAGGTCGGCAATTAATTATTTAGAACACCCCAATTGCAAGATTTAGCATTTTATATACTAACTACAATATTGATACTAGAAAATTACCTGCGTTATACGCGGGATAAATTGATTATCGAATAAAATCAATAACTTTAGTTGGAAAAACAATTACGGTAAATTATTATACACAATCTAAGGCCTATTTTATATATTTTGAATTTTACGATTATTTTATATACAAATGTGTTTCACCCGTGAAATAATTAAAGCAACAAATTTCATTAATAATTATTTTACTTGTAGGAAGGTGTATTTATGAAAAATTAAAAACATACTTGTCAAACAAAACAACCCATGTAAAAATATATATGAAAAATTGTTTTACATGCTCATATATTTTCAAAATATAATCAATTGTTGTTTTCTATTTAAAATCAATTTTTTTGGGTGTATATGTTAAAATTTTGTTCACATTTAATTCTATTATATAAATCTATAATTTTAAAAATATTTTAATTTTGGCAAGTTTAAGATTTCCTAATATTTTAATTTTGGTATGAAGAAGATTTAAATGAAAGTTGAAAGTTGTTTAGAGACTCCAATAGAACATGTGCAATGGTGGTGATGTGGGAGAATCTCTTACCAATTAGTTTATTATATACTAGATGAAGGACCCGTGCGTTGCACGGGTTTGGTTTGAATAAAAACTTTATGCAAGAATTAATCAATTAATTATAAAATAGTTGTAGTACCTGAAGTTTAAAATATTAGAAAAATTCCCAAATATCATTAATTGAATGCTGATTATTTTAGACCGGCGGCTTTTAGTCGTTGAAAGATGGTCTATCATAATTAATTGAATACAATACAAAATTAGTTTGATAGATTTATTTACTTAATAAACTATATTTGTCAAAAAAATATCTAGCAAATTGTAAGGGAATTTTTTTTTCTATTTACATACATTTTTCGAAACTTAATAACTAAAACAAAATATTGATTTAAATAAAATTTGCTCGAAACTTTGTATATCAATGATTTTGCAGAGAAGAGATTGGTGTTTGTAATTGCAATGGCTAGTGACAAAGATCATGTTTCTTTTGCAAAAGAGCTTCTCTCGGGTCTAAAACCAGAAGCAGTGGTTTTAACGGAAACTGACATTGGTGGAGGTAAGGTTAGATCAACCGAGTGTTCGGTTTTGAAAGAATCATGGATGAGTCAGGTTTAGGGTTTATAGAAGTTTCAGCGAACGAAACTGTGTTTGGTTCCTTAAAGCTTGCGTATAAAGTTCTCTCCGATGACAAAACTGGTGACTCGGGAATGGTTATAGTAACCGGTTCACTTCACATTGTTTCTTCAGTCTTAGCTTCTCTTCAACATTAGATTGTTCCTTTTTTTGTTACATTTATGGTTCTCTTGTAACAACCAACATTTGAATTGAATGATAACATTTGAAAAATGAAAAATGATACTATGTCAACATTTGAATTTTTGTTAATATAGAGGATATTTTTTACTTAAGATACCCAAAACATTGTTGAAAGTCAAATATTTGTTTATAAACTAATTTACCTTATGGATACTCACATGTATGTGACTAAAATCTAACTTATACATTTAAGAGAAATTCTCTGGGATGAAATAAGACAAAGTTTTTATTCCTTAGATACCGCTAAGTTTTTTAAATTCCAAAAATATCATTTAAAAAAAAAAGTTCAAAAGTTCAAAAAATAATTTTTAAAAGATTTAGAATTTAAAATTTTTGGGTTCGGGTTTGGGTTAAATATTGTACAATTAAGGTCTAGTTTTAGGGGTGGGGTATAAGTTTAGGGTTAAAAGTTTAATTTTGAGCATTTTAAAGTTAGTTTAAAAAAATATTATTTTTGGAGCTTTTGAAAAAGTGGTATTTGTGGAATTTTTAAAAATTGGTGGTAATTTTGGAGACAAAATTTAAAAAATTGTATTTTTGAGAATTGCCCTACATTTAATGCCTAGGAATTTACCGACGTTTTTTGGTCTATTTTTTTGTGTGATGCTAAAGTATTATAGGATTGTAATACTATACTAACATAGTAACATGTTTTCGTCATTCGTATAGTTCTATAGTGTAAAAATCGTGTACTAAAACCTGAAATCTCTCTTTCAATTTAATTATTGGGGCATGACATGTCATTGAAAGAAAACACATGTGATTTAATGTTGTTTATAATTTTTGTCTACAATGTCAGAGCTCCATGGTCATTGGGGCCACATAGTTTATACCAGTGTTCAAAAATTCGCTAGGCGTTAATCGGGTGGTCGGAGTGGGCCTAGCAATTAATGAGAAAATCGGAGATTAAACGGGGATTAATCGGGGATTAGTTTTACACATTTTTAAGGAAATATAATACTCCCTCCGTTTCACGAAGATAGATTTCTTGAGTTTTTTACACATATTAAGAAAAACAATTATTATTCTTAAAAAATGCATTTCTACAATAAACAGTTTTCAAGACATCTCAACCAATAGTATTTGATACTTTTTCTTAAAAACTACAATCTTTTATGGAAATCTATCTTCATGAAACAAACTAAAAAACTCAAAAAATTTATCTTCGTGAAACGGAGGGAGTATATATTTTACTTTTGCGGATAAATAGCAATAAATTAAGATAGTCTGGTGGTACGGTGAGACTTATTATACATTGAGAACGTGTGTTCGAATATCTCATCTGCATTTTTTATCCATTTCTTGCGTATTTACTTTAATAATTTTTTGAAACTTATTTCAAGTAATAATTGTTCACCGGAAAATGACAAGCTTGTCAAAATCAATTGCCGACCCACCAGTCAAAAAGCCAGTGGTCCTCGACGACTCTTATGAGTCTTCATTTTTGTATTTTTCTGGGAAGTTTCTTTGAAATTTCTCTTTTTCTTAACGCGTTTTGCTCTTCGATATATAAAGGATGCATTATTGTTGCTTCGTCCACATAATATGATACTTTCTTCAAACTCTCAAATGGCTTCTTCTTCTTCTTCTTCTTCTTCGTCTCAAATCAAGAGATACCATGTGTTTCCGAGTTTCCATGGACCAGATGTTCGTAGAGGATTTCTCAGTTATTTACACAATCTCTTTGCAAGGAAAGGAATCACTACGTTCAAGGATCAAGAGATCGAAAGAGGCCACACGATCGGACCTGAACTCGTGAAAGCGATTAGAGAATCGAGGATCTCGGTCGTTTTGCTCTCGAAGAATTACGCTTCTTCGAGCTGGTGTCTAGATGAGTTGGTGGAAATCTTGAAATGTAAAGAAGATTCAGGGCAGATGGTGATGACGATTTTTTACAATGTTGATCCTTCCGATATTCGGAAACAGAGAGGAGAGTTCGGGAGCGCGTTCGAAAGAAATTGTCAAGGGAAAACCGAAGAAGAGAAGCAGAGGTGGAGCAAAGCTTTGACTGTTGTTGCAAACATCGCAGGAGAAGATTCTACTAAATGGTCTGTTGCTTCTTTTGAGCTCAAATGAATTAGAATGCTTTCATCTATAGTGGATTTTTTTTAATCTAAGACACACTAATAAGATTTTGTTTTCTTTTGGTAGGGTTGATGAAGCTGCAATGGCTGAAAAGTTTGTCACCGATGTTTCGAACAAACTGAATGTCACACTTTCAAAGGATTTTGACAACATGGTGGGACTGCAAGCTCACTTGAGAAAAGTGATCACTTTGTTATGCTTAGAGAGCAATGAAGTGAAGATGATTGGAATTTGGGGTCCTGCGGGAATTGGTAAGACTACCATTGTTAGAGCTTTATATAATCTACTCTCTAGCGAGTTTAGACTTAGCTGTTTCATGGGGAGTTATAAGAGCATAATGGGTCTTGATGATTATGATTCCAAGTTGTGTCTGCAAAATCAATTTCTGTCTAGGATTTTAAACCAGGGGGATATTAGCGTACGTCATTTAGGTGCGATAAAAGAATGGCTACAAGATCAAAGAGTGCTTATCATTCTTGATGATGTAGATGATCTAGACAAACTAGAGGTTTTGGCTGGAGAACTTTCTTGGTTTGGTTTAGGAAGTCGAATCATTGTTACCACAGAAGATAAAAAGATTTTGAAGGCACATGGGATTAACGATATCTACCGTGTGGGTTTTCCACGTAGAGAAGAAGCTCTTGAGATCTTATGTCTATCTGCATTCAAACAAAGGTTTGTACAAGATGGTTTTGAAGAGATTGCATATAAAGTAGTTGAGCTTTGCGGTTATCTTCCGTTAGGCCTTCGTGTTGTGGGTTCATCTTTGCGTGGGGAGAGCAAGCACGAGTGGGAACTTCAATTATCTAGGATCGAAACTAATCTTGATAGAAAAATTGAGGACGTATTAAGAGTGGGATATGACAGATTGTCGAAGAAAGATCAATCTTTATTCCGTCACCTTGTATTCATTTGTACCTTCAATAATGATGTTGATGATGTGAAAGCCATGCTCGCTGACAGTAATTTGGATGTCGAAAATGGGCTGAAGACTCTTGCCGCTAAATCTCTTGTTGATATATCTTTTGGGTTGGTAAAGATGCACGGTCTACTACGACAAATGGGTAAACAAGTAGTTCATGAACAGTCAGACGAGCCTGGGAAACGTCAGTTTTTAGTAGAGGCTGAAGAGATTCGTGATGTACTAGCAAATGAAACAGTAAGTTCCTACATATATATTCTCTAAGAGATCTTCCCTTTTGCTTTCATTATAACCATTTGATCAGTCCTCTTTTTGAATAATTGTCAGGGTACTGGATCTATCATAGGTATATCATTATCGTCCAAGATCAACGGTAGGTTCTCCATAAGTGGGAGAGCCTTTGAAGGAATGCGTAATCTTCGATTCTTCAGCATCTATTGGGGTTTGGGAGGTAGTGCCTTACAGATATCAGAAGACTTAAAATATTTACCTCGTCTACGGTTACTAAATTGGAGTTCATACCCTAGAAAAAGTCTTCCTCCAACATTTCAGCCAGAATGTCTTGTCGAGCTCTGTATGATAGACAGCAATCTCGAAAAGCTCTGGGAAGGAATCCAGGTTGGCATTTGTTATTTATTAAATCTCGAAAAACCTCCATTTGATTTTTCATTTTTCTCATTTGTTGCGTTTGACACATGCAGCCCCTTGCAAATCTCAAGAAGATAGATATGTCTGGTTCCCTTTGGTTGAAAGAAATCCCAAATCTTTTGGAAGCTACTAATCTCGAGACATTGATACTTACCGATTGCACAAGTTTGGTAGAGCTTCCCTCCTCTATTAGGAATCTACACAAACTGCCAGAGTTGAAGATGAGTTACTGCAGAAAGCTGCGAGTTATTCCCACCAACATCAACTTAGCATCTCTTGAGGATGTAGACATGAGTGGTTGCTCACGATTGAGTAGTTTTCCAGATATTTCTAGCAACATCAAATATCTTAATGTATCAGACACAAAGATAATAGATGTTCCTCCATCCGTTGCTGGAAGTTGGCTTCGTCTTAAAAAGCTTTCTATGGGCATAAGAAGCTTATTAACACATGTCCCTGAAGGTGTAATGAACTTAGACCTAAGCAACAGTGATATAAAGAGGATTCCAGATTGCGTCATAGGTCTGCCTTTGTTACACCTTAGCATCAATGACTGTAGAAAACTAGTGTCACTACAAAGTCTTCCGCCTTCGCTTTGGAATCTCAATGCAAGTAATTGTGAATCGCTCAAAAGCGTCAGTTTCTTGTCCTATGAATGTTTGAAATTGGAGATGGAAACGGAGAGAGGTGCTCCTTCCTTAAGTCCTCTTCACAGTTATGAGCATGCTCATCTCTTCAGATCAGTCTTATTCCGCAACTGTTTTTCACTAGATGAAGAAGCAAGAAGAATAATCATACAGCGGTGGGCTTACAAGTGTGTATTGTTACCAGGTAAACAAGTCCCTGCAGAGTTCACTCACAAAGCCACAGGAAACTCCATAACCATCTCTTCGCGGACTTTCTCTCCTTCCTCAAGATTTAAGTTTTGCCTCCTGGTTTCACCAACCATGCGGCGCGAGGATTCTATATTTTGTCGTCTAAAAAGCAAAGGTGTCCTCATCAATGAACTTGATTTGTCGCCACGGCTTGGCTGGTTTCGCGGCCTAAAGGAACAACACCTGTTCGTATATTCTTGGTGCCACTACGAGCTGTTCAAAGAAGACAGCTGCCTTGAAGTGGATGCCACTACGAGCGAGATTCAATTTGAATTCAGCTGCAAGGGAAACAATGACATGATTATTGGGTGTGGTGTACAGATCTTGGAGAAAGAAGTTGAGGGTAGAAGCAGCAAACGGAAGGAGCAAAGTGATGGAGCTGTTCAGGTCTCTAAAGATGAAAGTGTCATCAGAAGCAAAAAGCAAAAAGTTGTTTAGAGACTCCCTAAAGATGAGAGCATGTGCAATGGTGGAGATGTGGGAGGGTCTCTTACTAGTTAGTTTATTAT
This sequence comes from Draba incana, assembly GCA_963576765.1. Classification (NCBI taxonomy): domain Eukaryota; kingdom Viridiplantae; phylum Streptophyta; class Magnoliopsida; order Brassicales; family Brassicaceae; genus Draba; species Draba incana. The sequence continues at coordinate 36,454,058 of OY755211.1, forward strand.
ATATTTTGCATAATTGTGTTTTTAGAACTTCTTGAAGAGATTGGAATTTTTTCTTCCTCCAATGGTAGAGACCCATGAATGTCTCTTAATAAAAACACAACATTGTTAACAAGAGTCATTCATTAATCTTTTCTTTTGCCATAAGCAGATTCTAAAACAAGAACACAACATTGTTAACAAGAGAGTCATTCATTATAGGAAAAACTTCTTACATGGTTTCCTAAGGCTTCACCGCTTAAAGCTGCAGATTCTAAGTTAGAACCGAGAAGCCAGTCACCGCATATACCAGCTTTGCAGAGTTGTTTCCCATCCAAGATAATGATTCTACTCCTTTCACAAATGCTCCCTCGAAGTTTACAGTAGGAAGAGGATCATCGAACGCTCATATGGAACTCAAATCCAGTTTCTAGAACAATAAAGGAGGATTGCATCAGAAAATGTCATCAGGTCTTAGAAAGATCGGTAGCGTTAGATATTGTCTACCTTCATCTGTTTAGAAACTAACGGCCAGCCTGATGCAGTAACCAAACGATTGGCACATTTACCTGAACCAAAAGGGGAACCATTTTTGTATGTAAAAGAAAGATATAACAAAGCATCCAAACATAGCAAGAGAGAAACCGATAGGCTTCTTACCATTATGAGCAATGACAATTACATCAAACAGACCACGAGGAGTTCCGTTCTCACTTAAATGCCACATTCCATTCAATGGTTCCAGCTTACTAATCCAACAAAGCCTCACCAAATTAACCATTTGACTCTGCAACAAATCAACCACTATCATTTACTACAGCTCATAGAAACCGGAAAAGACTGATTTTTTTGCTGCATAGAGATAACATATTAAGAGTAATGAATCAGCAAGAGATCGCATTCCATTAACACCAATGTATCGTGGTGGCGATGATGAAGGAAACTGTGAGAAACTACCTCCAATTTCAAGCTCTCCAACAACACCATTCCACTCTCGAATAAGTCCTTTCTTTAACCACTCATCAACATATTCCTTGTGGTGAAGAATCATTCGCGGTGAAGAATTGAGCAGCGTGATCGAAAATTAGTCCTTGTGGTTCAATAATCCTTTGTTCCAAGTCTTCCTCCTAATCCATGTAATCCCTGGATAAGTTACATCAACATTACACAACAGAGTCTTAACCCAAAATTTCACTAATTCGATTCAATTAACCACATTTGCTCCCCAAAAAGATTGGATTTTTAAGCTTTTTGACAACCAATTAGGTAATGCCACGTCGCTCCGGGAGACGCTCCTTCCATAGCTCAAACGAGAAGCGTATCTGATCAAATTTGGCCCATTTTCGATTTTTCAAGTAATTTTATGCTCTAAAGACTCATCTAAAGACCCCATTGCAGGAGCTCTAAAGATGAGAGTGTCGTCAGAAGCAGTAAGCATAAAGGTTGGTGGAATTGGCTAAGGAAGCATAAGCTTGAGGGTATGTTGGCGTGTTAGATGAATTTTTTCAAAAAGCAAACTAGTTGCCCAAAATAACAGCATTCAAAATTGGCAATGGGTCTTCATTATGATTTCAAAATTCTGACTATGTCCAGTTGTGCTATACATTCTGTTTCACACTTATAATAATAATAATCTTTGATATAATCATACGTCGTATAATTTTTTTTGATCCGTCACATGCAATAAATCAAACCGGAAAGTTTGGGAAGAGATGCTTAGGTTTCTTGATAGGGAAGCTTGTTATTATATTAAGGGAGATGCTATAAGATTTCTTGCAACACAATGTAAGCAAGAACATTCACAAGGTTAGGACAACAAGTAAAGAACTTTGCAAGAAATAACTTTAACAAATCATATGAAACATTTTTAACAAACACCAAACTTCATCCACATCTTCATTCATTTAGCAATTCAATTTTCTAACCATTCTCATATTCTCCAACAACAAAAGAAATCACACAATTATGGTCTCTTTGGTCAATGTTATGAATCCAATGGCTACTAAAAATCTCATCACCAAATTCAAACCTCCACTGCTCATATCCGATCTACCTTCTATACAACATTTTGGGTTTAATGCAATCAAGAATGATCCAAGAATAATGATGATCAATAAGTATGCTTCAAGGAGAAATATTGCGGTTTCAAGCTTAGATCGACATAATCCTAGGCCGAATCAAATCTCTGGATATGATGTTGTCAGGAAATTTTATTCATCTATTAACGAGAAAAATCAAGATCGATTGAGTAGTTGCATCTCCAATGATTGTTTTATCGATGATTTCTCCTTCTCTAAACCTTTTCAAGGAAAAAAAGTAAGCAATTTTTTTGTACATTTTACATTTCAAGATATGTTTTTGTTAATGAATTAAAGAGTAAGAGATGTATATAATTTTTTTTCAGGAAGCTATGAAGTTTTTTGAAGAACTGGTGAAGAGTATGGGACAAAACGTTAAGTTTTGTGTTGAAAATGTGTGTGAAGGAGATGGACATAGTGCAGCTGTAAATTGGCATCTTGGTACGAATTAGTACATCGTTAATTCCTAATGATACAATCGTTATTAGATTTATGTACTTCATTTTTTTCGTTACCATATTTACTTACTTCATTTTCTTGATTTTTTTTTATATTGTTATGAAGAATGGAAAGGAAGAAAAATTCCCTCTACTAGAGGATGTAGCTTCTATGAATTTACCGAAGAAGGAACAAGATTGGTTATCAGGTAAATAAGTTTTTTTGGGGATATCTTGATAATTTGATATCTAAGAATAATATTTTTAGTGAAATATTATAGTTTTTTTTTTTCTTTCGAAAAAGAAAATCTTTTCAAAACCAATGAACAAATAATCTCATAAACAGTATTACAAACTATTTTCAGAAATGCGAGGATTTTGATTGAATCGCCAATTAAACCGGGAGGAATCGTATTGGTAAATATTCTTATCTGATTTTAAATGCAAAAATGAATGTGAGTTATTATTATTTTTGACAATGTGTTATCATGAAATTTTGTAGACCTTGTTAAAGAACATAACGTTCTTGTTCGATGAATTCCCACAAGTCGCTGATTGTAAGTTTTCAGTTTTTCGTCATTTACAAATATTTAAAATTCGTAGCTTTGTAATGTTTTTCTAAAATAATAAATTTTTGAATATTTCAGGGTTTTTGGAGAAACCTTATGCTATAATCAAATTAACATTAAGAATGTATGGTCTGTTTTTGGCGCCACTCATAGGCAATATAGTGAGAAGCTATCTCAAGCTATTGAACAATATGGCTGAGTTCTTCTTATTAGTCTTGAAAATTATTATCAAAATTCGAAGTCTCTTTTTCAAATAGAAAAGAAACTACAATTTTTTTTTTATTCTTTGCTATTTGTATATATTTAACTAACCAATGTGATTAAATCTGTATCCTAATATAACAAATTGTAACAATCTTTATATTTTGATCGTTTCGACTGAATTTTCCATCATGTTTATGCGTCTAAAAGGATATAATTTATCAAATTTTCGCGTATCCAATACTATCGACACAGTGCTGATTTTGAAGTTGATATAAACTTCACTCGTATGAATAATGAACACTTTTTTTTTCCTGTCCAATTCATTTTGTAGCAATGATCAATCTCCATAATCTTTTCTAAACCGACCTGACCGGTTTAACTAACCGCAGAAACAAACCGTAATTTTGGGATATATGTGTAAAGCCCATTTTAGCCCAAATAAAATCGTGCTTAATCATTTCCGTTTCTCCGAATCGCAAATCGGAAAACATCGCCGGTGAGAAATGAGAGCACTGTGGAGCAACTTGAGTGTCATTTCCAATTGCAAAATTTCTCCGAGAATCAAGAGATTATCTTTAGCGAATTTGACCTCAGATCGAAATCTATCACCCATGAGTTCTACTGAAGATCCAGAGCTCAGAGATTTTGTGGGGTTTTTAGAATCTCTCAAAAACTATGAGAAATCAGGTGTACCAAAAGGAGCTGGAACTGATTCCGGTGAAGGGTTCGATCTCGGTAGAATGAAACGTCTCATGCTTCGTCTTAGGGCCTGTTCGTTTGTCCATTTCAATGGACCATTTGAATGGAAATGGATTTCGATGTTCGTTTAACCTTAAAATCGGACACCATTCAAATGATCCATTTCAATGACTCTTTTAAAATTAGGGAAAAATTTTAAGTCCAACCCAATGGACCAAATTGGACCATTGGAAGGGATCTGGTTCAGGTGAAAATAGCAAAAGACAAATCTATCCCTAACTAACCCCAACTATTACAAAAAAACCTAGGTCTAAAGATAATCTCATCGTCTCTTTTCTTCTCCGACGAGTCTCGCTGCATCTCCCCGACGATATCGCTGCTTCTCCCCGACGACGATCTCGCTGCTTCTATCTCTCCGACGAGTCTAGTTCTCCGCTTCTTCTCTCTCTCCACTGGATCTCGCAGCTGCTTCTCTCTCCGGCAATACACACGTGAGCTTCTCCTCCCTAGTTTGTTCTTATCTCCGGCGATACAAAATGAATTGGGTTTTTGACAATGATTCGTATGTGTACTAGAGATTGATGTGTTATGACTTATAAATTTACAAGTAATGGTTCCTTCTCATATCTAGGATTCAAAGTTATAAAGCTTTGATTGAATCTTAAGCTTTTCTTTTGGAGTTTGTTGTGTATTTCAGATTCTTTGTTCTAAAATTATGTCTATGTTGAATTAGATTCTATAATTTGTATATTAAACCGAAGAACATGTAGGTGTTGAATCGGATTATGTATATGGAATTTGGAAAAGAATTTTGGGCCTAAGTTGCTGTGTGGTTCTTTCGTTGTCTTGGTAGTGTGATTATGTATTCCATTAGGGAGGTTTGCTTAGCTTCATCTTTTCTATTATGTTAAAGAGATGCAAGAGAAAGAACAAAAAAGTTCTTAAATTGGTTTTTGCAGTGAAACTTGTGGGAAATTGAGTGGCTAGAGAACTGATGATATGTTTATAGATTGTGTACTGAATCATTAGATAATTAGGTGTTGACGGGGAAGCTTAGTTGCACCTTGTTCTTGGTAAGAAGGATTATGGATTGGTTTTGTTGATTGGATTTGCAAGAAACATGTATAAAGAGATGGTCTCGGTTGAAGATGAGTAGTAGAGACAGTGAAAGTTCTGAATTGGTTTGATGAATAGGTTTTGTTTTGAATTGGATTTGCACGAAACAACATTTTGTCTTGCATTCTTGGTCTTACACATTGAAGATGAGTGATAGAATAAGAGATAGTGAAGAAGAGCAGTACATAATCTTCTATGTAATTACATTTACATTACATAAAAATTGATTCTATTATACGTTAAAAATTTGTGTATCAGTTTTGTATTTTACAAATTTGTTTTGTGGTGAGTGTGTTTTGGGCCAAAATCCCATTCGTTTTTGTTTTACATGTTCATAACCCATAAAACAAAATTTTGCATGTTCATTTTACATTAGTGTTATTATATTTCATGAAAATATAAGTTTATAAATGTCAATTGTAATAATTTGAATAATTTGAAAATTACATATATTTTTGATCAAGAATTAAAATTAATATAGTTAAAAATGTGATTAGATTAAAATAAGGTCATTTTAGTCATTTTGTTGTCAAAACCATTCAAATGGAGATGTAAATTATACACAACAAACAAAAGTTCATTAAAGTGGATCATTCAAATGGACTGTACAAATGAACACGAACATCATTAAAATGGATCATTCAAATGGACAAGTTAAATGGATCATTTGGATGGACCATTCAAATGGTCAAACGAACAGCCCTTAATAATCCTCATTTCAATTACAAGGTACGTGCTTTTTGCTCATTTACCATCTCTCTTTCTGATTATTGGTGAAATTAACGAGTAGGCAATGATCATCTTTAAAGTCGGAATCTTTTTGTGTATTATGCATTTTTCTTGCTTAGTATTGGTTTATACAATTAGGTTAGTGATTATAGCTTATTATGTAGGCGGAAGAAACCTCAAGAGTTTACGTCGAAGAAACTGTAAGGAAGCTAGATCTAAGCAATAGTGACATAGAGAGAATTCCAGATTGCATCAAAAGTCTCCCTCGGCTACAAATTCTTATCATCGAAAACTGCAGAAAACTTGTGGCACTACATGGTCTTCCGCTTTCCTTTGCATTCCTAAATGCAAAAAATTATGGATCACTTTCGAGTGTATGTTCGTCTTTCGACAATCCAATCAGGGAACTCATGTTCAACAATTGTCTGAAACTCGATGAAGAAGCAAGACGAGTAATCACACAACAATGGGTTTACAGGTATGTATGCTTACCCGGTAAAGAAATCCCCGGGGAGTTCACATACAAAGCTATAAAAATCTCCATAACCATCCCGTTGGGTTTGGATGGTGAACAGACTTTCTTTGGTTCGCCCTTAAGATTTAAGGCTTGCCTCCTGCTTTCGCGAATCAAGGAGTGCGATTATCTTTTTATAACTTGTCGTCTAAGAAGCAAAGAAGGCGTCTTTGTTAACGAACTTGAATATAGGGCATGGCCTACAACGAAGCCTCCTCAATTCCTCACTGAACATGTGGTTATATTTTGTGGTGACTTGTTTCCAAAAAACAGATCGCTTTCAAGTGGACGTGACTGCGAGCGAGATTCTGTTTGAATTTAGCTGTTTGGATAAACACAAGATTATCGAGTGTGGTGTACGGATCTTGAGTGAGGGAACTAAGAGCAGCGAAGTCGGTTACATAAATGGAGATGGAGATGGAGACTACAAAGCTTTTAAGGTGTCTAAAGATGAAAACATCAAAAGCAATAAACGTACAGGTTGTTGGAGTTGGGTTGGTGTGAGGAAGAAGAAGATAGAAGTTGCATTATAACTTATGATTTGAAATTCCTAACTATCTTCGGTTGTGCTATATGTCACACATGTAACTTGTAACAATAATGTTAGGAGGCGATCAAGATGGATGGAGGCTAACCCAATAGGGATAATGATACTTGGACCTGAAGGCAAGCCAAAGGTGACAAAGGAGGGTGACTCAGCTTTAAGGAGGAAGGATCTAGAGGCAGAGACACGTCATAAGGAAAGCACAGGCTGTCACAAACCATGTGCAGAATCTACTTTATATATTTCGTTTGTTAGAGAGGAAAGGACTCATCAGAGAGCTCATCAATTTGGATGTTAGTGTGAGGAGGAGAGCTAGGCTCTTTTGATTCTCAGGTTTAGCTTAGGGTTTATCTTTTGGGTTTTGCATTTCTTTAAAGTTTGTTCCTTTAGTTGTATTTGCATTTCGTTGAAATTTCACTTCTCTTTACTCATTTTGCTTCAGTATATAGTCAAACAGATTTATTTCCTCCTCCAGAAACCATTTTGATACTTTCTTCAACTCTCTTTTACTCAATCTCTCTCTCATGGCTTCTTCTTCGTCATATCAAATCAAGAGATACCATGTCTTTCCGAGTTTCCATGGGCCAGATGTTCGTAGAGGATTTCTCAGTTATTTACACAATCTCTTTGCAAGGAAAGGAATCACTACGTTCAAGGATCAAGAGATCGAGAGAGGCCACACGATCGGACCTGAACTCGTACAAGCGATTAGAGAATCTAGGGTCTCGGTCGTTTTGCTCTCGAAGAATTACGCTTCTTCGAGCTGGTGTTTAGATGAATTGGTTGAAATCTTGAAATGTAAAGAAGATTCAGGGCAGATGGTGATGACGATTTTTTACGATGTTGATCCTTCCGATGTACGGAAACAGAGAGGAGACTTCGGGAGTGTATTCGAGAAAACTTGTCAAGGGAAAACTGAAGGAGAGAAGCAGAAATGGATCGAAGCTTTGACTGTTGTTGCAAACATCGCAGGAGAAGATTCTAGTAAATGGTCTGTTGCTTCTTTTGAGCTCAAATGAATTAGAATGCTTTCATCTATAGTGGAAATTTTTTAATCTAATAAGATTTTGTTTTCTTTTGATAGGCTTGATGAAGCAGCGATGGCCGATAAGTTTGTCACGGATGTTTCGAACAAACTGAATGTTACACTTTCAAAGGATTTTGACAACATGGTGGGACTGCAAGATCACTTGAGAAAAGTGATTACTTTGTTATCCCTAGAGAGCGGTGAAGTGAAGATGATTGGAATTTGGGGTCCTGCGGGAATTGGTAAGACTACCATTGCTAGAGCTTTATACAATCTACTCTCTAGCCAGTTTAGACTTAGTTGTTTCATGGGGAATCTCGGGGGAAGTTATAAGAGCAGAATGGGTTTTGATGATTATGATTCCAAGTTGTCTTTGCAAAACCTACTTCTGTCTAGGATTTTGAACCAGGGGGATATGAGGGTAAGTCATTTAGGTGCGATAAAAGAAAGGCTACATGATCAAAGAGTGCTTATCATTCTTGATGATGTAGATGATCTAGATAAACTAGATGTTTTGGCTAGTGAACCTTCTTGGTTTGGTTTAGGAAGTCGAATCATCGTTACCACAGAAGATAAAAAGGTTTTGAAGGCACATGGGATTAACGATATCTACCATGTGGGTTTTCCATCCAGAAAAAAAGCTATTGAGATCTTATGTCTATCTGCATTCAAACAAAATTTTGTACCAGATGGTTTTGAAGAGATTACATATAGAGTAGCAGAGCTTTGCGGTAATCTTCCGTTAGGCCTGCGTGTTGTGGGTTCATCTTTGCGTGGGGAGAGCAAGCACGAGTGGGAACTTCAGTTATCTAGAATCAAAACTAATCTTGATAGAAAAATTGAGGACGTATTAAGAGTGGGTTATGACAGATTGTCGAAGAAAGATCAATCTTTATTTCTTCACCTTGCATGCTTCTTTACCGATGTGGATGTTGATTATGTGACAACCATGCTCGCTGACAGTAATTTGGACGTCAAAAATGGGTTGAAGACTCTAGCCGCTAAATCTCTTATTGATGTCAATAATGTGTCGGAACAAATGAGTCAGTTTTTAGTAGATGGTGAAGAGATTGGTGATGTACTAGCAAATGAAACAGTAAGTTGTTACTTATATTTTCTCTTAGAGATCTTCCCTATTGATTTCGTTATAACAATTTGATAATTTCTCCTTTGGAATGTTTGTTAGGGTACTGGATCTCTCATTGATAAATCAGGGTCGATGATAAATATGCACGATCTACTAAAACAAATGGGTCGAAAAGTAGTTCATGATCAATCAAATGAGCCTGGGAAACGTCAGTTTTTAGTAGAAGCTGAAGAGATTCGTGATGTACTAGCAAATGAAACAGTAAGTTCTTACATATATATTCTCTAAGAGATCTTCCCTGTTGCTTTCATTATAACAATTTGATCACTCTTATTGAATATTTGTCAGGGTACTGGATCTATCAGAGGTATATCATTTGATATGTCCAAGATCAGCGATAGGTTCTCCGTAAGGGGGCGAGCCTTTAAAGGAATGCGTAATCTTTGATTCTTAAGAATCTATGGGGGAGATTTACAGATATCAGAAGACATGGAATATTTACCTCGTGTAAGGTTACTAGATTGGAATTCATACCCTAGAAAAAGTCTTCCTCCAACATTTCAGCCCGAATGTCTTGTCGAGCTCCATATGCCAGAGAGCAACCTCGAAAAGCTCTGGGGAGGAATCCAGGTTGGTATTTCTTATGTATAATCTCAAAAAGCTCCATTTGGTTTTTCTCATTTGTTGCGTTTGACACATGTAGCCCCTTCCAAATCTCAAGAAGATAGATATGACCAGTTCCAGGAATTTGAAAGAAATCCCAAATCTTTCGGAAGCTACTAATCTCGAGACACTGACACTTGCTTATTGCTCAAGTTTGGAAGAGCTTCCCTCCTCAATAAGGAATCTACACAAACTGACAAAGACAAAGTTGGAGATGAATGGCTGTGAAAAGCTACGCGTTATTCCCACCAACATCAACTTAGCATCTCTTGAGAGAGTCGACATGAGTGGATGCTCACGATTGAGAAGTTTTCCAGATATTTCTAGCAACATGACATCTCTTACTATAACAAACACAAAGATAGAAGATGTTCCTGCATCCATTGCCGGACGATGGTCTCGTCTTGACGATCTTTCTATGGGGAGCAGAAGCCTCAAGAGATTAACACATGTCCCGGAATGTGTAACTTTGCTAGACCTAAGCAACAGTGATATAAAGAGGATTCCAGATTGTGTTATAGGTCTCCCGCATCTACAAGGTCTTATCATCAAAAACTGCAGAAAACTGGTGTCAGTGCAGAGTCTTCCGCCTTCGCTTAGTTTTCTCGATGCATCTAATTGTGGATCACTCAAAAGCGATAGTTTCTCTCTCTATGAATCAAGAGCAATAAGTCTTGTTACACTCAACGACCGTAACTGTGTGAAATTGGAGAAAAATATCTGTTTAAAACTATCTACACTTTTCATCAACAACTGCAGAAATCTAGTGTCCCTGCAGAGTCTTCCGCCTTCGCTTAGATTTCTTGATGCGTATGATTGTGGATCACTCAAAAGCGTTAGTTTCTCTTTCTATGAACCGAGAGCGTATATTACACTCAACGACCGTAACTGTGTGGGATTGGAGAGAGAAGTCAGGTTCCGCAACTGTTTTTCACTAGATGAAGAAGCAAGAAGAGTAATCATACAACGGTGGGCTTACATGAGTGTATTGTTTCCAGGTAAACAAGTCCCTGCAGAGTTCACTCACAAAGCCACAGGAAACTCCATAACCATCTCTTCGGGGACTTTCTCTCCTTCCTCAAGATTTAAGGCTTGCCTCCTGCTTTCACCAACCAAACAGATGGATGACTACAGAGTTTCTACAGTTTGTCGTCTAAGAAGCAAAGGTGCCCTCATCAATGAACTTGATTTGTCGACATGGTTTAATTGGTTTCGCGACGCAACGGAACAACACCAGTTGGTATTTTCTGGGTATCTGTTCAAAGAAGACAGCTGCCTTGAAGTGGATGCGACTACCAGCGAGATTCAATTTGAATTCAGCTGCAAGGAAAACAAAGAAGACTTGATTATTGGGTGTGGTGTACAGATCTTTGAGGAAGAACCTGAGGGTAGTAGCAGCAAACGGAATGAGCACAATGATGGAGCTGTTCAGGTCTCTAAAGATGAAAGTGTCGTCAGAAGCAGTAAGCATAGAGGTTGGTGGAATTGGCTAAGGAAGCTTGGTCTGAGGAAGAAGAATGTGTGAATTTCTCGGGGAATGCATAAGCTGGAGGGTATGTTGGCTTGTTAGATGACTTTTTTCGAGAAGCAAACTAGTTGCCCAAATTAGTACTCCCTCCGTTTCAATATATAAGTTGTTTTTGGGATTTTGTTTTGTTTCATAATGTAAGCTGTTTTGATAATACTAGGTATTTTTAACTTTATTGAATATTATGTGACCAATAGTATTTTGCAGTCTTTTTTATAATTGGTTAACTTGTTTTTAATATATTTTTAAATGCTACTTTTTAGAATAAAAGTAGTTTCTTAATATTCGCAATTTTTGCTAAAACATCTTATATTATAAAACGGAGGGAGTATCATTCAAAATTGGCAATGGGTCTTCATTATGATTTCAAAATTCTAACTACGTTCGGTTGTGCTATACATTCTGTTTCACACCTATAATATTAATATTTGATATAAGCATACGTCTTATAATTTTTTTTTATCCATCCGATGCAAGAAATCAAACCGGAAAGTTTGGGTGTAGATGCTTAGATTTCTTGATAGGGAAACTTGTTATTATAGTAAGGAAGAAGCTATAAGAGTTCTCGCAACACAAGACAAGTAAGAACATTCAAAAGGTTAGAACAACAAGTAAAGAACTTTGCAAGAAACAACTTTAACAAATCTTATGAAACATTTTTAACAAAAACCAAACTTCATCCACGTCTTCATTACTTTAGCAATTCAATTCACTACAAGAAAACAGCCGCAAATCCGACGGAATTTCCGACAGAAGTAATTCCGTCGGAATGTTTCCGACGGTAATCTGAAACATATGATTCCACACATCTTCATTCACTCACAAAACAACAACAACTTCCAACCAAACATTTGTTAGAAAAAATCGTTAAGAGAGTGAGATGTCATCTTCTAGATATTATAGATCGTGGATGGATGAAGAGATGTATGATCCAGAGTCGAAGAAATTAAATGAAAGTTATGCATGAGGTATATGCGAGTTCATGGCGGTTGTCGGGAATCGAAAGGTGATAAAATGTCCATGTTTAAATTGTTGCAATTCGCGTAATGTTAATGTAGAACAAGTTTGACATCACTTGTATACCAATGGTTTTATGCCGGGATACAAAATTTGGTTTTTTCATGGAGAAACTAATAATGATGGTGCTAGTAGTAGTAGTGCACCATATGTTGCGGATAGCTTAGGCGAACATAGAACGGATAACTTAGGTGAACATAGAACGGATAGCTTTGGCGAACATAGAACGGAAGTAGATTTTGGTGTAGGTACCGCTGAGATGGTTCATGATGCATTTAGAGAGAATTTGCCATCGATCGTAATAGGGGAGGATAGAGTAGAAGAACCAAATGAAGAATCTAGAAGATTTTTTGATATGTTAGACGCAGGGAAGCAACCCTTATATCATGGGTGTCGAGACGGACATTCACCTTTATCAACTGCTAGTAGACTGATGACCATTAAGACAGACTTCAATTTGGCGGAAGACTGTGTTGATGCGATAGCAGATTTTGTGAAAGATATTTTGCCTGAAGATAATCAGGCACCTGCATCATACTACGAGATATAGAAACTTGTAGCTGGTCTTGGTATGCCGTATCAGGTGATAGCTGTATGCATCGACAACTGTATGCTATATTGGAGAAAAGACGAAGACCGGAGAAGATGTAAATTTTGTCGTAAACCACGGTATCAGGAAACTGGTGGGAGAGTTCCAATTCCATATAAACGTATGTGGTACTTACCATTGACAGCGAGGTTAAAGAGGTTATATCAATCTGCGCGAACGGCAGAACAAATGAGATGGCATGCAGAGCATCGTCAAGATGGAGAGATTACACATCCTTCAGATGCAAAAGCGTGGAAACATTTTCAAATGTTGTATCCGGATTTTGCATACGAGTCAAGAAATGTGTACCTCGGGTTAAGTACGGATGGTTTCAACCCATTTGGGAAGCATGAAAGGCAGTATTCTTTGTGGCCCGTAATCGTAATACCGTACAATTTGCCCCCTGGTATGTGCATGCGTCGAGAGTTTTTATTCCTCTCCGTTCTTATTCCCGGCCCTGAGCATCCGAAGAGATCACTTGATGTATTCCTCCAGCCATTAATTTATGAGTTACAAATGCTATGGAGTCACGGTGTCGAAGCTTTTGATGTTTCACGAAAGCAGAATTTTCTGATGCGTGCGGTCCTTATGTGGACTATTAGCGATTTCCCAGCATACGGTATGCTATCTGGATGGACTACTCATGGAAGATTATCGTGCCCATTTTGCCAAGACAACACTGACGCTTTCCAATTAAGGAATGGAAGAAAGCCATGTTGGTTTGATTGCCATAGAAGGTTTCTACCGGACGGCCATCCCTATCGTCGGTCTAAAAGATTATTTAAGAAAAATAAACAAGTGTTTGATGCTCCAATTGATGAGATAGACGGTCGTACTATATTGGAGCAGTTGAGAGATTTTGGTGCTAAGAGGACTCCTGATTGTGGGGGTAATGGGCATGAACCGCTTTGTGGTGTAGGGGTAGCTCACAACTGGCACAAGAAGAGTATATTTTGGGATTTGCCGTATTGGAGGGATCATTTATTAAGGCACAACCTCGATGTGATGCATATTGAAAAGAACTTCTTTGACAACATCATGAATACGGTGTTAAACATCCCGGGAAAGACAAAAGACAATGTGAAGTCTAGGATGGATGTTTCAAAGATTTGCTACCGTGATTATCTTGATCGTCTTCCCAATGGTACATAATCTTTTCCTCCGTACCGATTGCAAATACAAAAGATAAGAGAATTTTTCCGGTGGATTAAAGACGAAGTTAAATTCACTGATGGATATGCAGCTAATCTGGTTAACTGCGTAGACTCGCGATACCTAAAGTTTTGGGACTGAAGAGTCATGATTGTCATGTACTGATGCAAAGGCTTCTACCATTTGCTTTTATCCATCTCCTTCCTCAAACTGTCCACGAATCTATTGCAGCAGTTGGTGCTTTCTTTAGGGATTTATGCATGAGGACACTTACAGTTGAGGGGATCCGCAATTTAGATGCCAATATACCAGTGATCCTTTGCAATCTTGAGAAGATCTTTCCGCCGTCTTTTTTTGATGTTATGGAACATCTTCCCCTACACCTCCCCCGCGAAGCCGAACTAGGTGGTCCCGTTCAATTTCGTTGGATGTATCCTTTCGAGCGGTACATGTTCCATCTAAAGAAGAAGGTCAAAAATTTGGCTCGAGTTGTAGGTTCTATTGTCGCACAGAGTATCAATGAAGAATTATCACAGTTTGCGGAATATTACTTTCCGCGGGAAGTTCGTACGAAGAGTAGACGTCCTGCTCGTCATGATGATAGAGGTGAGAGAGTCACGTATGCCGCGCTGGTCCCTGAGTTGTTTTCGCAAGTTGGCCGAGTGATTGGGAGAGGGAAGAGATGCTTCCTATCACAAGATGAGTGGAGTCACTTACATATGTATATCCTAACGAATTGTGAGGAGATGGCGGAGTACGAAAGGTAAAAACAGAACTTATTTAAATACTTCTTGTTTTTAATACCTAAGTAATATATAGGTTTCATATGTTATATATTTTTGTTTGCTTTCAGGATTTACATTGCATCAATACGTCGCTATTATCCGGAAATGACAGAAGACGAACTTGGAGAATCTAAGGAAACAGAACTTATATATCTTAATTAGTGAATTAATTATTACTTAATTAAATGTTTGTTTATTAATTTGTCTAAATTATTATCTCAGGTTTCTGAAGGAATGAAGAATGGAGAAAGGTTTCCGACATGGTTACAAGAGATAGTTTCTGGCCCAAGCTTCGAAGCAACTTCATACGTTCGGTATTGCACTAGGGGATTTGCATTTAGGATTCATGAAGAAAGGCCGAGGGCAACTGCAGATTACGGTATTTCAGCTACAAGTGGTGATGTAGTCTACTACGGGATTCTCAAAGAAATATTGCAAGTGCGCTATCCAGGAATGTTGGGCATGAGGTGCATTGTTTTCTTGTGTGAGTGGTATGATCCGTCATATCCAGAAGGTGTCCAGGTGAGCCAATTTGGCGTCACTTCAGTAAATTCTTCTAGGAGACTGCAAAAGTATGACCCATTCATCTTACATCACAGGCAGACCAAGTTTGATTTTAAAATTTTATAATACGTGCGTTATAAATAAATAATGATATTGTAATTGCCTAAACAAAATATGTTTGTTTCAGGTATGCTACATTTCTTACCCTAGGGTAACACATTGAGGAGATCCTTGGATTACAGTGACTCCAATTAATCCAAGAGGGAGACTATATGGAGTTGCTGAGCAAGATGCTATGCAACCAACTAGAATTACTTCGATGGTTCCAGTTGATCATTCTTCAGCGGTGGACCTTTTTGTTGATTTCACTGAATTTGGTGATAATATCGTACATTCTGAATCAGAAGAAGAAGTTGGAGAATTTGATGAAGACGAAGACACAATTCCTTCGGAAGGATCAGACTCAGACTCAGATTAGTTACATTATATATTTGTATCTGTTAACATAAACAAGAATTTCAAATAATTTATATTTTTCTATTTTTTTTGTAAAAAAATGATTTTCCTTCGGAAATATGTCGGAAATATATATATATTTCCGACATATTTCCGACATAAACGGATATTTATATAATCTTCTTATAAAAAATTCATCTGCGTATATCTTGCCAAAACTTGTGTCAATCGACGGTATAGGGTTGTCGATCGACACTGGCTCTTCTGTTTTTTTTTTGTTTTTTTGAAGTATCCGTCGGAAATATGTCGGAAATATATCTATATTTCTGACAGATTTCCGACGCAATATTCATATCATGCTAATCTTAAAAGAGGACACGTGTTACCCTTACATCTGTCGGAAATCAGTCGGAAATATATCTATTTTTCCGATAGAGTTCCGACAGATTTAGGGTTTTGAGGTCAAATTCCTGAATTCGAGAAGACAAAGTCTCGGCATACAATTCTGACAACTAAAGTGAAAGATAAGTGAGTAAATAACCTTCTCGATGTTATACAGAACATGATTTGCGATTTTGTCATGTTTCAACCAAAAACGTTTCATACAGTTACATATACAAAAAAATAGATGTTTACGGAAAATACTAAATGTTTAGAATTTGAAAGTATCAATAACCATTATCAAGTTTTTTATCATCCAAATATTGCTCCAACAATGCTACGAAAACGGATCATTAACAAGCTTAAATCCCCAAACCCGTCGGAAATCTGTCGGAAAAATATTTATTCTTCCGACAGATTTCCGACGGGTTTGGGGATTTGAGGAAAAAATAAGTACAAAATGCTAACAATTTTTCCGAAAAAAGCATTTTGTTTAAAAATGCTAACAATGCAAAATATTGTTTAAAAATATACAATTTTTTCCAAAATGCTAATTCATTAATTTCCAAAAACAACATTTCTTAAATTTCTTAAATTTAATAAACATTTCTTAAATTTCTTCACTTCCTTAACCCTAAAATAACAAAAAAAACATTTCTTAAATTTCCCATACCCTAAAACCACAAATCTGTCGGAAATCTGTCGGAAAATTGTATATTTTTCCGACAGATTTCCGACGTATGTGCCAATTTTTACCCGCGAAATGAAAATAAATACCGCGAAATGAAAATTGATTTCCGACGGATTTCCGACAGGTCGTAATCCATCGGAAATTCTTATTTATTTACTGATCGTTCTTCACGAAGAACACAATTCACCAACTTCAAATCGGAAAAATCGCCGCCGCCGCGCCTTGGAGACTCCGATTCGCGGGTCTTCTTCGCCAGAATCGCTCCTGACCGCACATCTCTTCCTCCGATCCTCTTCCCCACCGACCGTCGCCATACGTAGCCTCCTCCGCCTCTTCATCTTCTCCTCCTCGCCGTAATTCTTCACCAGAATTTGCCGCCGCCGCCGCGTCCTCCTCTTCGACAGATTACAATGGCGGATCTTCCTTCTCATTTGTAAGTTTCCTCAAATTAGTTTTTTTGGAATTTGTTTGAATTAGTTTGTGAATTTGTAGGTTAGGGAAATTTGTTTGTGAATTAGTTTGTGAATTAGTTTGTGAATTAGTTTGTGAATTAATTTGTTGAATTTGTGAATTAGTTTGTGAATTAATTTGTTGAATTTGTGAATTAGTTTGTGAATTTAGGGAAATTTAAGAAATGTTTGTGAATTAGGATTTCAAAATTGTTAGCATTTTTAAACAAAATTGGTTAGTTTGGAAAAATAAGTTAGCATTTTATACTAATTTTTAAACAATTTTAAGGATTAATTTTAAATTTTAGAATTTTGGCAATTTAAAGAAATATTTTTTTAAACCATTATATTTTTATAATTATATATTTAACCAATTTCGAAATTTTTATAATTATTATAATTATAAATTTTATAAGTTTTATAATTATTATAATTATAATTCTTAGGGAAAATATAATTTGGCTATATTTTAAAAAAATTGTTAGCATTTTTAACTAATTTTTAAACAATTTTGAAGTATTAATTTAGAATTAGCGAATTTTAAATTATGTAACAATTACTTAAGAATTTTAGAATTTCTTAATAATTTTACCATTATTTGAAAAAAATAGATTTTTCATATATTTAAAATATATTTTCATATAAATATAGGGATTACGGTGGTTTCGCTGCTGCATCTGGCGGCGGCGAACGTCGTCGTCGTGTGAGTAGATCTCGTTCGACTTCGACGTCTACACCTACACCGTCGTCTACACCTCTACAGACGCCGGTGACACCACCAGCCACCACATCACCGTCGCAGATTAGCGTCGAGGACTTCATGGGTCTTCCTGGACGAGAGAGGTTGACTAATCTCCATCCAGACCAAATCGGTAGAGACAGATGGTAAGTTTTTTGTTCCATTTCTGTTTTTTTTTAACAAATTTAATTAATTGTGACTAATGTTATTATATTGTTACATTTTTTCCCGTAGGTTTGGTGATTCTCGCAGCGGGATTTCGAAGTCCCTCAACAAGATGGAAAACTCTTTGCTCAGCCTTCCTTATGCGACGTACACCGCCATGCCACTGGAGGATCAAGAAATGTGGTTTCGCCAATTTGCGGTAAGTCATCTGTTTTCACAATTTTTACTTTCATTTAAATTATTATTATTTATATTTAATGTTTCTTTTTGCAGCAAGAATTTAGGTGGGAACCACACTTGACCGCTCTGGTTAGGAGGGAATTCGACTCTTATGCAGGACTGCACTACTCGAAGAAGCTGTTCGAGTAAAAGGATAAGTGGCTACACGGTGAGGTGCCAAAGGAGATGAAAGAGAAGACGGAGTTGTGGAACGGGTTCATCGCATATTGGCAACTAGAGGCTACCAAGGAGAACTCTACATATCACTCTAGCAACCGGAACAACACGCGCAAGGGCAAGGGTTTAGCCACCCACAACCTTGGAGCTACCAGCAAGAAGCAAATGCTAGGGATATGGTAAGTTTTTTATGTACGTCTTGATCTTTATTAATTTTTTTTTTAGTTTTATACATTTATATTATCAAATAAATATCTAACAACTGCAGGCTAAGGAGTTGGGTCGGGAACCCAACAAGTTGGAACTTCTGCTAGCAACACACACCGACAAGAATGGTGTCGTCCAGGATTAGGTAGCTAAGGAGATTCAGGAGAGCGTCCGAAGAATGGAAGACGAGTACATTCTGTCTCAACTATCCATCGAAGGAACCCCTTCCCTCACCCAAGCCCCGGACGACATCATCAACCAATTCGTCTTAAAGGTATGTAAAATTTAAAATAGTTTTCAAGTCTTTTTTATTTACAATTTAATTTGTTCCGCAGGTTGCTCTGCAGAGCAAAGGGCGGATTTATGGTCTTCCCGACGATGCAGCATCATCGGGGTCTTCTTGTTACTACAGCGAGACATCCGACCTAAGAACCCAGATGCAGCAAAAGAACGTCGAAATTGAAGGTTTGAAGACGACGGTCCAACAGATACGAGATGCACAAGCCGCCCTAGAAGCCGAGTGGGAGAAGGAGAGAGCCGAGCGGGACAAGGAGAGGGAGTACTTGGGGCGCAACCCGGATTTTCCGGGGCCCACCATTTAGATTTTTATTTTCAACGTTTTTGTAAAACAATATTACTTTTTATTTCTACTTTTAATTTTATTTTAATTTAAATAATTCAAATTTTAATTTAAAATTTATAATAAATTAATTATTATTTAATTTATTATCATTTTTAATAATTTCTACGAATACGTCGGAAATCCGTCGGAAATTGATCCGTCGGAAATAAATACGTCGGACATCTGTCGGAAATAAATACGTCGGAAATCTGTCGGAAAGTCGTCGGTTTACAAGTAATCGGAACCCGTCGGCATCCGTCGGAAACAAAATCGACGGATTTCTGATGGAATTCCGACGTTTTGCCGGAGTCCGGCAACATGTCGGAATTCCGTCGGAAATACATCCATCGGAAATCCGTCGGAAATTTGTGACGAATTTCCGACAGACTTACCATTTCCGACAAGATAGAAACGACGGACATATATATCCGTCGGAAATCTGTCGGAAAACGCATATTCCGACAGACTTCCGACGGATATTTCCGTCGGTTTCTCGCTGTTTTCTTGTAGTGATTTCCAAACCATTCTCAAATTCTCCAACAACAAAAGAAATCATACAATTATGGTCTCTTTGGTCAATGGTGTGAATCCAATGGCTTCTAACAAACTCATCACCAAATTCAAAACTCCACTGCTCATATCCGATCTACCTTCTATACAACATTCAGGGTTTAATGCAATCAAGAATGATCCAAGAATAATGATCAATAAGTATGCTTCAAGGAGAAATATTGCGGTTTCAAGCTTAGATCGACATAATCCTAGGCCGAATCAAATCTCTGGATATGATGTTGTCATGAAATTTTATTCATCTATTAACGAGAAGAATCAATATCGATTGAGTAGTTGCATCTCCAATGATTGTTTAATCGATGATTTCTCTTTCTCTAAACCTTTTCAAGGAAAAAAAGTAAGCAATTTTTTTTTTACATTTTACATTTCAAGATATGTTTTTGTTAATGAATTTAAGAGTAAGAGATGTATATGATATTTTTTCACGAAGCTATGAAGTTTTTTGAAGAATTGGTGAAGAGTATGGGACAAAACGTTAAGTTTTGTGTTGAAAATGTGTGTGAAGGAGATGGACATAGTGCAGTTGTAAATTGGCATCTTGGTACGTATTAGTACATCATTAATTCCTAATGATACAATCGTTATTAAATTAATGTACTTCATTTTTTCCTTACCATGTTTACTTACTTCATTTTCTTTTTTCTTATTGCTATGAAGAATGGAAAGGAAGAAAAATTCCCTTTACAAGAGGATGTAGCTTCTATGAATTTACCGAAGAAGGAACAAGATTGGTTATAAGGTAAATAGTTTTTTTTTGGGAATATATTGATTATTGATATATTAGAATTATATTTTTAGTGAAATAGTTTAGTTTCTTTTTGTATTGAAAAGAGTAACTCTATACCAAAATCAGTGAACAAATAATCTTATAAACAATCTGACAAATTATCTTCAGAAATGCGAGGATTTTGATTGAATCGCCAATCAAACCGGGAGGAATCGTATTGGTAAACTATTCTTATCTGATTTTAAATGCAAAAATGAATGTGAGTTATTATTATTTTTGACAATGTGTTATCATGAAATTCTGTAGACCTTGTTAAAGAATATTACGTTCTTATTCGATGAATTCCCACAAATCGCTGATTGTAAGTTTTCAGTTTTTCGTCATTTACAAATATTTAAAATTGGTAGCTTTATAATGTTTTTCTAAAATTATATTTTTTTTTGAATATTTCAGGGTTTTTGGAGAAACCTTATGCAATAATCCAGTTAATATTAAGAATATATGGTCTGTTTTTGGCACCACTCATAGGTAATATAGTGACAAGCTATCTGAAACTACTAAGCAAAATGGCTGAGTTCTTCTTATTAGGGGAAGTAATCTTTAAAACCCCAACATCAAAATTTTATTCATCAATATCCCATTTGCAAAACTGATTTATATTTTGATTTAATCTTATTATATAAAAGAGGGTTCTCATAATTCTAATTCACGAGATCGCGACACGTGTATAGAATTCTTTAGATGATGACACATGTTAGTTACTAATTTATAATAAAAAACCAAAAAAGTCAATATATTAAGATGTAAAAATAATACTAATTTGTTAAAAACAAAAAACAAAAAAGGCAACTTATAGTTCAACTACTTTTAAAAATAAAGATAGAAGCATTGAGAACAAAACCAAAAAAAAAGCAACTTATAGTTCAGTTACCTTTTAAAATAAAGCTAGAAGCATTGAGAAATAGTTCATTTACCTTTTTTAGATAAAACTATAATTCTTAACAAGAAAACTATTTTTTTAAAAATAATTATGTAAACGTTCTTACAAAAGGAAATCTATTCAAAAAGAAAAGATTTAATAATTATGTAAACTAACTTCCTACAACACTAAAAAAAATTAAGACAAGCGTAACATTACCATATATCTAACAAAAAAGAGGACAAACCACAAAAAAAAGCAACGTACCATATTTAAACTCTGTATAACAAACTCTATGTAATAACACTAACACGTTTACAAATCAATATTGTGCTTAGATTTTAAATCCTCTAAAGCAAATTAAAAACATGCAAACTATGAATTCACAAATCGATCAAAGCTATTTAACTATAGATCAACTAGATCAAAAACGTGTTTACCGTCGTACTATCGTACCTATTCTTCGAAAGTGGGAAGTTAGAAGTTTTAAAGAAAATAATGTACTCATAGGAGTCGAACTTCTCTTGCTTGATGAAAAGGTTTGTTTTCCTGAAACTTCTGTTGCTTGATGAATAAGTTATTACAATATACTTTTTTTTATTCTTCTGCCTCTACTACTTTACGTTGATTTTCACATGTCCTGTGCAACATCACCTTCCATGTATTTAGTGTCTTTCTTTAATATCTTCTTCCAAATATTTTATGCCTAACTAAAAGTTTTAATTCTTTTATAGGAAAATACAATTCAATGTTTTGTGCATCATTCTATGCTTCAAAGATTTGGAAATCAACTATGTGAAGGAAACATCATAGAGATTTGCAATTTCAATACGCAACCGACTAGCAACAAAAAATACAAAGTCTATAGCCATCAATTTAACATAGTATTAACAGCAAGAGCAAGGGTTGCAAGTGTTGGACTAGAAATTTTCAAGATTCCTCTGGAAAAATTCCGACTACGAACTTATCAAGATTTTGTCCAATAACAAGATCTCACAGATGACTTATATGGTAAATTCTTTGAATTTAATTTACTTAATCCATAATTCTAATTTATTTTTAAGTTTTTTACTACATTTTTATCTAGGCCTAATAGTATTTTTTTAATCCTCACATAGATACAATTGAATATATCATTAAAGTGGACAAAGGTGATGTCCGTAGTAAAACCACTCCAACAACAACACTTCGGAAGGTAGAGTTGACTCTCTTACTAGAAAAGTAAGTTTCTAAACACCCCCACTTCATGCCTTTTTCACAACTTATTGATATCACAAATTTCAATATTTGATTGCTCATTTTATTTTCAAAGTGGAATTGAATTTCCTGTGGTCATATGGGGAGACCAAGCTGAAATATTTGAAGACAAATATCGTGTGATAGAAGATAATAACATTGTCCTCATTATGACAAACGTTTTGGTCAAGATGTATCAAGGGACATTACAGTTTAATGCATCTTCTTCAACTAAGTTTTACTTGAATCATGATTCCGACTCCGTTGCTGAATTTAGGAAAAGGTAATTAATATTCATATTTTAATATCATTACACCTAATACAAAATTTAAACTTTCTACTAATTAATTTTTACCTCTTACTTAAACTAGCTTAAAATACGATGGTGGTTGCTCTATTAATCTACGGACCATGGTTCAACAAGATAAAGCTGATGATGAACAACAGACAATTAATCATATTTGGGATTATGTGTCATCAGATGATCGTACGGTAATGCAGTTCCTTTTTAAAACCCAGCGTGATTTATATGTTTGTTATTATATTATTCTAACAAATTTCTCACTAAATTAATTACAGACAAAAAAAATTTTGTGTGAAGCAACTATCATGGAAATTGATGCATGTAAAGGGTGGAATTACATATCATGTTTCAAATGCCAGAAAAAATTAATAAAGTTTCTTTTTTATTAGCTTCAGATTCGCTCTCCTTCCTCTCCACTCCATCTTAGCTTCAAATTCGTCTCCACTCCGTCTCTACTCCATCTCCGTTCCGTCGTTTCTTTGTCTCCGCTACGGCTCTGTTCCGTCTTTGTCTCCGCTCCGTTTCCGTCGCTGCTCCGTCTCCGTCGCTGCTCCGCTGCTCTGCCTCGTCTCCGTCGTTGCTCCGCTGCTCTGCCTCCGCTCCGTCTCCATCGCTGCTCCGTCTCCATCGCTGCTCCGTCGTTACTCCGTCTCCACTACGGCTCCGCTCTGCCTCCATCGTTGCTCCGTCTCCGCTCCGGCTCCGTAGCTACTCGTCTCCATCTTCGTCCTAGTGAACACTTCAAAGTAAGCCTAAAAATCTCAAATTCAAATAATTTATGTGATTATTTTAAGAAATAAAGGATTATTTAACCAATAAAAAAGATCTCTTGCAAATCTTTTGATCATCCTATAGTTGAACGATTCTAGAATTGAAGATCAATCTCCAAATTCACTAAATTGCAAGACCTACCTTATTGAATTGGAGCAAGTTTATTTTCGAATCTTGAAAATTTTATGTTCAAAGCCGATAAAAAATGTATGCTTTCTTCATCTTTTCTTTCCATCTATGTGTGAATGTCTCTATTCGAGGATTGTATGATCGGTGCCAATTTGAATCGATGTTTAGAGAGTTTTTTATTAATCGAGATAATTGTGTTCTTGATATGTCATGGTTTCTTTTGTAATAATGGACGAGAAACTTCTCATTATCTATTCTTACGACTCGATCAAAAATTTTGTAGAGAAAAGATTAGGGTCAATTTAATCTGAGTTTGCTTCTAGTTTAAGAACAATTGTTTTCAGATTCTTAAGTTTTAGTGATCTTGTTTTATTATTAACCTACCCTTCGAAGCTCTTTTCCATTACATGATACGTTTGCACTTAAATACCCATACGAGTTTGTAACAATATTGTTAAGAGAAATCATGGATCCTTAGATCAAGGAATTCTAAAGTTGAAACAAAGGTTTTAAAGAAGAACAAACCAAAGAACACAAAAATGACGTTGGAGAAGAAAGTCAAGTTGAAGCACGAGGAAAGCGGAGAAAATTCTAAAAAGAATTGAATTGGAGTGTTCTTGTTGTCTTTTTTATGTAAAGAATTAGGTACTAAAAATTAGGAATGGATGTTATCTATTTGTATTAAACTGTTAATTTGTGTTTTCAGGTACTTTTTGTATATGAATGGATAATTAAAGGAAGTATTGAACTCATATTTTTATGTAATGACTTAGATATTAAAGTCTAGGAATGGATGATATCTATATGTGTTAAACTACTACTTTGTGGTTTTAGGTACTTTTCTATGAATGGATAATCAAAGAAAGTGTTTAACTCATATTTAATGTGAAATTGTGTTAAATACTACTGATATTACTAGATACTACTATGTGTATAAAATTAAGAATAAACATATTTAACATGTGCTCAGTCAAACGAATAAAAAATATTAAAATTTTACATATAGTCATACTTAGTTTTTTAGTAGTATTGATTTACACATATTTATATTTTGACAGTTTTCACGTATAATCAGTAGTACCTTTGTAAAATTGTGCATTTTCTAGTAGTATTGATTCAATTCATCCATTGAAATATAGTTACTATACTTTGTTATAATAAAATGTCGGAAAACACAATGTTTGTTTATTTGAGATAACAATGAGTGATTTTAGTCATTCATGAACATATGTTTAATAAGTAGTCTTTGTAAAAAAATATGTTTCACTTTAATTTTTTATTTTTGAAAGATAAGTACCAAAGAATCAATTAGACACACATTAGACAATGGATAAACGATATATAAATGAGCTAATAAGTAAACCAAACGTACACATAAAGAACACACAGAAAAGTCTCACAGTTATATTTAGTCGGACGTAGTAGTATCAGACAGAGATATACAAAATAAGAAGAATTTGAAAATTTAGAAGCACACAGTCAAAACTAGTAGTATGTAGTATTATCAGGCAGAGACAATTACCTAGTTGGGATTAGGCTCACTGGATTCACAGTACTCATAAAAATTCCTCTTCTTCTTTCTCTTCCCAATATTAACAATTATATTAACAATTATATTAATAAATATTAACAATTATATCAGTTGTGTCTAATAATGCCGACAGAGATGAAACACTAAATTCATCAAACAATTATATCAGTTATACCAAACAGAGAACACACATAACAAGTCACAAAGTTATATTAGGTATACGTGGAACCAACTAATGGTGTTCTGATGGTTCGTTTGTGTCATCAACGTCACTTTCATAAGTTACCTCTTTTGGTGTGGTTCATATCACTAAAGTGTGGATTCAATCTTCTCATGGGCACCATCTTATGTTATCACCTTCCCATGAGTAACATCCTCCATAATCAAAACATATGATTATACAATTCCCATTCATTGTCACTTGCAAGAAATAAGAAAATAACAAATATCAGTTACACTAAATAATATCCGTCATATCAGTCATATCTCTTGAGTTTCGACATACTCTCAATTCTTATGAATTTCAATGAGGCAACTGGCAAAATCTATCAAATCACCCTAAATAATTTATAAAATAAGTGCAATATCCAAGTAACTATACATAAATACCAATTTTCATATTTACAAAATCTCTAAAACCTTGTGTAACCCTAAACATGAAATCTACAAAAACATAAACAAAGAGAGGAAGAAGGAATCGAATAAAGAGAGATTCAACTGTGTAAGGAAGAGAATAACAACCTTCAAATCAGAATCGCTTTGTTTTTGTCTCCAACGACATGGAGAGGAAGAAGGACGATGAAGCACCGAACAAAGAGATAGATGAGAAATCGAACAAAGAGAGAGATGAAGAATCAAACAATGAGAGATCTCACTAATGAAGAACTGAGGTTTAAGCAAATAATTTAAGCAGAGAGAGATGAGGAACCAAACAAAAGAGAAATCCTTTGTCTTGTTTTCTTTTTTTTCAGCGTCGGACAAAAAAAAAAAGAAGAAGAGTTAAGTTTTGAGACATGGCAGATTATTATTGGTTCTGTTTATTTTTTGTTGTTGAATATTAATATAGATTGGTTTATTATAAATATATTAAAGAGGGGTAAAGAGGAGAAAAGTAAGAAAGAAAAGAAGATGGGGTTTTTAAGATTTAGGTAGGGTAATAAGATTTTTGTTTTAAATTTTAGGGTTTTAAAGATTACTCCCTCTTATTGGTCTTGAAAATTATAATCAAAATTCAAAATCTGCTTTCCAAATAGAAAAAAATTACTTGTTTCTTTTTTTTTGGGTCACAAATTGAAATTCATTCAAACGTAGCTAGAGTTTACAACGGTTTCAAGAGCCGCTAAAGCTTGCTTAGCTAGTGCATCGGCAATTAAATTGTCCGAGCGAGGAGTAAACACGAAAACAATCTTAGAAAAGAAACATTCTAAATGTCTTATATCTTCCAAGATAGCTTGAACTTGGTTATGTGGTTCCTTTGATTGAAGGAGAGCCACAAGAACTTGCGAATCCGATCGAACCACCATATCATGCCAGCCTTTCTCTAGTGCAAAAGCCAGTCCACAACGCAGAGCCCATGTTTCTGCAGCAAGCGCAGATGAAACAGAGCTTTTCGAAGCTGACCCTTGACTAGGCGTGTTGTTCAAGGCAGAAACAGGATCCATCAATGACACCGTCCAGCCCATTCCGCAATTTAGTGATAGGGCATTCCAAGCTCCATCAACATTCATAACATAGCAATGATCATTGGGGGGATTTCCCGCTGCAAAAAAACTTTTTGGTTTTGGAAGGGAGTTTTGAGCACTCTGCCAACCAATTGCATCACCAATGGCTTTAGTGATCACTTCCGAGGCAGAGAACAATTTATCCGAAAAAAGCAATTGATTCCGAGACGTCCATAAACCCCAGCACAACCAAGCATGTAAAGAGGCTGCCGTAATTCCAGTCGGGGGAAGAACTTTGGTTTGATTCAACTCTCGCAGAAACTCAAAGATAGAGTAGTTGCTATTAAGCGGAATCCCCATAAGAGGGGCATTGGACCACACTAAGGTGGCAAAGGGACAATCTCGTAATACATGGAGAGTGGTCTCAGGAGCATCGCATCGCTTGCAAGCCACTGCGGACACAACACCACGATTGGCCAAGTTTTCGGTCACCGCTAGAGCCCCTGAAGCCGCTTTCCACAAAAAGTGCTTAATTTTTGGAAGTGTTTTGAGCTTCCAGACGTGTGATTGCCACTTAAATTGTAACTGTTGCTCTGAGAGATCTTCTAGTGTCAATAAAGCATAGCCTGAGCGGGATGAGTAGCCTCCTTTCCTGACCGGGAGCCAAGCAAAACGGTATGCGATACAAAAAGACCCAAGAGGTATCTTCTTCAGGTGAGCTGCATAACACGGAATGTGACGATCCACGAGTCCCCAATTCCAGTCGTTAGTTACGGGATCAATTAAGTCAGCCACTCTAAGATTTATGGAGTGGATAGGAGGAGGTCCCATTGGTCTCAAGGGAGCTTCCGGTGAGAGCCAAGCGTCATACCAAACGTTGATAGATTGTCCATTACCCACAATGTACCCGAGCCCTTTAGCTATAACTCCTCGACCCGCTATGATACCTCTCCAACCATGAGACGGTCTAGAGGGCAGAGAGCAACTCATGAAGTCTCCACTAGGACAGTACTTCCCCAAGAGCACTCTAGCAAGCAACGAATTAGGTTCTTTAATTAATCGCCAACTCAATTTTGCTAAAAGAGCATCATTGAAAGCCTCGATGTCTCTAAATCCGAGACCACCCACATTCTTCGGCCTAGTGAGTTTCTTCCATGACACCCAACACATCTTCCTTGTGTCGGGTTTGTCGTCCCACCAAAACTGGGTTAATATAGCTTGGATCTTTCGACAAAGCGACATAGGCAATTTGAAACACGACATGGTTCACGATGGCATTGATGCAAGAACCGCTTGGAGGAGGACTTGCTTACCACCTTTGGAAAGAAACCGAGATGACCAACTATGGGAACGTTGACGTATTCGATCCACAAGAGCTGCAAACACGTCTTTCTTCTTTCTACCAAAATTCTCGGAAATACCAAGATATTTTCCCGAACCTCCCTCATTACGTATCTTAAGAATTTGCTTAGCATCCGAACGTATAAAAGCCACTGTTTTTGGCGCAAAAGTGATGGAAGACTTATGCAAGCTTATACTTTGGCCCGATGCCTTCTCATACCGTCCAAGGATAGAAGCAAGAGAGAGACAAGCTCGTCTATTGGACTTACAAAAAAACATCGTGTCATCGGCAAAGAGAAGATGATTCACGGGCGGACTGTTTTTATAGACTTTTATACCCGGCAAAAGGCCTTGATTTTGTGCTTGACGACATAGTCTGGAGAGGACTTCGGTGCAAAGGATAAACAAGTACGGGGAGAGAAGATCACCTTGTCGTAGGCCTCGACTTGGTACCACTTTGCCTTGAGGAGAACCATTGATTAAGAATGAGTAGGAAACTGTCGACACACATTCCATAATCCACCCTATCCACACTCGGTGGAAACCCATTCGGTTTAGAACCGCTCTAAGAAAATTCCACTCTATACGATCATAAGCCTTGCTCATGTCGGTTTTAACGGCCATCGATCCTCTTATAGTCGCTTGAGAGATACGGATGCAATGGAGGATTTCATGAGTAATGAGCACATTATCGGAGATTGCCCTTCCCGGTATAAAGGCGGATTGGAATTCCGAAATTACAAGCGGGAGAATGTTGTGGAGGCGTTTAGTTATCAACTTTGCCACTATCTTGTAGAAGATATTACAAAGAGCGATGGGACGATAATCGGCAACCTTACGAGGACCCACAATCTTAGGAATTAGTCTAATGTGTGTTACATTAAGGTGAGGAGGAAAGCAACCCGAAGAGAAGAAGTTACAGATTTCCGTAAACACATCGTTCCCAATAGTAGTCCAAAGAGAATGGAAAAAACCCGCGGTAAATCCATCCGGTCCGGGAGCTTTCTCCGCATGAATGGAGAAAGTGGCGTTCTTGACTTCGATCATAGACGGAGTTACCATCAGTTTATCATTCATACTTTGCGTAATACAAGGAGAGAGGGCCTCATCCACAACGGCAAGGTTTGTAACATCATCTGAAGTAAATATTTTTTGAAAATATGAAGAGATGATACTAGTAATTTTGTGTTCTTTATGATGAGCCTCACCATTGTCATCTTCCAAAACTGTGAATCGATTCACTGACCTTCTATTTCTCGTAATGGCATGAAAGAAACTCGTATTCTTATCACCGCATTGTAGCCAAAGAATTCGGCTCCTTTGTTTCCAAAAGAGCTCCTCCGCTTTATAAGCTTCCTCTAAAATTGCTGGCAATCTACTGATATTAGCATCATTCGGAGGATCTAAAGATAAACATTCCTCTAATTCACACTGAGTATCTCCGATTAGCTGAGCACTGTTTAAACTCTGTTTTTTGGTCCATTTCACCAATTCCTTAAGGCACTGAAGTAATTTTCGGTCAACTTTGTCATCCCCTACATTTATCCATAAGAGCGAGAGGAGCTCAAGAATCTCTTCATTCTCTCTGAGGTGGTTATCGAATCTGAATAGACGCTTATGCTTCCTCTTTGAACTATCCAGATATGTGACAATCAGCCGATGGTCCGAGCCTTCGAAACGAAGATACCGGGCTCTACCTGAAGGAAAGGTCTATAACCAATCATCATTAGCAACGGAACGGTCGAGATGGGCTCGAAGATAATGAGCATACCTCCTGCCTCTCCAGGAGAAGGGGTTTCCCAAGGAGTTAACATCAAAGAGCCCGTTACAAGACAGAAAACTTCGAAAATTGATAAAGGAACTCTCCGGCCTTTGAGGTCCACCTCTCTTTTCTGAATTATCAACATAATCGTTGAAATCACCAGTTAATAGCCAAGACGAAGCCTGAGCTGTTCTAGTTCAGTGGGAAGCTCCAACTGTAGCTGATACAGAAGGGGCCAGATCTCTCAAACCAGAGGAAGACTGCACTGAGACAGAGATGAAGAAGGCCAAGTACAACTCCAGGGCTCTCTCTGCGATTCACGACAGTGTCACTAAGAAGACCTTTGAACTGATTCAAGGCTGTGAGACAGCTAAGGAAGCATGGGATCTGCTACAGTTGCACTTTGAAGGAACCACGAAGGTTCAAAACTCAAGGAAAGACATGCTAGCGTTTCGATTTGAAAATCTGAAGATGGAGGATCATGAGACCATCAATGAATTTGCTGGTAAACTTCAATCTCTGGCTCAAGAGGCTGGAACTCTCAGAAAGAAGTACAAAGAGAAGAAGTTGGTAAAGAAATTTCTCCGGTCTCTTCCATCAAAGTTCATGGCTTACAAATCGGCGATAAGTGTATCTCGAAACACCGAAGAAATGAGTTTTGGAGAAATCGTGGGCATGCTGCTTCAGCATGAGACAGAGCTGGACAGGGTTACTGCAGAAACCAAAAAGGTAAAGAACTTAGCACTGACCTCAAAAAGGTAAATCGTGGGCATGCTGCTTCAGCATGAGACAAAGCTGGACAGGGTGTCTGCGTCAACTCTTAACGATCTTTTCTATTCGATCAAACCGATTCTTGATCAGTCTATTCAAGAGGAAAATGGTTCTTTGAGTCATTTTGAGGTTACTTATCAAGTTTCCCTTAAGATTCTACCTTCCACACAGTTTCTGTTTTCTTATTTAGATATTTCCTTTGGACAGATTCTCACTGGGATCGCCTTTTCTTTATTTGAGAAAGAAAATGTCGACATTGCGGTTGTAGAGGTTAGCAATTTAAAAGAAATTTGCTTTTGATTATTGTATAGAAGCATTTTACAAATGTACTCTAGATTAATTATTATATGTTTAGCATTTTCGTAAATGCTTGGTTTTCGTATTTGATTTGGTATCAACAGGCTGGGCTAGGAGGAGCTCGAGACGCTACAAATGTAATTGAAAGTTCAAATCTTGCTGCGTCAGTCATAACAACAATAGGTGAAGAACACATGGCTGCTCTTGGTGGTTCTTTGGAAAGTATCGCAGAGGCGAAATCTGGAATTATCAAACACATGGCTGCTCTTGTCTTCTTATAATTATTTGCTTATAAGCACATTGATAGATCGAGTTTTTATGTGTTTGTTATAAAACTTGTAGGCAGTGTTAGGTGGACCGTTTCTTCCACATATCGAGGGCATTCTTCGTTCTAAAGCAGCTTCAATGTCATCGCCGGTTATGTTGGCATCTAATATTGGATCTAGTTCTTCAATCAAAGGCACCATCAACAAAAACGGGATCGGACTTTGCCAGTCTTGTGATATCGTAATACGAAATGAGAGAGAGGATAAACCGGTAAAGTTCATAATACTTTTGATTCCGTCTTTTAAAAGCAAGAAAATCATTTGTGATTCTTAGCTATATAATAAATGCAGATTGTTGAGCTTGGTGATGTAAATCTACGCATGCTTGGACATCACCAGCTTCAAAATGCTGTTACTGCCACTTGTGTGTCTCTTTGTCTTCGCGATCAAGGTATGAATCTCTATCTTGTTCGTATAATAAAACAAACAAAAGAAGTAAAAATTTTACAAATTTCATTTACTTTCTTGATCGGAATAATCAGGATGGGGGAGAGTGACTGATGAAGCTATTCGGATTGGTTTAGAGACTACTCGTTTACTTGGTAGAAGTCAGTTTCTTACACCAAACGAAGCAGAGGCTTTACGATTACCCGGAGCAACGGTGCTTCTTGATGGAGGTTCTTGATTTTAGCTTTAAATGTCTCTGATTCTACTTTGCTCGAAACTTTTGGTTTACGGTATTCAAAATTTTGGTTTGTTTTTCAGCTCATACAAAAGAATCTGCGCGAGCTCTAAAGGAGATGATAAAGAAAGATTTTGCAGAGAAGAGATTAGTGTTTGTGATTGCAATGGCTAGTGACAAAGATCATCTCTCCTTTGCAAAAGAGCTTCTCTCGGGTCTAAAACCAGAAGCTGTGGTTTTAACGGAAACCGACATTGGTGGAGGTAAGGTTAGATCAACCGAGTGTTCGGTTTTGAAAGAATCATGGATAAAAGCTGCTGATGAGTTAGGTTTAGGGTTTATGGAAACTTCAGAAAACAAAACTGTGTTTGGTTCCTTAATGCTTGCGTATAAGATTCTCTCCGATGACAAAGCCGGTGACTCGGGAATGGTTATAGTAACCGGTTCACTTCACATTGTATCTTCAGTCTTAGCTTCTCTTCAACATTAGATTTCTTCTTTCTTCTTTTGGTTATTATTGTCTTCTGCATGACCTTTAAATAACAAGAACATAACAAATAACTCACACGAAAAGATGTGGCTGTCACGAAGAAAGAAGAAGAAGAAACAAAATTGTTAAATAAAAGTCAAATTGACATTTGTTTAATAAATTGTTAAGTACTAGTGTCTCTCCACTTAGAGAAACGAACGAAAAAAAGAAAACTTCCAGATTAGCTATAGAACAACACTTGCAGCTTCCGGTTTCGCCAGATTAGCTATGAGAGTTTTGAACCTTTATGAGCTTACTAAGCCCAAAGTCTCTAACTTTCAAGTGGTCTGCACTGGAATTAACCAGTCAAAGTTAGTAAAAGCCAAATTGACATTTCTCTAACTTCGCCAGAGTTTAATCCTTATTGGTACGCGTTTTGGTCGGATTTTCTTTTTAAAATACAAAAATTAATTTATTAAATTTGAAATTAGATGAAAACCGCGTTCCGCGTCAACAACGAGTTACGGGAAATTTCACTCAAATTTCACTCCGTCTATAATTTTGTGTAAAATTGACCATATATCATGTGGTACATTAAAAATTATCGCTAGTTCATATGTGTTTAGGAATGATTCAATAAATAAATAATCAGCAACTACCTAATTCATAAGTTGAGTCCATAAGTCTGCAATTATTTAGAACACCCCAATTGCAAGGTTTAGCATTTCATATACTAACTACAATATTGATAACCAATCCGAGTTGGTCCAGTTGTTAAAGAGCTCATAGCTGTGATTTCTTCCATCTGGGTTCGATTCGGACTGGCCACCTAGCCGCTCAATTAAATTTGGAACATTTCCAAACGCATACCCGAATGCAAGGCCTCGTGGGATTAGTCTTTGGACCTATAAAGCCTTTAAGATTCCCACAGCTATCGGAAAAAAAAAAACTACAATATTGATATAGGTTGCTTTTCATATAATATCGTCCAATCTGTATCGCTAAAAGGGAGGGTTCTCTATAAGATTTATTGCAACGCAAGGTAGGTAAGTAAGTAAGTAAGTTTAAAAGGTTAGAACAACAAGTAAAGCACTTTGCAAGAAACAACTTGAACAAAACATGAGTAACAAACACCAAAACTTTATTCATATTTTGTTATTAGGGGTTAGAGGAGCCGAGATAGTTTACGCCTTTACGGTATTCGAATTCATTAGTAGTACCTACCTTTCTTATTGTTTCTCTTCATTAAGAATATCTTAATATTGATGCATTTGTCAAGAAGAAACAGATACTCTACTTAATTATTTGGTTTATTAAAATGAAAAGACCAAGTCAGTGGAGTCCATAAGTCTTAAATTAATTATTAAGAAAACTCAATTGCAAGTATTACATTGAGAAAGGGATCCGCAACTTTATACGCAAAAACATCAATAAAGCTTATCTTAACAGCAATCGTATTTTCCGTTCGTAGTTTAACCTAGAAATCTCTTCTCCCTTTCAAAACCCTTGACAAATCTAATTGTGTTAGTTTCGACTCCCACAGTTTCTATGAATTTACCGAAGAAGGAACAAGATTGGTTATAAAGTAAATATTTTTTTTTTGGGATATATTGATGATTTGATATATTAGAATTATATTTTAGTTTTTTTTTCTGAAAAAGTTACTTTTTACCAAAATCAATGAACAAATAATCTCATAAACAATTTGACAAATTATCTTCAGAAATGCGAGGATTTTGATTAAATCGCCAATTAAACCGGGATGAATCGTATTGGTAAAATATTTCTTCTCTATTTTTAATGCAAAAATGAATGTGAGTTATTCTTATTTTTTTACAATGTTTTCTTTTTGTGATCATGAATTATTTTGTAGACCCTATTAAAGAACATAACATTTTTGTTCGATGAATTCCCACAAGTCGCTGATTGTAAGTTTTGAGTTTTTTCGTCATTAATATATGTTTAAATTCGTAGCTTTGCAAATTTGTGATGTGTTCTTTAAATTGCATTTTTTAAAAATTTCAGGGTTTTTAGAGAAGCCTTATGCAATAATCCAGTTAATATTAAGAATCTATGGTCTGTTTTTGGCGCCACTCGTAGGCAATATAGTGACAAGCTATCTGAAGCTATTGAACAAAATGGCTGATTTCTTCTCATTGGTCTTGAAAATTATTATCAAAATTCAAAGTATCTTTTCCAAATAGAAAAGAACTTACATGTTTTTATCAAACCATTTTTAGGTGTACTACATTTTCTGTATTTAACTAACCAATGTGATTGATTTGTATTATAACATAACAAACATTAACAAATTTTATATTTTGATCGTTTCGAGTGAACTTTCCATCAGGTTTCTGCGTCTAAGAGGTTATAATTTCTCGAACTTTTGCGTATCGAATACTATCGACATAATGTTGATTTTGAAGCTGATATAAACTGTTGGAATTCGTATCGTCTTATAACACTTTATAAAAATTAATTCAAATTCAATTTCACACAAACTAGATCGAACGGGATGCTAGTGCCTTAGAGATCTATATCTCACACAAAAAATTTTCTTTAGGTTTTATTTGATCGGTAGACAAAGGAATTGTGATCTTTTTTATTTCTCATACGCGTCCACCTTATATATAGGATCAATATTCCATTTATCTCATAAAGACAATAATGACTCAATAACCTTTTAATCAAGTAATTTCCTTATCACATAAGAAACGTGAGTTGGTGAGAATGAAATTACCATCTTAATAGTTTATTTACTTATCTCATATATACACATTTACTTGTGCATCAAATCTCTCTTTATCAAATAAAGAATATAAGTGGACGTGAAGAAATTACCAATTTAATGGCCAATTTCCATTTCTAATATATATCAAATATATATATGGAGGATTGGTTTAATATTCCAAAATTTTTATAAAATTTGAAAATTAACCCTTTTGAAAAATTTGAAAACTAACCTTTTTTTTTAATAAATAAACCAAATTATTCTGATAATTTAAAGATTCTTTTTTTAAAAAGATTTTCCTAAATTGATTTAATTTAGTTGGTTTGAAGGGTTAATTTGCCATATAGCCAAAAAAAAATATAATTCAAAACCTAACTAAAAACCCTAAATATAATGGTTATGAATTGGCCACATAAGTGAATTTTTGTTAGATTTTGAATTATAATTTTTTTTTTGTGTTATTCAACCCAATTTCCCTAGTTTGAATAACAAAAAAATTATTTTGACAATAAATTTTTTTATATATTGAGATATACATTATAATTTGTTAGAAAAAAGAGGAAGATAGACGTGGATCCTTATCCATCACCCAATCTCCATAAACCACAAACATGTGCACCATTTTTAAGAAGAAAATTAAGAAACTCTTGTTTGAAGAGAATGAAAGGAAGAACATGAAAGGAAATTAAGTCTTGATGATTTATCTACTACATAGCTTTTTTTTTTTTTTGGTCAACTATCTACTACATTGCTTAGAAATCAAATCTGTAAAGAATATCATCGGGGATCTTTTAGTTTTAGAGTTACAAAATTTGTTTTTTAAAATAACAAATCAAATCTTCCGAGTTATGGATTTTTCTTATTTTAATGCTAGATATAATCCAACTAAATCTAACGAATGGCTTCTTTATAGGAAGAATTAAATCTTATATTTCCTTTTTAAATGGTAACTAAAATGATGTTTTTTGTAAATTAAAAATTAATCTAAACAAACTTCCTCATTTTAATTTTCGTAATATTAAAAGTTATTTATTTTCAATTTTTTGAATAATTACAAGATTGATTTAAATATGGAAAATGTTATTTTTCAAAAAAAAAATTAAAAAGGGTTAATTGTCAAAATAAAAAAGATTTTGAGAATATTAATACAAATTTCCTCTATATATATCATGTATCATATATAAAACCTTATATTAATTTGTCTAATTTACATTAGGCTCAATTACATAATAATCTAGTTTGCTTAGGTGTGTGACCCAATTAGGATTGCATAATATTAGTAATGAACATTAACGTTCATAAGTTAAGCGGTTTCTAGCAAAACATTATAACCATCTAATATTATACAATTGTCAAACCTTGACATTTCAACTTTAAGTAGAGTAAAGTACAAATGATTTCAGGACATTCCCAACATAAACTTCACTCGTATGAATAATGAACACTTTTTTCTGTCCAATTCATTTTGTTGCATTGATCAATCTCTATAATCTATTGATTCTCGAATCTAATCAATGCTTAGTTTTGTTAAATTTTAGAATAAAGTGTATTTCACTAAAGGTTTAATAAATCAATTGTCAGTTTGCATTTGCCTTTTTTTTTTTTTTTTTTTTTTGTCGAGTCAGTTTGTATTTGCCAAATACCTCAAAATCTATAGTCCCACAAAAGGTGACTACTCTTTTTGTCATATGTTTTGTTATTCAACTAGCTCAAGAGTCGGGTCCACTCATTGCTCAATTATTATTTATCTACCATATTATTCACTCATTTAGAAAGAAAATTTAAAGGGAAAATTATAAAATCTACCACTTTTCACAAAATTGTTTGTAAAATCTAACACATTCTAAAAATCCTTATTAAATCTAACACATTTTGTCTTCTAGTGACTATCAATTGACAAAATTGCTTTTGATCATCACCTATCTATTTGGATTTCGTCCACGGCCCCATGTTTGTCCACCGACTCTGTGTACAACCACCGTCGCCCTTTTTTTTGTCTTTGACCACCGTCGCCGCCATGTCCACGGCCACCCTCACCGTTGCCATCGTGTTCACCGTCGTCATTTTGTCCACATCCATTGCCTTCATCTCTGACGTGGTCACCGTCGCCGTCGCGACGACCGTCGTCGTCTTGTCCATTGCCCCATGTTTGTCCACCGATTCTGTGTACAACCACCATCGCCCTTTTTTGTCTTTCACCACCGTCGTCGCTGTGTCCACGACCACCGTCGTCGTTTTGTCAATAGCCATCGTCTCCATCTCCGACGTGGTCACCGTCATCGTCGCCGTCGTGTCCACCGTCGCCGTCTTGTCCACGACCATCGTCTCCGTCTTCATCGTGGCCACCGTCGCCGCCGATCTCTGTTTTGTCTACGACCATTGTTGTCGTCCATGTCCACAGTCACCGTCACCGTCGTTTCTGTCAACCGTTTCCGAAGGCGTTTCTGTCCACCGTCTGCTGCGTTGTCTTTATCTTCTCCGTCGTGCTTTCTCTGTTCACCGATTCCGATATTGTTCCCGTCCATCGTCTCCGGCGTTATCTCTGTCTTCTCTGTCGTGGTCACTGTCTATGTTCACTTTTTCCGATCTCGTTTCTGTCCACCGTCTCCAGCGTTGTTTATGTCCGCCGTCTCTACCATCATCTCCATGTTTTCCGATTAGAGAGAAAGAGAGAGAGATGAAGAAGAAAAAAAAGTGTAAATGATAGAAAGATGATGATATTTCGGTGAGATGTGAGTGATGAGAGAGAGAGAAAGAGAAGATGATGTGGGATGAGAGAAAGAAAGAAATGATAAATGGAAAGTTATTTTGGTAACTTTCCCACCACTAGTGTCCAAAAAATGGTATACAGTAAAAGACTCCTCAACATGTGCTAGATTTTACAAACATAATTTTTCCAAATTTAAATGGGCCTTTGTAAAAGTAGTTATATATTTGGGCTATTTATCAAAAAACCCAAATAAAAAAAGTCTGGTCAAGAGAATTAACATGTCAACGGAGACTCCTCGTAGGCGCGTCAAAGTTTATAACAAGAAGACAAAGAGAGAATGATAGATTAAAATTTCACGTTTTTGCATTTATGCTTCATTTTCGTCGTTGACTTTCTCAAATCTCTCACAATTGTAATTTCATTCTCCTCGAAACCAGGAGGGGAGCATCAAGGTTCGTTCTTTTTGTTGTTGGGGTTTGTTCTTGTTGTTGGTAATTAGCAATGATTTTTGAGAATCTAGTAGCTGAATTCGATTGTGGCGTAGCGTTTAAGTTTCGATGATGGTTAATGAATCTGTGATGAAATGAGGTTGAAAATTTACATTTTTGTATATAACCCAGATTTTGAGATGGAAGATGGAAACCCTAGTTTCACTGTGGATGAAGCTCTTCTGGCGATGGGATTTGGGAAGTTCCAACTGTACGTTCTTGCTTATGCTGGAATGGGTTGGGTTGCAGCAGCAATGGAGATGATGGTACTATCTTCCGTGGGACCTGCTGTTCAATCGCTATGGAATCTCTCTGCGAGAGAGGAAAGTTTAATAACCAGTGCTGCTTTTACTGGTCTGCTCACTGGAGCTTACTCTTGGAACATTGTTGCTTACAAACATGGCCGGAGGTAACTTATTCTGAAGCTTCTTGGGTTTGGTTTGGTAGCTCCTGAATGTTTCTTCTAGGACTCCGGGGATTTGATTGTTTGGTGATTGATTTCTTGAAAACTCTTGAATTGTGAATCGAGTGATCTCCAAAGTTGTATACTGTTTATGATGCATTGTAGCTTTTGTTTGATTTGATGTTGGTGCTTTATCTTCTTCAGGAAAGGGCTTATCATAACTGCGGTAATGAGTTTCGTAGCTGGTTTCTTGAGCGCATTTGCACCAAGCTACACTTGGTTGATCATTCTCCGCGGTTTTGTTGGTCTCGGACTGGGAGGAGTTCCTGTTCTTGCCTCCTGGTATCTTGAATTCACCCCTGCGCCAAACCGTGGGAATTGGATGGTTGTTTTCGCAGCTTTCTGGACCGTTGGAACCATATTCGAAGCTTTCCTCGCTTGGGTAACTTCCTTTGCTCAGTTTTCAGTGTATATTTGGACGCTGGCTTTTCAAATCATCATGATCAAAATCTTTTGCAGTTAGTCATGCCAAGTTTGGGTTGGAGGTGGTTACTTGCACTCTCTTCTGTACCTTCATCGTTACTTCTTCTGTTCTATTGGTGGACACCCGAGTCTCCTCGGTATTTAGTCCTACAAGGCCGCAAAACTGAAGCTCTTGCCATATTGGAGAAGATTGCGAGAATGAACGGAACCCAACTACCTAAGGGTGTTCTCGCCTCAGAGATGGAAACCGAACTCGAAGAGAATAAAAGCCTTCCAACAGAAAACACTCGTCTTCTCAAAACCGGAGAAACCGAAGAACCACCTACTGCTGTGTCCAAGATAGTACTAAAATCTGACAACAAAGGAACGAGGTTTTCCTTACTAACTCTTCTATCTCCACAGCTAATCAAACAGACTTTACTACTATGTGTTGTGTTCTTTGTAAACGCGTGCGTTGCCCTTCTCACAACCGAGCTGCTGGACAATTCCCAAAAGAATATGGGTTATTTTTCTTTTCTCATTTTTTCGGTCATCCAACCAAAGAAGGGTTAAGACATTCTTCAAACGATGTTAACTATAAAGACGTATTCATCGCCAGTTTTGCAGGTACATCAATATATTTCATCGATTCTAACCGTTAAAAATAAAGAGTCTAATCGTTTTTTTTCTTCTTGTTATGTTGCTTTTTCAGAGTTTCCAGGGCTACTGATATCAGCAGCAATGGTGGATAGACTCGGACGAAAAGTTTGGATGTTAACACTTTATATTTTTCTTTTTATGTTCAAGTGCAAGTAAACAACAGTTCAATTCTTGTAAATCCAAAGAAACTTTCAAACAATCTTGTAGAGACTTAGATAATGCCGTGTCAAAACAAACCATTAAAGCCCTGTAGAAGACCAACTTGACATTGTTACTTGGATGAAAAGTGTGCGAGCTGGAATTTCACACAATAGAATTTGTGAAGATTCAATGGAAAATGAGCTTCTTTAGGGTTTCAAATACTCAGATGGATTACGAAATAGGGTTCTTAGTTTGTTCTTATTTATTAGCTGAGAGCTGTTTTTGTCTTTATTCAGTTCAGAATTTCCGATCCCCATTTGTGAGGGGGTACATGCTTATTTATAAGAAAATAGGTCGGTTTAGACGAAGTCAGTTGGGCCTTTAATGGACCTCTATCTTCTGGGCTTGACCATTGGGCCGGTTTGACGTACACTGTAGTCGTTTTAGGCCCATCGATTCTTCTAGGGGAGATTTGACCCCTACAGTTAGCCCCCCAGTTCAACAGTTTAGTTAAAAAGTGTTGAAGTAAGGGTGTCCAAATGAAGAATCGATTTCCGTTAGACTGTTAGCGTGTTTGACCGATGTTGCCGAGCCCACGTGACATGGTTGTACCCAATTCGGCGAGCTGTCGGATGCGACGTCATTAGCGAGTCGATCCCGATCTTGCAAAGTTGCGAGCTGATCGCGCTCGTAATCCGCGATCTGCTTTGAAGATGCGAGCTGACTTGATGAGAAAGCTGCGAGGCCGCGAGCTGATTAGACGAAGTAGCTGCGAGGTCGCAAGCTGATTTGACGAAGTAGCTGCGAGGTCGCGAGCTGATTCGACGAAGAGAGCTGCGAGGCCGCGAGCTGGTCTGATGAGAAAGCTGCCAGGCCGCGAGCTGATTTAACGAAGTAGCTGCGAGGTCGCGAGCTGATTTGACGAAGTAGCTGCGAGGTCGCGAGCTGATTCGACGAAGTAGTTGTGAGGTCGCGAGCTGATTTGACGAAGAGAGCTGCGAGGCCGCTAGCTGATTTGATGAAGTAGCTGCGAGGTCGCGAGCTGATTTGACGGAGTAGCTGCGAGGTCGCGAGCTGATTCGATGAAGTAGCTGCGAGGTCGCGAGCTGATTTGACGAAGTAGCTACGAGGCCGCGAGCTGGTCTGATGAAGAGAGCTGCAAGGCCGCGAGCTGACTTTGACGAGTACAAGGACGAAACTTGTCTGGGTGACAGAAATTTGCGACTGTGACTTGTCACGTGATAAAAAGTAACCATAAGTCGATTCGAACAGGTCGCGAGGGCGTGACTTCAAATTTATATGTATCGCGAGGTCAGCGTAATCTCGGAGACTCGCAGTCTTGAAGTCGCGAATTAAATTAAAGATGATCTCGCGAGATCGCATTTCGAGCTAATTCGAAACCGTGGGATCATAAGTTGATGCAAACCCCCTTGAAATCGTGATCTTCTAAGCCCAGCTCTTCGGCCCATTTTGAAATGATGCCCACCTCGAAACTCGATCCTTAACACGCCTATATAAAGAGCGATGCTCCTCAGATATCTCTCATAACTTCCAATTCTCCGAAAACAGGTATTCTTCTCTCTCTCTTTTCTCTCGTTTTTGTTAGATTTCCAGCTGTTTCATCACTTCGCCACCGCCGTGTTCTTCGTCATCGCCGCCTTGTTTTGAGAGGAAAACTGAAAAATCTCCCTTTTTGATCTAAAAATATCATGTCGTCAACGAATTCATTCGTATCTGCGAGATCTGCCGAGCTCCCCGAGTGGGAAAGATTGATCTGGGTGTATTCCGGCAATAGCGAGTCGCTAGCTGACGCGAGTTCAAGTTGCGGTCAGTTCCGTGGTCGAGAGGAAGAATGTACTTCTGGTCAAGAGGACCAAGCGAGAAGTAATTCTCCCCTTGCCGACTTGTTCTCTTATCCCACCCCCGTCTCAAGGCGAAGCCGCGAGACCGTTTCACCGACGCGAGCTCCGCGAACGGACTTCCAAGAGGGAGTTGGCACCTCGCGACCCTCGCAGGTTGGCGAGGTCCCTGCTGCTCATGAGCAAAGGCTAGTTGTTGAAATTCCACATCTTCGTGATGAGTCGCTCAGTCCTGCCGAGCCGCTTCTCCAAGTAAAACTTGAAGAAAGCAACTGGGCATACAACCCTCTCGTGGAAGCAGAAAGATTGGAGGCCTGTATTGGATCCGGAGTAACCAAAGTCAAGAAAACGAAGTCGAGGCGAAAACAACGCCCTTCTCCAGGCTCTTCATGGTGCGACAAGGATTCCCTGGCAAACCTTTGCCTAGAATGCAGAATCCCTGAAGCGGTCGAGATATTTGTGCCATCCATCGAGCAGCGAGAAGACAACCCGCCTGCCGGCACATTGACTGCGTAGTGGATGCTGGTTTAGGGGTTGTTACCTTACACTCCCTATTCCAGCGACGATTCTACGGTATATGTGGGTTCATCGCATCGCGCTCGCGCAGATCAATACAAGAGGAGTTCGTCAACTGGTCGGACTTCTGACGCGAGCTGCTGAATATGGCGAGCCCATCGGAGTTCGCCATCTTCATAATTTTCTCGAATTCCGTAAGAACGTCGACCCGATCGGCAAGAAGTTATATAATCTGGCTAGCCGCTCCATGTATAAGATTATTGACGACTTTCCCAATAAAGACCACAATTGGCGACAATCCTTTTTCTTTGTGACAATATCAGCCACGTCTGTTGAAGAAGAACACCCCGCGGTGGCGAAGTGGGGAACTCGTGGTAGAACTCCTTAAAGTTATCGCGCGAACTGCCTCCTTTATATGCTTTATCTTAACTTGTTGTACAATTGTTTTCACAGCTCGCAGACCGCTAGGCACTCCCGTCCCTGGAATCGACGACCTGTTCAAAAAGCTTAAGGCTCGGAAGTGTTTTTAGATCTGCCACTTCATCTTCAGAGTGTTATTCGAGCTCGCGATTTTGTTCTAAAAGACGAGGAAGATCGTTATTATCAAAGTGAGTCCGAAGATCTCGAAATGATGCTGAATCGACCCACTTTCTGCGATATCGCAAGGAAGCAAGCCGCGAAGGCCAAGAAAAAGATAGATCCAAAAGCAGCTACTCCTGTCGCCGAGACGTCGGAGCGAAGCGTAGCCAAGGAAAATACTCCTGATGCGAAGAATGACGAAGCGGCAGCTGTAGATGCGAGTGGTCCTTTGGCTGTCGTTCCTTCGCAGCCGATTACCATTAGTGACGAGCCCAGCGAGTCCGAAAATCAGCTAAATCGGAAACGAAAGCACTCCGCCTCTAACAAAGGCAAAGGTAAAGCTGACGATGCAAAGAAAACTCGTCGCGAGCTGCCGACTCTGCAATTAAATGAGCCCATTCCTCCATCCGGAAGGTCCGTTGAAATCTATGATGATCCGTCTGCCGCGGCCGCCTTGATGGCTAAGATCACATACCCTAGCGACAACATCCCAATTCCGGAGATGCTGATAAAGAGCGAGCTCTACAAGGAGTTCGCGTCTCGCCAGGCCAAGGTAAATTTCATTTATTCTATCTGTTCCGTCTTGCTTCCTTCCTCATACTTCAACCCTTTCTGCAAGCTATCGCTCATTGCAACAGAATGGTCATAGCGTATGATCAGGAGGCGAGGTCTAGGCAGGCCTTTATCGACGAGGCCAGGGAGAAAGAAGAAGCCAAAAAGAAGCAAGTCTCAGAAAAAATGAACGCACTCACTGCCGAGCACGACGCGTATAGGAAGAGCTCTGAAGACTTGGGCAAGCATCTTCAAAGAGTCGGTCCTGAAAAGAAGAAGGTCGAGGAGAAAAATGCTAAATTGGAAGCAAAGCTGTTGGCTCTGGACGCGAGTCGCGAGAGAGATCTTGAGGCGGCTGCTTCTTCTGCGAGGCGAACCGCGGCTGCCGAGGTTCAAACTCTGCTGACTCGTGCAAACGAGTTGTTCTGCCGGATGATGAAAAAGCCGATTAGGAACATGGTCCATCTTTCGCAAGCAGACTCTAACTTCCAACTCCTTGATGACATGGAAAACGTTAATGCCGAGGAGCCCTTTGATCCCAAAGTCGAACGTGTTTTTCTAGTCGAGAACAAGGCGAAGCTGGTCTCTGCCTATGAAGTCTTCGATGAGATAGCCGCCGAGTTGAGGAAAATGCTAGGTACGAATTATGTGGTTCCCGTTAATGTAAGGGATATAGTTATTTCTCCGCGAGTCGAGACCGTTGCTAAGTCTGTTTGTGTT
Organism: Draba incana; assembly: GCA_963576765.1. NCBI lineage: Eukaryota > Viridiplantae > Streptophyta > Magnoliopsida > Brassicales > Brassicaceae > Draba > Draba incana. Next base: position 36,498,642 of record OY755211.1, read on the forward strand.
AATGTAGCTTCTGGATCCAACGACGATTCGCTGAGCATGCATTTGCGAGCTGCTAGCGAAGAGCTGAGTGATAGCGTGTCGGCTGAGACGAATAAGACTGCTGATCCTGACCAAGTTGCACCAACTAAACTTGTACGCGAGCCGGCTCCTTCTGAACAGGATCCCAAGACTGGCGAGGTGGCGGAATCGGCTGTTATTGCTGCTCCAACCGCAGACAAAGGAGTTGAAGAAGGCGAGTTGGTCGCCTAATCGAAATTGTATATTTAAGATTTGTTTTTTGTTTTGCCTAAGGTTTTAAGACTTTTATCGGTTCGCTGCCTAGACGGCTTTATCCAACCTGTAACATTTTACTTGCCTGGTTGGTCGAGACATAATTTTAATGAACGCTTTCAAGCGACTTTGTTATCGTTTTAAGAAGCCATTTTTTGGCGAGGCCTGTTAGAGTTCGGTTAGCGAGGCCTGTTATAGTTTGTTACTTTGAACAAAATTCGGTGCAGAAAAGTTCCGTTGAATCTCTGACCCGATTATAATCTCTGACCCAATTATATTTGCAAAGTTCGACCAGTGTTTAAGTATAACTGGGTTTTGCGAGACGAACATCCTGGTTTAAAGGTATATTCCCGCGAATACATCTACTCCTGTGATGAACTCTAAATTTGTATAACGCGCTTTATCTGTTATGGATGTATAGGTAAACTTCGCGATGAAGTGTTATATAGATCGCCATTATGGTCAGTAACGATGACGAGTTGACATAGATGTCGCGTTTAGACAGTTAAATCGTTTGCGAACTGATTGAATCTTATTAAACTTTTAGTTTAGTACATATCGAGTTTGGGAGTATGAATATACGGGCCCACTCCCCCCCCCCTTTTTTTTTGAATAGGGGCAACTGAACTCGTCCAAAAACGAGCTGCCTACATACCCTGAGAAAAAGTCGCGCTGTAGTTCAAGTCAAGTGACTTAATAATTTTAGCAATAGTATTTTTTCAGATGTAGCGCATTCCAGGAACGCGGGATCATTTCGCCTTTCATGTTAGCGATTTCGTAGACGCTTGGACGAACTACCTTCGTGATTTGGTAAGGTCCTTCCCAGTGGGCGCCGAGTTTGCCGGCATTAGATTCGGCCGTATTTTGAAACACTGTGCGAAGGACAAGGTCTCCTTCGTAAAAACGCCGAACTCGCACTTTGGAGTTGTAGTACTTGGCGGCCGCTGTTTGATATTCGGTCATCTTGATAAGAGCTTGATCACGTCTTTCGTTGATGAGGTCGAGCTCGTCGAGCATGAGGAGATGATTGAGACCTTCCCGCTCAGGAGTAATCGTCGGCAGACTCCTGGAAAATAGACCTCGGGAGGAATAACACACTCTGTTCCGTAGACGAGGATGAAAGGTGTCTCGCCCGTAGCGCGACGAGGTGTGGTTTGATAGGACCATAAAACACCTTCGAGTTCGTCTGCCCAACGGCCCTTCTTAGCATCGAGTCGAGTCTTTAAGCCGTGAGTAAGCGTTTTGTTCGACGCCTCCGCCTGACCGTTGCCCTGCGGGCAGCGAGGTATTGACTTGCTGACTCTGATCTTCCACTTGTCGCAGAAAAGTTCGAAACGCTTGGAAATAAACTGCGAGCAGTTGTCTGTCACTATTTCGTAGGGCACGCCGTGTCGACAAATGATATTCTTCCAGACGAAGTTTTTGACGTGCTTGTCCTTAATCGATCCAAACGCCTCTGCTTCAATCCACTTGGAAAAATTGTCCGTCAGGACCAACAAGTATTGTTTCTGCCGAGACAGATGGAGAGGTCCGATAATGTCTATCGCCCATCGCATGAACGGATACGGTGAGGTGACCGAACTCAAGAACTCTGTAGGTTGATGGATGAGTGGACCATGACGTTGACATTTCTTGCACTTTACCGCGAACAACTCGTAATCTTTTATCATTGTTGGCCAAAAATATCCATGTCGTTTAATTTGGATGGCGAGTCAGCGACCTCCGGAATGGTTGCCGCAGAATCCATCTTCCCCTTCGATGCAGATGAGGAGCGGCCCGGAGAGTCGCCATTTCAAAACAATTCCACCTAGCAGAACGAAATGCGATGCCTGGGCCTTTAATTTGCGAGCTGCCCACTTATTCGTCGGAACATCGCTGTCTGCAAGATATCCGCGAATGTTATCCATCCATTTCGTATTACAACCATAAACTGTGGTCACGTTGTCGAGGGCGACATCGTCAATTTCATGCAATGGTGGCGGTTCCTCGTTACACGGATAAGCATCCTCTGGTAATTATTTGAGTTGTTCAGGGAGAAAACCGCGGTCAAAAGATGTATTATCCGGATCTAGCTCGTTGTTTTCTACCATCACATCCGTCGTTTCATCTGTTCCGACGCAGTCGGACTGGTCGACATCCATCAAAACTGGTTCGACAATATTTTTGGCTTGGTCGAGGTCCATTAGATTTGCCTCGGGACAAGGACGCGAGTCGTTGCTTAGATCCGCTCTTCGCTTCGCGGCTTGAGATCTCGTCAGCATGTTGACTTCCTTGATGGCCGCGATACTCGGTTTTTCGATGAACTCATCCTTGACGATCTTTTGAAGATCTTTATCTGGCTGTATCTACGAGCCGAGTGAAGCGAGGGCATCTGCTTGCGAGTTCTCTGCCCTTGGAATTCTTGTCAAGGTAAAAAGTTTGAATTCTGCTGTTAATGTCTTGACGAGGGCGAGGTATGCTTCCATGCGCTCGTCCTTTGTCGCGTATTCGCCGTTGAACTGATTTACGACGAGTTGAGAGTCGCAAAAAGCTTCTACCCTCGTCATTTTAAGTGTCTTAGCCAGTCGAAGACCCGCGAGTAAGGCCTCATACTCTAACTCATTGTTTGATGCTTTGAAACCAAGGCGGAATGATTGTTCCAGAGATTCCCCGTCTGGTGACGACAGTCGCATGCCTACTCCCGACCCGTGTTTAGATGACGAGCCGTCCACATGTAACTGCCAGATTTGGGATGGGTCTTCGCTTTCCAACAAGGCTGCCGCCTCCGATAACTCGATCAGAAAGTCGGCCAACACTTGTGCCTTTATTGTCGTCCTACTGCGATATGCGATATCGAACTCGCTTAATTCAATGGCCCACTTGGCGAGTTACCCGGATTGAGTCGGGCTATGGAGAACAGCTCGTAGTGGAAAAGTACTGAGGATTACAATCGAGTGGGATTGGAAATAAGGCTGAAGCTTGCGAGCTGACGTAATAACCGCGAGTGCTAATTTCTCCATTAGCGGATATCTTGTTTCCGCGTCAGTTAGCAACTTGCTGACGTAGAAAACGGGCTTCTGCTCGGTGCCGTCTTTGCGAACTAGAACCCCACTGACTGCTGATAAGGAAACCACAATGTAAAGATAAAGCGGTTCGCCAGCAACGGGCTTTGTCAAAATGGGTGGAGTCGCGACATATTGTTCCAACTCCTGGAAGGCTGCTTCACAATTCTCTGTCCATTCGAATGCCTGTCGAGCTGCCCCGTTTTTATCCTTGAGTGTGTCATTAAAAGGCAAGCATTTGTCGGTAGAACGCGAGATGAACCTGTTCAACGCTGCCACTCTTCTTGTCAATCGCTGGACCTCTCTTTTCGTCTTCGGCGAGGCCATCTGGATGAGTGCATGGATTTGCTTTGGATTTGCCTCGATCCCGCGACGAGTTACCATATAGCCAAGGAACTCGCCTGACGTCACGCCGAAACGGCACTTGGCCGGATTGACCTTCATTTTATACTTGTTTAGTAGCGCGAAGCATTCCACGAGATGGCCAACATGATCCTTCTCCTCGTGCAACTTGACGAGCATATCGTCTATGTAAACTTCCATTGTTTTGCCAAGGAGATCCGCAAACATCCTGTTCACCAACCGCAGATAAGTAGCCCCAACATTCTTAAGGCCAAACGGCATGACCTTGTAACAATAGATTCCACAATCTGTAGAGAAAGATGTCTTCTCGCGATCGCCGGGGTGCATGAAGATTTGATTGTAGCCAGAAAACGCATCCATGAACGACAATAGCATGTTCACAGCGGTGGCCTCGACGAGGCGGTCGATATGCGGAAGGGGAAAACTATCCTTTGGACACGCTTTGTTCAAATCCGTGAAATCCACACAGACTTGCCATTTCCCACTCTTCTTCGTCACAACGACTGGATTGGCGAGCCAATCTGGATATTTGAGTTCAGAAATCGATCCGGCTCGTACGAGTCTGTCTACTTCGTCATTTACCGCCTGAGCCCTATCTGGACCGAGTCGCCTTCGCTTTTGTTTTATAGGTTTGAAGGTCGCATCAACATTCAACTCGTGACTGATGATATCGATATCAATCCCGGGCATATCCTCGACTACCCATGCGAAAGTATCAATGTTCTTCTCAAGGAATTCGACGAGGTCTATGCAAACCGATATGACGAGTTCGCAGGTCGGACCCGCTCCTTCCTCTTCACGGGATTCCGCGACCTGTAATTGCTATAAAACGTTCGATAGCTCTTTGATGGGCTCCCTGTCAGTCTTAATCTTTTTTCGTTTCTCATTTGGGATCGGGGTTGCCGCCTGACTCCTTTGTTTGTGCGTGGCCATGAAGCAAGATCGCGATGCCGCCTGACTTCCTCTGATTGTTTTGATCCCGACTTTGGGTTGAAACTTGAGGCAGAGATGATATGTCGAGGTGACAGCACGCATCGAATTGATCCAAGGGGTTCCCATAATTACGTTGTATATCGCCGGGTTGTCAAACACCGCGAATTCTACTATTTTAGTAACCCCTTCCGCACGTACTGGAAGTTTGATCGTCCTGAGTCTAATTGTCGTCTCGCCATTGAACCCGGTCAAAGGCTTAGGATGGGATTCGACTTGAGCGAGTTCCATTTCCATACGCTTAAGAGCGTCTATGAAAACGATGTCCACTGTGCTTCCAGTATCAATCAAAACGCGACCTGCGTCCCAACCTGCGACGAAGAGTCGGATGACAAGCGGGTCGTCGTGAGGTTTTTCAATGTCATCAACCTCCTACTCTTCAAACTGGATGACATTGTTTGTAAACTTGGACGGGCTGGGTTTATTCGCCCCTATCTCGGCTCGCCTCTGATAAGCTTTGATTGATGAGATGGTGTTTGAGCAATACCGCGAGCTGCCCATGATCATGTTGCAGACCTTTTGCTTCGAGCCGCCTTGGTCTTCATTACCGTTTTGCCTGCCGAGGTAGGCCTCGTCATCGTTCCGCCTGTCTCGTTTATTACTCCTATTATTGTCCCGAGACGACTTGTCTCCTTCTCTTGCATCATCGAATTGCTCAAGTTGGAAATCGTTAATACTTATGTTTCCTCTGAGTTTGCCGGTGGCCAGATTCGCTGCGAGTCGTATACCTAGCACTCGGTAGATAGCCGTTGATTGTCCGCCCATTTTGTGCAAGTCGCAATATGCGGATTCATCATACTGCGAGTGCCTCGTCCACGTGTTGCCATTAGTACGGTACGGAGAGCCGTTTCTGCGGCCTCGCCCTCTTCCTCGACTATAGCCGGGCGAGTCCACCTAATAGTTATGGGCACCTTTAAAACCTCCCTCGTGCTGCACAAAGTTTCCCTGCTTCTTTTTTCCTGTAGCTGGGGCTTCCTGATGACTATGATTTCTGGCTTTCCCATATTTCTGGTCCAGAATTCTGGTTTCATCCTCGCTCTTCGCGAAACCATTAGCGCGATGAAGCACGTCTTGAATCGACGAGGGCTCGTTAATTGTCATTTCCTTTCAGAAATCCGAGTTGTACCACAGGGCTTTCCGCAACGCGCTTAGTGTGGACTGGTCGTCGATCCCTTTTACCTGAGGGTTCGCTGGCTGCCTGCGACATGGTGTAAAGATCCGCCTCTGACGACCTGCGCTTGATTAGGATGGCATATTGCTTCAAGAATGCTTCGGAGAGCTGTACGAAGTTATCAATCGAATTCCTCTTCATTCCCATAAACCAGTAGAAAGCTTCCCCTTTGAGGTGCTCCACGAAGAGGAGGTAGTGACCCATGTCCCTTTCTTCGAGTAAGAAATTAGCTCGCCCCATAGCGATTGAGAATGCTCTAATGTGCTTCGTGGGGTCGCCTTTTCCATCGTAAATAGGGACCCTGATCTTCCCTGGATCGGATAGACGTGCCTTGGTTATTTGCTCAGTAAAAGGAGTAGTGCGAGCATCTTCAAGAACACGCTCGATTCCCGGTGCCTTGCTGGTTGCGCGATGCACTTATGATCGCATATCTTTGAGGTCGCGGGCAGTCTGCTGCATGATGGCTTTGAGCTCGTCCATCTCCCTTGTTTGCATAGCAATCGTTCTGTGATTGGTCGGGGCTTCGGCCTGCACCATCCATCGCATATTAGCCATGATTTCACCCTCATCCCGACCTTGGATATGACTGGTCGGTCGACTGGGTCGTGCGGCTCCGAATTCACCATTCTCCGGATCATTTGCGATCTCAACAATGTCATCAGTCGCACCTGCGACGGGGATGGCTCCATCTCTGAGAGGCGTTGGCATACGATCCCCGCGAGCCGAAGGCGAGGCCACTGGTGAAAAGCTGAGAGTGGTCGGGTGATGTGAAGCGCGGAACGTTGAAGATTTCCTTGAGATTGACGGGCTGCCGACAAGGCTCTGATTTTGGTGGTCATGTTGCTATTGATGGTTTCTTGGTTTTGTGACTGCTTGAGCAACTGCTCGAGCATTGATTTGAGCTGACTGTAAGCTTCCGGTGTGGCAGGGTCGGTCGGATCTGTATTGGTGATTGTCTGGTTTCCTGTCGGGACAGATCCGTCTGCTCCCGCCTCCAAAGCGGACTGGCTGTTTACGTTGGTTTGCCCATCTTCCGCGGGCTCCCTCGGGCCTGAACCACCATCGGTCGGGGGAGTTTGTTGATTCGTTATTGACATCTTGCGAATTCGTCTAAGTATTTGTTGTGTATGAAGCTAGTGTTGCGAGTAGCCCCCTCCTTCTAGCGCCAAATTGTGCGAGCTGGAATTTCACACAATATAATTTGTTAAGATTCAATGGAAAAGGAGCTTCTTTAGTGTTTCAAACACTCAGATGGATTACGAATTAGGGTTCTTAGTCTGTTCTTATTTATTAGCTGAGAGCTGTTTTTGTCTTTATTCAGTTCAGAATTTCCGATCCCCATTTGTGAGGGGGTACATGCTTATTTATAAGAAAATAGGTCGGTTTAGACGAAGTCAGTTGGGCCTTTAATGGACCTCTATTTTCGGGGCTTGAACATTGGGCCGGTTTGACGTACACTGTAGTCGTTTTAGGCCCATCGATTCTTCTAGGAGAGATTTGACCCCTACTAAAAGCTAAGTAAATACGAAGTACAAACCTCGATCTATTTGATGGTGGCTTGATAGAGGAAGAATCTGTACATGGACGCGTGAGCTTGTTTCTACTAATGAGTTTTAAAATTATTACGGTGACTTTTCCAGTGTTGATTCTAATGTTAGTCTCAAAAGGATAACAACCAATTACTCTTTAGTCGAGCACGAGTTTCACTGTTTTTCCACGGCTCATGGCTCGGTAGTTATTGATTTTTCCACATCGGAGGAGTTTAGTCTTTTAAAAATTTATAGGGTGTTTATTTGGGATTGGATTTGTATAGATTTCCAGAATACTGAAAATCTACCATTATTGGTTTATGGATTCTTCAATTCTAAGTAAAATCTATTGTTATTCGTTTAAGGATTTTCAAATTCTACCTGAAATCTTTGTTATTGGAAAAATATAGTTTTTATTTATTATTTAAATCTATTAAAATCTAATGTTACTGGTAGATGAATTTCTTATAATTTCACTCAGTAAACGAGATTTTGAGAATACTTTATAAAACCATTGAATTCTTAGAATCCTTATAACTAAACTTTTGAAATACACACAACTCTTTCCAAATTTAACAAATCTTTGGATTTCAAAAATCAAACAACTCTACGAGAATCCAACTCCCAATTTTCTTCAATGCGAGTTGAGTTGTCTCCCACCGGAATACGCAGAGGAGATTTTCTTCACTGTCTAGAACCCGAGGGTATCCATTTCTCTTTCTCCTCCCGAGTGTAACGGCGAGACATTTTGCCTTGAGAGTAATTATTTGCTCTATACCAGAGTAAACTTTTTTTTTTTTTGGACCTCTATACCAGAGTAAACAAACCACTGAAACTTGTGTTGAATTAAAAAAAGATTGCAGATCTCTATACCCAGAGTAAACTTTGTAAAGCTCTATCATAGAGTATTGAATTAGACTATAAGCTGCATAAAGCTGTAAAGAATTTGGCTATTTCCAAGACTCATAGCTGGTGAAATCGCCAGAGAACGCTTGAAAGCCGCCATTTGTACTTCTTGAAAGCTAAACGAGGGTGTCATATACTCCTGTGCTTCCCTCTATGAAACCCAGAGTCATCGGAGATGTCTCGTCGAGCTCAGAGCTCAGTCCGGTGACCGGAGCTCGATAACCAAGAGAAGATTTGTAAAAGAGGAAAAGAAAAGTTGGTATGAGTGGTAGATGGAAAGGCAATTTTGAAAAATTTACCAAAACCAGTAAAAACCACCGGCTAAAGTTGACTGATCACTCTTTAACACAATGGGTAAATTTTCTCTGGGTAATAGTGCCTGGGAGAAAATTTTAGAGAAAAAGTCTATGTCTGATATCTCTATAGAGTACTTTTCTCTCCTTCTGAAACGCTCCTCCTTCTCTCTAAGTCTCAATTTTTAATTTCTTCAGTTCTGCAGCTCTGGTGGCTTTCATAGCGCCGGAGCTGTTTCCTTTCTTGCTTTTATGTTGTTTTTCTTCTCTTGGTTTGATTTTCTCCATGTTTTATATGAATAAGTGTCGTGTATTGATTTTGGTTTCTTTGAGTTTCTATTAAAAGCATGTCATAATCCTTTATCCTGAGTTTGGGTTCGGTTGTGTGCTTTCTATTCAGTTTTTGTTGCAGATCTGTTCGATTTTTTTCGGTTGGGGCGAATCCAAAAGATGTTTCTCTCTTCGCCTCAGATAGGGAGATTTCACCATCGTTGTCTCTTCTTCCTTACAATTTGCTCAAGGGACAAAGTTTGTCTCTAGGTGTTGTTTTGTATGTGCCGCCTCGGTTGGCTCCGTTCGTCGGAGGAGTATATGAGGGATTGGTAGCATCGCACCTGTGTTATTATTGTGGTAAGGCGGGATTTGTTTTCTTTTTATAAGGATTGTGTTTCGACTGGATCTCAAGGTTCTCAGATCAATCTATGTTTTTGGCTTGTATTTTCTTCTTGTAATAGCTACTTTAGTTTCTATCCGTCAGCCTTTGGGCAACGGTTGTCCGGCTTCGTACCGGCTTTGTATTCGGCTTTGGGCCGACGTTGTATCCGGTTTTTGAACCGGCTGTGTTTTAAACTGGGATATAAAATAAATAAAATCTTTTAGATGACAAAAAATATATATATCTCTATAGAGTTTTTATAATGATGGATCTGTGCGGTGCATTTTAGTAAATAGTGAGAATGATTTCTTTTAGTGGCAAATTAATAATCACTAAACCTGCAAAAGGAAAGTAGCATCATGTGTTTTCAAAACTAGACTGGACCGAACGGTTGAACCGGTTTGACCGCGAACCGGAGGGTCTTTCGGTTTGGTTCGTCACAGAAAACCGGGTCGCAGAAAAACTGGTAATTACGGATAAAAACTGGCTAAAATTGGTTAAGCGGTACGAACCAGCAAAGACACGAAACCCGGTTCTTTGATTTTTAAGTTTTCCACCATTGTATTTTTGCAATTCTTGGTGTCGATCTGGTTTTATTTGTTTGGATCTAGTTGTTTGTATTGATTTAATGATATCAGAAGATCATGTGAGAGATAATTTAAAAAAATTGAAGGTTTTAAAGAAGAAAAAGAAAGAGATGAAAGAGGAGGAGCCATGCGGGCGGTTTTGATTTTTGAGAGAACAAAATTTAGGGTGAATTTGTTAACTAACCAAAAAAATTAATAATTAGTAAACTAACTAAAACAAACCCATGTGGCTCAAATTTGACAATTAGATTTAGGTTAAATAGTTAGGATTTGAATTATAAATTTAAGCGAATTGAATCTTAGGGTAATATTAAGTGTTTTCCACAAATAGTACATGTAGTCAATTAAATATACGTGTATTGTTTCTGGAAAGTGAATAATATACGTATACATTCTGCTGCCATATATGCATATATAAAATATATTTATAACTAAGAAAATCTTTGAACCCGGTTCAACCATGTTGACCCATGACCCGAGAATTGTTCCGGTTCGTCATCCGATTTGGTTTTAAAAACATTTAAGTTGTACGATGGGCCATATATTTAAAACCTCAACCACGTAGATTTCTAGAAAAATGATGGTTAGCGACACGAAATATTGGCTAATATGTTGCAAACCATCCGAAATATAGAAATGTTTTATAAACTACACAAACTATAATGTAATACATGGTGGCATACACCAAGTATATGTAAACATTTTAAAAACACAAATTGTTGCTTTTTGAAAAATTTTATCAATTTAGCGATCAATATGTAATTAATTTCATACAAAATAAATAATTAAAAATAAAAAATAAAAAAAATATAAATTTCAATAAATTCAAACACCCAAAAAAATTACAAAAATTTAAGAAAAAAATAATAATGAAAATTTTCGATTAAAAACTAAATTACAGTTTTAGTTTTAAAATATATGAAATTATTTTGAAAAATTTTAAGAAATATCATATTTAACATGCCACTTAACACAAATGCTATCTTAAAAAATATTTTACAAGCTATGCTACTATTTATAAAGTCATTTTCCGAAATTACCCTTCAACTGAAACTACCCTAATTTTTCTAATTGACAATAAACAAAATCTCCTCGGCCGTTACTCGCCATCTTTGATTTCACCGCCGTCGTCGTTGATCTCGCCGTCGTAGTCCATTGTCGATCTCACTGTCATCAGTCTCCATTATAATCTAAAGCAAGAGATGTCTAGGCTTAACGTATTGACGGAGCTCCGGCAACGATCGCATTCGATTTCGCCTCATCGTCCAAAGCGACAGAGCTTCGGCGTGGAGGAAGAGAGGCTGATATGCTCAAATTAAACCTAAGAGCTACTCTCTCAAACAAAGAGATCAATGCAGTACTTAAGGTATCGAAATCCACAGGGAATCAGTGAAACACAATAGATTTAATGAGTTCAAATTATGCTAAGCAGAATTGTGAGAATGCAAAAATAAGTAAACAAAGCAATGGAAAACGGTTGTAAATCAATAAGAGAAAAGCGCTAGGCACAGGGAAATCTCAGGTGAATCAGATATGCAGATGATCAATTAATGATAGGATTTATGAAACTCAGTTCCTAAACATGAACACGAATGTAAAACAAACCAGCTTCCGCTGCGAATATTATCTATGAATAAATTCCAGAAAACCAAATTCCTTTGCGAATCCTATGAATCTAAGCAAGCATTAATTTCAGGTTCAATTGTTCACAAAACCCTAAACCAAATTCCTTTGCGAATAAGAATTTTGCTCATCAAAAACTAGTTCAAGGAATCAATAAAACTGCCGTTTCTATTAATTACCCTAAGATCAGATTCAAGGTAGCTAATCAAGAATCAGCAATAAGAACAAGTTAAGATGAAGAACTTCTAATGATATTAATCCTAAGCAATTATGATCAGATCTAGCAAATCATCAACAACCCTTGAAAATCCCTAAACCTAACAAGAGAACTACTCAGACATATCAAATGATGAAAACATGTTTTTATTAAAAGAAATATCAAAGAGTTAAGTAGAATAAAGGATAAGCCTAAACAATGGTTGTAAATACATATATATATAGGGTCCCAAATCATCCTAAACATAAAAGTAAACATCTGGAACTTTTGGGCTTTGAACGGGCTTCTTCTGATTAAAATCTGGCTTTTTCGTGAAGAGTGTCGATCGTCAGCCATAATGCGTGTCGATCGACACGTGACTCTCTGGAAAATCTTCATGTCTCGTCAAAACTCGTGTCGATCGACATCAATGATCTCTGTCGATCGACACTTGCAATTCTGTTCAATTTTGACTTGATCTTTTCAGCTCTTTCCTCCTTGTGTCCCAAAACGCTCCAAAACTTCCAGTAAACATCTTTTCTGCTCCAGACTGTCCAGTTCCTGTAAAGACTCTAAAAACACATAGAAAACACCAAAAGACTCTAGATATAGGACTTATATCATGGCTTAAACAGGGTAAAAACCATGATATATCAACTCCCCCAGACTTAACTTTTTGCTTGTCCCTAAGCAAAACAGTGTTATCACTCCTTTAGGAACCACATACCTTTGCAAAGCCATTTGGTGATACTTCGATGTTTCCCTAGAAGTATAGCAGTCCTCCAGATTGAATCCAAACTCCTTAGAGAAACTCAGACTTTCAGTCGCAAACCCTTTTAGTTTAATTAGGTACAGTCTCATCAAGGGAATATCGATCGCTGGACCTTCTAGATTCTTTCACCTCCTTTAACACTTTCCTGCGTTTCACTCTCTCTCTTCCCTCTGAAACTGTATCCAATTAAGGATATCATAGAGATGCAGTGCCTTTTGATGATTTCCGCCATTGTGATGGCGGGTACCTCAGTAGAGGGTCCTTTACCATTTGTTGTTTCTCTGCGTTTTATTCTGGAATTTTTGAATTCGGGCTTGCAATTTTCTGTAGACTTTTTTATTTCCTTGGCATCTCTATGATCACTAGACCAGCTCTCATTACTGGTGTTCTTGTGAAGACAGGGTCATGAGGCTTTTTCTTTTTTTCGATCTAGGACAGTTGTATTCGTCATTCGGGAAGAAGTTTCAAGAGCGGTCCGTCCTCGCTTTCAAGTGTTTGGAAGCTGAATCAAGTCTTGCGATTACCAACGCCCTTGACAAGAGATTAAAGATTCATTAGGGGCGGGGTCTTTGACATCCTTTCTAGTGTTCTCCAGAAATCTGAACTCGCTATGTTAAACCGATCCACTTCCAGTTACCCACCTTGTAAAACCAATCAACTTGCATTAGAAATGGTCCTTGAGTGTTGTTCAAAGCAAGTGGAAAGGGGAGTTTTGACCCGAAAAATTTTAAAATTGACTCAAAAACACCAAAATAGTAAACATAGTTAGCAACTACCTCCCCCAGACTTAAGCGACACTGTCTCCAGTGTTATTAAGCCTAAGATTGGTGAAATAAATAGATAGAAAACGAAATGAATCGGAATTTTGAAGAGAAAAACGTAACCTGGTCGGGGTGTCGATCGACACTGTAGTTGGTGTCGATCGACACCATGGAATTTTTGCTAGTGTCGAGCGACAAAATCATGTTGTCGATCGACAGGAGCTCGTGAAGTGTGTAAAAACGTTTTCTCCTCCTAAAATTCAAATCCAAAAATAAAACCAAGCATAAAATTGTAAAAGAAAACCAAAATAAAATAAATAACTAGACTCACAAATGGGTTGCCTCCCATTAAGCGCTTGTTTTTAGTCTGTTAGCTTGACTGTGACGAGGAACTAAGGACTATGGTGGATCACTAGGAAGTATTGTACTTCCTTTATCCTTGATGGAACTCGCAGCGACCGGCTTGAGCCGAACCTTCTTTGAAGCTCCCCCAGACTTATCAGAAACAGTCTCAGGGAAAAGTCTCATCGTTCTCTCCATCATCTCCTGAAGAACTGCTTCTCCTTTACCCTTAAGCTCTTGAGGAATGAGAATTCGCATCTTCGCGAAAGACCTTGAAGTCCTTTGACGCTCCTTAGGAATCACTGCACATTTATCAGAAAGACCAAGCTTGCGAGGAACTCGTTGCTTGTATGAGCGCGTAACAGCTTTTTGAAATCCCAAATCATGAATTAAATCAGGAGATTGAGAAATAAATTCAGGAAGCGCATACCTTTCTTCTTGGGGAGGATCGTGGTTAGGGAGTTGTGGAATTATCTGTTCAGCAACAGATAAAGGACCAGATTCTAACTCCTGGATTGAAGCTTCATCCTCTAGAATTTCCACAGAGAAAGTTTGACCATTGATGGTGGATTTCCTTCTTGTCGTCTCCATGTCTCCATGTCAAAGTCACCTAAGTCAAGCTTTATCTTTCCCTTCCTTACATCTATTTGAGCGCCAGCTGTAGCCAAGAATGATCGTCCTAAAATCAGAGGATCTTCAGGCTCATCGTCATACTCCAAGACTACAAATTCTGCAGGAATGATGCAGTCCTGAATCCTGATAGGCACATCTTCTAGAATTCCTTTCGGGAATCGCCTGGATCTATCAGCTAGGAGAAGAGACATCCTAGTTGACCTGAAATCAGTCATCCCAAGATCAATAGCAACAGAAAGTGGCATCAAATTAATACCAGAACCTAAATCACAAAGGGAATGAGGAAACTGCCCTGTCGAGATTGAACAATTAAGCACGAAGTTGCCTGGATCTGGAAGCTTGATTGGAATTCTGCTCTGAATAATGGCGCTTACTTCTTCAGAAACCACCACGTCCTTCTTCTTCTTCTTAGTCACTGGAGGAATGTTCAAGAGAATCGCTCTGATATCTCTAGTCAACAAGGCTCCTTCCTCAGGACTAATTCCATTAGCAGCAAGTCGTTTTACGTATCTTCTACGCGCAGGAAAAAGCTTTACCGCATCGACAAGAGGCATCTCAACCATCACTTTATCAATGATCCGCTTGCAAATCTCATCCTCAACCTCCTGTTTAGACCTTCTAGCTCTGGGAAAAGGGACCTTGGCCTTGTAGATCTCTTCCTCTGCCTTTTCTGAAGATTTGGAAGAATTTGGGCATAGCTGGGACGTGTGTCGATCGACGGGTATCTGTGTGTCGATCGACACTTAAGCCTCTGGAAATTTTTTAGATCGATTCATGGTCTGTGTCGATCGACACTCAGCTCCGTCGATCGACGCTAGCACTTCTGTCAAAATCTGGTTTGATATCTCTGGGGGTGTCGATTGACACACTTCCTGAGTGGCATTCGACACTTGCTCTGCTGTCCCAAAAATTTCATCAAACTCCGTGAAATAATCCTCCTCAGTTTGAACAGCATTGCAAGCGCTCCTTGGGTTTGCATCGGTCTTCGTAGGTAGAAATCCTTCCTGTCGCTTGACGGAACTAGCAGTTTGGGCGACCTGAACATCCAGCTTCTTAACATGTGCGCTTAACGACTCGAATTTCCCATTAAGATCTTGGTAGACGGAGTCCAATTTCCCATTAAAAGTCACTTCCATCTTCTGCTGTCCTTCTAGGATTTGCGTAAGCATAGCTTTCACCTCATTGTCCTGCTCAGGAGGTTTCTGATAAGATGATGAACCATAGCTTCTGTTAAAGTTGTTGCTTTGGAAGGGCTTCTGATAGCCTTGTTGATTCCCATACTTCTGAAATTCGGCTTGGTTGATGTAGTTCACATCTTCTTCTGCTGTCTCAACTCCCTGGACCGATTTCTTTCCCATAAGGATACTTTTCATGGAATCCAGCTTTGCGTTCATCTCAGCAAAGTGCTTCCCACCATCCTTGTTGTCACTCATCTGCTTCCTCTCAAAATCAGCGTTCTTTGTGTTGTTACTAGAAGCTAAGTTCTCGATGAGAGTAACTGCGTCCTCTGGGTAGTTGGTATTGAAGTTACCACTACTCGCTGCATCCAATGCCATCTGATATCTCCAATCCACTCCTCTGTAGAAGATGCCTAACAACTGAACATCTGTGAAGCCATGATGAGGACAATCTCTCTGATAAGACTTAAGACGCGTCCATGCAGCCTTAAAAGCTTCTATAGGACCCTGCTTGAATGAATTAATCTTCGTCCTTAGCTCTTCTGACCTCGCATCATCGAAGAAGTTGTTCAGGAATGCGTTCTTGGTGTCCTCCCAAGTAGTCAGTGATCTCAGCTCAAGCTGCTTTAACCAATAAGAAGCATCCCCACTAAGAGAGTATGGGAATAACTTGCAGAAGAGATAATCGCTGGACACACCATTAGCCTTGATGCTGGAAGCTAAATCCTCGAAGTTCTCGATGTGGTCCATATGATGCTCATGAGGGAGACCATGGTATGGGTTCTGAGCAACCAGGCTGAAGTAAGCAGGCTTCAGCTCAAAATCATTCCTCTAGAACGCTGGAGGACGAATCGCAGCTCGATTCGCGTAGAACTGATCAGGTCGGTTGAAATCAGCTAATGTTCTTCCGCGCGCAGCATTCACCTCATTCCTCAACAAATTTGCAGGATTCTGGGCTTGGCCTCGATCGACACCATCAGCGTGTCGATCGACAGGGGCTTGGTGTCGAGCGATCTGTAGTTCATTAGGGTGTCGATCAACACCATATGCGTGTCGATCGACGGCAGCAGCTCTGTCGTCTACAACTTCTTCGATAACCTCCTCGATGATCACAGTTCCATCATCGTTAATCCTCTGCCCTTCGGCATTGTATTTGAGACCTGCCAGATCGCGCAGAACTCCATCTTCTCCAGGAATCAGAATGATACGTTCTTGAGCAGCCATTGTCACTGCTTTTCTATTCTCACGCTCTAGACGCGCTAATTCCTCGAGACTCAATCCAACTAGTTCCTTGTCTTTATTGCTCCTGGTATTGCGGTTTCGCATGTACCTGAAAAGCAAAACAGAAAGACAAAGACGAAACTAGCAAAGCAAAAAAAAAAAAAAAAAACCTAGACAAAATCCTAATAAAATAAATCTAACGGTTATGATTCCCCGGCAACGGCGCCAACATTTGATATGCTCAAATTAAACCTAAGAGCTACTCTCTCAAACAAAGAGATCAATGCAGTACTTAAGGTATCGAAATCCACAGGGAATCAGTGAAACACAATAGATTTAATCAGTTCAGATTATGCTAAGCAGAATTGTGAGAATGCAAAAATAAGTAAACAAAGCAATGGAAAACGGTTGTAAATCAATAAGAGAAAAGCGCTAGGCACAGGGAAATCTTAGGTGAATCAGATATGCAGATGATCAATTAATGATAGGATTTATGAAACTCAGTTCCTAAACATGAACACGAATGTAAAACAAACCAGCTTCCGCTGCGAATATTATCTATGAACAAATTCAATAAAACCAAATTTCTTTGCGAATCCTATGAATCTAAGCAAGCATTAATTTCAGGTTCAATTGTTCACAAAACCCTAAACCAAATTCCTTTGCGAATAGGAATTTTGCTCATCAAAAACTAGTTCAAGGAATCAATAAAACTGTCGTTTCTATTAATTATCCTAAGATCAGATTCAAGGTAGCTAATCAAGAATCTGCAATAAGAACAAGTTAAGATGAAGAATGATATATCATGGTTTTTACCGGTTTTTATACCATGATATATGTCCGTTTTATAGAGTCTTTTGGTGTTTTCTAGTGTTTGGTGTTTAATATTAGGTACAAGGATGCTTTGGACTCAATTGGTGTTTACTGGAGCATTTTGGAGCTTAACGGAATGAGCAGTCAAAGTCATAAGTTCGGAGTGAAAATCTGCAGGCTGTGTCGAGCGACGCACTATCCTTGTCGCTCGACGCGACCAAAAACTGACAGATTCTTATTTTTTGGAAAATTTCCGTTTTCGCGCTAGAAAAGCCCAGATGTTTGCAATTGGGCCCATGACCATCCTTGTACTCTATATATACGTTTTTACAGCCATTGTTTAGGCAGAAGCTTTATTTTACTTTGTTTAGAACTTACTCTTAAGAGATATCCCTAATAAAGATGTCTTGTTCTTCATTGAATACGTCTGAGTAATTTCTCTGTTAGGTTTAGTGTTTTCAAAGGTTTTGATGAATTGCTAGATCTGATCTGAATCGCTTAGGATTAATATCATTAGATTGTTCCTCATCTTGGCTTGTGATTAATGCTGATTTTAGCGTCATGAACTAGAATCTGATATTAGGTTAATTGATAGACACGACAGTGTTATTGATTGCTTGAACTAGTCTTTGATGAGCAAAATACTTATTCGCAAAGAAATTTGGTTTAGGGTTTTGTGAACAATTGAACCTGATCATTAATGCTTGTTTAGATCAATCTGATTTCGCAACGAAAGTTGGTTGTCTAGGGTTTAAGCATAGATAATATTCGCAGCGACAACTGGTTTGTTTTACATTCGTGTTCATGTTTAGGAACAGAGCTTTCATATTCCTAATTATCTGTTTGTCCCTGCAATTCTGATTCTCCTGAGATTTCTCTGAACCTAGCTTTTATCTTCATTGTTTTAAAGCTTACCACTATCTTGCTTTGTTTTATTTGCTTTTTCTTATATTATATTTGCCTAGCTTAGTCTGAATTTAATTATCTATTGTGTCCCTGATTCCCTGTGGATTCGATAACCTCAAGTACTACAATCGATCTCTTAATTTGAGAGAGTAGGTCTAGGGTAAATTTGACCATATCAAAGAACTTCTAATGATATTAATCCTAAGCAATTATGATCAGATCTAGCAAATCATCAACAACCCTTGAAAATCCCTAAACCTAACAAGAGAACTACTCAGACATATCAAATGATGAAAACATGTTTTTATTAAAAGAAATATCAAAGAGTTAAGTAGAATAAAGGATAAGCCTAAACAATGGCTGTAAATACATATATATAGGGTCCCGAACCGTCCTAAACATAAAAGTAAACATCTGGAACTTTTGGGCTTTGAACGGGCTTCTTCTGATTAAAATCTGGCTTTTTCGTGAAGAGTGTCGATCGTCAGCCATAATGCATGTCGATCGACACGTGACTCTGTGGAAAATCTTCATGTCTCGTCAAAACTCGTGTCGATCGACATCAATGATCTCTGTCGATCGACACTTGCAATTCTGTTCAATTTTGATTTGATCTTTTCAGCTCTTTCCTCCTCGTGTCCCAAAACGCTCCAAAACTTCCAGTAAACATATGTTCTGCTCCAGACGGTCCAGTTCCTGTAAAAACTCTAAAAACACATAGAAAACACCAAAAGACTCTAGATATAGGACTTATATCATGGCTTAAATTACGTAAAAACCATGATATATCAGCGGCGTTGTTTCGTTCCGTCACGCTCCGCCGTTGCGGAAAGAGAGCCGAATCCAGGATTCGATAAAATTGAGACCTGGAGTTGGTGAAGGTGGAATTAAAATTGAGATCTTAATATGCGAATAATCTTTTGGTGAGTAGTTCGATTTTGTTGGGATTAGACAATGTCTAGTCAAATGTTAGATTCTGGATTTGATTACTGTTAATTACGGAAATCTTTAAGGATTAAGATCTATTGCATATTCTAATTCGATAACATGATTGTTGCAAGAATGCAATAGCGGAAAACTTTATGGGTACATTGCTGCAGAAGCTCTTGGGGAGAGTCCAATTAATGTGATTGCGATTGATCCGGATGCTGCGTTTGCGATGAATATTGCTCGACATTGTGTCCGTGGAGAGAGTTGGACTGGTGAGTTTCCTGTCAATAGCAAATCAGGGGAGAGATTTTCAGTTGTCACTACGTGTTCTTCTTTCTACGATGATGACGGTACTCTTATTATTAGAAATTTTATTTAAATTTCAGTGGAATTGTTCTTATGTGTGTTTATTTCACAGGTAAACACGAGTGGTCAATTTGTCGGTTTAGCCGAGATGGTTGGCCTGGTCGATTTTAACAAGACTTTGGAGTACTGGCAACAAGAAAAATGGATTGGTTGCTTCCCTGTTAAGTGGCATATCGTTAAAGATATTCGTAACGGTTCGTTGAGGCATATAACTCTGGAGAACAACAAGAACAAGCTGGTTACTAATAGCAGAAACACACAGGAGGTTTGTTCTGCTCACTGTGTTATATATCTCTTTTTGGATTCTCATTAGTCATTTGTTTGTTTTTTTTATACGCAGGTGAAGTTAGAGCAAGACAACAAAGTCATCAAGATTTTCAAGGACCATGTAAGCAAGACATGCATCCTCGATGATTTTGTGTTTTACGAGACTCGTCAAAAGATTATCCAAGAGGGGAAAAGCAAGCACTTGCAGTACAAAAAACAGGCATAACTACCTTTCTAAAGCTATTTTAGTGAATCAGGATCCATAAATTTGTAAAGGGAATTACTAACAATGTTGGTGTTGGTATTGTGCACTAACAGGTTTCAGTAGCCAATGGAGAGAAAGGAAACAATGTCATTCCAAAAGAGAAACCACAAGAGTCTATAACAGCCTCGCAAGACGCAGTAGCACTCGGAGATGCAACTAAAGTGACTATGGAATCGAAATTGGTGAAACAGAATGGATCAGTTGCTACTGTCTGTGCCTGATGAGCTTTTGGTTTTGAGGTTGGAACTGGGTGATTTTGAGCATTTCTCTAGTTTGGTTTTGCATTCTGGATTTGCCTTTTCTTGTTTTTGTTTTTTGGAACCTGAGTTGTGAGGGTAGTAGTAGTAGATGGAGTTTTGTCTTTCCTTTCTTCTTCTTTAGGCATGAGCAACTTACTCGCCAAGTTTGTAGGGGCATGAGCTTTGATGGTGGAACTAAAATCATGTCGCATGTTTTGGGTTTAGTTTTACTTCATGAATTACTTACTTGCTCACTCCATCAAGACTCTTGATTCTAGAGTATCCTTTTTATTACATCACTAAAAAGTTGAGATACTTTTTCCTCCCCAATACATGGTCTGAAATCTTTGTTAGTGTTTCTCTCTTAGTGCCACGGATTGGATCAAAGATTATGATTATCTACTCAAAGCCAGATCATGTACAACTCTTTTTGTTGGAATCAATACTATTGAAAACATCACGGCGTCACAGAGGTCGCCATATCTAATAATAATATACCTAACTACATATTATTATGACTTCTTTTTTAAAAAAGTAAATTATAATGTTTTTTAAACATATTATAAAGTTGTTTAAAATAGATTATAAAAAAATTTAAAGTAAATTATAAAATATTTTTAAAATATATTACAAAGTTGTTAAAGCAGATTATAAAGTTTTTAAAGTAAATTATAAGGTTTTTAAAAACATATTATAAAGTTGTTTAAAGCAGATTATAAAGTTTTTTAAAGTAAATTATAAGATTTTCTAAAACATATTATAAAGTTATTAAAGAATATTATGAGGAATATTAAAGAAGATTATGAAGATTTTCAAATATGACTAGCCATAATTTATAATATTTGTAATTAAGTTTATGGACATTTGGGTTAATAATTATACTTTTTGGGAATAAAGGGGGGGGTGGAGTTTAAAGTTTTATTAATAATTATACTTTAAAACCTTATAAATTATAAAATGTCCATAAATTGTTAAAAACCTTATAAAAATAGATTAAAAGATTTTTTAAAGCAGATTATAAAGTTGTCTAATGTAGATTATAAAGTTTTAAACAATGATTATTTTGAAATTTTGGTGTTTATCTTTCACGAAAAAACAAAACTTTAAAAAAATTATAAGGCTTTTTTTAAACAGATGATAAGGTTATAATGTTGTTTAAAAAATTATAAGGTTTATTAAAGTTGATTATATGGTTTATCAACGTTCTTGAGGGAACTTTTCAAAAGGCAAGACTAAGAATGTTGAAAATGGTGAAATGATTGTAAGAAATATCAGAATCATTTTTGAATATAAAGTTTTTAAAGCACATTATAAATTATAAGGTTTTTTAAAGAAAATTATATGATTTTAGACAACTGTTATTTCTGAAATTGGTGGTATTATTTTTAAAACAAAATAAGATATTTTTTAAAGACGATTATAAGAGTTTTAAAGACGATTATAAGATTAAAGAATATTATAAAGTTTTTTAAAGCGGATTATAAGGTTTTAAATGAGATTATAAAGTTGTTTAAAGCTGATTATAAGGTTTTAAACACTTGTTATTTTTAGAACAAATTATAAGATTTTTCTAAATAGATTATAAGTTTTTTAAAGCAGATTATAAGGTTCTTTTAAATAAATTATACGATTTTTTAAAAAAATATTATAAAGTTGTTTAAAGCAGATTATAAGGTTTTTAACCTTTACTATTTTTAAAATTGCTGGTCTTATTTTTAAAACAGAATATAAATTTTTTAAAATAGATTATAATCTATTTTAGAAACAAAACTTTAAACATATTATAAAGTTTTTTAAAACAGATGTTAAAGTTATAGGCAAACCACTGAAAACAGTACCAATACAAGTCAAAGAAATCTAAAACAAGGAACGCACATCATTCTACTACATACATATACACTCATCTTTCCAAACCTTCAAAATAAAGTCAATGGGAGTATACAACCAAAATGAAAAAGTACGCCTTTTTTCCAAACTAGTTCAATCTTCTTGATTGTTTTCTTTCATACCTTGATCGTCCCTGCGTTTTATACAAGTGTAATACTATTAAAGCAAATTAGTCCTTGTGTTTGATTGTATCCTCCTCCTTTTTATTCCCAATAGGAGAGCTACCTAAAGGCGAATCATCTTGCTCCAGTTCAGGATTGAATTGAATCCTCATGCTAAAAAGAAGCAAAGCACAAGATTAGTCCACAGTATCTTTTCTTCAGAGTCAGTTTTGTTTAATTAGTATATGATTAACTCACTTTCGACGGGTACCACCAGGGCGACTATGTTCAAGCTTTATACGTTTTCCAGCAATGTCGGTCCTGTTCAAAGCTTTGAGAGCTGCATCAGCGGATCTAACGTCAAAAATCTCAAAAAATTTGTGATGCCTCTTATTTGGTGTTTCCCTTATCTATTCTCTATGTTGTCTTCATCGACTTTAACAGGTCCAGAATCAATCTTCTCTTTTTCTGGTGTGTGAATGGTTTGTGTTTGATCTTCTTCTATTACCGGCTTTTCGATACTTACCTGCACAAAACAGAACACCAATTTTACTCTCTATCTCAGTAATTTTAAGCATCTCTCATGGTTAACTTAAACTTCAAGGAACTTAAAAAAATACCTCTTCTTGTTTCCGGGTACTATCGTCTTCTTTCTCCTTCTCTAAAGTCACATCACTCAAGATTATTTTCGGGTTGAAACTTTCAGGTTCATGAACAAAGATAGAGCCGTGTACATCCTTTTCTGCCTCGCTAGTTTTCTCTTTAACCATCTTACTGTCTTCTACAACTGAAGTCGCTTCTCCTTTTTCGCATTCTGGTTCTTCGATGTCTTTATTCCCTGATCATATATAACATGTTTAGTATAAATTATTATGTATTTGAAGATGAATCAAAAGTATGGAATAGAAGAAGATTACTCAGAGTCAGAGAGGTAATATTTTAAGCAAGATTCAAGATATTTCCCAGTTGGGTAGTATCTATTGTTGTATGGTTGATGCATCATGGAAATCATCTCAGGAGCATGCTGTTATTGCTTGGTCTCTGTATAAGAACGATTGGAGTCGTATAAACAGTAGCTCATGTTTCTACCCCATTAGAAGCTGAAACTTTGGCATTGCTAATGGCGGTACAAGAGATATCTAAGTTAAATTATGAGAAGGTTGTTTTTTGTTGGAGACTGTTCGAATCTGTTTGATAGTATTGATGGATGTGGTAAAACAGGATGGTGTGTCCAACATATTGTGGTAATGGTGAAGGATATCATGCGGTTCTCAAAAGGCAAAAAGGGATACAAGTTTATGAAGGTTCAGCGGGATTTTTTTCATGAAGTGGATGCACATGCAAAGGTAGCTAGGGAGCAGCAATCAGTTTACAATGTAACATGGGAATATTGTAAACAACAGTATTTAGCTAATAAAATTTCTAGTTGACCGGAAAAAAAAAACTCTTAAATTAATCATATTGTCTAAGTAGATTTAATAATTTATTTAGTGGGAGACAATTTGTATAAAAATAATATTTTACTCCCTCCATTCGAATATGTAAATAGTTTTGGTTAAAAGCACCGTGTTTAAGAAACTATTTTTTTTTATAAAAAATATCATTTAATATACATAATAAATAATAAATATAGTTTAATCAAACATAAAAAAGACTACAGAATATTATTGGTCATACAATATTCAATAAAGATGAAAAATACCTAGGATTCTCAAAACAACTTATTTTTAAAAAAAAATAAATATCTAAAATAATTTATATTTTTGAAGGGAGGGAGTATGTTTTACTATGACAGCGATTGTTTAGTACTTTATGGACACGTGTATGGACCGTAGTGGAAAATATGTGTCGGTAGTAGTAGAACTTTGGAGAGGGGTGCTAGTATTATTTTATTTAATATAATGGTTGATTTCAAATAAAGTATTATGGGCGTTGTTGCATGCTTCGAGACAATTTATCACATCCATGATACTACATTTATGAGTCTTCGACGACTTTGAAGATACATTTTTGTATTTTTCTGGAAAGTTTCTTTGAAATTTCTCTTTTCTTAACGCGTTTTGCTCTTCGATATATAAAGGATGAATTATTGTTGATTCCTCCACATATAGCTGAACTCCAGAATCATTATGAATATGATACTTTCTTCAAACTCTCTCATGGCTTCTTCTTCTTCTACTTCGTCTCAAATCAAGAGATACCATGTGTTTCCGAGTTTCCACGGACCAGATGTTCGTAGAGGATTTCTCAGTTATTTACACAATCTCTTTGCAAGGAAAGGAATCACTACGTTCAATGATCAGGAGATCAAAAGAGGCCACACGATCGGACCTGAACTCGTGAAAGCGATTAGAGAATCGAGGATCTCGGTCGTTTTGCTCTCGAAGAATTATGCTTCTTCGAGCTGGTGTTTAGATGAATTGGTTGAAATCTTGAAGTGTGAAGAAGATTCAGGGCAGATTGTGATGACGATTTTCTACTATGTTGATCCTTCCGATGTACGGAAGCAGAGAGGAGACTTCGGGAGCGCATTCGAGAAAACTTGTCAAGGGAAAACTAAAGAAGAAAAGCAGAAATGGAGCCAAGCTTTGGCATATGTAGCAACCATAGCTGGAGAACACTCGATTAACTGGTTTGTTGTTGTTTCTTTGGAGCTTTCTATCTTTTTAATTTGATGCTTCAATAAGTTTTTGTTGTTTTTTTTTTTCTTTGTTAGGGTTAATGAAGCAGCAATGGCCGAAAATTTTGCCACGGATGTTTCGAACAAACTGAATGTTACACTTTCAAAGGATTTTGACAACGTGGTGGGACTGCAAGATCACTTGAGAAAAGTGAACACTTTGTTATGCTTAGAGAGCGATGAAGTGAAGATGATTGGAATTTGGGGTCCTGCCGGAATTGGTAAAACTACCATTGCTAGAGCTTTGTTCAACCAACTCTGTAGCGATTTTCAACTAATATGTTTCATGGGGAACCTCGGGGGAAGTTATTATAAGAGCATAATGGGTGTTGATGATGAATATGAGTCGAAGTTGAGGTTGCAAAACCAACTTCTGTCTAGGATTTTGAAACAGGGGGATATGAGGGTAAGTCATTTAGGTGCGATAAAAGAGTGGCTACAAGATCAAAGAGTGCTTATCATTCTTGATGATGTTGATGATCTAGAGAAACTAGATGCTTTGGCAAGAGAACTTTTTTGGTTTGGTTTAGGAAGTCGGATCATTGTTACCACAGAAGATAAAAAGGTTTTGACGGCGCATGGGATTAACGATATCTACCATGTGGGTTTTCCATCCAGAAAAGAAGCTATTGAGATCTTATGTCTATCTGCATTCAAACAAAGGTTTGTACCAGATGGTTTTGAAGAGATTGTATATAAAGTAGCAAAGCTTTGCGGTTATCTTCCGTTAGGCCTTCGTGTTGTGGGTTCATCTTTGCGTGGGGAGAGCAAGCACGAGTGGGAGCTTCAATTATCTAAGATCGAAGCTAGTCTTGATAGAAAAATTGAGGACGTATTAAGAGTGGGATATGACAGATTGTCGAAGAATGATCAATCTTTATTCCTTCATGTTGCATGCATCTTCAATTATGATAATGTTGATTATGTGACAACCATGCTCGCTGACAGTAATTTGGATGTCGAAAATGGGCTCAAGACCCTAGCCGCTAAATCTCTTGTTGATATATCTTTTGGGTCGGTAAAGATGCACGGTCTACTACGACAAATGGGTAAACAAGTAGTTCATGAACAGTCAGATGAGCCTGGGAAACGTCAGTTTTTAGTAGAGGCTGAAGAGATTCGTGATGTATTAGCAAATGAAACAGTAAGTTCTTACATATGTATTCTCTTGAGATCTTGCCTATTACAATTTGATCAATCCTCTTTTGGAATGTTTGTTAGGGTATTGGATCTATCATAGGTATATCATTATACATGTCCAAGATCAGCAGTAGTTTCTCCATAAATGGGCGGGCCTTTAAAAGAATGCGTAATCTACGATTCTTACAAATATATGGGAGATATGCTAGTGCATTGCAGATATCAGAAGACATGGAATATTTACCTCGTCTAAGGTTACTAAATTGGAGTAATTACCCTAGAAAAAGTCTTCCTCCAACATTTCAGCCCGAATGTCTTGTCGAGCTCCGTATGCTATACAGCAATCTCGAAAAGCTCTGGGTTGGAAAACCTAAGGTTGGTATTTGTTATTTATTAAATCTGAAAACCTAGTGTGCATTTGATTTTCATTTTTCTCATTTGTTGCGTTTGGCACATGCAGTCCCTTCCAAATCTCAAGACGATAGATATGAGCGGTTCCTGGAATTTGAAAGAAATCCCCAATCTTTTGAAGGCCACTAATCTTGAGACATTAACACTTCGAGACTGCACAAGTTTGGTGAAGCTTCCCTCCTCAATTAGGAATCTACACAAACTGGAATCGTTACAGATGAGTTACTGCAAAAAACTACAAGTTATTCCCACCAACATCAACTTAGAATCTCTTAAGAGAGTCGACATGCATGGTTGCTCACGATTGAGAAGTTTTCCAGATATTTCTAGGAACATCAAGCATCTCGATGTAAGAAGCACAAAGATAATAGATGTTCCTCCATCCGTTGCTGGAAGTTGGCTTCGTCTTGAGAAGCTTTCTATGGGCAGAAGAAGCCTCAAGAAATTAACACATGTCCCTGAAGGTCTAAGGTACTTAGACCTAAGCAACAGTGATATAAAGAGGATTCCAGATTGCGTCATAGGCCTCCCTAAGCTAGCTGGACTTATCATCCAAAACTGCAGAAAGCTGGTGTCACTGCAAAGTCTTCCGCCTTCGCTTTGGACTCTCGATGCATCTGGTTGTGTATCGCTCAAAAGCGTCAGTTTCTCGTTCTATAAACCGAGAGCATATAATAAATTCTACGACCGTAAATGTTGGAAATTGGAGAAAGAATCGTGGAGAGGTGGTGGTCTCTTCGAGCATCATGACATACCAGTCATGTTCCTCAACTGTTTGAAACTAGACGAAGAAGCAAGAAGAATAATCATACAACGGTGGGCTTACAAGTGTGTATTGTTACCAGGTAAACAAGTCCCTGCAGAGTTCACTCACAAAGCCACAGGAAACTCCGTAACCATCTCTTCAGGGACTTTCTCTCCTTCCTCAAGATTTAAGGCTTGCCTCCTGCTTTCACCAACCATACAGATGGAGAACAGAGTTTCTACAGTTTGTTGTCTAAGAAGCAAAGGTGTCCTCATCAATGAACTTAATATTTTGGCACGGTTTAGATGGTTTCTGGACGTAACAAAACAACACATGTTCGTATTTTCTGGGTATTTGTTCAAAGAAGACAGCTGCCTTGAAGTGGATGCGACTATGAGCGAGATTCAATTTGAATTCAGCTGCAAGGGAAACGATGACATGATTATTGAATGTGGTGTACAGATCTTGGAGGAAGAAGATGAGGGTAGTAGCAGCAAACGGAAGGAGCAAAGTGATGGAGCTGTTCAGGTCTCTAAAGATTTAAGTGTCGTCAGAAGCAGTAAGCAAAAAGTTGTTTAGAGACTCCGTAAAGACGAGAGTGTCGTCAGAAGCAGTAACCATAAAGGAAGCTTGGTCTGAGGACAAAGAAGACAGTAGGAATTGGCAATGGGTCTTCATTATGATTTCAAAATTCTAACTATGTTCGGTTGTGCTATACATTCTGTTTCACATTTATAATAATAATATTCGATATAATCTTGTCTCATAATTTTGTTTGATCCATCCGATGCAAGAAATCAAACCCGAAAGTTTGGGAGGAGATGCTTAGATTTCTTGATAAGGAAGCTTGTTATTATGTTAAGGGAGATGCTATAAGATTTCTTGCAGCACAAGGCAAGTAAGAACATTCCAAAGGTTAGGACAAGTAAAGAACTTTGCAAGAAACAACTTTAACAAATCATATGAAACATTTTTTACAAACACCAAACTTCATCCACGTCTTCATTCATTTAGCAATTCAATTTTCTAACCATTCTCATATTCTCCAACAACAAAAGAAATCACACAATCATGGTCTCTTTGGTCAATGTTATAAATCCAATGGCTACTAAAAATCTCATCACCAAATTCAAAACTCCACTGCTCATATCCGATCTACCTTCTATACAACATTTTGGGTTTAATGCAATCAAGCATGATCCAAGAATAATGACGAATAAGTATGCTTCAAGGAGAAATATTGCGGTTTCAAGCTTAGATCGACATAATTCTAGGCCGAATCAAATCTCTGGATATGATGTTGTCATGAAATTTTATTCATCTATTAACGAGAAGAATCAAGATCGATTGAGTAGTTGCATCTCCAATGATTGTTTTATCGATGATTTCTCCTTCTCTAAACCTTTTCAAGGAAAAAAAGTAAGCAATTTTTTTGAACATTTTACATTTCAAGATATGTTTTTGTTAATGAATTAAAGAGTAAGAGATGTATATAATTTTTTTTAAGGAAGCTATGAAGTTTTTTGTAGAACTGGTGAAGAGTATGGGACAAAACGTTAAGTTTTGTGTTGAAAATGTGTGTGAAGGAGATGGACATAGTGCAGCTGTAAATTGGCATCTTGGTACGAATTAGTACATCGTTAATTCCTAATGATACAATCGTTATTAGATTTATGTGCTTCATTTTTTTCGTTACCATATTTACTTACTTCATTTTCTTGATTTTTTTTATATTGTTATGAAGAATGGAAAGGAAGAAAAATTCCCTCTACTAGAGGATGTAGCTTCTATGAATTTACCGAAGAAGGAACAAGATTGGTTATCAGGTAAATAAGTTTTTTTGGGGATATCTTGATAATTTGATATCTAAGAATTATATTTTTAGTGAAATATTATAGTTTTTTTTTCTTTCGAAAAAGAAACTCTTTTCAAAACCAATGAACAAATAATCTCATAAACAGTATTACAAACTATTTTCAGAAATGCGAGGATTTTGATTGAATCGCCAATTAAACCGGGAGGAATCGTATTGGTAAAATATTCCTATTTGATTTTAAATGCAAAAATGAATGTGAGTTATTATTATTTTTGACAATGTGTTATCATGAAATTTTGTAGACCTTGTCAAAGAACATAACGTTCTTGTTCGATGAATTCCCACAAGTCGCTAATTGTAATTTTTCAGGTTTTCGTCATTTACAAATATTTAAAATTCGTACCTTTGTAATGTTTTTCTAAAATTACAAATTTTTGAATATTTCAGGGTTTTTGGAGAAACCTTTTGCAATAATCCAGTTAATATTAAGAATCTATGGTCTGTTTTTGGCGCCACTCGTAGGCAATATAGTGACAAGCTATCTGAAGCTATTGAACAAAATGGCTGAGTTCTTCTTATTGGTCTTGAAAATTATTATCAAAATTCAAAGTCTCTTTTCCAAATAGAAAAAAACTTACATGTTTTTATCAAACCATTTTTTATGGTTTGCTACACTTTCTGTATTTAACTAACCAATGTGATTAATTTGTATTATAACATAACAAACATTAATTAACAAATTTTATATTGAACTTTCCATCATGTTTCTGTATCTAAGAGAATATAATATATCGAATTTTCGCGTATCCAAATACTATCGACACAATGCTGAATTTTGAAGCTGATATAAACTTCACTCGTATGAATAATGAACACTATTTTTTCTAGTCCAATTCATTTTGTAGCAATTAGGGGCTAACCGAACCGCACCAAACCGAACCAAACCAACCGAATTCAAACCGATCCAAACCGAACTATATACTATACATCAACAAATTGATTAACCTTTCTATCAATCCAAACAGTTCGGTCCGGTTCGGTTTAAAACCGTACCAATCCGAACTGCACTAAAACCAAACTGAACTACACTAAACCGAACCAAATCGAATTAACTTTGGTTAGAGTTTTTTTATACCCAAATTAACCGAAACGCCCACCCTACTAGCATTTGATCAATCTCCATAATCTTTTCTAAAGTCTAAACAGACCTGGCCGGTTTAGTAACTAACCGCGGAAACAAACCGCAAATTTGGGATATATGTAAAAGCTTCATCGTTTCCATTTATCCGAATCGCGAATCGGAAAACATCGCCGGTGAGAAAATGAGAGCATTGTGGGGCCACTTGAGTGTCATTTCCAATTGCAAAATTTCTCCGAGAATCAAGAGATTATCTTTAGCGAATTTGACCTCAGATCGAAATCTATCACCCATGAGTTCTACTGAAGATCCAGAGCTCAGAGATTTTGTGGGGTTTTTAGAATCTCTCAAAAACTATGAGAAATCAGGTGTACCAAAAGGAGCTGGAACTGATTCCGGTGAAGGGTTCGATCTAAGTATTTCCTCTTTTGTGTTCAAGAGATTATCTGGATCTTGATATCTACTGAAGATCCAGAGCTCAGAGATTTTGTTGGGTTTTTGGAATCTCTCAAAAACTATGAGAAATCTGGTGTACCTAAAGGAGCTGGAACTGATTCCGGTGAAGGGTTTGATCTAAGTAGAATGAAACGTCTCTTGCTTCGTCTCAATAATCCTCATTTCAATTACAAGGTTCTTGCTTTTTGCTCATTTACAATTAGGGAAGTGATCATCTTTAAAGTTGGAATCTTTTTTGTGTATTATGCATATTTTTTGCTTAGTACTGGTTTTTACAATTAGGTTAGTGGATTATAGGTTGCCCTTAAGATAGGAATTGATGGAAGTTATCTATATATCTATAAAGTTGGATTTTTTTGGTTGTGTTATGCATATTTTGTTTCTGATTATTGTTTTTATGAGAAGTGGATTTTTGAATGTGAAATTAACAATTAGGGCAGTTATTATAGGTTGTTCATGTGGCTGGAACAAAAGGAAAAGGATCAACTTCTGCATTTCTTTCAAATATCTTAAGAGCAGGAGGATATTCAGTTGGTTGTTACTCTAGGTAAATATTTGACTTGGAATTAAGTATTTATTATATCTTGAGTTTGAATCTTTTCATGTTTAGTAATATGAGCTTTTCTTCTTCTTATTCTGTTTAGCCCACATATTCTGAGTATCAAAGAACGCATTTCGTGTAATGGAGATCCTGTCTCTGCATCCACTCTTAACGACCTTTTCTATTCGATCAAACCGATTCTTGAACAGTCTATGCAAGAGGAAAATGGTTCTTTGAGTCATTTTGAGGTTACTTATCAAGTTTCCCTTAAGATTCTACCTTCCACACAGTTTCTGTTTTCTTATTTAGATATTTCCTTTGGCCAGATTCTCACTGGGATCGCCTTTTCTTTATTTGAAAAAGAAAATGTCGACATTGCGGTTGTAGAGGTTAGCATTTTAAAAGAATTTTGCTTTTGATATTGTATAGAAGCATTTTACAAATGTACTCTAGATTAATTATTATATGTTTAGCATTTTCGTAAATGCTTGGTTTTCGTATTTGATTTGGTATCAACAGGCTGGGCTAGGAGGAGCTCGAGACGCTACAAATGTAATTAAAAGTTCAAATCTTGCTGCGTCAGTCATAACAACAATAGGTGAAGAACACATGGCTGCTCTTGGTGGTTCTTTGGAAAGTATCGCAGAGGCGAAATCTGGAATTATTAAACACGGTCGTCCAGTTAGGTGTTTATATGTATTTCCTTGTCTTCTTATAATTATTAGCTTATAAGCACATTGATAGATCGAGTTTTTATGTGTTTGTTATAAAACTTGTAGGCAGTTTTAGGTGGACCGTTTCTTCCACATATCGAGGGCATTCTTCGTTCTAAAGCAGCTTCAATGTCATCGCCGGTTATGTTGGCATCTAATATTGGATCTAGTTCTTCAATCAAAGGTATCATCAACAAAAACGGGATCGGACTTTGCCAGTCTTGTGATATCGTAATACGAAATGAGAGAGATGATAAACCGGTAAAGTTCATAAGATTTTGAATTCCTCAATTTAAAAGAAAGAAAGTCATTTGTGATTCTTAGCTATATAAATGCAGATTGTTGAGCTTGGTGATGTGAATCTACGCATGCTTGGACATCACCAGCTTCAAAATGCTGTTACTGCCACATGTGTGTCTCTTTGTCTTCGTGATCAAGGTATGAATCTCTATCTTGTTCGTATAAAACAAGTAAAAAGTTTAAAAATTTCGTTTACTTTCTTGATCGGAATAATCAGGATGGGGGAGAGTTTCGGATGAAGCTCTTCGGATTGGTTTAGAGAATACTCGTTTACTTGGTAGAAGTCAGTTTCTGACACCAAACGAAGCAAAGGCATTAAAATTACCGGGAGCAACGGTGCTTCTTGATGGAGGTTCTTGATTTTAGCTTTAAATGTCTCTGTTTCTACTTTGGTCGAAACTTTTGGTTTACGGTATTCAAAATTTTGGTTTGTTTTTCAGCTCATACGAAAGAATCTGCGCGAGCTCTAAAGGAGATGATAAATAAAGATTTTGCAGAGAAGAGATTAGTGTTTGTGATTGCAATGGCTAGTGACAAAGATCATTTCTCCTTTGCAAAAGAGCTTCTCTCAGGTCTAAAACCAGAAGCAGTGGTCTTAACCGAAACTGACATTGGTGGAGGTAAGGTTAGATCAACCGAGTGTTCGGTTTTGAAGGAATCATGGATAAAAGCTGCTGATGAGTTAGGTTTAGGGTTTATTGAAGCTTCAGAAAACAAAAATGTGTTTGGTTCCTTAAAGCTTGCCTATGAGATTCTCTCCAACGACAAAACCGGTGACTCGGGAATGGTTATAGTCACCGGTTCACTTCACATTGTTTCTTCAGTCTTAGCTTCTCTTCAGCATTAGATTGTTCCTTTTTTTTTTGTTACATTTATGGTTCTCTTGTAACAACCAACATTTGAATTGAATGATAATAATTTAGCCAAGACTCATAATATTCATAGATACTAACCAAAACAAGTTTGGAGCATATCCAAATCCAAAGTGATATGACCATGGAAACGCATCTTGAACCCTAGCACGGACCGGAGCTAAATGGAGCAAAGGAGGATCAAGAAGACTCAAATGTTTTGGAGTTACCCGTTGGACTAGTTACAAGGTCTAAGGCGAAGAACTTGGAGAAAGCCATTGCATTACTCTTGCCAATAATATCAGGTCGACTTCACTCGAACGCTTATCAAACCACGTTGGTTGTGATTCAAGCCGGGAAAAGATGATAATGGGAGGTGTGTGCCTTGCACTCTTTTTCCCTCCTCTCGGTTTTGTTCCAATGGGTTTTCTTAGAGAAATTTTTAATGAGGTAAGTCCACACACTTCTCCAATAAGCCCTATTATCATAAATTAGGCCAACTCTGCATTTCTGCAGTTTTACAATTCTACACTTGCAACTCTGCATTTCTGCAACTTTACAACTCGGTAACTCTGCATTTCTGCAGTTTTACGACTCTGCAACTCAGCTGGAAGACCAAAAGTCATGTTTTCAAATTTTCTTTTAATGTTTAGTCAAGGAGCATGTTAAGACTAAAACTCTACTTCTCTTCTCTCTTTATAACTCTTGTGTTCTGAAACTTCATTTCTTATCAAACTTTTTATTCAAAACAATCTCTCTCTAATTGTTTGATCAACAACAAAGTGTGTAATATCTTTGTTCCTTTGGTTCTTATTAGTGTGTAATATCTACCAAGATCTAGAGTTTGAAAGATCAAGAGTCCATCGCCACTCTTGATAGTTTCGTTCAATCCATCCCTTTCAAATCACCAGGTGTCTCAACTATTTTCATAAGCTTCCGCAACCTAAAACAACCCACACATACTGATCTTGTGTTATTGATCCTTTGATCTCGATCAAGGGTGTATTACAAAGTTGATATAAACATACTTAACCAACAACAAAATTACTCCCTTTAAGAGAGGAGAAGCCTAAGAACACCTATGTACATTGTATTCCTCCCTTATTTAAATTACATAAATAAATCCATTTTTTATTTTATTTTTAATCTCTATTTTGATTTTATTATGATTGTAGTGTTGTAATTATCGGTTCGAGGCAGTTTATAAAGAAGTTAATTTAACATATAACCAACAAAAAATTAGTAATTCATAAACTAGCCAAATTATCCTATGCGGTACAATTCTAACCGCGAGATTTAGGGTAATTGTTGATGAATTATTAATTTTTTTTGTTAGTTATATGGTAAATTAGAATATTTCTATGTTTTTTTTGTTTATATTTTTAATACGATTATTCTTTGATTGGCATGTGGTGGGTGACGATGCAAATAAAAAGGGTTAACTGGTTATAAATAAAATTCTCTTTAGTTCTATTTCATTATTAGAAAAAAAAATAAAAATTGAAGTTCTTGGTGCGATTTAGGGTTTATAGTCGAGCGTGTGGTTTAGAGGTTGATTTTCAAAGTAGTCGTCTGTGAAATTTAGGGGTTATGGCGTGCAAGGCAAGAACCAGGTTAAATGATTTACCAGATCATTTACTTTGTCGAATACTCTCTAATCTCTCCACGAAATATTCGATTCGAAGTAGCGTTTTATCGAAAAGATGGAGAAATCTCTGGTTAGATGTTCCTGTTTTGGACTTGGTCTCGTCTAATTTTGGAGATAATGATGATTTTGTGAGATTCATAGATAGATTTCTTGATGAAGAACATAAGCTAGACATGGAAAGATTCAAGATTATCTATTTTTATGATGAATATCTTTACTCTGATGATAGTTATTTCGAGGCGTGGATCGATGAATTGGTTAAGCGTAGAGTTTGTGATCTTCATGTTCAGCTTATTGCCAGTGAGGTGTATCCTACGATGCCTATCTCGCTTTATTCGTGTAAGACTTTGGTCAATTTAAGTCTCTCTCAAGTAAACTTGAATGATCGGACTGTTGAGTTAATGCCTTGTGTCAAGACTATCCATCTAGACGGAGTTAGGTTTGATTTGTTGGTCCTCGAGACGCTTATTTCGAACTGCCCGGTTCTCGAAAAGTTAACTATAATCAGAGATCCTGATGAGGATTATCTTGAAGTTGTAGTTGTGCGGTCCAATTCGCTAAAAAGATTCATTTTGGAGACTGAGCGTGTCGATCATAGAGTCGCTAATTATCACACTGTTGAAATCGATGCTCCGAGGCTCGAGCATATGAGTGTTTATGATCACTTATCAGGAAGCTTTACGATACAGAGTATTGCTCCGTTTGCGTTGGTAAACATTGATGTTAGCTTTGATGTGGAGGATGGTTATTCGTTGAACCTAGATGATGATGATACCAATGATGATGATACCAATAGAAGTATGATTCGTAATTTCCTCACCGCGATATCTAAAGTCAGCGGCATGAAGATCTCCTCTGCTACTCTAGAGGTATATATATATGTATATACATGGTTGATTATTCAATAACATTGTATATGATTTTTGACATTTCTTGGTATAATTTGATTGTGATCATACAGGTGATCCATGATTACTCAAGAGTGGAATTGTTACCTCAATTCTCTAACTTGTCGCGATTACATGCTTCGTTTCTTGATTCGTCTTGGAAATTGCTGCCGACATTTCTTGGTTGCTGCCCAAATCTACGCTCACTCGTCGTGGTAAGTCTTATTATTTGTTTATTGTCATGTAAATTTTTGTTATCCAAAACGAAACCTTATATATTTCTTCTTATCAGGAATTTGAGTCTCAAAGAGTCACGAAACAAGGCAAACTCTTGTATGTACCAACACCATGTTTTGAATCATCTCTCGAGTTTGTTCGGTTGAGGACACCAGTCATGAAAAACCCATCGAGCCAGATGGAATTAGCAAGATATTTTTTGAAGAATTGTGTAGTCTTGAAGGAATTGAGTTTAAGCGAGAGTTTCGGTAAGATGATCAAGAGAATCGAGAAGATTCCAAGAAAGCCTACAAGTTGTAAGATTGTCATGGGTTCGGAGGAGCCAGAGCTTATACCCCGTGATCTACAGAGACAGCATCAACGACCACCACCTTTCACACCCTTAGTGTTTGACACTTAATCCAGGACACTAAGACTTTTTTGTTTTTTGTGGGCAATGGCTTCAGGTTTCATATATTATACACTAGTAGTAGTATGGAAAAGTGTCAGTTTTTTTTTTTGTGATATTAGATACTGGCATATTGGTAAGGGTTTTTGTGTTACCAGAAAGTAATTGTGCTCACTTTTTAAACCAAAAGAAGAAAACCAAACCAAGAATAAAGTGCAACCGAACGAAATAAACCGAAATACATTAAACATTAATAATTTTGATTAAATATATTCAAAACATACATTACATAAGTATAACATAAACTAAATCATCAATAAAAACCATAATCTACCAAAGCTAAATTTGTAGCTATCCAAACTGAAATATACATTCAGTGATTAATACTTATTTTGAATTTGTCCCACATCGATTGTGTAGAAACTTGTAATAGCAACTCTGGACCTATAAATACAAAATAAGTGGAACAGCCAAAAAGCCTGATCCTTCAGGCAAGTTAAAAGGGAAATGATGAATGGGTTTAATCTCGCATTATACGTGAAGAGCGTTCCGCTCAAAGCCTGTTACGACAATTTGGCGCTCCAATTCTCATACAATCTGATCCCTCTCTATAAAATGATTTTTCTATTACCTACTTTTTTGTAGTTTTTCCCAAAAAATACAAAATTTTCTTTTTTGTTGTTATCCAATTATTGTTTTTTGTATTTTCGTAGCAAAAAAACAAACTTATTGCGTTTTTCCATTAGCAACTCAAACCTTTTTTTGGCTAATTTAAACGAAACTTATTGCCGAAAGAACTAAGAAAATGCTTGGGTAAAAACCTTCTTTTCTCAAAACTACAACTCCACCAATTTGTGGTAACAAGGACATATGATACTTATTTGACCATACAATCTGCACAAGTGTTTTTTTGCCTCCCATATACAACTCAAATGATGGTTTCCACTTCTAATGATTTCTTAGTACCAAATTTTCAGAAGCCTACTTCACTAAGCTCAGCCCAAACCTTACGTATAATTACTTAGGCAAAGAGCCGTTACGTTACACTCCGACTAGGCTTTGTGTAATGGATTCAGACCAGGGTCATTCACTTCACTTTGAGTTAATTTTGTTCTGTAAATTTCACAGGAGAGCAAAACAAAATTACCATTCTAAACTAATAGAAAAATTGAAAACACTAAAAGGAAATAGAATGTGAGTGAAAATTCTTGTAATGATTCACCTTTCATAAAAATTCTTACGTAAAGAAACAATCATATTGAGGAAAAAATGGTTCGAGAGAAAGAAACAAAGTTCCAAAAGACATTTCTCCTAAAAACCAAGGTACTATTTAACTTGAATAAGTTTTAAAAAATGACACAAGAATGGATATGTGTCTCTTTCAAGGAAGATCAGATCCAGCAGCTGGACCAGCACCACCAAAGCCACCAGCTCCACGGCCAAACGGCCTAGCTCCACCAGCTCCAGGACCCTGAATAACCCCAAACGATATAATTACACACCATCATAAGAAAAGAAGAAAACAGATTCTTGAAGTTTCTACGAATCGATGTAACATTCATGCAAGCAATTTTGTAATAATGAAACCAAACTCATGAAGAAGATTTTTCAGAGAGAATGGAATGAGTAAAGACTTAGTGGCAGAGCGTTTAGGGAAGCCAAGTGCACAAAAGATTCAAGCAATTTACACAAGATACTAATCAGTAACTACTCAAAGAGTTCACAAGCTCATTTTAAACCAAGTGCACGTAAGATTAAAGCAATTTACATAAGATGCTAATCAGTTAACTACTCAAGAGTTCACAAA
Organism: Draba incana; assembly: GCA_963576765.1. Classification (NCBI taxonomy): domain Eukaryota; kingdom Viridiplantae; phylum Streptophyta; class Magnoliopsida; order Brassicales; family Brassicaceae; genus Draba; species Draba incana. Next base: position 36,536,705 of record OY755211.1, read on the forward strand.
AATCATTTTAAGCAGGACTTGCAATGAATCCAAGCGAAGTATTAAATGACCTAAGTAAGAAGGATACTAATGCATAGCCACTAAAGAGTAAGCAAGATGAATTCAAGCAATGAGTAAGTATTGTAATCAAGACAGTACCCTGAAGGAAGGATTGTAATCAGCAGGAGCTCCACTCTTGTCCTCCCCACCTGATCTTGCTCCTCCACGGTATCCTTCTCTGTCACTAAACCTCCTCTCTCCCTCGAAACGAGGCGGGCCACTGTAAAAACAAACCAAATCAGTCTCAAACCACTCTTAACAAGCAACCATTTGAAGAAATGATAAAATCCAATAGCAGACTTATAAAGCACAAACACAAGACAATCATATTCAAACACAATATGATTTCAAGATTCAAGTTAGTTAACTGAAAAGATTCAAGTAAATGTGAATTCTAATGGCAGTGATTATAATTTAAACTCAAACCATTCCTATATATTTAAGTTACATCTCTGTCAAGATTCAAGTAACCAAACTATACTCTAGGTCATGACAATGAAATCAAATGTGACATTTCAAGATTCCGAGTTAATTACCGAGGCCGGTCACCAGAAGGGCCACCGAAAGGTCGACCAAGAGGCTTCTGACTCTTCTTCAAAGTAGCAGGAACAATCTCAGAAGGAAGATAAAGGTAAGTCCTCAAAAAGTCAATGCCTTCGTTAGTGAGGAACCAGTAGTAATGCATCCAAGCAAATGTCTCACGAACATACTCCTTAGATTTGAAACTCTGCATCAACTTAATAACTTGCAGATTCGGAACACCTTCGATTAAAGGATGTTGCGCTAAATTGAAATCCTTCTTCGCATACAAAACACCCTCTACAACAAAAACCCACAACAATTGGCACAAAACCCATTAACGAACAAGACCACTAGATTCAAGATCGAGGTTAAAGTTTGTACCTTTGAAGAGGTATTTGGAGATCTCACGGCGATTCTGCTCGGACATAATCTACATAATGCGAGAGAAATGTCAGTTTTTTAGCATTTCGAAATCAGTAATGGGTGATTTGGGTTTAGAGATCTACCATGATTGCGATGAGATTGATGGAGGAGGCGACGAGAGAAGGTGGTCTGGTTCGCTGTGTGTGTGAGCTACTCTTTCCTTCTCGTAACGCGAAACCCTAATTTCTTCTAAAGCCGCCAGTTTTATAATATGTTTGTTTTAAGGGTTTATGCATCCCAAAAGTAGGCTCTAATTGGGCCAAGATAAGGAAAATCCGAATTGATACGGTACCGTTTAACTATATGAGTGACAAATAGTAAAAGATTTGGATAGTAAGAAAAAATTATTTCAAGTATTCAATGAAATATGAGATGGAAATTTTGATAACGGATGGTGTTTTGGAAAATTCAGGTGAAATAGCTACGCAACAAACTATCACTAATTTGTGTAAGAGTTACATTTTGAACAAATAGATGTCCTATGATAGGACTCGTATCATATACACATATATATCCAAAATGATTTGTATCTTAAGAATTGGAGATTACACATTCTTTCAAAGACTTGGCCACTTATATAGAACTCTTCCTTTTGGACGTATCAAATGATAACCTAAAACATATCTAATATCCTAACAAGTACTTCCAAGAAAAGATTGAAGAAATTGTTCTGACAAAACCAAATATTTGTTGCGCATGGTCTGTAATTGTATATAGATAAGACGGTTCATGAACTATAAAAAGTCTAAATTTTAAGAAACCCCACCATTGAAACATTTGCTTAAGAAAATTTTAGGTCCACCATCAAATGGATGTTTACCGATGTAGAAGATTATACATCCCAAATTAAATACTCAAATAGATAATTTTCATTAACCTTTTCAATTTAAATACTCAAATAGATAATTCATATACACAACACATACATGCCATACCAAACACCAACGAAATAAATTCAGAACAGATGCGGAAAACCCATCTCAAAACGGATAAACTACACTGTATTTTGGAGAGATATTATATCAAGTGTCCTTACTTGCCCAGAAATCACCACATATATGATATATATATCTAAAAGGCTTTGTATTTTCAAAAAAAATTAAACGATAATTATATTTTAAATATTTGATTTGTGTCACTATCCACATTTTCTATATCAAATCAAAATGAATAAGACAAAACGGATATCATATATAAACCCTATCATACAAAATGAGTACAGTACACTTGATGAATCAAGCAACAATTGGAAAACAACAAAACATAAATCAATATATAAATTTTCTATCAGAAATTGTTGTGGAAAAAGGCTATGTAAAAACAAGATATAGCAAAAGCAGAGACATACCAAACACAAACATCTTCATTATCATCATTGTCGTCTTCGAATCATTACCTTCTTCTCTAGACCAAAGCTTCTTAAGCCAACTCCAACACCTAGTATCGTCACATTGCGCGGCTTCAAGTTCATATCCATCAGTGTGGTTGTCATTGTTGCTTCCACTTTCAAAGTAATCTTCTTCGCTACCGCTACCACTACCATTCTCTGTTTCCTCACTCAAAATTTGTACACCGCATTCAAGAATCTTGAGGTTATTTATGCAGCTGAATTCAAACAGAAACTCGTTCACAATCACACCGACTTTCGACATTTCTTGAACCAAGTTACCACCACATATGAACAAATGCTCCGTTACAAAATGAGAAACATTCATTGAATCCCAGTTTAGTTCCATAATGATGTCACCTCCTTCGGTTATTATACGACAAGCTATATCGAGATACGAGTACTTGATTGGCGAAAGCAGAAGACAAGCTTTAAATCTTGAGGAAGCAAAGAAAGTTCCTTCAGAATCCATAACCATAGGGATGGTTATGGAGTTTCCAGTGGCTTTGTGAGTGAACTCCGCGGGAACTTCTTTACCCGGTAAACATACATATTCATAAACCTTTTGTTGTATGATTACTCTTCTTGATTCTTCATCTAGTTTCAAACAATTCTGGAACATGAGTTCCTGATGAGGGGCGGAAGCTTAACTTAGTAACAGACGAAGTCGATACTCTCGTGCTTCGGCTGGATCTTGCTAATCTCGTTGTTACTCTCTACGATTTTAACAAAAGGGGCGTGGATCCTCTCCACAGGGCTCAAAGCTCTTTAAAATTTAGGGTTCTTCTTAAAATTCAACGTGATTACAAAAGAGATGAAAGCAAACTGAACCCTAACCCTAGCTAAACCGAACGTAAACCAAACCCAAAAGAACCAAATAAAAGCCCAATGAAAATAAAAGGAAACAAAGAAAAGACGCAACTTGCGTATCAAGTAAAGCCAAGTATCCGCTATATCAGGTCTCCCCAGGTGGAAGAGGATTCGACCACGAATCCGAGGGGGAGTTATCGCCACGAAACGGAAAGAGATGCTTCACATTGAACACATCCGTAGTCTTGAGATGCGATGGAAGGCGAACGCGGTAAGCATTGTCATTAATACGCTCGAGAACTTCAACTGGACCAATCTTTTTGGCCTTGAGTTTATTATACTCACCAGCTGGAAAGCGCTCCTTGGTCAAATGAACCCACACGAGATCACCAGGCGCAAAAAGCACCTCACGCCGTTTAACATCGGCGATAGATTTATATTTGCGCACTGAAGCTTCCAAACTTTCTTTAGCCTGTTGATGCACTAGCTGCAAGTCATCCACAAAATCACTAGCCGTCCCGTGAAGGCGAGTCTTGTCCGGGAGAGGCAGCAAGTCTAACGGACCACGAGGCACCAAACCGTAAACAACCTTAAAAGGACTAAGGCCCATGCTGCGATTAGTGGCATGGTTATGGGCGAACTCCGCTTGCCCAAGCTTAGCATCCCAACTTGTTATACTATCACCAACAAGACAGCGAAGAAGATTCCCCAGCGACCTATTAGTAACCTCCGTTTGACCGTCGGTCTGCGGATGGTAAGCTGTACTCATATCGAGTGATGTCCGCAGCAACTTCCAGAGAGAACGCCAAAAGTGGCTAAGAAAACGAGTATCCCGATCCGACACAATCGAAGTAGGTAACCCATGGAGACGATAGATCTCACGGAAGAAGAGTGTTGCGACGTTCAACGCATCAGACGTTTTCTTACAGGGAATGAAATGGGCCATCTTCGAAAAACGATCAACAACAACAAAAATGGAATCATTACCTCGCTGAGTACGAGGCAAGCCCAAAACGAAGTCCATGCTAATGTCTGTCCAGGGCTGACTCGGAACAGGAAGCGGAAGATAGAGACCCGCATTGGATGCACCTCCCTTGGACAGTTGACAAACCCGGCACCGAGAGACAAAACGCTCGACGTCATGACGAAGACTAGGCCAAAAATAAGAAGCGACGACCAACTGCAAGGTACGGTCACGACCTACATGGCCCTCGTTATGTAATTTCGAAACAATTTTCAAACGTAAGCTACCAGCCGGAACACACAACCGCAAACCCAAGAAGAGAAAGCCCTCATGTGCTGTGAACTTACTATCAATCCCAGCCTCAAGATCACGCAACACGACAGCAAAGAAAGGTTCAGCAACATATAAAGAAGACATAGACGAGAATCCCGTGACCGAGGTGTGCATAGTGGTCAGAAGACAATGACGCCGACTCAAGGCATCCGCGACACGATTGGTTTTACCACTCTGATGTTTAATGGAAAACGTAAATTGCTGCAAAAAGGCGATCCAAGAGGCGTGACGGGACAAAACCTTTGCTTGGCTATTGAGGTGACGGAGCGCATCATGGTCAGTGAAGAGAACAAAATCCCTATGAACGAGATATTGCTGCCAATGCTTGATTGCTTGAACAATCGCATAAAATTCCACATCATAAGTGCTGTAATTACGTCTCGCGCCAGAGAGTTTCTCACTATAGAATGCCACGGGTCTGCCTTGCTGACTCAACACAGCGCCAATACCCAACTTAGAAGCGTCACAGTTAAGCTCAAACATGACAGAAAAATCTGGAAGGATTAAAACCAGAGCCGATGTGAGCTTCTCCTTAATCATAGCAAACGCATTGGCCGCTTCCGGAGACCAATGGAAATGTCCCGCCTTCATACACTCGGTGATAGGTGCCATTATCGAACTAAAATGAGGAACAAAGCGTCTATAAAAAGATGCTAAGCCATGGAAGCTGCGCACATCGGTAACTGTACGAGGGATCGGCCAAGAACGGATTGCATCGATCTTTGAGAGATCCACGGAAAGTCCCGAGCTAGAGACGACATAGCCTAGAAAGAGGACTCGCGAGGACCCAAATTCGCACTTCTGTTTGGCTCCAAAGAGCTGTTCACGACGCAAGACCAAAAGAACGGACCGGAGATGCTCAATGTGTTCGGTGATGGACTGGCTGAAAACAAGAATGTCGTCGAAATACACGACGACGAACTTGCCTATAAAAGGCCGGAGTGACTGATTCATAATTCGCATGAACGTACTCGGTGCATTAGAGAGGCCAAAGGGCATGACTAGCTACTCAAAAAGACCCTCCTGCGTCTTGAATGCTGTTTTCCACTCGTCCCCTGGTTTAATACGGATTTGGTGATACCCACTCTTCAAATCTATTTTCGAAAATACCTTTGCTGTTCCGATTTGATCCAGCAAGTCATCAAGGCGAGGAATCGGAAAGCGATATCGAACCGTAATCTTGTTAATAGCCCGACTATCAACGCACATACGCCAAGACCCATCTTTTTTTGGAATGAGTAAAGCGGGAACAGCACAAGGGCTGAGACTTTCCCGAATGTGCCCTTTCTTGAGGAGGTCTTCCACTTGACGGCGAAGCTCCTCGTGTTCGGAAGGACTCATTCTGTAATGGGCCCGATTTGGTAATGAAGCGCCGGGCTGAAGGTCGATTTGATGTTGTATGTCGCGCAAAGGCGGTAATCCCGGAGGGAGCTCGGAAGGGAAAACATCAGCGAACTCTCCCAGCAACGGACCCAGGCGAGGGTCAAATGTAGCGGTGGTATCCCTTTTCTCTGATGGAATTAATGCAAGAAGCATACCCTCGCGGCGAAACTCCTCATGAAAAGTAGTATAAGAGCACAACAAGGGTGCAACACGGGGCGCCGAAGCCTCCGGTGTATAAGACGTAACCGGCGGCGCTGCAAGGACTTTTTCCTTCGACGGGAGAAGAATGATTTTGTGCGTTTCCCAGATAAACGTGTACGTGTTCTTCGCGCCGTCGTGAATGGTTTTCCGGTCGAATTGCCAAGGTCGGCCTAAGATAAGGTGGCTAATATCCATTTTTGCAATGTCACAATAAAATCGATCCCGATAATGTGGGCCAATCGAGAAGGCTACCAAGGCGCAATGAGTTACTTTTACTGCCACACCATCCTGCACCCATCCCAACGCATAAGGGTGTGGGTGATGCTCCCACGGAATACCCAACTTCAAGACCGCTTCCTCCGCAATAACATTATGAGTGCAACCCGAATCCACAAGGAAGGTGCATACTTTGCCGAGAATGGTGCAGGTAGACTGGAACAAGTTGTGACGAAGCCATAAGTCACCACGACTCGTGGGAACTAAACATGCCCGATTGAGCACGAGCAGGGAGCCAATATCGCCTGGAGTCGCGCACTCGGTAAAAGAAAACGCGTCCGTGTATGTGTCGATTGGCGGGAACGCAAAAAGGAGTGCTCCCGTATCGCCGTAAGTTGCTTGTGCCCCGTCATTAATGACTCTGTCGGAACCATCGTGCTGGGCATCGCCACCATCGGTCGCGTCATCATCGATTCTTTCCTCCAGAAGCAAACCGCGGCGGGTCTTATTGGGACAATTTGTTTGGCGGTGACCATTTTCACCGCACTCATAACAGCGTAACGCATTAGTTCGGGGCGGTGGGCACTGCTGCTGCTGATCCGGATCCGGAGTAGTCCGAGATGGAGTAGCCGTCGAGTCCGTGAGCTGGTGAGGAGCGGCTATAGTGTTCGTGCTTGACGCGTCGGAGAGTCGCGGGTTGGATTTCGCCGCTGACCACGAGGACTGTCGCATGTGAGATTCCAACGAGACAGCGCGACTATGAGCCTCAACCACCGAGGATGGGTCAAACTGAGAAAGCGAGGACTGAAGTTGTGGTCGTAGTCCTCCAATAAAGCGCGAGACAAGCTGAAACTCGCTATCATGAAGATCATTCCGCGTCACTAGTAAGTTGAATTCATCCGCATAATCATCCACGGATCGCGGCCCTTGGCGAAAATTCTGAAGACGTGTGTAAGTAGCGCGTTCATAGTTATGTGGTAGGAACGTCTTACGAAGCTGCTTAGTGAGCTTAGCCCAAGAGCGAATGGGCTGTTTGCCTTCACGCTGACGAGAAACCTTAAGTTGTTTCCACCAAGAAGAGGCATGTCCACGAAATTTTGTTGCGACAAGAGGTACGCATTTGTCATCCGGTACCTCCTTAAATTCAAGCACCTCTTCTACCGTAGTAATCCAATCAAGGAGATCGTCTCCCTTAACACCGACATGAAATTCGGGGACATCAATCTTGAATCCCGTTTCCCATCTATTGTTGCGTGGAGGCGCATAATCAACACGACGGTCGTCATAACGGTCGTCATTGTCACGGCGGAAGTTGTCAAATCGTTGGTCACGGAACAGATCACGCCGACGGTCACGCTCGTCGTCACCGTTGCGACGCGCAAAGAGATCCCGCGGCGCGTCGTTGTTAATGAGATCGCGCGCGAACTGTCGAGGAGGAGCCGGTTGGTTGATCACCGGTGGCTCTGGATTCTCGCGAGGCTGGTCCGGGGCTGCGCGGCCTTGAAGGGCAGCCAAAAGTGCTGTTTGGAGCTCTTGAATCGCAGCCTGAATACCTTGATTCGAGGCCTCTATCCGAGACACAGTGGTTTCATGCAACTCGTTGAGAGAAGCACGAACATCGTCCCAAGTAGCATCGGGTTTTGGAGGCATGATGGAGTTGAAACAAACTGAAACGAAGGACCGTTCGAGTCTGATACCAACTGATGAGGGGCAGAAGCTTAACTTAGTAACAGACGAAGTCGATACTCTCGTGCTTCGGCTGGATCTTGCTAATCTCGTTGTTACTCTCTACGATTTTAACAAAAGGGGCGTGGATCCTCTCCACAGGGCTCAAAGCTCTTTAAAATTTAGGGTTCTTAAAATTCAACGTGATTACAAAAGAGATGAAAGCAAACTATAAATAAAGCCAAAGCAACTGAACCCTAACCCTAGCTAAACCGAACGTAAACCAAACCCAAAAGAACCAAATAAAAGCCCAATGAAAATAAAAGGAAACAAAGAAAAGACGCAACTTGCGTATCAAGTAAAGCCAAGTATCCGCTACATCAGTTCCCTTATTGGATATTGGAATGAGAAACAATTGTTGAACATGAGGTCCTTCATTGGATCATTGACGTAGAAACATACTCTTTCGAGTAATCCACAATCGGTCGCATCCATGTACTTGAGAGAAGGGGGAAGACCTTGTAATGACACAAGTTTCCTACACTTGAAGACGAAAAGACTTTCAAGCCGAGAGAGACCTATGACGCAATCCGGAATGCTCTCTATACCACTATTGCTGAGGTCTAGATGTGTTACGCTTTCCGGGACATGTGTTAACCTCTTGAGGTTTTTGTTGCCTATACGAAGCCATTCGAGACGAGGTAAACGTTCAACAATTGATGCATCAACTTCCATCTTTGTGTTTCCAACATCAAGATCCTTGATGTTCATAGAGATGTTTGGATAGCTTCTTAATCGCGAGCAATCACTCATGTCGACTTCCTCAAGAGATGCTAGGTTAATGTTGGTTGGAACAACTTGCAACTTTACGCACCCCATCATCATTAACTTTTTTAGTTTATGTAGATTTTTAATAGAGGATGGGAGCTCCACTATACTTGTGCAAGACGTAAGTGTCAATGTCTTGAGACTAGTAGCCTTCGAAAGATCTGGGAGTTCGATCAAATTTTTGGAATATCCCAAATCTATCTCCTTGAGATTTGTAAGGGGCTGCATTATAAAAAAAAACAAATGAGAAATATTTTACTTATATCAAATAACTAGAAACATTTTTATGTGTGGATTGAATCGGGTAATGACAGTTACACAATGACAACACTAACATAAACCACTAGGCTACATGTCCTACTAGTTATAAACATAATTAATTAAGAATATAAAATACTAACCTGGATTCCTCTCCAAAGCTTCTCAAGCTTACTGTAGGCCATGTAGAATTCCACAAGACATTCTGGTCGAAATGTTGGAGGAAGAAATGTTCCTGGGTATGAATCCCAATGTAGTAACTTTAGACGAGGTAGATATTCCATGTCTTCCAACATTTGTACTGTACTAAAATGTTTCCCGTAGATTCTTAAGAATCGAAGATTACGCATTCCTTCAAAGGCTCTCCCACTTATAGAGAAATCTTTGACCTTAGACATATCAAATGATATACCTATGATGGATCCAGTACCCTAACAAAATGTTTCAAAACAAGACTAGTGAAAATGTTATAAAAATAAACAATTCTTGAGAAAGACTAGAGAGTATATGTGAGACTTACTGTTTCATTTGATAGCACATTACGAATCTCTTCGGCCTCAACTAAAAACTGACGTTTCCCGGCCTCGTTAGACTGTTCATAAACTACTTGTCTACCCAATTGTTGTAGTAAACAATGCATCGTGATCCATCCCTTGGTCGATACAGACACAAGAAATTTATCCGCAAGGGTCTTCAATCCGTTTTTGACATCCAAGTTGCTATCAGCGAGCATGGTTGTCACATGGTCAATGGATTCATTGTTGAAGAAGATTGCAATGTGGAGAAATAGAGATTGATCTTTCTTTAATAGTTTTTCATATCCCACTCTTAAGACGTCCTCAATTTTTCTGTCAAGACTAGTTTCCAACTTAGAGACCTCATCTTCCCATTCATGCTTGCTCTCTCCACGCAAAGATGAACCCACAACACGAAGGCCTAAAGGAAGATTACCGCAAATATTTGTTACTTTCTTTGCAAGCTCCTTAAAACCATCCCATGGAGAACTATGCTTGAAGGCATTTAAACATAAGATCTCAAGCGCTTCTTCTTCGGATGGATAACCCACATGATAAATATCATTTACCCAGTGTGCCTTCAATATCTTTCTATCTCTCGTTGTAACGATAATTCGACTTCCTAAACCAAACCAAGATGGTTCTCTAGCCAAGGTGTCTAGTTGTTCAAGATCATCTACATCGTCAAGAACTATAAGGACTCTTTGATCTTGTAGCCATTCCTTTATTGAGCCTAAGTGATGTGCCTTCATATCCTTTTGGTTCAAAATCTTGGACAAAAGTTGGCTTTGTAAACACAACTTCGAATCATGGTCATCGATACCAACACCTCCATAACTTCCCTTGAGGTTTTTCATAAAACATTTAAGCTGAAAACCGGTAATGAGTTGGTTGAATAAAGCTCTAGCGATTGTAGTCTTACCAATCCCCGCAGGACCCTGAATTCCAACCATCATCACTTCATTGCACTCTAAGCGTAAATAAGAGTTTACCTTTCTCAAGTGCGCTTCCATTCCCACGATCCCATCAAAATCTTTTGATGGTGTAACATTCAATTTGTTAGCAACATCAATAACAATCTTTTCGATCATCTCAGCCTCATCACTCCTAACAAAAACAAGGGTCTAAATTGTTAGAGATAGTGAGAGTTTGTGATGAGAAGGATTTGTTTTCTATATATATATATAAAGGTTACATTCAATTATATAAGTAACGCTTAGCTAATTCCTAAGTAATGCTCTATCATTTTGATATATATTACAAATTAATACTTTTACAATATTAACGAGATTTCTAAATTCTTCATTAAATTTACAAAGACACCACCATTGAAGCACTGCTTAAGAAATAAGAAATTCACTGTTTCATTGGACAAAAAAAGAAGGAAAAAATCTACATACCAATTTAGAGAGTATTCTCCTTCTATGTTTGCGACATCAGTCAAAGCTTCGCTCCATCTTAGCTTAAGCTCCTCAGATTTCCCTTCACAAGTTTTCTCAAAAATGCTTCCAAAATCCCCTCTTTGTTTTCGAATATATGATGGATCAACTTTGTAAAAAATCGTCATCACTATCAGCCCCAAATCTTTTTTACACTCCAAGATTTCGACCAACTCATCTAAGCACCAGCTTGAAGAAGCGTACCGCTTTGAGAGCACCACAATCAAGACTTTAGATTCTCTAATCGCTTGTACAAGTTCAGGTCCGATCAGGTGGCCTCTCTCGATCTCATGATCTTTGAACATCGTGATCCCTTTGCTTGCAAAACGTTTGTGCAAATGGCTGAGGAATGATCTACGGACATCGGGACCATGGAAGCTAGGAAAAACATGGCATCTCTTGACGTGAGACGAAGAAGAAGCCATCCGAGATAGATAGGCTTAAAGAGAAGTTCAAGGTGGTAATGGCTTTGGACAAGGCTATATATGTAGGAGAAAATGGGTTCTGATGAACTTAAAAGGGAGAAGTGATTTGCATGCTGATCGTTTTTTTAAAAGTCTTTGGAAATTAAAAGCTTGTTTCTCCTACTCATATAATAACATTTGTAAATCTTGCAAATTTGTTTACCAAAAAAAAAAAGTCTTGCAAATGGGTTCTTTTTAATTATAGCGGATTTGTTAAGTCCCATTGACTTGGTTCTTTCCTCGTAATTTTATTAGTTTGTCAAAGTCGTTCCTTTACATGAAAGGTGGGAGATAATATGTGATATAACGTGAATTTGGACGTTCCTAACCACGAACTTAACGAGTTTTCAGAGTTTTTGGAGTTGTTTTGAGTTGATATTTAGGTCCATACTCGAAGATTTGGAACCACATGCGTTTGGGAAGGAGTTTCGAGCATTCAAGCGAAAACTGGAGTGTTCTGGAGTCCGGACCGACCGTTCCCGCACAGGACCGACCGGTCCACTATGACGCCTCGAAGACCCGAAGCTCCTGGAAATGGGACTGACCGGTCCACACCAAGGACCGGCCGGTCCAGACACTTTGAAGACTTAGCTCCTGGAAATGGGACCGACCGGTCCACACCAAGGACCGGCCGGTCCAGACTTGGACACATGAAGACTTTTGCTCCTAGAAACCGGACCGACCGGTCCCGATTTAAGACCGACCGGTCCCAGTCCCAGATTTTTAGGAAAATTTACAGATTCCGTTTTTATCCTATAAATACCCATAGGGTTTTGTTATTTGAGAGATGGACGTTTTTATTACTTTTGTTCAGACTTTTTCAGAGCTTAGACCTAGTTTTTAAGAGTTGTATTCAAGGAGAAGAATTCCTCTACCATTCGGAGAAGATTTCTAAACCTTTTCTTATTTCTATTATATTGATTATGCTCTTTTCAATCATGGTTTTTGCTTGTTCGTTAAACATGTCTGAGTAGTTCTTTAGTTAGGTTTTAGGGTTTTCGATGGATTTCACAGATTAAATCAGACACAGATATATTACTTATCAATTACCATCTTCATCACTGTTAGGCATAATGCTAGGATTGAACTGGCCACTTAATCTCTAGATCTTAGGTTGATACACATTCCGAAAGCTTGTGTATCTCTGAAACTACTGTTGATGAGTAATGCGTTATAACAATTCGGAAGGTTAGTTATAGAGTATTATGAACTGATCAAACCTGAACTATAATGCTTGTCTAGGATAGTCGTGACCAAACGAAAGTTTAGGCACTCGGATCTCTAGGGAAAATAATTGTTATCACGGAAGTGGAGCAATTTATATCAGTGTTTGAGTTTAAGATGCATGCATAGTAGAATCTGAATAGTTGTCTGGTTTATGATTGTGATTTCCTGAGAATTCCCTAATGTCTAACACCTTTATTTATCTGAATTTAAATCGTTTTTACTTGCAATCTTGTCTTTAATTAGTTAACATAAATCAAAACCATTATTTCCTGCTTAGCTTATTTCAATTATCTATAGTTTGTTGTGTAAGCCATTGGTCTATGTGGATTCGATCCCTGAATATACTACTGCGTGCCTGTGCACTTGCAGTGTTTTATTTTGGGTAAAACCTGAGCATATCAATATGCAGGCAATAAAAATAAGAATAATCAAGAAAAATGACAATGTATTTCTTTTCCCAGGAAGCAAAATGAGTTAAAATACATTTTGGACAATTTTACTCATATCCTTTATTTGTTGTTAGACATCGAGTAACATGCGACTCTGCGATGTAAACATCTAAAATAGTTTTTGCCATTTTTATTAATATCATTTAACTATTGCAAGACTTGTGAATCCCCAATTTTTTATTCTGTAACACGTTATTTTTTTATAAATACATCTAATTTTACTTCTATTTTGGTATAGAAATGTGTGGTGTAACTATATTAAGTTTAGAATGTCCAACGACAAAACCAAATGTGTATACATTATTTCTAAAACATGCATTATTCATGTCGAACCAAACTTTTGTCTGTATCCTTTTGTCACTTGCTAATTTCAATTTAGTCAATTATCATTTACTTAAATAAAAATGTATTTATTGGCAGTTAGCAAACTAATAACACCTATTGATACAGAATGTCTTATTTTAAGACGACTATGTCAAAATATTGATTTTAAGAGGACTAGGTCAATATTGATTTCAAGACGACTAGGTCAATATCAATATTCTTACTAATAATGTTATTTATTTTAAATTTGAGAGATGGACGTTTTTATTACTTTTGTTCAGACTTTTTCAGAGCTTAGACCTAGTTTTTAAGAGTTGTATTCAAGGAGAAGAATTCCTCTACCATTCGGAGAAGATTTCTAAACCTTTTCTTATTTCTATTATATTGATTATGCTCTTTTCAATCATGGTTTTTCTTGTTCGTTAATCATGTCTGAGTAGTTTTTAGTTAGGTTTTAGGGTTTTCGATGGATTTCACAGATTAAATCAGACACAGATAGATTACTTATTAATTACCATCTTCATCACTGTTAGGCATAATGCTAGGATTGAACTGGCCACTTAATCTCTAGATCTTAGGTTGATACACATTCCGAAAACTTGTGTATCTCTGAAACTACTGTTGATGAGTAATGCGTTATAACAATTCGGAAGGTTAGTTATAGAGTATTATGAACTGATCAAACTTGAACTATAATGTTTGTCTAGGATAGTCGTGACCAAACGGAAGTTTAGGCACTCGGATCTCTAGGGAAAGTAATTGTTATCACGGAAGTGGAGCAATTTATATCAGTGTTTGAGTTTAAGATGCATGCATAGTAGAATCTGAATAGTTGTCTGGTTTATGATTGTGATTTCTTGAGAATTCCCTAATATCTAACACCTTTATTTATCTGAATTTAAATCGTTTTTACTTGTAATCTTGTCTTTAATTAGTTAACATAAATCAAAACCATTATTTCCTGCTTAGCTTATTTCAATTATCTATAGTTTGTTGTGTAAGCCATTGGTCTATGTGGATTCGATCCCTGAATATACTACTGCGTGTCTGTGCACTTGCAGTGTTTTATTTTGGGTAAAACCTGAGCATATCAATATGCATGCAATAAAAATAAGAATAATCAAGAAAAATGACAATGTATTTCTTTTCCCAGGAAGCAAAATGAGTTAAAATACATTTTGGACAATTTTACTCATATCCTTTATTTGTTGTTAGACATCGAGTAACATGCGACTCTGCGATGTAAACATCTAAAATAGTTTTTGCCATTTTTATTAATATCATTTAACTATTGCAAGACTTGTGAATCCCCAATTTTTTATTCTGTAACACGTTATTTTGTTTATAAATACATCTAATTTTACTTCTATTTTGGTATAGAAATGTGTGGTGTAACTATATTAAGTTTAGAATGTCCAACGACAAAACCAAATGTGTATACATTATTTCTAAAACATGCATTATTCATGTCGAACCAAACTTTTGTCTGTATCCTTTTGTCACTTGCTAATTTCAATTTAGTCAATTATCATTTACTTAAATAAAAATGTATTTATTGGCAGTTAGCAAACTAATAACACCTATTGATACAGAATGTCTTATTTTAAGACGACTATGTCAAAATATTGATTTTAAGAGGACTAGGTCAATATTGATTTCAAGACGACTAGGTCAATATCAATATTCTTACTAATAATGTTATTTATTTTAAATTTGTAAACTAAAGCAATTATTTAGGTTTATTTATCTTAATTTAGAATCATTATGTACAAGTTTTCATGTGAAGAAATCCCTTGCACACGTCTCCGTTGTACCCTCCAAATTAATGTGTCCTATTTTCACCACTGCTTGCCTCTCCATGGTGGCTACTCGTGCGTTGTTCACTATTAAAATATCATCTACCCTTTTGGTTTACAAACACTTTAACGAAACTACTCACAATTTCCATTAGCCACAAACTGGTTTCAGAAAATCCAACCTACGCCACAAGACAGAGATGAAACTGCTTTGTTGATGCAGCATAGACAGTTTCAAGGGTAATCGTAGAAACAACTAATATTAACAAGAACCAACTAATCTAAAAAAACTTCTTGTTATATGATATATACACAACTTATATATTGTTCAACCATACAACCGAGATACATTTTGATGGCTTTAGTAAATAAAAAGCAACAAATGAGAGATCAACAAATAGATTCACATTGAAATTTATGCGGAAAACAATAAAGGGAAAAAGAGATAGCAAAATTAAACACCTTCTTCATCATCATCATCATCTTCTTCTAATCATAATGGGGCTCCTGGGATATTGTGCTTCATTATAAAATTCTGAGTCATAATCATCACTTTTTCCACAACAAAGCTTCTTAAGCCAACTCCAATGACATTTATATTTACTTCTTTGAGAGACCTGAACAGCTTCAGGTTCGTAGTTCTCCTCTCTATAAGTGTGGTGGTAACTGCTGCCTCCAGTTTCAATTTCAAAGCAGCCCACTTTGCTGCTTCCACTACTACTCTCTGTTTCCTCACTCAAGATATGTACACCACATTCAAGAATCTTGAGGCTTTCCCTGCAACTGAATACAAATAGAATCTCGTTCGCAGTCACATTAACTCCCGGTGTTTCTTGAACCAAGCTACCACCACATATAAACAAATGCTCCGTCAAAAAATGAGAAAAATTCAATGAATCCCACTTAAGTTCCGTAATGGTGACACCTCCTTTGGTTATTAGACAAGCTATATCAAGATGAGAGTGCTTGATTGGCGAAAGCAGAAGACAAGCCTTGAATCTTAGTATACCATCCAGAACCATTGGGATGGTTATGGAGTTTCCTGTAGCCTTGTGAGTGAACCCTGCAGGAAACTCCATACCCGGTAAACATACATTGTCGTAAACATTTTGTTGCATGATTAGTCTTCTTGATTCTTCATCCAGTTTCAAACAGTTCTGGAACTCGAGTTCCCTCATCGAATCACTGACATAAAAACTCACTTTCTCGAGTGATCCACTATCGTTAGCATTTATGTACTTGAGAGAAGGTGGAAGACCCAGTAGTGACACAAGTTTTCTGCACCGGTAGACGAAAAGACTTTCTAGTCGATGGAGACCTATAATGCAATTCGGAAGCCTCTCTATAACACTATAGCTTAGGTCTAGATGTGTTACACTTTCCGGGACATGTGTTAGTCTCTTGAGGTTTATGCCGCCTATACGAAGCCACTCAAGTTGAGGCAAACAATTAACAGTTGATGGATGAACTTCCATCTTTGTGTTTTCAACATCAAGATCCTTGATATTAGTAGAAATATCTGGATAACTTCTCAATTTTATGCAATCACTCATGTTGACTTCCTCAAGAGATGCTAAGTTGAGGTTGGTTGGAACAACTTGCAACTTTACGCACCCCATCATCATCAACTTTTTCAGTTTGTGTAGATTCCGAATAGAGGAAGGAAGCTCCACCAACCTTGTGCAAGACGTAAGAGTTAATGTCTCGAGATTAGTAGCTTTCGAAAGATTTGGGATTTCTATCAATTTTTTAGAATATCCCAAATTTATGTTCTTGAGATTTGCAATGGTCTGCATGTTAAACACAACAAATGTGAAAATATATTTTTTAGATGAATCATGAGATACATAATTAAAAAAATTCAATACTAGACCTGGATTCCCTCCCAGAGCCTCTCAAGGTTGCTCATTGGCATATGGAGTTCCACAAGACGTTCTAGCTGAAATGTTGGAGGAAGACTTTTTCTTGGATATGAATTCCAATGTAGTAACCTTAAACGAGGTAAATATTCCATGTCTTGCGATATATGCAATGCACTAATATATCTCCCATAGATTCTTAAGAAGCGAAGATTATGCATTCCTTCAAAGGCTCGCCCACTTATAGAGAAATCACTCATCTTAGAGGTATCAAAGGATATACTTAAAACAGATCCAGTACCCTAACAAATGTTCCAAGAGCAGATTGATGAAATGTAAATTATAAAACCAAAGATTTGTTGAGCAATGTATATATAAAAACTTACAGTTATATTTGTCAACACATCATAAATCTCTTCGGCCTCTTCCAAAAACTGACGTTTCCCAGGCTCGTCGGACTGTTCGTGAACTATTTGTCTGCCCAATTGTTGAAGTAAACAATGCATCGTTATCCATCCACTGGTCGATACATACACAAGAGATTTATCGGCAAGGGTCTCCAACCCATTTCTGACATCCAAGTTACTATCAGCTAGCATGGTTGACACATAATCAACAGCTTGATTGTTGAAGAAGCATGCAATGTGAAGGAATAGAGATTGATCTTTGTAA
This sequence comes from Draba incana, assembly GCA_963576765.1. Classification (NCBI taxonomy): domain Eukaryota; kingdom Viridiplantae; phylum Streptophyta; class Magnoliopsida; order Brassicales; family Brassicaceae; genus Draba; species Draba incana. The sequence continues at coordinate 36,554,479 of OY755211.1, forward strand.
AACAATCTTTCATATCCCACTTTCAATATGTCCTCAATTTTTCTATCAATACTAGATTCTAGCTTAGAGAACTGACGTTCCCACTCATGCTTTTTGTCTCCACGCAAAGATAAACCCACAACATGGAGGCCTAATGGAAGATGGCCGCAAAGGTTAGCTATTTTCTTTGCAAGATCTTCAAAACCATCCCACGGAGAACTTTGCTTGAAAGCAGATAGACAGAAGATCTCAAGAGCTTCTTTTTCGGATGGATAACCCACATGGTAGACATTGTTTACCCAATGTGCCTTCAATATCTTTCTATTTTCCGTGGTAACAATGATCCGACTTCCTAGACCAAACCAAGACGGTTCTTTAGCCAAGATGTCTAGTTGTTCAAGATCATCTACATCATCTAGAACTATAAGGACTCTTTGGTCATGTAGCCATTCTTTTATTGCGCCTAAGTGATGTATCTTTAAATCATTTTGCTTCAAAATCTTGGACAGGAGTCGACTTTGTAAACACAACTTCGAACCATGGTTATCAATACCATCATCACTCCCATAACTTCCCTTGAGATTCCCCATAAAGCATTTAAGTTGAAAATCAACAGAGAGCTGGTTGAATAAAGCTCTAGCAATGGTTGTCTTACCAATTCCTGCAGGACCCTGAATTCCAATCATCTTCACTTCATCGCACTCCAGGCGTAAATAAGAGCTTACATGGCTCAAGTGAGCTTCCATTCCCACCATCCCGTCAAAATCCTTTGATGGTGTAAGAGTCAGTTTGTTTGAAACATCAGCAGCAATCTTTTCGATCATCTCAGCTTCATCCTCCCTAACAAAAGAAAAGAGACACCATGTAAACATTAATGCATGCTTCAGAAAGATAAAAGCACTATTTCATTAGAAGACCAAAAATAAGCTACAAACCAGTTTAGAGAATGCTCTCCTTCAATGTTTGCGACATGAGTCAGAGCTTTGCTCCATCTCAGCTTCACCTCCTCTGTTTTCCCTTGACAAGTTTTCTCAAAAGCGCTCCCGAAATCTCCCTTCTGCTTTCGTACACAAGACGGATCAACTTTGTAAAAAACCGTCATCACAATCTGCCCTGAATCTTCTTTGCATTTCAAGATTTCAACCAATTCATCTAAACACCAGCTTGAAGAAGCGTAATTCTTTGAGAGCAGAACAATCGAGAGCCTCGATTCTCTAATGGCTTGTACGAGTTCAGGTCCGATCGTATTGCCTCTTTCGATCTCTTGATCCTTGAACGTCGTGATCCCTTTCCTTGCAAAGAGATTGTGCAAATGACTGAGAAACCCTATACGAACATCTGGACCGTGGAAGCTTGGGAACACATGGTATCTGCGAACGTGAATCAGAGAAGTGGAAGAAGAAGAAGCCATGAGAGAGAGAGAGTTGAAAAAGGTATTGGCTTAAGAAGGAACCTTTAGATAAAATTAAGGTACAAACTAAAGATTTGAATGTTTATTGGTCTAACTTTCTTTAAGTCTCTAGAGATAACAAGCTTGTTTCCTCATACTCCTAAAATAACATTACAAAACTTGCAAATGGGATTCTAGTCAATTGACTTGGTTCTTTTATTATATGATTGTTAGTTGTTCCGTCACAGTCATTACGGGTGGGAGAATCAGTTGACTTGATTGTCTTTTAGTTATGTATTTTAACATAACAAAAACTTAACCGTCAAAGAAAGGGAGGTACTGACCTTGATGATAGTTGTTAACTTAATGACTAATGCTTCTGAGTCTTGTTCGATTACACTCCTTGATTCATCCAGTTTTCACACAATTGCAGACAAAACAGTAGAATCTCTTCATCAATTCACAGCTTATGCCGAGTCTTTTTTTAGACCGAGGAACAGCTCAAATCCATCTTTCTTGAGAAATTTTACTTGAGCTGAATATCAAACACAAGACAAGAAACCATAAGTTAAATGTCATTTTTGTCTTTCTTTCTATGTATGTAGAATGATCAAGAGGTCTTTCTTCCTCTGTAGTTGGAGTGTGTTGATATTAAAATGTTTAAAACGATAACCGATCCTGGATTCAATATACCAAATGCATTACACAGACGAAGAAGCAAATTGGTCGCACAATAGAACGATAGTTATTTGGAATTGCACGTTCAAGTGTCTCTCTAGAAAGCTACGAAAGAACTTACTATGATCCCCAAGCCGAACCATCGTTTACACTCGACCAAATCATCAAAGCACCATGCCGTAATTCATGAAGAGGCATCACGATCGAGACTATCATCTCTCTAATCGCTTGTACAATACTCTAATTGCTTGAAAATCGTTGGCCGCCATTAAAAATCTTTGTTAAAAATTAGAGCCACTTGTTCAGTTAGAGTCTTCACTGTAATTTTTGTCAATAAAAAAAAAAAAAATTTACATCTCAAGGAAGAAAAAATGGAATAGAGATCGTAATAAACAATACATAGCAGAACCAAAACTTTCTTTCTTTCTTCTTCCTCAAGATTATGCTTCCCAATCCAAATCCAACAACGTCCTGTACCTTAGCCACTCCAACGGTTTGAAGAGTGCTTCAATTGTCTCCGAATGGCTTTACAGTTTCATTATGCGCTAAAACGGCTTGCAACTCCATTGTATAGCAACCGAAACTTGAATCTAATCAGTAATCATATACATGAGACATATAATGTAGCAGAACCAAAGATACTTTGTTATAACTCTCTTTTATTCTGCTTCCTCATATTAAGTAATAACCATACTGAAATCAATAGAAAACAAAAACACTAAGTGTCATAGTACGGAATTATAATCAAAAGTAGAACATGGAACTAAAAATCCAAAAAACACAGCATGATATGAAATCTAGATGAGCATAAATAAAAAAAACCAGAGGATTGATGGACCGATTTTTTGGAAACCCTTCTTGTTTTCCTTGGACGTGCTCTGCTTGGACATGTACTTCTTTATTATCCCTCTTTATGTGCGTCTTTATAGATTTTTCATTCATCTCCCTCTTCGTCTTCTAAATGCTCTGATTACCCATTGTCTTCATCTTCATTAGCATAATTACCATCATCATTGCCAACACGACATAATATAGAACAAGATTCTTAAGCCAACTCCAACGACTTGTATGTTTACTGCTTTTGATGTTTTCAGTTTGAGAGACCTTATAAGCTTCTCCATTTGCGTGATGGTTGTTGTTGCCTCCAGTCTCAAGGTATTCCACTTCGCTGCTGCTACTACTACTCTCAGCGTCCTCTCTCAAGATCTGTACACCGCACTCGATAATTTTTTCACCTTGATAGGAGCTGAACTCAAACAGAATTTCGTTCATGCTCTGATCTGCTTCTTGGCATCTGTCTTGTTGATGAAACAAGTCACCATTATGTATAAACAGATGTTCTGATAGAGATGGAGGAATCGCAATAGAACCCCGTGGAGATTTACAAATGATGTTAATTTGGACACCTCCTTTGATAATTAGACGACAAGTTATCGAAAGAAAATTGAAGTCCGTATCTGGCGGAAGCAGAAGGCAAGCCTTAAATCTTGAGGACGCAGAGATAATCCTTTCACTAACCGGAGTCAGAGGGACGGTTATGGAGTTTCCTGTAGCTTTGTGAGTGAACTCTGCAGGAATTTTTTTACCTGGTAAGCATATATAGTCGCAAACCGATTGTTGTGTGATTCTTCTTCTTGATTCTTCATCCAGTTCCAAACAGTTGCAAAAGTTCAATGGTAGGTTTGTGGAAAGAGCAACATACACTCTTGAGTGATACACAATTTTTTGCCCTTAAAAACTCGAGTGAAGGGGAATGACCTGAAAATGACATGAGTTTGCTGCAGTTGTCGACATAAAGATAAATTAGATGAGGGAGACCTATGATGCAATCTGGAATCCACTTTACATCGCTGTTGCTTAGGTCTAGCAAAGTCACACATTCCGGGACATGTGTTAATCTCGTGAGGCTTCTGTTGCCCACATAAAGGTGATCAAGACGAGACCATCGTCCGACAATGGATGCAGGAACATCCTCTACCATCGTATCTCTTACATCAAGATATTTGATGTTGCTAGAAATATCTGGAACGTGAGCAACCATACATGTCAACTTTCTCAAGAGATAGTAAGTTGATGTTGGTGGGAATAACGCGTAGCTTGGTGCAAAATGAAGCATCCAATACTTTCAGTTTGTGTAGATTCTTAATTGAGGAGGGAAGCTCCACCAATCTTGTGCAACAAGTAAATGTCAATGTCTCGAGATTAGTAGCCTTCGAAAGATTTGGGATTTCTTTCAAATTTTCGGAATATCCCAAATTTATCTCCTTGAGATTTGTAAGGGTCTGCATTTTCAAACACAATAAATGAGAAAAACCATATCGAAGCTTTTCGAGATATAAATAATAAAAAACAACCTGGATTCCTCCCCACAGCTTTTCGAGATTGCTGCATACCATATGGATCTCGACAAGACATTCTGGCTGAAATGTTTGAGGAAGACTTTTTCCTGGGTAATGTTCCCATTCAAGCATACTTAGACGAGGCAGATATGTCACATCCCCAAGTATATCAGGTCTGCTAGGATAAGGATTCAGTGGATCCGTGTAAAATCTTAAGAATCGGAGATTACGCATTCCTTCAAAGGCTCGCCTACTTATGTAAAACTTTCCAGAAGGCTCACACATGTTGGACATATCAAATGATATACCTATGAGAGATCCAGTACCCTACCATATATTGCAAAAGAGAAGACCGATAAAATTAGTTATCACCAAAAGAAAAATAGGCGATCACTAGAGAACTTACTGTTTCATTTTCCAGTACATCACGAATCTCTTTGGGCTCTACTAAAAACTGACATTTCCCCGGCTCGTCAGATTGTTGAACAACGACTTGTTTACCCAGTTGTTGTAGTAGAGAGTGCATCACTCTCTCTATGCATAGATATATGCACCAGAGACTTATCAGTTAAGGTCTTCAACCCGTATCCAACATCCAAGTTACTGTGAGCGAGCATGGTTGTCACATGATCAACATCCTCATTGAAGAAAAAGAAGCATGCAATGTGAAGGAACAGAGATTGATCTTTCTTCGACAATCTGTCATATCCCACTCTTAACACGTCCTCAATTTTCCTATCAAGACTAGTTTCGATCTTAGATAATTGAAGTTGCCACTCCTTCTTGCTCTCCCCGCGCAAAGATGAACCCACAACAGCAAGGCCTAATGGAAGATTATCGCAAAACTCTGCTACTTTATTTGCAAGCTCTTCAAAACCATCTCGTACAGAACTTTGTTTGAATGCAGAGAGACATAAGATCTCAAGACCTTCTTCTTCGGATGGAAAATCTACATGGTAAATATCGTCAATCCCATGTGCCTTCAGAATCTTTTTATCTTCGGTTGTAACAATGATTCGACTTCCAGAACCGAACCAACAAGGTTCTTTAGCCAATACCTCTAGTTTCTCTAGATCATCTACATCATCAAGAATGATAAGCATTCTTTGATCTTGAAGCCATTCTTTTTATCGCACCTAAATTATGTACCCTCATATCCCCCTGGTTCAAAATCTTGGACAGAAATTGGTTTTGCAAAGACAACTTGGAATCATAATCATCAACACCCATTATGCTCCTATAACTTCCCTTGAGGTTTCACATAAAACAGCTAAATGTAAAATCGGTAGAGAGTTTGTTGAATAAAGCTCTAGCAATGGTAGTCTTACCGATTCACGCAGGACCCCAAATTCCAATCATCTTCACCTCATCGCACTCTAGATGTAACAAAGAGTCCAATTTTGTCAAGTGAGCTTCAAGTCCCACCATCCCGTCAAAATCCCTCGAAGGTGTGACATTCAATTTGTTTGTAACATCTGTAGCAATCTTTTGGATTAGCTCTGCTTCATTAGCCCTAAAAAAAAGCAAACAAAACCTTGTTGGTGAGTCTAAAATTCACAAAAATTCCACCATTGAAGCATTGATAGATTCAAACGGAAAAAAAAAGATGAACCAGTTAATCGAGTGTTCTCCAGCTATGGTTGCTACATATGCTAAAGCTTTACTCCACCTCTGCCTCTCCTCCTCTGTTTTCCCTTCACATGTTTTCTCAAAAGCGCTTCCGAAATCTCCTCTCTGTTTCCGAACATCGGATGGATCAACTTCGTAAAAAATTGTCATCACAATCAGCCCCCAAGCTTCTTTGCAATTAAAGATTTCCACCAGCTCATCCAAACACCAGCTTGAAGAAGCGTAGTTCTTCGAGAGCAAAACAATGGAAACCCTCGATTCTCTAATTGCTTGTACGAGTTCAGGTCCGATCGTGTGACCTCTCTCGATCTTCTGATCATTGAACGTAGTGATCCCTTTGGTTGCAAAGTGATTGTGTAAATGACTGAGAAATCCTCTACGGACGTCTGGACCATGGAAACTCGAAAAGACATGATATCTCCTAGTGTTAGACAAGGAAGGTAAAGAGGAAGAAGAAGAAGAAGCCATAAGAGATACGGTAAAGACAAGTTGAAGATTATATCAAAGAGTTTCAATCATTTTGAAATGCTCTACGGAAGAGAGAAAAGGTTGTGCTTTACTCTAAAGACATCGATGAGAAACTTTCACAGACAATTGAATATTTTGAGTCTTTTTGTGAGCTCAGACTACGCGTAAGAATTTGTCTTTGCAGGTAAAGATAATGAAAAAGGACTTTTTCTCTTCTTGTGCTTGCTTGGAAAAGCAATCTATGGAATGAAATAATACTAATGGAGAAGGGTTTTCTATTATTTGCAGACTTATGGATTGACTTGGTTTTTTTCCTACTATTTTAATATCACAAACAGAACATTAATCAGAGTGTCTATCTTTTAGACAGTTGCATCAAAAATATTCATAATGCCCAAATAACATGTAGGTACTACTGACCTTGTCAAGGTTACCTTGATGATTATTAATATTTATCCACAAACCCTCCTGATCCTTTTTCAGTCACTGTTGTTGCTGAAATGGAGCGTCGTTGCTTCTGAATTTTGAAAACCAACAATAAAATCTCTTGAACGATTCACAGTTGCTTGCATTTAGGCACTCAAGGGACTGAGAAATGATCGGGAAGTGACACGATATTTCTACAGTGGCCGTTCGATGCCACGCTTACTTCAAGATCGAGGAGCAGCTCAAATCCAGCTTTCTTGAGATACGAAAGCGCCTGAAAATCAAAAACACAAGAAACCAGAAATGAATATCAAACTCCTGTTGAAATACAACTAGAAATGGTTATTTCTCTACAGTAACATATGCAGAAAGATCAATACAATAATTATAGTTGGAGTGAATTCAATACCCTGAGGAAGATTAAGAAGAAGCAGCAAATGTTAGCATAATTAGTAACATCTTCTTTGCCTTCTTTCACCAAATCACCAATCTATCATTTCAAAGCTGCTACCTATAATCTCAGGTTTACGAGTTTTCTCAAAAGCACTTGGAAAATCACCAATCTGCCCCAAGCTTCGTTTACATTTGAAGATTTTGACCAACTAGCTCAAGATGCCTTATTCCACGGAGAGCACCACGATCGATTCTCTAATCGCTTTTACGAGTTCCGGTAACGGAGATTCGTCGGATGAGACTGACTGAGATTGTACCGCAAATTAGTCAGATTTGGACTTTTATTTTACTGTTTTCTCCACCGCCGTTAAAAAATGAGAGCCACTCAGCCAGTTAGAGTCTTCACTGTTCATAAAAAGTTTTACCAATCAAGGACCCAATAATTCTCATTATAAAATTGTTGGCACAAATCTGTCTTCAATTCTTCATGCATAATCCCACATTTTAATTAAAGGGTATTGAAGGACTAAATAAGTATTCCAAGCTTACAACATAAAAGTTTAAATTCACAAAGATATGAAGAAAAAAATCCGTTTTAGCTAACTTTCCTTTTATTATTGTGAAAGAAAAAGGTGCAATTATGATATATGGAAATAACTATATACAAAGATCTAGAATGATCGAAAATATATTATAGAGAAACACTAAAAATTTGTTAATAATAATTAGTATAGGAATATAGAAATTTGTAACCATCCAGAATGTTCCAAAAATATAGTATGGAGACCTAATAAGTTAACTACTACTATATATATATATACACGTAGTTTTAATTAGATTGTGTATCTCATCACATATCCTCAAAGCAGCAAAAAAAACTCTTAACTTTCATCCAATTTCTTGTTCTCTTTCTCGGACGTTCACATCGCTCAACATGGCCGTCGAAGAAGCATCAGTATTGGCTTTCATCAGCAAGCGTCTCCGTACTCACCGCAAGAAATACAACCGAATTACTCAGTTAGAAGAGTCGCTTTCTCAGGGGAAAACCCTAAACAAGGATCAAGAAGAAATCCTCCGCTCGAAGCCAATTGTCACCGCCCTTATCGACGAGCTCGTAAAGCTCCGTCTTCCTCCTCCTCCTCCCTCCACGGCCGTTTCAGAAGAGAACAACCAAAAGAAAAAGGTATTCACTTATTTTCGCTGAGGCATTTAATTAAATGCATCGTACCATATACTAAAAAGTTAATTTGCATGCTAAGAATTTATGTAGCAAAATCATAACCATTAGTTTTATGACAATTAGTTAGTTTTTTAATTAAAGAACTTTTGTTAATCATGGAAATTAATTTTCCTATAACAAAAATCTAAACCTAATTTTTCCTTTTCTTAGACATGCAAGGAGATGGCTGAAGAGAAAAACGTAACGGCCAAGACTCATGACATCGAGGATTGCGAGATCGCTGATGGTCTCAATTCTGATGAAGTTTCCAACGACAATACTTCTCCTTCTAACGGAAGCTCACAAGGTGTTGCGTGTAGCCGAAAGTCACGACGTAAACAGAATGCGAAGAAACGTCAAGACTTTGGAGTTGTCTCTCCAACTTCAGTGCTTAGCGGAAGTCTATGAAAAGAAAAGTAAAAAGGAATTGCTTTGGTCACATTCCTTGGCAAAAAGAGCTTTTGCGTTTGTGTTTTTTTCTACTATCTTTGGTTCGTTTAGTTTCGCTATGCTTGGCTAAAGAACCATCTTGGTTTGGTTTGGTTTTTTGTGATGGTAGAAAAAAATGGTTGTTAATTCCACTCTATTTTTATATACTTTTTTCTTTAATTATTCCCACAGTCCCACTCACATTCCATCTGCACTAAAAGTCTAGAAATCATGCAAGTACCATCCGAATCCTCTAGAAACTAAGTAAACCACACGATCGGAGGACAAGAAAAATTTAACGAATTATTAATTTATCTATATGTAATATACAAAGATATTTGTATCTTCATCTATATTTTCAAAAGAATAAAAACGAATATTAAATTTAAATAGTTGATTTGTTTCACTATCCAGATTTTATTTATAAAATCAAAAGGGAAAGAATAGACAAACCTATTCAACAGTAGAGGATGTAAGGAATGTTGCATAGGCAGCTCAAACCTTCTCTCCTGCAATCTATATGTACATGATCACAAAATGACTCGAAAACTACCTGATCCTCCTTTACCGTTGACAAATTTACCTATCATGATCTTCGTAGAAGACAGGTCTTCATTTTCCCATTTTTTGTTGACATTATTTTTCAAAATGTCATGAAGATTGCAGGTCCCATCCTCTAGATCAATGTAGGAAAACTCCGGCTCTATCTTATATACATGGGCTCGCATGATATTCGTCGAATGTTGAGAAGAAGTGCGTCGTTGTTTCAAATACTCCTTTTCAGTCAAATCATCCTCATCATTCGCTCAAGCAATCCGTTTAACAACCACAGAAAATTCGTAATCTGGATGTGAAGCCTTCAATACAAATGCGTTGTCCTCTGTCCCTATCTTAGAGGAAATAAACAGTTCTTCAAATGTGTTCCCACCATAAGAAATCGAGTTTGAAGACTCGAAAAGACCATTTATCATGAAAAATACAAGTCTCGACTCTCTAGTTCCAATCTTTCTTTGCGCATCAAAGGGACTACTCGTAATTGTCTCATTCTCAGTAATTGTTGTTGTCTCAAGTACGGTACCCGTCTCAGTAATCCAAGTCCCTAATTGTCGTTTGTCACATGTCAAACTAAACTTGATCAGCCATGAAGTCTGTACGAGAACCGTACAAAAACTAATGTCGGTAGGATTTTCTGTTGTACAATTTCGAGTCTTCAGACTCTATTTCTAATGGTGGGAGCACATTTGAAGAACTATTTATCTCCTCTAAGATAGGGACAGAGGACAACGCATTTGTGTTGAAGGCTTCACATCCAGATTACGAATTTCCAGTGGTTGTTAAACGGATTGCTCGAGCGAATGATGATGATGATTTGACTGAAAAGGAGTATTTGAACCAACGATGCGCTTCTTCTCAACATTCGACGAATATCATTCGAGCCCATGTATATAAGATAGAGCCGAAGTTTTCTTACATTACTCTAGAGCATGGGGCCTGCAATCTTCATGACGTTTTGAAGTATAATGTCAACAAAAAATGGGAAAATGAAGATATGTCTTTTACGAAGATCATGATAGGTAAATTGGTCAGTGCATTTTGGGATGAGGGATTGTCAACGGTAAAGGAGGATTCTTCACGGTTAAAGAAGGGTCTCTCACCCTTAAGACTCAAACTAATCAGGTAGTTTTCACATTCACCCTCGCGGTTATCTTCGGGTTCCACCTCGTTTCTCTTACCATTCTGTTTCGGAAAAATAGTCTAGACAATGAAAAACGAACATGGTGTTTCTATGCTAATTAATAATTATAGATACAAAATCTCAAGCCTTTTGCATTTTGGGAATGCTTAAGTTCTTTTTTTTTGGACATGAAGGGTTTTCCCCACTTGTGTTCAGTGACTAGTAGTTTAAACGTAGTCGTATTTTTTTTTTTTTTACAGTAGAAACTACGGAAAACGTCTCTCATATTACAAATTACAAAAGTAAAACTTTCAAGTACTTGTATTAGTGGTCACAGAAAATCCCTTAGTCACAAGTTCAACCTAGTCACATTCTTTTTGGATAAATGTTGTGCCCTCATTCTGTTTTGATAAAAGTTGGGTGGATTTGTAACTCTTACTATGGAGTACTTGTATTAGTGGTCACAGAAAATCCCCTAGTCACAAAGGTGTGATCTCACTCTTAGAGTTTTAACTAAAATGAATCGGAATAAATTTTCGTTTTAAACCTTATCGAATAACAATATGCAAAATGCTGAAAACCCAAACTCAAATCATATAGTATTTCTTAATATGTCTTTATATTCTTAAATTAGTACTTATAAACCATTATAAAAATATCATATAGTATTTGTTTATATGTCTTACCTTCTAAAATTAGTAATTATAATTACTACAATAATGAAAACCATTTTTGGTAGGTGGATGTAAGAGACATGTAATTATAATTCGTAGAAGGTAATTTACATTTACTGCTTTGCATTTTGGAATCGTCCAAATAATTATAATTCCAGGCAAAGCACCATGGATTGATTCATATTGATGTTGTTGGTGTTGTGCAGGTGAAGAGTTTAACACCAACGAGGACGAGACCAAAGATATCCGTCTTGAGCTTTGGGATTGAAAAAAACTGAACAGTGGTTTCAACTTTTTTTACATAACATGTTTGAGAGTAGTGTTTTGCTGAAATATTGTTTGTGTAATGGTTTCAAGTTTCATTATCATTATCACATCTTTCTGTTGCGTTTCATGAACTAAAATTCGACAAGAAATATTCAAAATGAAATTTAAGATGGTTAAGATATTGATTCCATCCAAAAAAATCACGAAATGTTCACTCAATGAAAACAGAGATTATACAAGATAGATTGAGCAATGTTAAGCTCTCTCTATGTCTAATGGCAAAATGATTCTTCCGGTGTTGATTCAGAGAGTGAGAGTGGTTCGAGCCATGGACAAAGCACCCTTGAAGGACACAACCGGGTATCTCAGCAACTTTAGAGAATTCCTCATCTCTCTCTAAGGCCTCTCCATTGTTCAGGAATCTCAAACCTGTCTGGTGCAACCGCTACTGCTTGATTAATACACTGCTTTCCTGGCTTTCCTGGCTCGTCCTGTTTCACATTTCATACCATTCTTAGAGATACATCATTTGCACCAACTATCCAAAGAAACCAAGCCCCAAATGATCTTTCTACTCCACTACTACTAGTTTACATTAATAGTTTCCTGGCTCGTCCTGTTTCACATTTCATACCTATCCTTTTCTAGACTATTTAACCCTACAAGCATATCTTAATATGGTGCTTAACCTGGTAGATGACGTATTTGATGAGGGGTTTCAATCTTCATCTCTTGCTCAAGCTCGAACAAGTGAAGCAGAGTTTAGTTATCATAGACTACAATAGTACTACTAGCATTGATATGAGGAAGAGAGTGTGGAAAAAAGTAGAGGGCAAAATTGTTTCAGTTCCATGATCTGGTCACTTGGGTCTGTCGTCAAGACACTGCACCACGATTTGATCGAGAGCCGGTAACCACGATCTTGTACGAAATCTTACACTCTATAACACGGTAAGCATATATTTGATTAATCTTGTAGAACATATATTTGGTGTTGGCATAGAACAGCTAGAAATCTTAATTCTTTTCCAGTCAGAGCCATTGCACGTTGGAAAGCCTCGTTCTCCTTCTCTTGTGACGGGTCAGGATCAATCCAATCCAGATTTAATCTTCCAACTCTTGAAGACTGATGTGTGTTATTCACATATAGTGGAGCTGATCAGTATCATAACAATTTATCCCCCTGTCCACCCCATCAAAATAAAATGATAACATCATCAAAACAAACATAAATGAATATGTATGAAGAATAATCAATCAATCTACACATATGCCTAGAAACTGAATTTGAGTTTGAAAATGGGAAATCAATTATCAAATGCAAAGTTTACACTAGTTAGAAAGAGGAATACACACCTTGCTAATGGCGGTTCTGACAACTCTTTCCTTCATCGTTGAATTAGTATTGACCAAAAGGCGGTACTTCTTTGGGATTCAAAAGGCAAAAAGCAAAGCTCACATGTCAGGAAGAAACCAAGAGCCACTAAACAAACACACACACACACACAGAGTGGTCGATTCTTCCACCGACATTGAACACTATCAACCAAAAGAGCTGCGACCTAGAGGAGACGGAGGTAATTAATATCAAACTTCTGTTGAAAATATAACTAGAAATAGTTCATAAACAAGTGAAAAGGTAAAAAATCTTCATGGTATATATGGATATTTGTTTCCCAATAAACATATAGAATGATAAGCATAACGATAGTTGGAGCAATTGATAATTGAAGACTCAAGTAGCAATTGATAATGAGAGTTGGAGCAATTGATAATGAGAGTTGGAGCAATTGATAAGCATTATGATAAGCATAACCCCTCAAGTATTAAGAAATAGAAACACATCAAACGGATTCAGTACAAATTGAAGACTCAAGTAGGATTATAATTTGATTCACCAAGAACAACATACTAAAGACAAAGACACTAAAATTTGGCAATGCAATTCAACAGAGGCATATATACAGAATAATTAATTACTTAGCAAAAGGCTTCACTTTCTTCTATATCTTCTCGAAGCTGCAATTACAAATCAAAACACAAAAATCTTTGAGACTTTTTTCCAATCCAGTAGTACCAAAAGATTCAATTTTTACAAAATTTCGCATAATAGAAACAGAATCAGAGAACCTGAGACTCCTTCTCAATGATCTCTTGCACACCATTCTCTCCAAAAGTCGTAGACTTGAAGAATCAGAGAAACCGGTACGACCCGTATCCGATCCGACACGACCATAGCCGGTTCCGACGTCATGTCCGCTCGAAAGACGGAGGACGAAGCAGTGAGTAATACGCTGCGTTTCGATGCAGCTAGTAGACTTGCGTGCCGTTTAGTGGAGAAAACATGTATGCTGTTCGCAATGTTATGAATTTTTCTGAACAACTGATTGCCAAGATGGTTTAACTTGTGAAGCACACGAAACCTTTGTCGGCATCTGACGCTGCGTTGTTGTATCCAACGGTTGACAGCATTAGAAGAGAATCGGACGGTCATCACGCAAATCCTAAATTGTTTATATATTCTCCGTCTCTGCCAAGTCTCTTGCATTTTAGAAAAGCTCTCTAATGGCTCCGGAGTACGATGGCTCTGAATGGAAAAAAGTGGAGTACCAGAAGAAAAAACCGGCGAAGAGGGATGAATCGAATATGAAGGCAGAGGAAACCAAAAAGAAGAAGAAAAAATCGAGGCGAGTGTCTTTGCCCGAGGCGATCAAACCTGAAAGTGAAAAGCCGAAAGAAGCCGAAGAAAGTGAAAAGCCGAATGAATTGTGTTTGGCCGAAGCTGCGTTAAATATCGAATCAAAGCCGAGAAATTTGTCTTTGGCCGAAGCTGCATCGAAGATCGAGGCTTCACATCTTGCGGCTTACCTCGCCAAGTCACGGGTAAACCCTAGCTAGTACTGGAATTCTTATCATCTTATTAATATTCAATCATATTATTTAGTAGACTTGGTTCCCGGGAAGCGAGCTCTTGAAATTGGTCGATTACTTTGGGGAAGCACTTTCCGGCGTATGCATATCATCTGTGCAATTTCCATGGCCCGATATGGACAAGTTGTTTCCTCTGATCGATGTGAGAGCTCTTCTCTTTCTTTATTTTACGTTTTTGCTTTTCCAATTTGCGAATCAATCAATGCTTTCTCTTTTCTTTTTAGCATCCGGTACATCACTTTCCTCGACCTGTCTACAAAACAGCAACCAATTGGATCAGCAAAGTTCCCTTCAAAATAGCCGTTGGCTTTATAGTGTGGTCGTTTGATTTTATCCGCCGTCGTTTGGCAGGAAGTACACGCACTCCTCCCAAATCTGATCTTTCAGTATTTGTTGTATTGGCAATGGTTCTGCGTTACAATCGTCGTGCATATGTAACGATATTGGAGTATCTGAGGATGGAGCCTTTTAAGTCAGAGGCCATGCTTCCGATTACAGTTTGGATGATGGCTCAGGTTTATGTCATATCCTTACTCTTATCCCTCTCCTTATGTCAACTTAAAATGTATTCTGAATGTTTTTGAAATCTACAGGTCACCCAAACTGATGTATGTCTAGGTTTGTATTCATGGGCAAATAACTTGTTACCACTAGCTGGTGATATACACTACTACCGCAAACCTAAGTCCATAGATCTCGTCCTTCAGTTGGTTGAGGCGTGAGTCCCTTGTTATCCATCTTCTTTGCTATATAGATATATATGTACACAATCATTTTTAATGAAACTTTTTACCATCAGCATTTTGTCCTATCCAAATGCTCCGGCCATACTTGAAAGTGATAAAGTTCACGAGGGAGTAGCGCGACTGATTTCACCTTCTCAGTTTGAGATCTTGCTGCGACTTACATTCCCTCCTTCATACGCCAGACCAAAGGTATGTATTCAATTTTATATGACAAAACCCTTGATGATGCGCGTGTTTCTCATCTCTTTGTCTCTATTGACACAGGATACAGAGAGGTTTGAGGCAATTTATCCCTTGTTGAAAGAATTGGCTCTTGCCGATACACCGAGAAAGGAGGCAACCAAACAACTCACTCTAGAGATATTCACCTTTTCTCTCAAATTAGCTGGGGAAGGTATTAGTAGCCCTGAGTTTTCTGCTTCTCTCCGAATTGAGTTGTAATGTGTTACCGTCCTTACAGGAAATCGTGTTTTAGCCAAGGAAGCTAAATCAATCGCTATCTGGTGTCTGACCAAGAACGTTGATTGCTGCAATCACTGGGATAATGTCTATAACGAGAATCCAAAAGCTAGTGTGGCCCTTCTAAAAAAGCTTGTAGACAAACGGAAGGATCATTCGCACAAACTATTGTTATCACCGAGAGATACTCACATTATCAATCGAACTATGAAGAGTTTTGTGCTAAAGGTAATGCCTCTTAATTACTCCACTCACTTTAAATTTAATCTCTGACTTAACCTTGTAATGTTTTTAGAACAAAAAACACATCAGTGAAGGAGGAGCCAATGCTTCTCTTTTCCAAGAAGCTGACAAATACTGCAAAGGGATCTCCCCTGGAAGTGGTGGCTTCCTCAAAGATATAGCCATTGGTTCTCTTTACAAAAAAGCTGACAAGTACTTCAAAGAGATATTCGGGAGAGTCTCCCGTGGAAGTGGCTTCCTCAAAGCTATAGCCATTACTGCTTTTTGGGTTCTAGTTGCTGCTTTGCTTCAAACTTATTCCATCAGAATTCGAATAGAGAGGCGATAAAACTCCTTTAATCGTTAGGTGTAGAGAATTTCCCAATCTCATTTCCATAATATCTCAAACACTAAGGACATTTTGTTATAGCACTACAAGAAAACAGGCGGTTTTCTGACGGTCATATCCGTCTGAAATCCGTCGGGATACCCTCTATTCCGACGGATTACAGACGGAATTTGTCCGTCAGTTCTATCGCGTCAGAAAATACAAATCCGTCAGGATCCCGTCTGAGTATCCTGACGGTTGTCTGACGGAATGTGTATTCGTCTGAGTACGTGACAATTCCGTCTGAGTTTGTATTACCGTCGGGAGTCCGTCAGGTATCCGGTGATCGACAGTCCGTCAGGCAACCGTCAGGATACTCAGATGGGATCCTGACGGAATGTGGATCACCGGAATCCGGCCACAAATCCGGTGATCGACATTCCGTCAGGATCCCGTCTGAGTATCCTGACGGTTGTCTGACGGACTGTCGATCACCGAATTTGTGGCCGGATTCCGGTGATCCACATTCCGTCAGTAAACCGTCTGGACACTCTGACGGTATCCTGACGGAATTGAAATAGTTTTTAAAAAAAATAAAATAAATAAATTTTATTTATAGATAAATTTATAAATGAAATATATTTAAATTAATAACAAAAAATAAAATTTAAAATCATAATAAAATGAAAAATGTTTTGATACCAAATATAAAGTTTTACATAAAAATTTAAATTGTCCATAAACATTTACAACCCTTGACGACGGAAGAACTCGTTCATCTTTTCCTCCATCCGACGATATTTTTCATCCGCCTCCGCCTTCTCTCTCCGGCGGATTTCCTCCGCCTCCGCCTTCTCTCTCTGGCGGAGGGTCTCCGCCTCCGCCTTCTCTCTCTCGCGGAGGGCCTCCGCCTTCTCTCTCTCGTACCTAGCCTCCAAATCTGTGATCCGGTTGGTCAGGTCGGCGTTTTGTGCTAGCAAACTACTACCACCGTGAAAGGGAACCGACGAAACGGATGAGGAACTCTCTTCGGGGAGGCCGTAGACACGACCTCTGGTCTTAGGGGTAACCTACGAAAAAAATAAATAAATCAATTTCAAAACTTAATCGTATTAAAAGGTATTTTAAATGTGTTTAAAATTGACTCATTTACTAACCGTGTAAGTGAACTCGTTGATCTTCTCGACTGGAACTTCGGTTGAGGGCGGAGTTCCCTCGACGATCGGTTGCGATTGGAGGTACTCCTGCCCGAGCCTCTCCACGGTCTCCACGATTTCCCGAGCAAGCGGATCTTGGATTTCACCAGTCTTTCTGTTGGTGTGGACATCTCTGACGACATCAATATGCGAAGGAAGCACACCGGTCTTCGCATACTGTTATGAAAGTCAAGTATGAAAAATGTTAATTAGAAATTAAAAATTGTTGAAAAATTAAGAATGTTACCATTTGCTGTACACGTGTCGCCTTGCTCGTTGCACCGAGGTTATGGGTCGCCGGTCCCTTCCCCTTCCGGTCGCTCCTCCGGTTACTCGAGTGTGTTTCGGAGGTGGCTTTAGTATCCGGAAGATCCCAATGTGCCACTAGTCCAGCCCATAATACTTCGTTGTTTTTAACAGCGGTAGGCACCTTACGGTACTTCATCCACCCCTCCTTCCACTCGTTCATCTTGTGCCTGTACTGGCTCTTTGCCTTCTTGTCGAATTCACGTCGGACCCGAGAAGTCAGGTGTGGGTTCCACGTAAAATCTTGCTGAAAAAAAACAATAGGCGAATTACTATTGACAATTCGAATGTATTATAAAAGATGAATTTTCAATTTAGAATATCAAATCATACCGCAAATTGCCGAAACCATGTGTCCCGGTCTTCCACCGGCATGTCCTTATAAGTGGGATACGGTTTAGTTATCATGGAATTGATCATTCCGTTGATAGATGTCGAGATACCGTTCTGGGAATATTGGAACCTACACAATATTTTCTTTGATATTTTGTTCACAATTTTATTAACTTAATATAATCCTATAAATTTTGAAAAGTAGTCATTACCAGGTCGTGTTAGGTGGTAATTCGGGATCAAGGCGAGGCAAGACATCCCGACCGGGTTGCGACACAAAGTCCTCAATGCTCATTTGCGTAAGACCTGGGCCACCTGAACCCATAGGAGCAGTTTCGGGGATGTGCGACTGACCCGCAGTCCCACCTCCCCCGGAGGAAGAAGTACCGCCTCCTCTACCCTCACTAAATCGCCCATAATCCCTACGATTTACAAATTTTTTACATAAGTTTTTGATTTTTCCTGACATATTTAAAATTTCTATGTCAATTATAAATTTAAAGGTTTTTGTGCATATAGTTAATTTTTATTGTTTCTTTTTAGATATATATTTAGGAATTTAGGAATTGTGACATATATTATATCATATTATAATTTTGTACATATGTATATTTTTAGATAATTCAAGAATTGGATCATACTATAAATATGTATATTATAAATACGTATAAATTCTATAAATTACAAACACTTATTAAAATTGAAATTCAATTCTTTGCCAAAAATAATAAAATTTTAAAAATTTCATAATTTAAAAATCCCTTCCTAATTTCCTCATAACCCCAAAATTCTCATATTTTTATATTTTATCAATAATTTTAACATCCCTAGTTTCATAAAATTACTAATTTGCTTATTATATCCCTAAATTCATAAGGATTCTAATTTCATTTTCTAATTTTTAAATTCATAATTTTAAATTCATAATTTCTAATTTCTAATTTCATAAATTAGATTTCTAATTTCTAAATTTCTAAAATCTAATTTCTAATTTCATAAAATCATAAATTCATAAAATTTCTAATCACTAACATTTCTAATTTCTAAATTCATAAAATCATCAAAAAATTTTAAATCCCTAAATTCATAACATTCCTAATTTCAAATTTTCCCCAATTCAACAATTCATCACAAAATCATCCAAAAATTCACATTGTTCATTTGCAATTTAACAAATTCCTAATTTCCTTTTATTCCCAATTCAACAATTTCCTTTCAAACCCCTAAATTCATAACCATTCCCAATGCCTTATAAAAAATCCGTTGAAATTCTAAAAACGCATAAAAAACTTACATTCTTTCGTTCAATCGGTGAGAGGGACGGCGGAAAATCAGTGGAGAACGGCAGCTTAACGGACGTAGGCGGCGACGGCGTCGGAATCGGCGATTCAAAGTTTGAGAAATCTTTTCTCCGTTCTGTGTCTGCGAAGAAGACGAAGTGTCTGTTCTTATAGAACTATATGACGGAATCCGGACGGTATTGTGACGGATATTAAAAATCCGTCAGGTTTCCGTCAGCAACTCCCGCCGTTTCGATGAGATCGATGCGTTTAGGCGGGAGGAATTAGGGTTTCCGTCAGAATCCTGTCATAAAGTAAAGACGGGATTCTGACGGAAACCGTTTTTTATTTAATTTTTGTTTCTCCGTTCCTAAACTAAAAAAAAATATATATAAACCGTCAGAATCCCGTCGTTACGTTATGACGGGTTTCTGACGGATGTTTAATTTTTTTTATTAAATCTTGTTTCTCCGATCCTAAATTAATAAAAAACAAGAACCGTCAGAATACCGTCATAATATACAGACGGGATTCTGACGGTTTAAATAAATTTTTTTTTTTTTTTTGTTGATCCGATCGAATCGGATCGGAAAAACAAAAATTAATAAAAAAACATTAACATTCAGACGGGATTCTGACGGTTCTTAGTTTTTTTATTTATTTTGTCTATGTCCGAGTGGAACAAATATAAAACATCTAATCCGTCAAAAATCTGTGATGGTTGAAGTTCATTTAGTTTGTATTCGGATCGAGTTCTTTCAAAATGTATGGCGGATTTGTTACGGATTCGTAATTTTATTCCAATTTATTCGTATCTTAGAATCGAAAAGAATGAATTAAAGATTCTGTAATATTTTCCGTTAATAATTCTTTCTAAGCGGAAATAATACTTTAACAGAAAATTAGTCGAAAATCCGTAATATGACATATAAATTCATCGATGGTACATACTAAAATCGTGGAAGGTAAAATAAAACATATAACAACATTATGCGGATAAACTCGTACAAAGGATAGTAGGAAAATATTAAAATCATGGACGGGTCGGATGTTTATTCATCATCTGAGTCTGGAACTGTTTCATATTCGTACCCAGTAGTTCCTTCATCTTCCTCATCGATGGTAGATACTTCCGTTGGTTGGTATTCAGCAATCATCGAATTAGCACCGATTATCTGTTTCGAAAATGAATTTAGTTAAGCCTTCCTATAAATATTTATAAACGTATTATACATCTACCTTAACAATGTTCCGCTCTGTGATGTTCAGGTACTTTGAGTTCCTGTTAAAACGGCAAACGGTAACATTTTTTAGGATGACCACCGCACCTACGCTAGTGGTGAGTCTGTACTCGTCCTTCTCGAAGATGTTATGGTGCATGGTTCCCTCGATTTTTCCTGAAGGATCTTTTAAGGTTACTAGCAGATCCCCCTGGTCATTGGGGGTCAAACTAGAGAGCATAGCCACAATCTAATAATGAAATAGAATATACTTCAGTCCGATAATTAACTGTATGTTTAAATGTAAATAAAATAGGTTGAAAACGAAAACCTTTTTGACTTTCACAAATTGTGAATGCGGGGATTGAATTTCTCCAACCTGGATCCACAATGGTGTGCTCCTATTGTTATAAGAACCTACATGTATGAATGATAGACCGTGTATTTGTCAGCTACAATCATTATTGTAAAAGTACATATATATATATACCTTCACGGATAATGTAATCCATAGTAGAAGTCCACCGAGGACTACTAAAATCATGGTCGGCCTGTGTTGTGTCATTGAAGACCTCACGAATAAAATCTTGTGTTGGGCGTGTCTGAGAACTTTCACCTCGCAGCACCTTTGCATCATGAGACCTCTTGCGATTCATTCCTCGCCGTACGACTTGGCCAGGTCCCGGCATTACGGGCGTTTGGTTCTGGGATTGTTGAGTTTGATGGAGTGAAATTGTCGGTTCAACATCAGTAACATTTAAGTTATCGTAAGGAGGGCTTGCAGGAACAAGAGTTGTGTTTGGAGGGTAGTGACCGGGGCCTCGGTTTTGCATATAGTAATTCCATAGATCTCTGTTACCCATAACTTGATTGACTATTTTTGTGTTATGTTTTTCTGGTGAAAATTTTTATGGAGGAATGAGATAGAAAATGTGGAAACTTATGTAGAACGGATAAACGTCCGCAATCCGTCAGTAATCCGTCAACTCAGTCCGACATAAAACCCCACCAATCCCTTCGGCCACTGGAGACGAATCTTAATAACCACTAAAACTTTGCCGACATCGAAGACCGTCGGCAATCCGTCATAAATCCGTCAACCCACTCCGACATAAAACCCCACCAATCCCTTCGGCCACTGCAGACGAATCTTAATAACCACTCAAACTTTGCCGACATTGAAGACCGTCGGCAATCCGTCAGAAATCCGTCAACCCACTCCGACATAAAACCCTACTATACCCTTCGGTGTATACATAAAAATTCTACTATAAATACACTTCATGGAGTGTATTTCTTCTACACCTCTCAATAACACAAAATATGTCTTCTCCCTCTCCTAATGAAGACGCAGAAACAACACCCGACCTTGATCCTTTTGGATTTCCAATAATACCAAAATTCTCGTGGGAAACCCAATCTTATTGTGACGAATCGTTTAAAGAGCTGCCCACTTACTCGTGGGAATTTGATACGTGCTCACCAATCCATAAAGAAGATTCCACATCAACAGTAGTGCCTCACACCCAGTGCTCGCCAAACATCCACCGCATTCCAAAATTGTCGTGGGAATCGCCATCTCAGTGCGACAAATACACTAAAGATGTACCCACATACTTGTGGGAAGATGATTCATGCACTCCCAAAAATGAAGATGGGTTGGGTTTTCCTAATCACAAATACGATACGTACCAGGCCTATTGTGCTGACCAGAACCGGGTTCTGGAAGCCGTCCAACCATATGAATTCAGTGAACCGTCATATACTTACGGTGGAAGTCCTTCCTATGATTTGATAGGCGCCCAAAGCCCAGAAAAGCCAAACTTCAATATAGATGTTGATGCAACCAACAAATTATGCGACGGAGTTTTAGATTCTCCACCAAAGAAAAAAAAGGGAAAGAAAATCACTAAATGGTTCTAACCAATGGTAAGTTTGGAGTGGATACAGACCTATGGTATTGATACCTGAATATTGTCTATTATGTTCTTGTACCATAACCGTTGTGTGTTTATCTGTTGGAAGTCTTTACTCTACCTGTGTAATAAGTTGTTTTACATTTTATGTTTCATTAAATGTAATGTTTTATTGGAGTTGCATAATCAAAATATATCGTCAATTAATAAAAAAGCTTTATTATATACTAGTAAATGGCAATGATATCAAAATTTATTCACAGATTATTAATCTGAATCTCCTCCTCCACTTTCACTAGGGATGGAGTCTGAATCGTCGTCAAATTCTTCACGTGTTTCCTCTTCGTCCGAATGCACTAGATCATCCCCGATATGTGTGACATCAACGACAAGGTCAATGTTATCCATCTCCTGAACATGTGACATTTGTATACTTCTCGATGGTTGTAGAGCATCTTGTTCTGGAACTCCATATATTTTTCCTCTCGGGTTAATATGAGTTACTGTGATCCAAGGATCACTACGATAGGCGACTCGAGGATATGGAATGTAGCAAACCTAGTAATAAAAAGTGGATATTGTTAATATACATGATCAACAAACCTTAAGTATGAGTACGTAGGTCAATATATTATGGTATTGATACCTCGTCTGCTTGGGACGCAAGGATAAATGGATCGTAATACTGATGTTTCCGGCTTGAATTTATCGAAATAACACCAAGAGGGTCAACTCGAACACCTCGACCATTAGAGGGATCAAACCATTCACACATAAACACAATGCACCTCAAGTTCAACATTCCTGGATAGTGGATTTCCAAGATTTCTTTTAAAATCCCATAGTACATGGTATCACCTGATTGGGACGAAATACCATAGTCTGAAGTTGTCCTCTCACGTCCTTCCTCAGGGATCCTGAACGCATATCCCCTAGTGCAAAAGTTGGGATATGATGTCGCGGTGCTGCGTAAGCCGTACACAATCTCCTGTAACCATGTCGGGATTGATTGACCACTTGCTAAACTTTCGGAAACCTAAGAATGATATAAGTAGTATATCAGTAACATATGAACGTGAAAACATGGAAAAGTGAAAGTAAGTAATTATATTAAACTTACATAACATTTCAACCACGTTTACGCAATTACGTAGATTAGATGCGTAGCCGTCTGGAAATTTTACAAATTTTTTGAACCATTCAAAAAATACTTCTTTCTGCCTAGCGTTTAACCGGTACGCAGGCATCGGCAATCTACCATTAGGCAGAACATGAAGAGATGGCCTCGAACAAATCAATGGCAAGTCCAATCTAGACTTCCAGTTGTCTTTGGTCTTTCCTGGGACGTTTAATAAGGTGTTCATGATGTTGTCAAAGAAATTCTTTTCAACATGCATGACATCTAGATTATGCCGCAGTAGATGGTCTTTCCAGTAAGGCAAATCCCAGAAAATACTCTTCTTATGCCAATTGTGATATTCCCCACAACCGTCGACCGGGTGGTGGCCATTACCCCCACAATCAGGAGTCTGCTCTGCACCAAAATCTCGCAACTGTTCCAATATGGTTCGACCATCTACCTCAGGAGGTGGACCATGTAACACTGGTAAATTCTTCCTGAAATGTCTTTTAGACCGACGGTATGGATGATTTGCCGGTAAAAAACACCTATGACAATCAAACCACGATGTCTTCCTTCCGTGCTGCAGTTGGAAAGCAGAAGTATTGTCTTGGCAATAAGGACATGCCAATCTTCCATGCGTTGTCCATCCAGATAACATACCATATGCCGGAAAATCGCTTATGGTCCACATAAGAACCGCACGCATGTAGAAATACTGCTGGACCAAAATGTCATATGCCTCAACACCATGCTCCCACAACATCTGCAACTCACAGATCAATGGTTGGAGGAATATATCGAGCGACCGTCTTGGATGATCTGGCCCGGGAACTAGAATTGACAGAAACAAGAACTCTCGCCGCATGCACATAGATGGAGGCAAATTGTAAGGTGTTACGATGACCGGCCACAATGAATATTTTCTTCCATGCTTGCCAAACGGGTTGAAACCATCAGTGGATAAGCCTATGTATACATTCCGTCGTTCAGATGCAAAATCTGGATATACGGATTGGAAGTGTTTCCAAGCTTCCGCATCAGAAGGATGCGTGATATCTCCATCTTGATTATGCTCTGCATGCCATCTCATAGCCTTAGCTGTGCGGTTTGAATCGTACAGCCTCTTCAACCTCTCCGTTAAGGGTAAATACCACATCCGTTTGAATGGAATCTTCACCCTGCCGCTTGTGTCCTGGAACCGGGGTTTGTGGCAAAATTTACATTTGTTTCGGTTCTCGTCTTCTCTCCAGTATATCATACAGTTGTCGATGCACACATCTATAACCTGGTAGGGCAAACCAAGTCCGGCGACAAGTTTTTGGACCTCGTAGTATGATCCTGGGGCCAGATTATCTTCTGGCAAAACATCTTTCACGAACTCGGCGAATGCATCAACACATTCTTCGGACAAATTATAATCAGTCTTCAGGTTCATCATCCTAGTGGCAGAAGACAGCGGTGAATGACCATCCCTACAACCGCTGTATAGAGGTTGCTTTGCTGCGTCTAACATATTGAAAAACCTCCGAGATTCTAAATTAGGCTCTTCAACCCTATCACCCTCATGATGATACACACCCGACTGCAAATTCTCTCTAAACGCATCGTTTACCATCGCAACCGTACTTACCCCAACATCTACTTCCGCCGTAGATTCCCTTACGCTAGACGGAAAATAAGGTTCATTGCTACTGGTACTACCATATTCATAATTCCTTTCTCCATGTAAATACCAAACCTTATATCCCGCCCTAAATCCGTATCTATATAAGTGGTTCCAAACAATAGGAATCGCAACACTAATTCTATTACAGCAATTAGAGCAAGGACATTTGATATCCCGACCTTTGTTGGCTGCCTCTTGATTTTTAGGTAACTGCATGAACTCGCAAATACCTTGAGCGTATTCGGTCGTTAATAAGTTCGACCCCTCTTCCATCATTGGCTCGTCCATCCATGACCGAAAATATGAAGAACTCATCTCTAAATTTTTGTTTTTTTTGGTTTTGAAATGTTGTTATGAACGTCGGAAGAAATGCGAGACCTTATACAGAATGAATAACCGTCAGATTTCCGTCAGCCAACCGTCAAAACGTCCGACATAGCAACACTTCAGTCCCATCGGCCAACCCACACGATATGTTAACCACCCAAAGTTTGCCGACATCGGAAGCCGTCAGAATCCGTCGGAAATCCGTCCGCCAGACAGAAATATCCGTTTTCCGTCAGGTTTCCGTCAGAATGTCGACGAAAAGACAAGACGGATTATTTCCGTCAGGAGACCGTCTGTTAATTCTGACGATTTACGGACGGCATCCGGACGGCAATCCTGACGGAATAATTTTTGTCAGAATTCCGTCAGGACAAACAGACGGTTTCCTGACGGAATGATTTATTGTCGGAAAACCGTCTGAATTCCGGCGGAATTGGCCGACGGAAACCCTGACGGAAATTTTTTCCGTCAGAAAACAGGCTGTTTCCTTGTAGTGTAGAGAATTTGTCTTAACTAACATCTCCATCAATAAGAAATTATACATGGGGCATAATAAACTAAACTTACATAATTGTAACCCCACTGATGTATGATCCTTCTCCGTGCTCAATGAGAAAAATGAGAAAAAAACTAAACTTTTGCAGATGTGAATTGAGATTGCTATGATGACAGGAATTGTTGCTTGAACACTCATGAATGTCTCTCAATATCACAGCTTAGAATAACACTTGGAGACAATGTAAAAATGCGCTAGTTAATGAGTTCCTCCACTTCAAGTACGTTTCGGTTCGTTGGGTTCATCCACAATCAACCGGCAAAATCTGCCGGAATTGAAACAGTAAGGGCATGTTCTTTTCATAGTGGCGCAACTAGCGGCAGCGACACAAATAATCATGTGTATTTATGTTGCTTGGGATGCAAGACTGTGGATATTAATAACATCGGCATTAATAATAACACCACTAACTCCATAAAAATAGCCGCAGCGACCATATTTACTGACGCCGTGTTTTTCCAGCGTCACCGGTGAATATGTGACCATGCACAAAAATAATCGCAGCGTCACTTCGTTTGTTCTTCACCGTTTCATTTATATTTTGTTGACGTTTAAAATTTGGTCGCCGGAGGTTATCGCAGCGACACCTTAACGAACAGGGCTTAAATATTAAGTAATCGGAAGAAAATGAAGAAATATTAACTCTCGTCCATATATGTCCATATTAATCACTACATCTTTTGCCATAAAACCAAAAGCTAAGCCCGAACTGAGCCCATTGCTAAACCCAACTTAGCCTAAACCTAAAACATAGCTCATTTCGTCAAAGATAAATTTCAACAAGTCGTTTTCGTAGATAAATCTCAACAAGTCGTTTTCGTAGACCCGTTTACACGTACAAAGGCGGGGCGGGTCGGATCGGGTTAAATCTCAACTAGTCGTTTTCGTAGATGAAGCTCAACTAGTCGTTTTCGTAGCTAAGTATTACTTATTTATTACAGAGCAGTGTGTGTTTGATAAATTTTGAAACAAGTCGTTTTCGTAGACCCGTTTACACATACAAAGGCGGGTCGGGTTAAATCTCAACTAGTCGTTTTCGTAGATGAAGCTCATTTGCTCAACTAGTCGTTTTCGTAGCTAAGTATTACTTATTTATTACAAAGCAGTGTGTGTTTGACAAATTTTGAAACAAGTCGTTTTCGTAGACCCGTTTACACGTACAAAGGAGGGTCGGGTCGGATCGGGTTAAATCTCAACTAGTCGTTTTCGTAGCTAAGTATTACTTATTTATTACAGAGCAGTGTGTGTTTGATAAATTTTGAAACATTCGCTTTAGGAGATTTTAGAAAGAAAAAAAAAAACATTCGCTGAGGAGATTTGTAAGAAAAAAACAAAATTTACACCATATAAAATAAATATATATTTCATACCCGGGAAAACGTCTTCCTTCAACATTTTCGCCGGAATATCTTGTCGAGATCAAGATGCAATTTAGCAAGCTCGAGAAGCTTTGGGGAGGAATCCAGGTTGGTATTTTAATATATCTCAATATATATGTTTCTAATGATTCAACCTAAATATGATAATTTCTCATTTGTTGTGTAGTCGCTTGTAAATCTCAAGAAGCTATATTTGAGTTATTCCTTGGATTTGAAATCAATCCCAAATCTTTCAAAAGCTTATAATCTTGAGATGCTGAGACTTGTATATTGCATAAGTTTGGTGGAGCTTCCATCCTCTATTTTGAATCTACACAAACTGAAGAAGTTGATGATGAAGGGATGCGAAACACTACAAGTTATTCCTACCAACATCAACTTAGCATCTCTTGAAGAAGTCGTCATGAGTAATTGCCCACTGTTGAATGCTTTTCCAGATTTATCTAGGAACATCAAGCATCTGGATGTAAGAAACACAAAGATTAAAGAAGTTCCTCCATCAGTTGACATGCATTGGTTTCATTTTACATGGCTTCATATAGGCAGCAGAAACCTCAGAAGATTAAGTCATGTCCCGGTAAGTATAATCAAGCTAGACCTAAGAAACAGTGATATAGAGACGCTTCCAGATTGCGTCATTAGTCTTCCTTTGCTGCAAAGTCTCATCATCCAAAACTGTGGAAAACTCGTGTCACTTCACGGTCTTCCCCCATCACTTTGGTGTCTTGATGCAACTGATTGTCATTCTCTCACGAGCGTATTACACTCTTTCAATGATCCGTGTGCAAGCCTTAACTACCGCAACTGCATAAATTTGGACGAAGAAGCCCGGAGAAGAATCATACATCAATGGGGTTACAATTATGTATGTTTACCGGGTAATGAAATATCCCTATGGACTTCACTCATAAAAATACAGGAAACTCAATAACGGTCCCTATCGGTTTGGATGGTGCGGGAACTTTCTCAGCATTCTCAATATTCAAGGCTTGTCTTCTGCTTTCACCAGTTGAGGGATATCCACTTTTGGATGTAACTTGTCGTCTAAGAAATAATGAAGGTCTTGTCTTAAACGAGGTTGAGTACTAGATTTCAGGGCTGTCTCCTGAGTTTCTGACGGAACATCTGTTAATATTTTGTGGGGACTTGTTTCAAGCAGACAAACACCATGAATTGGATGTCACTACAAGTGAGATTCTGTTTGAATTCAGCTGTAGGGAAAACGATGACAAGATTATCAAATGCGGTGTACAAATCTTAAGGGAGGAATGCGAGAGTAGTTGTAGAAGAAGCGAAGTGGAATACTACGAAATTGGAGGAGGCAGTAGCGACCACCACACAGATGGAGACTCTGAAGCAGATGCTCAAGTTGATGAAAGAAGAAAAAAGAAAAAGTTATAAATAAAAAACTTATCTTTGGTTGTGCTACATTCTATGTCTGATGTATATGAGATTGAAGTTTCGGTTGCTATGTATTGTTTCCTAATGATGTCTCTTTACTGTTGTTATTTCATTGATTGATGCAACAAATGCATCCTTTAAATCCATTCATTTACACGTTTGATGATCATTGAGGTAAAAACTTTATTTGAACAATGAAAACTCTAACTGGACAAGCGGCTCCCATTTTTTTTATTTATAAATTCTCATATGGAAAGGAGTTGCTTCATTTGTGTTCATTAAGAATGTTGTAAGGTTTTTGTAGTTAATGCTTATATGGATAGATGTTTTCTTCATACAATGTTTTGTATTCAAAGACTTGCAGCGTATCTCTTTGTCTTAAGCATGATGTTCTTTCTTGCAGTAGCGCATAGAGTAGTTCATTTTGAAGCTATGTCCGTAAGTTAATGGAACTTCATAAGTTTCCAAGATTCCAAGTCATGGGTTTGGTTCATATTATGGATATGGTAACACACTAACACTATGTGCTACATTAGGTTTTGTATGAGTGAATCCTTTCACAGATGATAAAAATATGGTAATATATCGTTTTGGTTAAATAGACAAAGTCTTGTATTGCTACATTGCTTTGGAGACAATCTTAAGAGATGGATAATCCGAGTTAGGGGAATGACGTTCCCGAGTACAGTTTGTTCAGAATAACGTGTGATTTGCAAGTTACATTTGACCAATTGAACTCAATTCTGGTTAGAATCTACATTGCATTAGCCATATAAATTTCAAATCTTTTTTTTTTCTTTATTTTTTTTTTTAATTTCAATTCATCCAAATTCAGTTATTTGGTTCTGCACGTTTCTTCGTTAAAATTATATTCTTTTTTTTTCTTTTCTCAACCAAATGACAATGCCTTGATAAGCTAAGAACTATGTGTGTAAGATGAAATAACACAAACATTTAATAAAATTAAAATATCAATAAACAGAACAACACTAGAATTTAAAATATTTTGGAAGAATAACAACAAATACACAAATAACAACAAATTAGAATTTATTTATAATTTGAAGGACCAATTTATAAATAAAATAATTTTACACCAAAATAGTGTAACACCAAATTTTACACCAAATTGCATAATTGAATAACACTATATATAAAAAATGCATTTCTTCCAAATTCAGTTTTTTTTTTTTTTGTTTTAAAATCCGAATCTTGACACTTGTGCTTTTAAACAAGCGGCAATTAGGTTGGAAAGAAGAGTTCCCTGCAAAGGCAGTAGACGAATGTGGAGAGACAAATAAACCAGAGAAGAAACAGAATGAGAGCAAAGATGGGACAAATGACGTAGATGAGCACGAGAGTTGCTAGACCACCGAACAGATGGCTCACGTGTCCGACGAGTCTGGTGACGAACCCGAATCGTATCCTTACGTATTTTGCTTCGTATGCGCGAAGAACAAAGTAGAACAAAATGAGAACACAAAAACAGAGGAACGTGACTCGGTTTGCTTCGAAAACAGAGGATGTCGTAGTCGTCTGCTGGTTCGTGAGCTGGAGAAGGGCTAGAATTCCGGAGTTGACCATGACGATGATCTCATGGACTGCGGCGGAGAAAGCAACGTACTGCTCTGTCTCCTCGGCGGAGGTGGTTTGACTTTGTGCTGCTCCCATGTTTTCTTTTTCGTTTTTGAATTTTTGGATTTTCCAAATTGGTTTGCATTGCTTCACTAGACGCAGAGGATATATATACTAAAACGACTTGTTGTGGTAGTACGCAGGAAAAAGCGTGAACCCGTTTACCCGACCCTGAAAACGGGTATACGAAAACGACTTGTTGTGGTATCAGTCGGACACAAATTGTGTCGACCTTGTACATTTTAGCCGTGACCTGGACTTTGTACATTTTACATGTGACCTGGACTTTGTACCTTTTGTGGAAAGAACAAATATAAGTATATATAGAACTATGATTTGCGAAACATGGTATTTTATATTTAAAAAAGTTATTTACAATTAAATTTGTAAATAGTAAACAAAACTAAATGGAATAAAAATTGACTAACAGATAATATATTAGTGAAAAAATATAATTAAATTTAAATCTAAACAACTGTGAGGATAGATACAAACAAAAGAATAATTAAATTTTTAGAAAAAATAGTTTTAACACTAGGTTTTTGGTAGGTATTTGTAAGAAAAAAACAAAATTTACACCATATAAAATAAATATATATTTTATTATGTTCCTAAATATTATATAAAATGTGATCTCCTCAGGGAATATATATATTTGTTGTTATTCTTCCAAAATATTTTAAATTCTAGTGTTGTTCTGTTTATTGATATTTTAATTTTATTAAATGTTTGTGTTATTTCATCTTACACACATAGTTCTTAGCTTATCAAGGCATTGTCATTTGGTTGAGAAAAGAAAAAAAAAAGAATATAATTTTAACGAAGAAACGTGCAGAACCAAATAACTGAATTTGGAAGAATTGAAATTTCAAAAAGAAAAAGGAAAAAAAAAAGATTCGAAATTTATATGGCTCATGCAAATTGCAATTAGATTCTAACCAGAATTGAGTTCACTTGGTCAAATGTAACTTGCAAATCACACGTTATTCTGAACAAACTGTACTGTGGAACGTCATTCCCTTAACTCGGATTATCCATCTCTTAAGATTGTCTCCAAAGCAATACAAGACTTTATCTATTAAACCAAAACGATATATTACCATATTTTGATCATCTGTGAAAGGATTCACTCATACACACATAGTGTTAGTGTGTTACCATATCCATAATATGAACCAAACCCATGACTTGGAATCTTGGAAACTTATGAAGTTCCATTAACTTACGGACATAGCTTCAAAATGAACTACTCTATGCGCTACTGCAAGAAAGAACATCATGCTTAAGACAAAGAGATACGCTACAAGTCTTTGGATACAAAACATTGTATGAAGAAAACATCTATCCATATAAGCATAAACTACAAAAACCTTACAACTTTCTTAATGAACACAAATGAAGCAGCTCTTTCCCATATGAGAATTTGAAAATAAAAAAAAAATGGGAGCCACTCGTCCAGTTAGAGTTTTCATTGTTCAAATAATGTTTTACCTCTCAAGGACTGGATTTCTCCAGCCCAATGATCATCAAACGTGTAAATGAAAGGATTTAAAGGATGCATTTGTTGCATCAATCAATGAAATAACAACAGTAAAGAGACATCATTAGGAAACAATACACTGCAACCGAAACTTCAATCTCATATACATCAGACATAGAATGTCGCACAACCAAAGATAGTTCTTTATTTATAACTTTTTCTTTTATCTTCTTTCATCAACTTGAGCCTCTGCTTCAGAGTCTCCATCTGTGTGGTGGTCTCTATTGCCTCCAATTTCGTAGTATTCCACTTCACTTCTACTACAACTACTCTCGCATTCTTCCCTTAAGATTTGTACACCACATTCGATAATCTTGTCATCGTTGTCCCTACAGCTGAATTCAAACAGAATCTCACTCGTAGTCGCATCCAATTCATGGTGTTTGTCTGCTTGAAACAAGTCCCCACAAAATATTAACAGATGTTCCGTCAGAAACTGAGGAGACAGCCCTGAAATCCAATACTCAACCTCGTTCAAGAGGAGACCTTCTTTGTTTCTTAGACGACAAGTTACATCCAAAAGTGGATATCCCTCAACTGGTGAAAGCAGAAGACAAGCCTTGAATCTTGAGAATGCTGAGAAAGTTCCCGCACCATCTAAACCGATAGGGACCGTTATCGAGTTTCCTGTATTTTTATGAGTGAAGTCCATAGGGATGTCATTACCTGGTAAACATACATAATTGTAACCCCATTGATGTATAATTCTTCTCCGTGCTTCTTCGTCCAAATTTATGCAGTTGCGGTAGTTAAGACTTGCACATGGATCATTGAAAGAGTGTAATACGCTCGTGAGAGAATGACAGTCAGTTGCATCAAGACACCAAAGCGAAGGGGGGAGACCATGCAGTGACACGAGTTTTCTACAGTTTTGGATGATGAGACTTAGCAGCAAAGGAAGACTAATGACGCAATCTGGAAGCGCCTCTATATCACTGTTTCTTAGGTCTAGCTTGATTATACTTCCCGGGACATGACTTAATCTTCTGAGGTTTCTGCTGCCTATATGAAAAATCTGGAAAAACATTCAATTGTGTGCAATTACTCATGTCAACTTCTTCAAGAGATGCTAAGTTGATGTTGGTAGGAACAAGTTGTAGCTTTTCGCATCCCTTCATCGTCAACTTCTTCAGTTTGTGTAGATTCAAAATAGAGGATGGAAGCTCCACCAAACTTATGCAATATACAAGTCTCAGCATCTCAAGATTAGAAGCTTTTGAAAGATTTGGGATTGATGTCAACTCCAAGGAATAACTCAAATCTAGCTTCTTGAGATTTACAAGCGGCTACACAACAAATGAAAATATATTAGATTGAATCATTAGAAACATGTTGAGATATATATTAAAATACCAACCTGGATTCCTCCCCAAAGCTCCTCGAGGTTGCTAAATTGCATCTTGATCTCGACAAGATATTCCGGCGAAAATGTTGAAGGAAGACGTTTTCCCGGGTATGAATTCCAATCTAGTAACCTCAGACGAGGTAGATATCCCATTTCCTCTACAAATTAATTTTCTGATTGAAGCCTCCCTTACTTGTATAAAATCTTAAAAACTGGAGATTACACATTCCTTTAAAGGCTCGCGCCCTTATAGAAAACTTGCTGAT
Organism: Draba incana; assembly: GCA_963576765.1. Classification (NCBI taxonomy): domain Eukaryota; kingdom Viridiplantae; phylum Streptophyta; class Magnoliopsida; order Brassicales; family Brassicaceae; genus Draba; species Draba incana. Next base: position 36,588,220 of record OY755211.1, read on the forward strand.
AGTAGGCATATCAAATGATATACCTATGACAGATCCAGTTCCCTATAAATTATTCCAAAAGAAGACAGAAGAAATTGTCATGACAATATGCAAGATTTATTGAGCAATGTCTCAAGATAAGTTACATATGTAAGAACTTACAGTTTCATTTTTTAGCACATCACAGATCTCTTGGGCATCTACTAAAAACTGGCGTCTCCCAGGTTCGCGAGACTGTTTAAGAACTATCTGTCTACCCAATTGTTGTAGTAAATAGTACATCACTATACGCCCATTGGTTGATATATGCACAAGACATTTATAAACTAGTGTATCCAAACCATTTCTGACATCCAGGTTAGTGTTTGTAAGTAGGAGTGTCATGTGACCAACATCGTCATTGTTGAAGAAGCATGCAATGTGGAGAAAGAGATCTTGATCATCCTCTAACAAATTAGCATATCCCACTCTTAATGTCTTCCCAATGTTCCTATCTAGACTACATAACTCATGACGTCCCCATTTTTCCTTGCTCTCTCCACGTAAAGATGAACCCACAACACAAAGTCCCAAGGGAAGATTACCGCAAAACTCTGCCACACATTATTTGCAAGCTCTTCAAAACCGTCTTGTGGAGACCTTTGTTTGAAAGCAGATAAACATAAAATCTCAAGAGCTTCTTCTTCGGATGGAAAATCAACATGGTAGATATCGTTAATCTCATGTGCCCTCAAAATCTTTTTATCTTTCGTGGTAACAATGATCCGACTTCCAGGACCAAACCAACAAGGTTTGTTAGCCAGGGTCTCTAACTGCTTTACATCGTCTACATCATCAAGAATGATAAGAACTCTTTTATCGTGTAACCAGTCCATTACTGCACCTAAATGATGTACCCTCATGTCCCTTTGATTCAAAACCTTGGACAGAAATTGGCTTTGTAAACACAACTTCAACTCATAATCATCCACACCCACTATGCTCCTATAACTTCCCTCGAGGTTCCCCATAAAACATATAAATCTAAAACTACTAGAGAGTTGGTTGTACAAAGCTCTAGCAATGGTAGTCTTACCAATTCCCGCGGGACCACAAATCCCAATCATTTTCACTTCATCGCACTCAAGGCATAACAAAGAGTTTAATGTTCTCAAGTGAGCTTCCATCCCCACCATCCCCTCAAAATCCCTTGATGGTGTGACATTCAGTTTGTTCGATACATCTGCTACAATCTTCAGGATCATCTTAGCCTCGTCATCCCTACAAAAGAAACATAATCTTGTTGGTGGGTCAAAAATTAAAGAAATGCACCATTTAAACATTGATTAAGAAAGAAGATGAAAGAAATTACTGTAAATTAATGAACTCAAAGAAACTACTTACCAGTTTAAAGAATGTTCTCCTTCTATGTTTGCAACATCAATCAAAGCTTTGCTCCATCTCTGCTTCACTTCCTGAGTTTTCCCTCGACAAGTTTTCTTGAAAGCTCTCCCGAAGTCTCCTCTCTGTTTCCGCACATCGGAAGGATCGACATCGTAAAATACAGTCATCACTATTTGCCCCCGAGTTTCTCTGCATTTCATTATTTCCACCAATTCATCTAAACACCATTTGGAAGAGGCGTACTTCTCTGAGAGCACCACGATCAAGATCCTCAATTCTCTTATTGCTTGTACGAGTTCAGGTCCAATCGTCTGGCCTCTTTCGATCTCCTGATCCTTGAAAGTTGTAATTCCTTTGCTTGTAAAATGATAATGTAAATGACTGAGAAATTTTCTACGAACATCTGGCCCGTGGAAGCTTGGAAAGACATGGTATCTCCTTATCTGAGACGAAGAAGAAGATGTAGAACATCCATGAGAGAGTCGCAATGATTTTGGTAAAAGCAATCTAAGAGGAGGAGATAGGTATAAAAGACTAAAGAGAGGATAAACTTCAAAGAGTCTAATTGGTAAGATGACTTAGCACTGAGTAGACAACTTCCTCACAGAGTGGAACTCAGGAAATTTTCAAACAACATAAAGTATTTACTAGTCTTTGCAGATGACAATGAAGCAATTTCTTTAAGATAAGAAAAATTCTAGAAATGTAAACAATGATGAAATTCAAGAAATGATCATTAATGGTTTAGTATATAAAATTATAAACCTTGCAAATAGGTTTTCTAAAGAACTGCTAACTTATGGATCAATTGACTTGGTTTTTCTCTTAGTAAAACAAATATTCCTGTTGACCACATAACCGTTCTCACTAACCTTGACAAATGTTGCTATCCTTGAACCCTTCTGATTCTTCTACGTCGCAATCTACACAGACAAATTTGCAGATGATAATGAAGCAATTTATTAAGATTAGAAAATTCTAGAATAGCAAACAATGGTGGAATTCACGAAATGATCATCGGTGGTTTAGTATATAAAATTATAAACCTTGCAAATGGGTTTTCTAAGCAATTCCTAACTTATATAATCAAATCAATTGACTTAGATTTTTTCTTTCTAATTACTTAGTAAAACAAAAGCATCAAATACTCCTAGTGACCACATAACCATCATCACAAACCTTGACAAATGTTGTTATCCTTGAACCCTTGTGATTCTTCTACGTCGCAATCTACACAGACAAATTATATCAAGAGTTATACAGTTGGTGATATTTGAAAGCAATGAGGAAGCCTTAATACTAGAGCATACATAGAGAAAAAGCTCACCAGCCAATGTGAAGGAGTTTCATGTAGTTATGTGAATAAAGTAGGTAATTGCAATGATTCAAAGTTGTACTCTCTATGTATGCTCTAGTATTAAGGCTAAACAACAGACTAAAGATTAATGTATCAGACTAATGTATTAAGAATAAAGATTAGCTTGCAAAGTTGATTCACCAAGAACAACAGACTAAAGATTAAGACTTTGAAATGGCAATGCAATTCAACAGAGGCATATATACAGAATAATTAATTACTTAGCAAAAGGCTTCACTTTCTTCTATATCTTCTCGAAGCTGCAATTACAAATCAAAACACAAAAAAAATCTTGAGACTTTTTTCCAATCCAGTAGTACCAAAAGATTCAATTTTTACAAAATTTCGCATAATAGAAACAGAATCAGAGAACCTGAGACTCCTTCTCTATGATCTCTTGCACATCATTCCCTCCAAAAGTAGTAGACTTGACGAATCAGAGAAACCGGTACGACCCGTATCCGATCCGACACGACCATAGCCGGTTCCGAGGTCATGTCCGCTCGAAAGACGAGTAATACGCTGCGCTTCGATGCATCTAGTAGACTTGCGTGCCGTTTTAGAGGGAAAACCATGTATGCCGTTCGCAATGTTACGAAGAGAAGAGTGTGGCGTTTTTAGTGACTTTTTGAAGAAAATGGAAAAAGATTATAAACAAAAATATTTTCCGCTAGCACCATTGGTTTTAACCTGTGTGCGGAACTTTTGTTAGGATTTGAATCAACATTATATATATATATATATATATATATATATATATGTTTGTAAGTTGAGATTGCTAAAGATACAAAACTAGATTAGATGATTTAGGTTTTGATTGTGAGAAAGGTTTATTTGTTTGCCCTTTCCTCTTTGATCAATTTTTTGGATCACTGTATTGTTTTGATGCAATGTCTCTCTCATACTTGCTTTGGTAAGTCTAGCTTGTAATCTTGAACAATTTATTATAATTAATCATTCAGATGAACCAAAAAAAATAAATGATTTTGCTAGGTTTTGGTTAAACCTTAAAATGCAATTTGGTTTGGTTAAAAAACAAGTTTTGACACTTAGAGCCACTTGTTCAATATTATCTTAAAAACTGGAGATTACACATTCCTTCAAAGGCTCTAGACTAATTGATGAATTCAGCTGCACATAAACAAAAGAAGTAACCTAGACTAATGAACTCAAAGAAACTACATACCATTTTAGAGAATGGTATCCTTCAATGTTTGCGTTGTAATTCCTTTGCTTTCAAAATGATAATGTAAATGACTGAGAAATTTTCTACGAACATCTGGCCGTGGAAGCTTGGAAAGACATGGTATCACCTTATCTGAGACGAAGAAGATGATGTAGAAGCATCCATGAGAGACAGAAACAATAATAAAGTTCAAGAATACATCAAAGAGTTGCAATGATTTTGGGAAATGCAATCTAGGTGAGGATATACTTCAAAGAGTCTAATTGGTGTGGTGACTGGGGGGCACTGAATAGACAACTTCCTCACAGCGTGGAACTCAGGAAATATTAAGTAGACTTTGCATATGACAATGAAACAACGATATAGAAAGGAAGCAACAAAGAAGATTCAAGAAATGATCATTGGTGGTTTAGTATATCAAATTATAAACCTTGCAAATAGGTTTTCTAAAGAAGTGCTAAGTTATGGATCAATTGACTTGTTTTTTTTACTTAGTAAAACAAATGCATCAACTATTCCTGTTGACCACATAACCATCCTCACAAACCTTCTGATTCTTCTACGTCGCAATCTACACCGACAAATTATATCAAGAGATATACAGCTGCTGATATTTGAATGCAGTGAAAAAGCCTTTATAATATAGGATACAGAGAAAAAAATCTCACCTTCCACGGTTATGGTTAAGGAGTTTCGTGTAGTTATGTGAATGAAATAGGTATGCACACAGGTAAACCCATTCTTGTAATTAACTTGAACACTCTCTGCAATTGTTCAAAGTTGCTTGCATGTTTGACTCAATCTTCAACAACCTATAACTTGGAAATCATGAAACTCCATCGACTTATGACCTAGCTTCAGATATGATTCACTATATATAGGACAATACCCAATAAGCTTAAAATACAGAGCTACACTACAAGTCTTTGAATGCATAAGCATAACTAGAAAAACCTTACAGCTTACTTCAATGAACACAGCTTACTAGGATCAGGTATCCCAATCTCTCTAGAGATTTGATTTATCAGAAATAAACACAAGACAATAAGTAGCCCTAATAATATGGTGGAGGTTTTTGTCTTCTTCAGACCAAGCTTCTCAAGCCAACTCCATAAGCTTGTATGTTTAGTGGTTTTGATGTTTTCACCTTGAGGGACAATAACAGCTTCTGCTTCATAGTCTCCATCTCCATCCGTGTGGTTGTTGTTGTTGCCTCCTGTTTCGTAGTGGTCCACTTCGCTGCTACTACTCTCAGTTTCAGATTTGTCCATTTTGCTGCTGCTGCTGCTGTAAGATTAACCTTATGATTACAAACATGTAATCCATCCCATAATCGCCACTAGAACAAATGAATCAACAAGTTCATATTGATGGAGTTTTCGGTTATAAGAAGGATGAATGCCTAACCTTGATCCATTGCATTGTTAGGCATGATGATGGTTCCTTGATGATTGTTTGATCTTCTCATTCCCTTCCTTTACTGCAATCTCCCCTTCGACGGAGCCGGGGTGTTCCGATTCCGATCACAATCTCTAATCTCCCTTTTCGGTTTCTATGTTATGTCTTTTGTCTCAAAACTGGAAATGAGACTTCTTGTCTCTGCAATAACTCCCTTCTCTCCCTTATATATGAGGGCCCACGAAATTAGAGAGAAGGAGGAGGGAAATGTGTCTCTTAATGAGACACCCTTTCATTAAAGACATAACATATCAACTATACCTTAATACATATATATTCATATAAGTTAACCATTACATATAAATGTATATGTGCCTTTAGATTAGATTCTTTATTGGGTGGAGTAAGAGGGTTGACATCAAACCCATTCCGGTATCTTTTATTTGATTCGGTCCATCACCGTATCCCGTTACATACCGGAAACCTTAATACTTTACATTAAACTTAAACTTTAATAGTTGGACCGTTAATACTTCGGCCACACTAATAGAAGTATTCTTACATTCTCCCACTTGGCCGTGTATTAACTTAATGGTTCAACTTCCTTTAATGCGCATCCTTTCAATAAGTTTAACAATTCTTTAAGTACCATAAAATCAGAACTCATCGAATGAGGCGGTCCCCTATCTTTTACTGCGATAAGTTCCCTTCCATCATCACAAATAAATTCCAACTTTACTACTTCTTTAATATTTGAGAGGTTACCTAATTCTCAAATTCCTTTATGTTGAGACATAACTTTATCCTCAACTCATATGTTATCCAAACATTACATGTACATATCCTAATGATAACATATTTGATTTGTAGAAAACACATAAACTTTATTGAATTCAAATAACTTAAGTTAGCATCTTTACATTAGCATAATATCAATACAGCAAGGTCTTATCAATTATTCCCATCCTCTCTACATGGCTAGCGAATATACCAGGAGGGAGTCCTTTCGTTAACGGATCCGCAACCATCATATCCGTTCTTATATGCTCAATTGCTACTCTGCGTTTCTGCACTTCTTCCTTTACAGTCAAGTATTTTATCTCCATGTGCTTAGCACCTTTCGAATACTTGTCATTCTTTGAGAAGAAGACTGCTGCGGAATTATCACAATACATTCTCAGCGGCTTGGAAATACTGTCAATAAGTCCAAGTCCTGAGACAAAGTTCCGCAGCCACAATGCTTGAATCGTAGCCTCATAGCAAGCAACAAATTCTGCCTCCATGGTGGAAGTAGCTATGACGGACTGCTTTCCACTCTTCCATGATACTGCTCCCCCAGCTAATAGGAACAGATAGCCAAACGTTGATTTTCGAGTATCGACGCACCCGACATAGTCTGAATCTGAATATCCGATTACTTCAAGATTATCGGATCTCCTGTACGTAAGCATAAACTCTTTGGTGCCTTGCAAGTACCTGAGAACTTTATTTGCAGCTTTCCAGTGGTCCATTCCAGGATTACTTTGATACCGACCCAAGACACCAACCGCGAAACTGATGTCTGGTCGAGTACATGTTTGAATGTAATTCAAACTCCCAACCACTGATAAGTAAGGTATCATCTCCATTTCTTTTCTCTCTAGTTCATTCTTTGGACATTGACCTTTATTAAACTTGTGCCCTTTCTGAACTGGAGCTTTGCTTAACTTGCACTTTTCCATCCCATATCTCTTCAAGACTTTATCTATGTATCCTTTCTGAGACAAACTTAAAAATCCTTGTGATCTATCCCGGATTATTTCAATCCCTATCACATAGTTTGCCTCACCCATATCCTTCATTTTGAAGTTCTTGGAGAGATATTTCTTTACATCACTCAACATACTCATATCATTCGTAGCCAACAATATATCATCAACATACAATACTACAATGATAAACTTGCTCCCACTGACTTTCATATAAATACACCGATCAACGATGACCTCTATGAAACCGTAAGACAAAATGGTATCATTGAACTTTAGGTACCATTGTCGGGAGGCCTGTTTCAATCCATATATTGACTTCCTCAGCTTACACACAAGATTTTCTTTTCCTGCAACCACATAACCTTCTGGTTGGTCCATGTAAACTTCTTCCTTAAGCTCTCCATTAAGAAAGACGGTTTTAACATCCATTTGGTGAAGCTCCAAATCATAATGAGCTACCAATCCCATGACAATTCTTAAGGAATCCTTCTTTGAAACTGGAGAGAAGGTATCCGTATAGTCAATGCCTTCTTTTTGAGTGAACCCTTTAGCAACAAGGCGAGCCTTGTACCTTTCTATGCTACCAATAGAGTTCCGTTTTGTCGTAAAGACCCATTTACACCCAACGGTTTTGAAACCATCAGGTAACTCTACTAGGTCCCACACGTGGCTCACATCCATAGATGTCATTTCTTCATCTGAAGCATTTGACCACTTTTCAGAATTTTCACTTTCCATGGCTTTTCTGAATGTTTTCGGTTCCTCATCAAGACTAAGGTCACATTCATTCTCAACATCATAAACCACATAATCATCTGTAATGGCGGATCTTCTTTGCCTTCCAGATCGCCTTAATTGTTCTTGTGGTACAACATTCTGTTCTTGAATGACGACTTGTTCATTTTCGGTTTCCTCCTGAACTAGTGGGTCCGTATGTTCTTCATTCTGTTGTTCTATTTCGATAGTGGGCTGTACACCGATAATAGGAACAACAACTTGGGTTGGAACAACGGGTGAAGAATCTTCAACCCGAATTTCTGTAATGTTCACTCCCCTAGATTCTGAACTCCCACTAGATTCACCATTTTCAATGAACCTAGCATTTCCAGTCTCGACAATTCGCGTACTGTGGTTAGGACAGTAGAACACAAACCCCTTTGACTTTGCTGGATAGCCAATGAAAAAATCCACTGACCGTCCTAGAGTCCAATTTCTTTTCATGTGGATTATACGGCTTTACTTCAGCTGGACATCCCCAGACACGTAAGTGTCTTAAACTGGGTTTCCTTCCCGTGAATAGTTCAAATGGAGTCATTTGAACCGCTTTGCTAGGAACCCGGTTTAATATATATGTCGCAGTCCTTAATGCGTATGTCCACATTGACATTGGTAGTTTGCAATTACTTAACATGCTCCTAACCATTTCCATTAAAGTACGGTTACGCCTTTCAGCTACACCGTTCTGCTGAGGTGTTCCGGGCATTGTGTATTGAGCACAAATGCCCTTACTTTCCAGAAATTTAGCAAATGGTCCTGGACATTGTCCCTTTTCGGTGAATCGACCATAATATTCACCACCTCTATCTGATCTCACAACTTTAACTTTCTTTTCAAGTTGCCTTTCCACCTCATCAATGAACACTTTCAGTACGTCCACTGATTGAGATTTTTCATGCAACAAATAAGTATATCCATACCGTGAGTAATCATCAATAAAAGTGATGAAGTACCTCTTACCACTCCATGAAGGAGCATCTATAGGGCCACAAATATCTGTGTGAATTAACTCTAAGAGTTCATTACTTCTTGTGGCTTGCTTCTTTGTGATGTGTTTGGTTTGCTTTCCCTTAATGCATTCTATACACACATCTAAGTCACTAAAATCCAATGGAGGTAATAATTCTTTCTTTATTAACCTTTCCATCCTTTCTTTGGATATGTGACCCAATCTTTTATGCCACAAGAATGCTGAGTTTTCACTAGTTGCACTACGTTTAATTCCTTGATACTCAACATTAAACAAAGATTCAGAGAAGGCTTTATCAAGATTGAACTTATAAAGTGAATCACACAATGTACCATTACCATAAAAGTATCTGTTACGGTACAACGAAAACACACCATTACCAATCTCAAAGTTAAAACCTACATCATCCAACCTACTTACTGAAACAAGGTTTCTAGCACACTCAGGTACAAAGAGACAATTTAAAAGATCTACAAAACATCCAGTGTTGAAGATCAATCTATACGTCCCAATGCCTTCTATTTGCGCCTTTATCCTGTTTCCCATGAACAAGTACCTTTCAGTTCCTTTTAAAGGCTGGATCGAACTGAATCCCTGTTCAATATGAGATACATGAGTAGAAGCTCCAGAATCAAGCCACCAAGTATTTCTAGGTACTTCTACAAGATTCATTTCAGAACAAACATATAAATGTTCATTACCTTTCTTGTCGAACCATGGCTTCTTTTTAGGACAGTCTTTCTTGATGTGTCCCTCCTTCTTGCAGAAGAAACACTTGACAGCTTTACGGATTTTGCTTTCCGGAGTCTTAAAGACAGCCTTATCCTTCCTCTTTCCCTTGCTTGATTTCTTGGAGTTTCCCATGGCACTTTCATGTCCAGCAAACAGTGCAACGTCCCCTTTCTGTTTCTTTAATCTCGCTTCCTCCTGAATGAGCATGGCCTTTAACTCTTGAAGGTTCCACTTATCCTTAATGGTGTTGATATGCTCAAATTTCCCTAGAGCTACTCTCTCAAATTAAGAGATCGTATGCAGTATTTAGGGTGTCAATCCACAGGGAATTAGTTAAACACAGTAGATTTCAATGTTTGAAATATGCTAAGCAGATATGATTGTAATGAAAAACAATGCAAGAAAAGTAAATCAGGGTGAGTGTTAACGATTTAGATTCAATAAAAACAAACGCTAGACCTTAGGAAATTCGCAGGAATGATTCCAAATTGCAGAATAAACTTACTATCGGGATAATTATGAAGTGCAATTCTTGAACTCAAACAACTGTAAAGTAAATCAACCGTCACTGCAATTACTATCTACGTTTAAATCCTAGAAGACCAACTGTCGTTGCGAAATCAGATTAATTTAAACAAGCATTAAGTTCTAGTTTGATTGTTCTCAAAGATTCAAAGCCAACTGTCGTTGCGAATCAAATCCTTGCTCACTTATGATTCAGTTCCAGTTATTCAATAATACTGTCGTATCTATTAAACAACCTAAAATATCTAACCTAAGGTGATCAATCTTAAATCAGAGTTAATGCAATCAAAGTGAAGAATTTAGATATGATGCAATCCCAATAGTAAGTAAATTCTATCAATCTTTTATCATCCTTTGAAAACCCTAAAGTCTAACTAGCAGATTACTCAGACATAATTAATGCAAACATGATAACTGAATAATTTAGTGCTCTGGTCCGAAATTCACTCGTGTCGATTGACATAGATGTCCCGTCGATCGACACGAGACTCTCTGGAAAAATCTTCTTTTCTTCGTAAAACTCGTGTCGAGCGACACGTATGTTGCGTCGCTCGACAGGCCAACTTTCTTCACGTCGATCGATTGAAATGCTGTGTCGCTCGACGGAGTCCTTGATTTTCCAATCCGAACTTCATACTTCATCTTTTGATCCAAAACGCTCCAGAAAGATCCAGTAAACACCAATGCTGCTCCAAATGTCCAAATACCTAGATAAAACACTAAAGACTCGAAAAACACTAAAAAGACTCTTTAAAACAGACTTATATCATGGCTAAAAACCATAAAAACCATGATATATCAACTCCCCCAGACTTAGCTTTTTGCTTGTCCCTAAGCAAAACAGTTGTACCCACTCCTTTAGAAACCACATTCCTCAAAGTTAATACCTGGTGATACTTCGATGCGTCCCTAGAAGCTTAGCAGTTCTCCAGTTTGATTCCAAATCCCTTAGAGAAACGCCAGATTTTCAGTCGCAAACCCCTTTCATTACTTAAGTGTGGTCTTATCGAGGGAATATCGATCGCTGGACCTTCTAGATTCTTTTACCTCCTTTAGACACTTTCCTGCGTTTCACCCTCTCTCTTCCCTCTAAAACTGTATCCAATTAAGGACTATCATAGAGATGCAATGCCTTTGTAATGGCGGGTACCTCAGCAGAGGGTCCTTTACCATCTTAAATACTCCATTTTTCTGTAGATTTTCTGCTTTAGATTCTAGCACTTTTCTGAATTCAGGCTTGCACTTTTCTCTTTTTTTTTTTTAGCATCTCTATGATCACTAGATCAGCTCTCATTACTGATGTTCTTGAGGCTTTTGAGATGGCGGATACCTCAGCAGAGGGTCCTTTACCATCTTATCTAGGACAGTTGTACTTGTCATTCGGGAAGAAGTTTCAAGAGCGGTCCTTCCTCGCTTTCAAGTGTTTGGAAGCTGAATCAAGTCCTGCGATTACCAATGCCCTTGACAAGAAATTAGAGTTCATTAGGGGCGGGGTCTTTGACATCCTTTCTGAGTTCTCCAGAAACCTGAATTCGCTCCAGAAAACCGATCCCTTTCCAGTTACCCACCTTGTAAAACCGCTGATCAACTTATATTGGAAATGGTTCGTCGAGTGCTGTTCAAAGTAAGTCCTAAGGGAGTTTTTGACCCGATATAAAACAAAAACGAAAACTGGACTGACTCAAGAAAAACTCAAAATAGAAAACAAAATTAGCAACCACCTCCCCCAGACTTAAACTACACTGTCCCCAGTGTAATTAAATCGGAAGAAGGCAAAAACAAATAAATAATTATGAAACGAACAATTGAGAAAAAACAAGTGTTATGTGGTACCTGGCAGTCGTGTCGAGCGACACGACATGGCTATCGATCGACATTGATTTTCTGGTCGTGTCGAGCGACATGAATCATGGTATCGCTTGACATGGATGTTCAAGATCAGACAGTAGCGTTTTTCATTTACTTCAAAAGTTTAAGTTAGCTCTCTCTCTTCACTGTTAGATCACTCACACAAAACACGTTAAATGCAACCAAATAGTCATAAAAACACAAGTTTTAAACAACGGTTCATGAAAATAAAAGAACAAACTGACTCAAATGAAATAAGAAAAATGACTCAAAGAAAAATAAAAAGTTCAAGAAAAAGAAACGAAAAACCGGGAAACATGAAGAACTAGGGTGTCTCCTCGTCATCAGGATCAGCAGAAGGTGCGCGAGAAGGAGATGATCTACGACAAACACAGCCACAAGCAGCAGTCCTCACGATGGCATCCCAGATCCTCTCAAGTGCAGTAGTATGAAATTGGAGAACAGCTGCCGTATCCTCCATATCTGCAGGTCGTGGAGGGAACTCAAGTGGTGGATCCTGGGATGTAGAAGTAGAAGCGGATGCGCGAGAAGGACCTCCAGCTGTCCTGCGTCCTCGAAACTCAGAAGTAGTCCTCTCATCTGGCTGAAAACTCAGCAAGGAACAATCACTCTCTATGTCCATCAAAGCACGAATGGGTAGCTGAACCCGCAATGACTCTCCAGGGGCAGGTCGATAAATCCAAGTAGTGGGCATCTTGAGCCAAGTAGCTCTCTGAAGAGACTCCAAATCAAGCAGCTGAAGAGTCTGGGTTGCTTCATGTGGAGTAGTATCAATCTTAAGGAATCGGAAGATAGGAGTGAGGAGACTACCCACAGTAATAGGCTTAGAACTCCCTTTCTTGAAAGGGGTGGTCTTCAAAGAATGCAAATGATGAGCAAAGACCGCGCCCAAATGCACATCAGAATCCAAGGCGTTCTGCTGCTCAAGAGGAAGGTAAGACTGAAGAGCATAGTAGAGAACAATAAGCTCAAACTCCCTAACCTTGTTCGCCTCAACCTGATAGAGAAGTGAAGAACCAACCAGGCGAACAAAGTAGCGCAGAACTGGATGACGAATATCCGTGAGAGAGGAGCTACCCGAACGACCCCAGTACCAAACAGTGACCAAAACTCTCTCTTCCCTGGAAACCCGTTGGGCAGAAAACTGGAACTGCCCTTTCTCAAACCATAGATGTCAGCTAGATCATCAAACCGTACTGCATAGCGGATACCTCGAATCATAAATGAAATCTCTCCGTGCTGAGGAGGATAACCGGTGTGCTCATGATAATCTATACGCATCGTGGCCAAAAACTGTCTCGTCAAATCCTGGTAGAGCGGATAGTATCTAGTGGCCATAGTCCCTAAACCCGCGTTCTGAAGCAATTTAAGGACCTCGTCCTTAATTCCCAAACTCCTCAAAGCATGATCGTCTGCGAAGCGTGTTGGCTCTAAAGGAACTCCTAACCAAGCATTGTAGAAGAGACTATCAAAAGCGTCCCAAGTATGCGCGTAATCCCTAGTCTCTGAAACTCCACTAAGAGCTATCACCTGATCTGACTCTTCCCAAGGTCTTTCGAATGGGACTTCTAAATTCTCAGCCCGAGGCCATGGAGAAAAACAGGAAGACGTTGACCGCTCGGGGTCTTATGCTGAACGTGACAGCCCTCTTGCTCGGCTGCGACTGGTGTGGGGCCACCATGACTGGTTGTACGCGGTTTCTTTTTCGGTGCCATCTGCAAAACATCCCAAAAATCCAACCAAAAACAAGCAAATCCGAAATTAGGCGCGTAAAATTTTTCGAAAAATCGAAAACTCGAAAATTTGCGAATCGGGTTCAAACAATCATCAACATTCGTTCATAACACAGTGAGCATCACCAATTCAACACCAATTTCACGTGAATCCATTCTAAAATCCGAAATTTTCAAGGTTTTCCCAAATCAACAAATTCTCAAATTTGCATAATTACTCGAATAAACTACATGGGTCAACCGAATTCACTCTAAAACAACCTAAACAAGTTGAATGCATGCATCAGTTTGAGTGAAACAAGTCGAAATTAGAGAAATCAAACCTTGGACCGAAACGAAAATCGAAAAATTAAGGGTACATACCTTGTAGATCGAACAAACGAATGATAGAAACGGATAGAGCGTAAAAATTCGAGTGGATTAGAGCCAAGAATCACTCAAAACAGTGAAGAATCGAGAGAGAAATCGAATTGTGAATACTTTTGAAAGTTTTTTTGATTTTGTGAGAAGTGAAACGACGAACACGAGGCTCTGGTTTTAAAAGACTTACCTGGGTCGTGTCGAGCGACACGATAAGTCCGTCGATCGACACGTTAATTGCATCCGCATCAGTTTGATTCGTGTCGAGCGACACGTTATGGCCCGTCGATCGACACGTTAATTTTTCTCATCCGATTTTTTGGTTTCCTGTAAACCAAAAACAACACGAAAACCAAACGTAAAACTGAAAAATAAAACCAAAAACTGAAAGTAAAAACGAATATTTACACTTACAAGTGGGTTGCCTCCCACTAAGCGCTCTTTTTCAGTCACTAGCTTGACTGTGTCTGAACTCAGGCTTCGGGTGCATCATCCAGAGGAATGACGTTTCCTTCTGGAATTTTGGCTTGTGCCCAATAATGCTTCACCCTCTGGCCATTCACGGTGAAATCTCGTCCATCTGAACCCACTAGCACAACTGCTCCATGTGGCTTGACTTCCTTGACAGTAAAAGGTCCGGACCAGCGTGAACGGAGCTTTCCAGGAAACAAGTGCAACCGCGAGTTGTAGAGCAGGACTTGGTCATTCGGTTCGAAATTCCTGGAGATAATCTTCTTATTGTGATATTCCTAGGTACGCTCCTTGTATAGCTTGGAGTTGTCATAGGCATGAATTCGAATCTCATCCAGTTCATTCAGCTGAATCAGACGCCTTTCTGCAGCACTCTTGATGTCATAATTCACTCTCTTTACTGCCCAAGCTGCTGCGTGTTCGAGCTCAACTGGAAGATGGCACGCTTTCCCATAAAGCAGATGAAAAGGCGTAGTCCCAAGAGGTGTCTTGAATGCAGTCCTATATGCCCAAACCGCGTTATCGAGCTTAAGAGACCAATCGCGCCTAGTAGTTCCCACTGTCTTTTCCAGAATCTCCTTGATCTGCCTGTTAGAAACCTCGACTTGTCCGCTCGTCTGGGGATGATAAGGAGAAGATACTTTATGCTGAACGCCATACTTGCTTAGGAGATTAGCAAATATCTTGTTGATAAAGTGTGGACCCCCATCACTTATGACTATCCGAGGGACTCCAAATCTTGGGAATATGATGGTCTTAAACAGCTTAAGAACCACAGCTGAATCATTCTTCGGACTAGCTATTGCTTCAACCCATTTGGAGACATAATCCACAGCTACCAGAATGTACTTGTTCCCATAAGAAGACGGAAAAGGACCCATGAAGTCGATTCCCCAGCAATCAAAAACTTCAACTTCTAGGATGAAGTGTTGTGGCATTTCGTTCCTCCTGCTGATCTTCCCTTTCTTCTGACATGCATCACACCTAGAGACAAAAGCATGGGCATCCTTAAACATGGTAGGCCACCAAAATCCTGCTTGCAGAACCTTAGCAACTGTCTTGAAAGTAGCAAAATGCCCAGCATACTCTGAACCATGGCAATGAAACAACACGCTTTGAACCTCTGAACCAGCGATGCATCTCCTGTACATTCCATCCGAGCAATGCCTATACAGATAAGGCTCATCCCAATGGTATCTCCTCAGTTCTCTGAAAAACCTTTTCTTCTCATAACCCTTAAGATCGTCAGATTCATCATCTGCAGCAAGATAATTAGCAATGTCAGCATACCAGGGGCGATCAACTTCTGTGACAGCGCAAGCGAATTCCCGAAGAATCTTATTCACGAAATCCGGAAGACATGTTGGTTGCAGATAGTCGTGTCGAGCGACACGTCCCTTCTTGTCGATCGACATTCTGTGAGAATCAGCGTCGATCGACACATTAATTATGTCGATCGACATGTTGTCTTCTGGAAAAACTGATTTCGGAACTTTTTGCCGTGTCGAGCGACATGCAGTGAGTGTGTCGCTCGACATACTTCCCAGATTTCTACTCTCAATCAAATTTATGCTCTCTTCCGGCAAGAAATCGTCAATTGGAACATCATCTTCGATTCTGATCCGTGACAGATGATCTGCAACACCATTCTCAGCTCCCTTCTTGTCCCTAACCTCAATATCGAATTCCTGAAGAAGCAAAATCCATCGCAACAACCTTGGTTTCGCGTCCTTCTTGTGCATCAAGTATTTGAGCGCGGAGTGATCAGTGTGCACTATCACCTTAGCACCAATGAGATAGGGACGGAATTTCTCAAAGGCAAACACTACAGCTAGCAATTCCTTCTCCGTGGTTGCGTAGTTTCTTTGCGCATCATCTAGTGTTCTGCTTGCGTAGTAGATAGCATGCAGCTTCTTGTCCTTCCTTTGTCCCAGGACAGCTCCAACAGCAAAGTCGCTAGCATCACACATTACCTCAAAAGGCAAATCCCAATCCGGTGGTTGCACTATAGGAGCACTCACTAGAGCTTTCTTGATTTGCTCAAAAGCTGATAAACACTCTTCAGAAAACTCGAATTTCACATCCTTGCAAAGAAGAGCAGTCAATGGCCTCGCGATCTTACTGAAATCCTTAATAAATCTCCTATAGAACCCAACATGTCCAAGGAAACTCCTCACAGATTTGACGTCCTTTGGCGGCTGAAGACTATTCATCACCTCAATCTTCGCGCGATCTACCTCAATTCCAGCCTCTGAAATCCTGTGACCAAGTACAATGCCATCCTTAACCATGAAATGACACTTCTCCCAATTCAGAACCAAATGCTTCTCTTCGCATCTTGCTAGCACCTTCTCCAGATTATCCAAGCAGTCCTTGAAAGAAGACCCATAGACCGAAAAATCGTCCATAAAAACCTCCATGAAGTCTTCAATCATGTCTGTGAATATAGACATCATACAGCGCTGGAAGGTAGCAGGAGCATTACATAGTCCAAAGGGCATTCAGCGATATGCAAAAGTGCCATAGGGACAAGTGAATGTAGTCTTCTCCTGATCATCCGGATGAATGGGAATCTGAAAGAAGCCCGAATACCCATCAAGGAAGCAATAGTAAGGATGGTTAGCCAACCTTTCCAACATCTGATCAATGAACGGCAAGGGAAAATGATCCTTCCTTGTCGCTGCATTCAGCTTCCTGTAATCAATACACATACGGTGTCCTGTCACAGTCCTCGTCGGAATCAGCTCGTTCTTCTCGTTCTTGACCATTGTGACTCCTCCTTTCTTAGGAACCACATGAATTGGACTAATCCAAGCGCTGTCCGAAATTGGATAGATGATCCCAGCTTCGAGCAATTTCATGATCTCTTTCTTAACTACCTCAGCCAAATTTGGATTAAGTCTTCTCTGATGCTCAACTGACGACTTAGTCTCATCCTCAAGATTAATCCTATGCATGCACAAGTCTGGAGAGATACCTGCAATATCATCAAGAGAATACCCAAGAGCCTTGCGAAATTTGCGCAGCTTGTTCAGTAGTAACGCGAGTTCCACGTTATTCAAAGAAACACTAACAATAACTGGATATGTGGAATTATGACCAAGAAATGCGTACCTTAGCCCTGCAGGAAGTGGTTTCAACTCGATTTTCGGAGCTTTTTCCTCGCTCCAATCGCTAAGCTTCTTAGCTTTCTTAGAAGTACGAACCAGCTCCTTAGAAGTGTCCACACCCAGCACTGTCTCACTCGCATCAAGCAATGTCGCATAGCTCTTAGAAGTCTCATCTAGATCCTTAGAACTCGTCTCCTGGAGGTAATCATCAGCGAGATCATCAATGGTATCCACATAGAAGGTCTGACCATCAATGGTAGGCTTCCTCATCAGCTTGTCCATGTCGAATTTCATCTCAAGATCACCCACATTCAATGAGATGCGTCCTCCTTTCACATCAATCATAGCACCAGCTGTAGCCAAGAAAGGTCTACCCAATATAAGAGGATCTTTGGGTTCTAATTCGTACTCCAAGACGACAAAATCAGCAGGAATCAAGCATTCTCCGATCTTAATCATAACGTCTTCCAGAACTCCTTCTGGAATCCTCACTGATCTGTCTGCTAGGATAAGAGAGATCCTAGTGGGTTGAAAATCTGTCATCCCAAGGCTGATTGCCACTGATAAAGGCATCAAATTGATGCTGGAACCTAAATCGCATAAAGACCGCGGAAACCTCTTCTCGAAAATCAAACAATCTAGCACAAAACATCCCGGATCTTCAAGCTTTTCAGGAACACAGTTCTGAATCATCGCACTCACTTGCTCACTGATCATAGCACATCCCTCTTCATGACTCAAGCTCCTAGTAACCATCTTCTTCACATATCGCTTGATAACCGGAGTGGTTCTAATCGCGTCAATCAAAGGCATCTCAATGACAAGCTTATCCATCATAGCCTTGCACCTAGCCTCATCCAGCTCCTGTTTGGACTTCTTCTGCTTCCTAGGATAAGGGAGTTTCGGTTTGTAAGCAGCTACGGTCGGAGAGACTGAAGAATTTGCGAGTTTTGGGTCTGCAGGAGCATCGTGTCGAGCGACAAGCTCTTCTGTGTCGATCGACACGTTCGTTTTGGTGCTGTCGATCGATTTCTCCTTGTCTGTTGATCGATCCGTATTTTCTGCTCGTGTCGAGCGACGTAAGTCGTCGTGTCGCTCGACATGGTCATCTGATTCGAAAATCTGATCCTCGTCATCCTCGATTGCCTTGCTGACTGGATCCTCATCGATTTCCTTACTTTTAACTGGTTCCAGCTTGCTCCTGCTCTGAGTTACAATGGCCATAGCACCTCTCGCATTGCCATTCTTTGGATTCATATCAGTTCGGGATGGAAGAAAACCTTCTTGCCTCTGTACAGACTCTGCAGTCTGATCAACCTGAGTATCAAGCTTCTTCACGTGCGTGTTCAGGGCTTCAATCTTCCCATTCAGGTCTGTGTAGAGCGAGTCGAATTTCCCATTGAAATCCACGGTCATCTTTTGCTGCCCCTCTAGAAGACGCTCCATCATGGATTCCAGATTGCTAGTCGCAGATGGGGGAGGAGGAGACTGGTAAGTAGACGATCCAAAGTTCCTCGTGTAGTTGTTCCCTTGAGACGGCTTCTGATAATCGCTCTTCTGATAGTCAAACCTCTGATACTGCGGCTTAGGAGTAAAAGCAGGTGAACTCGCGGCTCCAGTGAAAGAACTCTTCTGAAAGTTGCTGTTGTAGCCTCTGTTCCCTTGCTGATTACCGTACCTCTGAAAACCAGTCCCATTGACATAAGCTATCTCTTCATCCTCAGTGTGATTCTCAGGCTCAAATGTCTCAATCTCCTTAGCAAACTGAACTGATTTCTTCCCAGCTAGAAGATCATGCATGTTATCCAGTTTCTTAGTAACTTCTGCGAGCTGATTCTTGTTGAGATTCTGACCGAGTTGACTCCTCTCGTAGTCGACGCACTTGGTGCTGTTACTAGTAGCCAAGTTCTCTATGAGACGAAGAGCAGCTTCTGGGGAATTCGTTTTGAAGTTCCCGTTGCTTACAGCATCTAGAGTCACCGAGTACTGCATAGCTATTCCCCTGAAGAAGATGCTCAGAAGTTGATCCTCACTGAAACCGTGATGTGGACAATCTATCTGGTAGCTCTTGAACCGGTTCCATGCAGCTTTGAATGCCTCGAAATCCCCTTGCTTGAATGTAGCAATCTTAGACCGTATCTCCTCAGATCTGGCATCATCAAAGAAGTGAGCCAGGAAGGCATTCCTAGTATCCTCCCAGGTAGTAAGAGAACCCGGTGGAAGCATCCTAAGCCAATTTTTAGCTTCCCCTTGGAGAGAGTAGGGGAAGAGCTTGCAATACAAGTAGTCCATAGAAACTCCATTGGCCTTAATGCTGGAGACGATATCCTCGAAGCTCTCTAGATGGTTCATTGGATGCTCATGAGGTAACCCACAGAAAGGGTTTTGAGACACAAAAGCGAAGTAGGCGGGCTTCAATTCGAAATCATTTCGCTGGAAAGGAGGTGGACAGATTGCAGAACGGTTGGCATAGTACTGCTCTGGTCTGTTGTAGTCCGCAAGTGTACGTCCTTGAGCAGCGTTCCTGTTCATCAGCCCAGCTGGCTGATTATGTGCTCTCTGTCGAGCGACGTACTCATCGTTTCGCTCGACACGTTGATTTT
Source organism: Draba incana (assembly GCA_963576765.1). Lineage (NCBI taxonomy): Eukaryota > Viridiplantae > Streptophyta > Magnoliopsida > Brassicales > Brassicaceae > Draba > Draba incana. Next base: position 36,608,424 of record OY755211.1, read on the forward strand.
CATGCTGTCGAGCGACAACAGCATCTTGTCGCTCAACACGACGTGCTTCTACGCGTCAAGCAATTTCCTCCTCGCGTCGCTCGACAGCTTGCTGCTCCTCACGAGCCAAACGATCCAGCTCATCTTGCTGAGCGTTTTCAGCGTTCTGTTGCTCAATAGGCTCCTCGACAACATTACCCTCTGCGTCGAGCCTCTCACCGTCCTCATTATACTGGTTTCCTTCCCTATCGAAGAAACCACCGTCTCTTTGAAACACGACTTTGTGCGCAACCATCTTCTTAGCCTTGATTGTTGCTTTTCTGTTGGTGCGTTCTAGAAGTGCTAAAGAGTGAAGATCGAGTTCAACTAGGTCCTTGTTTTTCTTACTTCTTGTGTTGTGATTAGGCATAAACCTGAAACGCAAAACAAAAGAAAACGCAAGAAACTAGTTAGTGATTTATAGTAAAAGAAAACTTAGACAAATTCCTAATAATAAAAATCTAATGGTTTATTAATTCCCCGGCAACGGCGCCAAAATTTGATATGCTCAAATTTCCCTAGAGCTACTCTCTCAAATTAAGAGATCGTATGCAGTATTTAGGGTGTCAATCCACAGGGAATTAGTTAAACACAGTAGATTTCAATGTTTGAAATATGCTAAGCAGATATGATTGTAATGAAAAACAATGCAAGAAAAGTAAATCAGGGTGAGTGTTAACGATTTAGATTCAATAAAAACAAACGCTAGACCTTAGGAAATTCGCAGGAATGATTCCAAATTGCAGAATAAACTTACTATCGGGATAATTATGAAGTGCAATTCTTGAATTCAAACAACTGTAAAGTAAATCAACCGTCGCTGCAATTACTATCTACGTTTAAATCCTAGAAGACCAACTGTCGTTGCGAAATCAGATTAATTTAAACAAGCATTAAGTTCTAGTTTGATTGTTCTCAAAGATTCAAAGCCAACTGTCGTTGCGAATCAAATCCTTGCTCACTTATGATTCAGTTCCAGTTATTCAATAATACTGTCGTATCTATTAAACAACCTAAAATATCTAACCTAAGGTGATCAATCTTAAATCAGAGTTAATGCAATCAAAGTGAAGAATTTAGATATGATGCAATCCCAATAGTAAGTAAATTCTATCAATCTTTTATCATCCTTTGAAAACCCTAAAGTCTAACTAGCAGATTACTCAGACATAATTAATGCAAACATGATAACTGAATAAAATTGCATTAAAAAGATAAGGGTAAGAGATACAGAAAAGGTTCGAAGCAATCTCTGATGAGTAAGAACTTGTCTTCCTAATGCTCTGAATCTCTTTCTGCTCAAATCTCTATGAATGAATAAGCGTGACCTAAACAATGGTCTAAAATAACTATATATAGAGTACTAAAACGATCTAGGGCAGAACTGCAAACATCTGAAACTTCTGGGTAGAAATTGGAAATCTTCTAATTTAGTGCTCTGGTCCGAAATTCACTCGTGTCGATTGACATAGATGTCCCGTCGATCGACACGAGACTCTCTGGAAAAATCTTCTTTTCTTCGTAAAACTCGTGTCGAGCGACACGTATGTTGCGTCGCTCGACAGGCCAACTTTCTTCACGTCGATCGATTGAAATGCTGTGTCGCTCGACGGAGTCCTTGATTTTCCAATCCGAACTTCATACTTCATCTTTTGATCCAAAACGCTCCAGAAAGATCCAGTAAACACCAATGCTGCTCCAAATGTCCAAGTACCTAGATAAAACACTAAAGACTCGAAAAACACTAAAAAGACTCTTTAAAACAGACTTATATCATGGCTAAAAACCATAAAAACCATGATATATCAGGTGTTGTAATTCACCTGGAACTGACCATACTCAATAGGAAGAGAGTTCATTATAAACTGAACTAAGAAGGACTCATGCACTTCCATTCCCATGGACGATAACTTTGATGCCAAGTTTGACATGTGAGTAACATGATCATGGATTGTCTGAGACCAATCGAACCTTTTCATAGTTAGCTCACTCATGAGACTACCTACAATCGATTTGTCAGCAACATCCGATTGGGATTGTTCTTTAATTTTTAAGATGAATTCCCTTGCTTTCTCTGTCTTAGGCATGGATGGCTTAACACTGTCCGCCATCGACATCCTTAGTAAATTCAGGCACAGCCGGTTAGAGCGCTCCCAAGTCTCATAACGAGACTTTTCCAATTCGGTGCTCTCAGCCGTAATGGCTGCTGGCTCCTCATCCGTGAGAATAGCCTGGTCAAGGGACATTACACCCAAAGAGAACCTTATCTGTTCAGACCATTCCTCATAGTTGAGCCCATTGAACTTCACGACAGAACTTGCTGAAGCAAACGGAGCTGCAAAATAATTTTATATATGCTTATCATTAGTTCTATGATACTTTAATAGATTCATCGACAATAAATAATCTAAACACTTTCATTTGCATGTATTCAAGCAACCTTTGGGCAATACTTTAAACACATACACTTAAATTGATGCTTGTTTAGATTTTCTTTAATAATTAGTCAATCCACAGTTACAGCGGATAGCAATGCTACCTTTGGGTATACACACCATCAACCGTAACATGGGTGATTAATACTTTAGTTGTTACTCAACACACCCAATGATCCACCTTTGGGTGATCTCCTAGGATATACTAAGTAAGCAATTGATCAATCAAGTAACTTTTCATGTCATATAGCATCCTTTAATCATGATCAATTATGAATCTTTACTTTACCGGCACATTAAATATAACCAGACCACTTTGGTGATTAACAAGTTATACGTAATGTGAACTCTTTTCTAATAATCTTTATAAATAAATTTTATATGTTTTAACATTTTATAATAGATTAGCCTTTCACATTTCAAAAGGCAGCGGAAACGATTTACGGTTTAAATTTTTTTTTTTTTTTTTTTTTTTTTTTTTTTTAAGGGTATGGACCAACCGGTCCGGACCATGGACCGACCGGTCCAACTATCAGTGACCAATTGCCTTACGTGGACCGACCGGTCCCTATCATGGACCGACCGGTCCTATGTCCAGAGACCCAACGCATCTCATGGACCGACCGGTCCAACATATGGACCGACCGGTCCACTTTTCAGAGAACCTTACGCCTTTTATGGACCGACCGGTCCGGTCTCCAGACCCTTTACGCACCATACAGACCAAACGGTCCAACACATGGACCGACCGGTCCGGTCACTAACGGTTATGTTCATCATGACGATGAAAAGTCGCGATTTAAAACTTCAAATCTTTAAAATCCCATAACTTTTGATTTACTAGATGGATTTTAATGAATTTTATACCGATGGATAGATAATTTCATCCTCTACACATTGATATAACTTTTAGATCATTTCCAGATTCAATGCATTGACGAAATTCTTTAAGAGAAAACGAGTTTTTCGGTTTTATCCATCAATATGCTTTAAAGTGAAACAAATGATTCTAGGGTGGCTCTGCTACCACATGTAAGATTAACCTTATGATTACAAACATGTAATCCATCCCATAATCGCCACTAGAACAAATGAATCAACAAGTTCATATTGATGGAGTTTTCGGTTATAAGAAGGATGAATGCCTAACCTTGATCCATTGCATTGTTAGGCATGATGATGGTTCCTTGATGATTGTTTGATCTTCTCCTTCCCTTCCTTTATTGCAATCTCCCCTTCGACGGAGCCGGGGTGTTCCGATTCCGATCACAATCTCTAATCTCCCTTTTCGGTTTCTATGTTATGTCTTTTGTCTCAAAACTGGAAATGAGACTTCTTGTCTCTGCAATAACTCCCTCCTCTCCCTTATATATGAGGGCCCACGAAATTAGAGAGAAGGAGGAGGGAAATGTGTCTCTTAATGAGACACCCTTTCATTAAAGACATAACATATCAACTATACCTTAATACATATACATTCATATAAGTTAACCATTACATATAAATGTATATGTGCCTTTAGATTAGATTCTTTATTGGGTGGAGTAAGAGGGTTGACATCAAACCCATTCCGGTATCTTTTATTTGATTCGGTCCATCACCGTATCCCGTTACATACCGGAAACCTTAATACTTTACATTAAACTTAAACTTTAATAGTTGGACCGTTAATACTTCGGCCACACTAATAGAAGTATTCTTACAGCTGCTGCTGCTACTCTCAGTATCAGAATTTTCCACTTCATTGTTGCTGCTAATCTCATCTTCCTCTGCCAATATCTGTACACCACACTCAATAATCTTGTCATTAAAGTGCCAGCAGCTGAACTCAAATGTCATTTCGCTCGTAGCCACATCCACTTCACGGCATTTGTTTCGTTGACGAAATATAAACAGATGTTCCGATAGAGGAGACATATCAGAAAGCCGTGTAGGGTAAAAGTTGTTAATTGTAACACCTCCTTTGCTTCTTAGAGAACAACTTATAGTAAGCAATCGGTGGTCCTTGATTGGCGAAAGCAGAAAGCAAGCCTTAAATCTTGAGGAAGCAGAGAAAGTTCCTGAAGAGATAGTTATGGAGCGTCCTGTGGCTTTGTAAGTGAACTCTGCAGGGACTTGTTTACCTGGTAAGCATATATACTCTTGAATCGATTGTTGTCTAATTCTTCTTCTTGATTCTTCATCCAGTATCAAACAGTTGTAGAACGTGAGTAGCTTGATTGGGTTGTGGAAAGAGGAGCATACGACTGTCTTGAGTGATACACAACTGTTTGCATTCAGGGACTCAAGCGAAGAGGGAAGAGCCGGAATTGACACGAGTTTTGTGCAGTTTTCGACAATGAGACGAACTAGATGCTTGAGAACTATAACACAATCTGGAATCCTCTTTATTCCGCTGTTGCTAAGGTCTAGCAAAGTTACCCTTTCCGGGATATGTGTTAAACTCTTGAGGCCGCTGCTGCCGATCTCGAGACACTCAAGACGAGGCCAACATTTTGAAATTGATAAAGAGAAATCTTTTATCAGTGTGTCTCTTACATTAAGAGTCTTGGTGTAGCTAGAAATATCTGGAAAGGTTCTCAATCGTGAGCAACCACTCATGTCGACTTCCTCAAGAGATGCTAAGGTTATTTTGGTGGGAATAACTTGTAGCTTTACGCAGCTACTCATCTTCAACTTTTTCAGTTTGTGTAGGTTCCTACTTCCTAATAGAGGAAGGAAGCTCCACCAAACTTGAGCAAGAAGTAAGTGTCAGTGTCTCAAGATTAGTAGCATTCGAAAGATCTGGGAAATCTTGCAAACTAGATGAATAGCTCATATCTACTGTCTTGAGATTTGGGAGACGCTGCATGTTTTAAAAAAAACAAATTAGAAATATCTTATTTGGATTACAAACATATATAAAAAATCTCAAATATCAACCTTGCTCCCTCTCCAGAGCTCCTTGAGTTTGCTGCTTTTCAAATGGAGTTCGACGAGATGATCTGGCTGAAATTCTTTATGAAGCCATTTCCTTGGGTATTCATCCCAATCTAGTAACCTTAGATAAGGTGGAAGCTCTTGACAAAACAAAGAAAGATGAGGTTTCATATTTTCCGATATTTGCAACGTAGTAGCCTTTCCACCATGGATTCTTAAGAACTGGAGATTACACATTCCTTTAAAGGCTCCAAGGCTTATAGAGAACTTGCCGATCTTGGACATATCAAATGATATACCTATGACAGATCCAGTACCCTACCAAATATTGCAAAAGAAGACTGGTGAGATTGTTATCACAAAAACAATATGCAACTTTGAGAGAATGTATATATAAGAACTTACTTCGTTTTTTGCAAGCACATCACGAATCTCTTTGGCATCTTCTAAAAACGTACGCTTTGCGGGATCATTAGATTGTTCATGAACTATTTGTCTACCCAATTGTTGTAGTAGATAGTGCATCGTTATCAGCCCATCGGTAGATTTATGTACAAGAGATTTATCGGCTAGGGTCTTTAACCCATCTTTATCGTGACAATCATTACTGTCAGAAAGAATGGATTCCACATGGCCAATGGCTTTATTGTTGAAGGAGCATGCAATGTGAAGAAATAGAGATTGGTTTTGCTTTGACAATCTATCATATCCCTCTCTTAACACTTCACCAACTTTTCTATCAAGAATATTTTCAATCCTAGATAAAGAAAGTTTCCACTCATCCTTACCCTCCCCCCACAAAGATGAACCCACCACACAAAGGCTTAATGGGAGATTACCGCATACCTTTGCTACTTCATGTGCAAGCTTTTCAAAACCAAACGATGGAGAAGATTGTTTGAAAGCAGATTGGCATAAAATCTCAAGAGCTTCTTTCTCGGATGGAAAATCCACATGGTAAATATTGTTAATCCCATGTTCCGTCATAATCTTTTTTATCTTCTGCGGTGACAATGATCCGACTTCCGGAACCAAACCAAGAAAGTTCTCTAGCAACTACCTTTAACTGCTCTAGATTATCTACATCATCAAAAATGATAAGCACTCTTTGATCTTTTAGCCATTCTTTTCCTGCACCCAAAGTATATCTCTCCATATCGTTCAAAATCTTAGACAAATCTTGGTTTTGCAATCTCAACTTCGACGACTGATAGTCATCATCAATACCCATTATGCCCTTGAGGTTCCCCTTAAAATAGCTATGTGGAAAATTGGTAGAGAGTTGGTTGAATAAAGCTCTAGCAATGGTAGTCTTACCAATTCCGGCAGGACCGCAAATTCCAATCATCCTCACTTCATCACACTCAAGACATAACATAGACTCCAGTTTTGTCAAGTGAGCTTGAAGTCCAATCATCCCCGGAAAATGCCTCGACAGTGTACAATTTAGTTTCTTTAAAACATTTCCAGAAATCCGTGTGATCATCTCTGCTTCATTATGCCTAAAAAAATAGCATTGGTTGGTTTAAATTTACAAAAAGTCCCACCATCGAAACATTGCGTAAGAAATAATTAAAAAAAAAAAAAAACTAGTCTTTACTTTTTTCGAGATTCTTCTCCGGCTATATTTGATACATTAGTCAAAGCTTTGCTCCATCTCTGCATCACTTTCTCAGTTTTCCCTTGACAAGATTTCTCGAATGCGCTTCCGAAATCTCCTCTCTGTTTCCGAACATCGGAAGGATGAACATCGTAGAAAATCGTCATCACTTTATTTCCCGAAGCTCCATTGCATTTCAAGATTTCAACCAATTCATCTAAACACCAACTCGAAGAAGCGTAATTCTTTGAGAGCACCACGATCCAGACCTTTGATCTTCTAATGGCTTGTACGAGTTCAGAATCGATCGTCTCGCCTTTCTCAATCCCCTGATCATTGAACATCTTGATCCCGTTGTTTTCAAATTGATGGCGTAAGTGACTCATAAATCCTTCACGGGTATCTGGACCGTGGAAGCTTGGAAAGACATTGAATGATGAAGCCATGAGGGAGATAGTGTAAAAACGAGAGAGTGAAGAAGGTATGGCAATGAGATTTCTATGGAAGAGGAGATAAAGATTCCTTGGTTATATTATTAATGGTAAATGTAGAATGTATGTTTATAGTGATACAAGAGAATTAGGTTGAGACTAATTACATTTAGACCCTCAAATATATTTTTTTCTTTTTTCTTTCTTCCATTATTGCTTTGGTTATTGTTTTGCAACTAAGAAGAAGACGACAAGACCTCGGTGGGAGAAAGTCTTCTTTCCCAAAAAAGAAAGTCTTCAGATCTCTGAATTTATTTTAATAGTTTTTTATTTAATTTTTTTATTTATTTCAAAATAAATTATTAAGAAAAATATTGCCTAGAGAGACTAATGTGAGAGACTCTTACTCAGTGGTGGCGAATTTAGGATATTATTTAATGTGGGGCATAATATTAAAATGCTAAATATAATTAAAATGTATTTATTATAAAAAATTATATTAATCATTAAATAAACCTTTTAAAAATATTAAGTTAGTTAAACTAAAAAAAATATAAACCTTTTTCATATATGTAATATATTCGTTTTGAAAATGTTGACATTAAATTGTATTATTACATAATAATTCTATTTTGTAAAAATAAATAATACTAAAATGTTATTTTAATCTATGCGCTGAAAGAAACAGATAATACAAATATTAAATAAAAATAGAAATAACTGAGAGTGAAATGTCACGCTCAGATAATTTACAGGCAGATTGTTTAGTCCGTTCTGCTCGTTCTTATGCGCTAGAATTTTCATTTGTAAACAATTATCCTCCAAGTTAGGCAACTGGTCCTGGAATTTTTTTATGATTAATGTTTGGTTGACAAAAAAAAAACTGAGAGTGAAATGTGAAGAAGTTATAATTTTAATTTGGAAAAAAAACTAATGCTAAACGAAAAGAAAAAAAAGAACACTATGTTATATATATAGAAAAGAAAGAAAAGATTCAAAAAAGGAAAAGAAAAGGCTTTTATGGAAAAAATAAAAGAATAAAGTTTTTTATTTTTTTTTCGTTGTTAGACTATCTCTAACCTATTACTTTATTTTTTACTCTAAAATAGAGTATTTAGGGTTTTCACCAATCTCTTACTTTATTTTGCACTTTAAAAAAATATTATTTTCAATTTAATATTTAATTTATCAAAATTATAAATTTTACCTTACTATTTTATAATTAGCAATAATTCACTAAAATTATAATATTATTTTAATGAGGCATTTACAAAAAGAGAAAATAATATAATCTAACCAGTAGTATTACCAAATTTTTTCCATAAATGATGCACTAAATCATTACAAATCAATAACAAAAACTAAATATATTTTAATAATAAGAAAAATACTAAAATCATTTTTAACATAAATCATTTAGAAAAAATTAAAAAACCAATAACAAAAATATATTTTAATAATATATTTTAGGTGTAATAGTAAAATAAGTAAAAACTTAAATAACATTTTCATAAAAAAAAAAATCCAACTTTGGAATAGAGTAAAAAATCAGTTTACTTTATATGTAGAGTAAAAATGATAGTTATTATATTTTAACGGGAATTTCAAATGAAGTTGGAAATAATCTTACTCTAAACTTTTGTTTTAAAGTAGAATTTAGAATGGGTTGGAGATGCTTTTAGTCTTCTAACTCACCAAGTGGGGGGCATTAGGTAGATTAGGGTTGGGCATAAAACCCATACCCACTACCCGAGCCCGAATCCGACCAGAAAATTAGGGTACGGGTAGGGTACGGGTATCGTCAATTACCCGATCGGGTTTCATTTTATTAACATTAGGGTATCCAAACCCGATAGGGTAAAACCGATACCCGATTGGGTACCCGAATCTATGCATACACATACACAATTATGTATTTTAATCACTAAACCTACGCTTAAAACACTCATTTCATCTCCTTTTTTTCCGCTTATGGCTTACATGATCGTGATCCTTGTGCTTTCGGATTGAAAATTATTATTCTTTTGTTTCCTTCACTTATTGTGTGTTTATATAGTAGTAAATTTACTACATTTGGGTTGTGTTTTGAATTTCTTTTCCATTTTTTTTAGTGTCATATCTTGGTGTTTAGTCAACTTTGACAATTTTAAACTCAATTTGTGTTTAAGACTTGGTTTTTTGAATAATGTTTTTTTATCTTTTGATCATTTTTTATTTTTTTAGTATAATCATATAATATGGGTACCCGATACCCGCTACTATCCGATCCGTACCCGACCTAATTATACGTTATACCCGAATGAGTTTTATATTTTTGAAAACGGATACCCGACGAACATAACTACCCGGCTCGAATCCGAACGCATACCCGAACGCCCAGCTCTAAGGTAGATCTTCAAACCAAAACTACTAGAGACATTCGCTGACATATGATGCATAAAATAATGTGCGGCACGTGCCACACCCTCTCTAGGCGTGGGTTTGCCCCCTGCTCTCATTGGAGGTTGCTATAAAAGCATCGTCAGTGGCACTAAAGAGACCATTTCCCAATCTTTATTAGCCTACTAGACGTCCGTAGGCGTGGCTTTCATCTTGAGGGGAAAAAAAATTTATGAATAGTTTTGAGAATTTGCATTGGTAAACTAAAAATTTTAAAGAAATTAGGTAACTAACCAAAAATTATTCAAAACCACCTATAATTTTTAAAGAAACCCCAACATTTTTTTGTTATTTTGCCAATTTCAGTATAATTTTTGGTTATCTAGCTAATTAACTCAATGTTATGGGTTAATTAGGTAAATATTATGTTTTAGATATGCAATTAGGTGAGTAACATGCAAAGAATAAAAATTAGGTGAGTAGCAAATTGTTGATTCAATTGAACAAAAATGTCCTTAATTACAAAATCACATTAAGTTATAGTCAACTATATAAATTTACATAGTTCACTACTATATCAAACATACATATAAATATGTTCACTATAATATAACAATTTTACATAGTTCACTATATGAACATACATATAAAGGATAATTCACTATATCAAACATACATGTAAATGATAGTTCACAATAATTAGGGGTGTCAAAATGGGTAACCCAACCCTACCCAAAACCGCATGGGTTCAAGATTTTCATGGGCGGGTTTAACCCAACCCATTTATTATATGGGTAGAATTTTCATACCCAAACCCATTTATATGAAACCCGTTGGCTTAATGGGTTAAATGGGTACCCATATATATATATATATATATATATATATATCGAATCACACAATAAACTTATAAAAACCAACACATAATTAATAAATTATTATAAATTCAACAAATTTTTTTAACTTAAACAAGAAAGAAACTAATTATGTGTAACTTAAAATAAAATAGTAAAACCGTAAAACCAATAAAATAGAAAAACCATAAAACCAATGTATCTTAAAATAAACTAGTAAAATCATAAAACCAATAAAACAGAAAAACCATAAAACTAATAAAAATATGTTTAAAAAGCACTTCAATCTTTCTTCGGTTCTTCTCCTTCCTTAGATCCATCTGGTTAATTGTTCACATCATCACTTTCAATGTCTACAAATAATAAGAAAAGTATATTTAGCAACTAGTATTAATATAATATAAATAAATGATAAATTTACCTTTTTCATCACTTGGAAAACCAAATAACCATGATCTCGTATAAAGTAGAGCCTGGACATATTTCGGAAGAAGTCGACTTGATATTTGTTTAGAACACGAGAACCAATACTGAAAGATGATTCTGAAGCTACAATAGTTATAAGAATGCTTAGCACATCATATGCCATATAGGCTAAAGCACTAAAACGATATCTGTTATCTTTCCAATACTGCAAAACAGACATGTCATTTTTTACAGACATCATCACATGTCATTACTAGCAAACTCTAGTCATTTTTTTTGTTAAACATTAATCTATTAAAAGAATATATATATATATATAAATTATTTTATATTTTGTGCTTAACCCCTGGGTAACCCATAACCCTAATGGGTTTATCCATTAAACCCGTGAACCCACTAGGGTAACCCAACGAAACCCATTTATTTATATGGGTAAAAAAATCAAACCCTACCCACTAAAACTGTGGGTGGGTTCGGGTAACCCATGGGTAATAACCTATTTTGACATCCCTAACAATAATAAAACAAATTTACATAGTTCATTATATCAAACATTATAAATGATAGTTTACTTTAAGAAAGAATAGTTCACTATAAAATTTGACAATACCCAATTATAGTCTACTAAATATACATGTTAATTTACTATAATAGTTCACTATACTTATACAAACATTAATTCCTTGGCCAGTAAAGAGACAAATGCACAATGAATAGTTGTAATCAACTATGCAAATTTACATAGTTCACTATATTAAACATACATGTAAATGATAGTTCACTATAATATATAAATGGACAATACCTAATAAAAATCAACTATCTAAATATACATACTAATCTATGGCTATAATCGAAATTTTATGTAAACAAATTGTTAGTATTAAATTATGATTTAGGTTATATTAGATATTTAATTAAATATTAAAAAACTATTATTGATGCCAATTTCCCTAATTTTTTCTGGTCTAAAATGATATGAATTATACTCGTCGTGCGTTTTCATACTTGAGAAATATATGGGTAAAATTAAGAGTATTTACATTGGCAAACCAATAATTATACACAAATTGGCAAACTAACCAAATGAAGAAGATTACCCCTATTGTTTCTCAAAGAAATCTCCACATTTTAGTTATTTTCCTAAATATAGCTAATTTTTTGGTTATTTAGCTAATTTACTCTAAAATTAATCCAAACTCCAATATAATTAGTGACCGTTATGCCAATTCCAACATTGAATTCCAACATTGACTAAAACGGGGTTAGAACATCTCCAATGTATTTCACCATATTTTACACTAAAATGGTGTAACACCAAAATGGTGTTGGGTTTTACTCTAATGTATTACACCATTTTCTACACCAAAAAAAGAATATTCTAAATTTATTCTTTTATAAATTTACAAATTAACCTATCAACTTTTTTTAGTCTAATAAATTATAAAATTATTTAAATTTAACATTAAATATGAAAGAAAAAATATAATACTTCATATCTAATAAATGTATGTATAATAGATTTTGATTTGATAATCATAAAAATATTAGATTTAGGTTAATTTGTCATCATTATATAAGTTTTTCTTTAAATTTGAAATTATTTATAATTTGAAGGACCAATTTATAAATAAAAATGTTATACACCAAAAAGTTGTAGGATTTGGTGTTGGGTTGAAGAAGATTTTACATCAAAATGAGATTTGGTGTAGGGTTGGAGATGCTCTTAGTCAACGATAACGAAACGGTGGCAGTTAGAGTTGATCCGTTTATACAAAACGACGTCGTTTTGGTAGCTTTAACAAACAACGTCGTTTTGAGATGGAGAGAAAAAAACCTATGGGTATCATTCTTGTCTCTGCTTTTGGTGTCGTTAGTTTTCAATCTCTCTGTTTTCTTTCACATGATACTCTGTTTCATCTGATTATTACAATATATGAACAAGCGTTAAAAAAAAAAAAAAAGAGAGCTGATAAATCGATGAAAGCGGAGTGATTGGAGAAGAAAACACTGCGAAATCGGGATTGGTGTCTTTCATAGCCAGAAATGAGGAAGTTTTTGTTTTTAAGCTATACCAAAATCAAGTGTTTGAATTGCTTGTTTGTTAGTATTTTGCTATAGGAATCTTAGAATTTAGACGTATCCATACATATGTACGTATTCAGGTTTAAATGAGTTAATTTTTTGAAGATTAGAGAACTTGAGTTTGTTTAGTGCACCAAGTGTTTGATAAAATGTCTGTGAGAAAATTATACATGTTTCTAATGTAATTTTTGGTGCCGATTGCAGCTTTACGGGTGATATATTGTTCATTGTGTACACCGGTGGGAATAGGGTTAGGAATTAAGATGGAGAATTTGCTCACATGAATGGTGATACACAACCGGAGGATTTGTTTGAGAATAAATTATGGTACAAAATGCCATTTCAAGACGGTGAGGACCGGAAGTGTTTGTGTAATGAGGATTTGACATTTAAGGAAATGTGTGAAGCGGCTCGATGGACTGGTGTAGTAGAGGTGTTTGTGGTTAACATAACCGAACATTCACATGATGACGTGAGTCGTAGAGAGCCATGTGAAGCAGAATCGAGAGCCGACAGAAATGCAGCTGGTTTTCTTGATGAAGATGAAGATTTTGACTACCATAACACACCTCCTAACTCTAATGGCGAAGAGGAGATTGTTACATATGTTAGATGCAAGAAAGGCAGTGGTGAGCTGAAGCTTGCGCAGGCGTTTGACACTTTAGATGAGTTCGAAGAGGCATTAGTAGATTATGTACTAAAGGAAGGCTGGAATATATAGTTAAGCAAATGGGGACCGGATAAGTCTACGGCAATTTGTGTTAATATAGGAAATGGTTGTCCATAAAGATTATGGTTGGTGAAGACTTTTGAAGATGAACAGTCTTGCACAAAAGATGGATATAGCAAGATTTTGAAAGATGGTGTGCTTGGAAAGATGTTAACCAAAAACTATGCAAGCACAAATTCAGCAGCGGTATAATCAGATTGTGACAATAGACCAGTGTAAGAACGCGAAGTCTCAGGCATTAGACATCATCAAAATCGATCATGATATTCAGTTTTCAAGGCTTAGAGATTACCAAATAGAGCTCCTAAGGTAAGTGGTTGATAATGCATTTTTTCAGTCATTGAAACTGCTTGTTGTCTTGGAAACTAACTGCTGCCAATTTTCTTTTTCGTAGATCTAATCCTGGTTCAACTGTGGAGCTTGATACAGTCTTTGATGAAGATGTATCAGAATTGTTTCTGAGATTTTATGTCTGCATTGAAGTGGTAAAGACAACATGGTCTCGATGGTGTCGACCTATCTTTGGCCTAGATGGATGCTTTATGAAGTGCACTCTCATAGGACAATTATTGGTGGCTATAGGACGGGACGCAAATAATGGAATGTATCCCATTGCTTGGGCTGTAGTTGATGTGGAGAATGAACCTAATTGGGCTTGGTTCATTCAGAGGCTGAAGGTAGATTTAAATCTACGAGATGGTGATGGTTTAACTTATAATACCAGATAGCGAAAAGGTAATCTCTTTAAAACTGATTTCATTCAACTATATGTTTTGTAATCTCTCTAATCCTATTTCTTCAAGTTTCCGATTTCATTCAACTATATGTTTTCCTTGTAATTTGCAGAGTCTGTTGAATGCTGTGGAGCAAAAAATAATAAAGGTCGAGCATCGGATGTGTGCCCAACACATCTATGGGAACTTCAAGAAGCTTTTTCCTTACCAAGTTGATATGAAGCTACCAAGAACAGCAAAGGGAGAAAACCAAAGCCAAAGAGGGAGAAAAGCAAACATGAGTCTCCAACAAAGAAAAAGAAACTTACAAGAGTTGGAAGAATTATACATTGTGGAAAATGTGGTAATGCTGAACATAATAACTGAAAGTGCACAAGTCCAGAAGTCTAGGTTTATAGTGCAAGGAGAAAAATCTAAGAAAAGACAAGATGGTGAAAGATCAGGTCTGATTGAGTTTGTCTTTGAGATTGATTTTTTTCATGTCTCTGATTTGTGTGTATTGGTCTTCCCGTATGATTTTGCTAATGTCTCTGAGTTTTTTACACAGAGGTGTAGGTGATGGTAGTGTTGCTTTGGAGATGCAATGTTGGGAATGGAGCTTCAGTTATGCAAGTTTTTGGAAGCATTAGGCTATTGTTAAATGTAGGTTTAGGATAAGATCCAATCCACTTTATGTAAAATTTTTAGTTTTCTGGTAGTTCTAAACAAGTTTTTTTCTCGTTTCTTCTTGATTGGCGAAAGAAGAAGACAAGCTTTAAATCTTGAGGAAGCATAAAAAGTTCCCTCAGAACCCAAAACCAGAGGGGTGGTTATGGATTTTCCATTAGCTTTATGAGTGAACTTCACAGGAACTTCTTTACCCGGTAAACATACATATTCGTAAACCTTTTGTTGTATGATTACTCTTCTTGATTCTTCATCTAGTTTCAAACGATTTTGGAACATGAGTTCCCTTATTGGATATTGGAATGAGAAACAATTGTTAAACATGAGGTCCTTCACTGGATCATTGACATAGAAACATACTCTTTCTAGCAATCCACAATCGGTCGCATCCATGTACTTGAGTGAAGGAGGAAGACCACGTAGTGACACGAGTTTCCTGCACTTGAGGATGAAAAGACTTTCAAGCCGAGAGAGACCTGTGACGCAATCTGGAATGCTCTCTAGATTATGGATTCAAACATAATCTCATTCACCGTCACATCCACTTCATGTGAAGCCAGTCACCACCTTATATAAAGAAATGTTTCGTTAGATGACACCTCTTTTGGCTATTAGACGACAAGTTATGTCAAGATACAGGAACAAGTTCTAAATCCATACTATGATCATTGCACGGTAAACATATTCTCATTGCAAGCTTATTTATGATATGATGCATCAAATGAAGTAACAACAATCTACAAGGAACCCTATAAATGCATACGATTCGCAACCATATTACTTACAAATGGTTGTGATGGTCAAGAATAATATAGGGACAACCTTTCTTTGGGAGAAAAGATCCTTTCATAGCCCCAGGTGTTTGGTTTTATAACTTGAGAGAAACTTTGTCTAAGTTTGTCTAACTTGAAAGATCCTTTGTCAACTATTGAACAAACTCGGAAAGTGATGAAATTTCATTAACTTATGGACCAAACATGTATTAATAAAATAAAAACAATACACCAACAAGTAACAGAGTAATAACATGTAGGATCAGATATTCCAATCCCTCTATTTTTCCTTTTTATACAAAGATTTTGATTATCACAAATATACACAGGACAGTAAAACTATCCCTAACATAATGGAGGTTTTGTTTTCTTCCCAGTACCAAATTCGTGGACCTTTGTTGCTTCCAGTTTCAGAGTAGTCCACTTCGCTGCTACTGCTATTGCCTCCATTTTGAGAGCTGCCCACTTCGCTGCTGCTGCTGCTACCATCAGCTCCTTCTGTAAATATTTGTACACCACACTCGAGAATCATGCAGTCACTGCTGATGACCTCAAACAGAATCTCACTCGTAGCCACGCCAGCTTCATCATGGCAATCCCATTCTTGAAACAGAGCATCACAAACTATTAGTAGATGTTTTGATAGAGACATATCTGATGAAGCCATTCGCAAATTGTAGAATACATTAATAGGGACACCGCGTTTGCTTGTCAGACGACATTCTATTTGAATATCTTGCATGCTCTTGATTGGTGGAAGTAGAAGGCAAGCCTTAAATCTTGACGACAAAGAGATAGTCCCCTCGCGACCTGGAGGCAGAGGGATGATTAAGGAGTTCCCGGTAGCTCTGTGAGTGAACTCTGCAGGGACTTGTATACCTGGTAAGCATATACGCCTATTAACCCATGGTTCTATAATTCCTTTTCTTGCTTCTTCATCCAGCTTCAAACAGTTGTAGAAGGCAAGGTTCTCTATTACGTTGGGGAAACGGAAAGATACTCTCTTTAGTGATACGCAATTGTTTGCATATAAGGAGCTGACCGAAGGGCCAAGGCCCGGAATTGACACAAGTTTTCTACAGTTGTTGACGGTAAGATCTCGAAGATGCAGGAGACCTATGACGCAATCTGGAATCCTCTTTATATCAGTGTTGCTTAGGTCTAAGTACCTTACACCTTCAGGGACATGTGTTAATCTGTTGAGGCTTGTGCTGCCCATGAAAAGCTTGTCAAGACAAAGCCAGCTTCCAGCAATGGATGGAGGAACATCTTCTATCGCTGTGTCTCTTATATCCAGACGGATGATGTTGCTAGATATATCCGGAAAACTTCTCAACCGCGAGCAATGATTCATGTGGACTCTCACAAGAGATGCTAAGTTGATGTTGGTGGGAATAACTTGTAGCTTTATGCAGGAAGCCATCCACAAATCTCTCAGTTTGTGTAGATTCCTAATTGAGGTGGGAAGCTCCACCAAACTTGTGCAACGATCAAGTGACAATGTCTCCAGACTTGTAGCTCTTGAAAGATTTGGGATATCTTTCAAATTTTTGGAATCTGCTAATTCTATCTTCTTGAGATTCGCAAGGGGCTACATGTCAAACACAACATTTGAGGAATATCATACTTAGGTTATACCATGATAAACATATTCACAAATATTAAGTACCAACCTGGACTCCTCCCCAAAGCTTCTCGAGCTTGCTAGATTGCATATTGAGTTCAACGAGAAGTTCCGGCTTAAATGTTGGAGGAAGACTTTTTCTCGGGTATGAATCCCAATGTAGTAACCTTAGATGAGGTAGATATTCCATGTCGTCTAACAAGCTAACTTCTCCACCATAAAATCTAAGGAATTTAAGGTTACGCATTCCTTCAAAGGCTCGCCCACTTATAGAAAACTCCCCCATCTTAGACATATCAAATGATCAGGCCCGGCTCATCACTATGATGGGCCCTATGCAAAAAAAAATTTTAATCCAAATTATAGTGGGCCTTTTTTACTAAAATTTTAAAAATTTAGGGCCCTAATTTGCAAAAAAAAAATTAAAAAATAGGTGGGACCTTGTACAATGGCACAGCTTGCACAGCCCATGGGCCGGGCCTGCAAATGATATACCTATGACAGATCTTGTACCCTACCAAATATTGCAAAAGGAAGACTCGTGAAATTGATATCACAAAATATAGGTATTTTTTAATGTAAAAAGAACTTACTGTTTCATTTCCGAGTACATCACGGATGTCTTCGACTTTTATTAAAAACTGACGCTTTCCGGGCTCATTAGACTGTTCTTTGACTATTTGTCTCCCCAATTGTTGTAGTAAATAGTGCATCCCTATCTGTCCACAAGTAGTTTTATGGACAAGGGACTTTTCCGCTAGGATCTTCAACCCATTTTGAACATCCAAAATGGTGTGAGCGAGCATGGTTGTCACATGATCAATAGTTTCATGGTTGAAGAAGCATGCAATGTGAAGGAATAGAGATTGATCATCCTCCAACAATTTGTCATATCCCACTCTTAATACGTCCCCAGTTTTTCTATCAAGACTAGTTTCGATCCTAGATAACTGAAGCTCCCAGTCGTGCTTGCTCTCCCCACGCAAAGATGAACCCACAACACAAAGGCCTAATGGAAGATAACCGCAAAGCTTTGCTATTTTCTCTGCAAGCTCTTCAAAACCAACTTGTACAGAACTTTGTTTGAAAGCAGATAGACATAAAATCTCAAGAGCTTCTTCCTCTGATGGAAAATCCACCTGGTAGATATCAATAATCCCATGTGCCTTCAAGATCTTTTTATCTTTTGTGGTAATGATGATCCGACTACCATTACCAAACCAAGCAGGTTCTTTAGCCAATATTTCTAATTGCTCTAGATCATCTACATCATCAAGAATGACAAGTACTCTTTGATCACCAAGCCATTCTTTTATTGAACCTAAATGATGTACCCTCATGTCCGTCTGGTTCAAAATCTTGGACAGAAGTTGACTTTGCAAAGACAACTTGGAATCATAATGATCCCCACCCGCTATGGTCCTATAATTTCCCTCGAGGTTCCCCATAAAACATCTAAGTCGAAAATCGCTAGAGAGTTTGTTGAATAAAGCTCTAGCAATGGTAGTCTTACCAATTCCGGCGGGACCCCATATTCCAATCATCTTCACCTCGTCACATTCTAGGCGTAACAAAGAGTACAATTTTGTCAAGTGAGCATTGAGTCCCACCATCCCGTCAAAATCCCTGGAAGGTGTAACATTCAGTTTCTTTGTAACATCTGTAGCAATCTTTTGGAGCAGCTCTGCTTCATCAGCACTAAAAGCAAACAAAAACCTTTTTGGTCAGTCTATAAAATTCACAATAATTCCACCAGTGAAGCATTGATACATGCAACCAAAAAAACAAAACAAGACTAACCAGTTAATCGAATGTTCTCCTGCTATGTTTGCTACATATGCCAAAGCTTTACTCCACCTCTGCTTGTCCTCCACTGTTTTCCCTTCACATGTTTCCTCAAAAGCACTTCCGAATTCTCCCCTCTGTTTCCGAACATCGGACGGATCAACGTCATAAAAAACAGTCATCACAATCTGCCCCAAAGCTTCTTTACACTTCAAGATTTCAACCAATTCATCTAAACACCAGCTCGAAGAAGCGTAATTCTTCGAGAGCACAACGATTGAAGCCCTTGATTCTGAAATCGCTTGTACGAGTTGAGGTCCGATCGTGTTCCCTCGCTCCATCTTATGATCTTTAAACGTTGTGATCCCTTTGGTTGAAAAGTATTGGTGTAGATGACTGAGAAATCCTCTACGGACATCTCTCCCGTGGAAGCTGGGAAAGACATGGTATCTCTTAACGTAAATCAGAGAAGAAGAAGAAGAAGAAGAAGAAGAAGAAGAAGCCATGGGTTGGGAGAGAGAGAATACAGAGTATTGGATGAAATGGCTTCCAAGGTAAAGACTAAAGAGATGAGAAACTTATAATTGATATGAATGCTTATTGGTTACGTCTTTGGCAATTACAAGCTTGTTTCCTCATACTCATATAATAACATTACAAATCTTGCAAATGGATTTACTTAATCATGGCACACTTGTTCAGTCCGTTGACTTGGATCTTTTATTGCAGTATATGGTTGTTGGTTTGTCATGTTGATGGGAAAATCAGTTGCTTTGGGTTTCTTTTAGTTAATATGTCTTTTTTACAATTGCATGAACAATATTCTAAACGCCACAAATCTATTCTTGTACAACTACTCTCTTTGATTCGTTCAAAATGGACGACATATTCAAAAAAAAAAAAAAGACAAAGCATTAAGTAGTAGTCTTTGCAGAGGATGAAAAAAAGAAGTTTCAAGAATAGAAAACTATGGTGGAATTCACGAAATGGCCATTGGTGTGGTTAGTATATAAAATTATAAATCTTGCAAATGAATTTGTTTTTGCAGGTAACAAGAACCAGTTGTAGACAGTGGCGGAGCCACATGGTTGAGAGGGTGGTCAGCTGACCCCCACAAGTTAAATAAAATATGATTTATAGAACTAGCCATTTGGGTTTAAGTGGATCATTTGGTTTAAGAGCTGACATTTTGACCCCCATGTCATGGGATTAAGTC
Organism: Draba incana; assembly: GCA_963576765.1. Taxonomy (NCBI): domain Eukaryota; kingdom Viridiplantae; phylum Streptophyta; class Magnoliopsida; order Brassicales; family Brassicaceae; genus Draba; species Draba incana. Next base: position 36,629,099 of record OY755211.1, read on the forward strand.
TCGTTTCTTGCTCCTTTTTGTTATTTTTTTACATGTTAATTAGTGATATTTTTTACGTTTACTTTTCAATCTCTAACTACGTTCTATTTTGCATATTAGTTTTCCTTTTTACAGTATTTCCATCTTATTACTATTATAACTAAAATGCAACTACTTTTATTTTTGTGTTCTTACTATCAACTGTTTAATAGTATGTGTTTACCTAAAAAAATATAATTGTAATATACACAACAATCAACTAACGTGACACTAATTATACATTCTGATAAATAAATATTTCTCAAAATGCAGATCATACATTTTCATCACTAATGTTTCAGAAAATGAAAATAAAAATATGATGAGTATATTTTACAAACAATTTACTTATAAAATTACATATATTTTTATCATAAAACAACAATCTATATGGAATTTTACATAGACAAGAATATTATATTTATTTTATTATATATTTTAAAAACATGAATTGTGATATTTTAAATGTTTTTATTTTTTGAAAAATAAAATTAATTAAAATAAATAATTTAATATTATTTTATAATTATATTAGTATTGACCCCTATAAAATATATTTCTGGCTCCGCCACTGGTTGTAGAAATAATGTAAAAAGGTAGGTACTTTAGTATTTCTTGACCTTGATAGTATCTTGAGCGATTCACAGTTAACTTGCTTGCAATTAAGTACTCGAGGGACTGAGAAAAATCGGAATAAGTGACACGAGATTTCTGCATTTGTCGATGCCAAGTATTTTTTAGACCAAGGGGCAGGTCAAATCCAGATTTCTTGAGATATGAAAGCGCCTAAATATCAAACACAAGAAACCATAAAATAATATCAAACTCCTGTTGAAATACAACTAGAAATGGTTCTTTATGTAGAATGATTCAATAAACAAATAAACTCTTCTTCGATATACACAAGGAGATGAGTATTTACCTTTGCATTATCGAAACTTTCCACCATTGCAAGCTGATCAAACAAGCAAAAGAAACTGATATGCTCAAATTTCCCTAGAGCTACTCTCTCAAATTAAGAGATCGTATGCAGTATTTAGGGTGTCAATCCACAGGGAATCAATTAAACGCAATAGATTTCAACGTTCGAATTATGCTAAGCAAATATGATTGTAATGAAAAACAATGCAGTAAAAGTAAATCAGGAGTGAATGTTTAACGGTTTAAATTCAATAAAAGACAAACGCTATGCCTTAGGAAATTCGCAGGAATGATTCCAAATTGCAGAATAAAGTTACTATCGGGATAATTATGAAGTGCAATTCTAGAACTCAAACTACTGTAAAGTAAATCAACCATCGCTGCAAATACTATCTATGTTTAAATTCTAGAAGACCAACTGTCGTTGCGAAATCAGATTAATTTAAACAAGCATTAAGTTCAAGTTTGATTGTTCAAAAGGATTCAAAGCCAACTGTCGTTGCGAATCGAATCCTTGCTCACTTATGATTCAGTTCCAGTTATTCAATAATACTGTCGTATCTATTAAACAACCTAATATCTAACCTAAGGTGATCAATCTTAAATCAGAGTTAATGCAATCAAAGTGAAATATTTAGATATGATGCAATCCCAATAGTAAATAAATTCTATCAATCTTTCATCATCCTTTGAAAACCCTAAAGCCTAACTTGCAAATTACTCAGACATAATTAATGCAAACATAATAACTGAATAAAATTACATTAAAAAGATAAGGGTAAGATATACAAAAAGGGTTCGAAGCAATCTCTGATGAGTATGAACTTGTCTCCCTAAAGCTCTGAATCTCTCTCTGCTAAAATCTCTATGAATGATAAAAACGTGACCTCAACAATTGTCTAAAATAACTATATATAAGGTATTAAAATGACTTGGGGCAGAACTGCACACATCTGAAACTTCTGGGGTAGAAATTGGAAATCTTCTAAATTAGTGATCTGGTCCGAAATTGGGTCGTGTCGAGCGACGTGGTAAGTGTATCGCTCGACAGGCCTCCATTTCTTCACATCGATCGATAGATTGATCTGTGTCGCTCGACCGCTTGCCTGATTTTCCAATCCGTACCATGATATATCAAATCCCCCAGACTTAGCTTTTTCTTTGTCCCTAAGCAAAATAGTTGTAACCACTCCTTTAGAAACCACATCCCTCAAAGTTAATACCTGGTGATACTTCGATGTGTCCCTAGAAGCTTAGCAGTTCTCTAGTTTGATTCCAAATCCCTTAGAGAAACGCCAAATGTTCAGTCGCAAACCCCTTTCATTACTTAGGTGCGGTCTCATCGAGTGAATATCGATCGCTGGAAGTTTTAGACTCTTTACCTTCCTGCGTTTCACCCTCTCTCTTCCCTCCGTAACTGTAAATCCAATTAAGGATTATCATAGAGATGCATGTCATTCCCTGATTTTCTATGGGATGAATCTAATGAGTTCACAAAGGAGATACGGGTTTACGCATCATCCATTGGTTCACTTAGAAACTTTTAGTTTCCCTTACAACATGCTTTTCGTGAGGTCACAAAGGAGACACGGGTTTACGCATCATCCCCTGGCTACTTAGGCATGTTGCTTTGATGTTTTTGCGCAAGCCTGATTTTTATACCTTGACATCTCTATGAATCACTAGACCGCGCTTAGTACTATTGTTCCTTGTGAGAACAGGGTCCTTTGCGCTTCTTTTGGTCTAGGAACAATTGTAATCATCATATGGGAAGAAGTTTGATGTCAGAGGTTTTAACCCCAAAATAAATCCGCAAGTGTACAGACAAAAGCAGTAGTATTTTAGGTATCGAATCCACAGAGACCAAGGTTACTCTATGAAGCTATGGATTTATATTTAAAGCTAAGACAGAATGGGAGTTGGTTTGCAGTGAAACAATGAACAGAACGATAATTAAAACGATGCAAATTCAATAAGATAAAGGCACTAGATCAGGATCATTCGCCGGTGACTTCGGATTTAGGACTGAGCATTTATTCAGGATTCAATTTTAGCGCAATCTAGAACTCAAACATAAATGTAATATTGTCCCACTGTCGTGATGCATCAATATCTTTATCTAACACCCTAAATGCCTAAACTGTCGTTTGAATTCAGAGATGTTGATAAGCATTAACAAAATGGTTCGATTTGTTCACAATCGATGGCAACAATCAACTGTCGTTGGTTACACACCGATTGCTCATCAATGGTTTATCTAGCAACCTAGAGCATTGTCGTGAATAAGTTAAACTTGAAATCATAGACTAGGTGATCAAATTAGCCTAAACATTACAAATCCCGATTGATGAAGACAATGATATCATTTCCTATTTGGCTCACTCACTATCATCCTAATTCACCATTGAAATCCCCTAATCTAGCTTTGAGACTACTCAACCATGGAGATCAAAAATGCAGCAATCAAATGAGAATGATTCATCATGAAAAAGCAAAGAGATAAGGGTTTAAGAAATCTTCTCAATAGAAAGTCGTGGATGATCCTCCAAATCTTACAAGCAAAATCCAAGGAAATGAAAACACTTGATGGATCTCAAGATCTTAGAACAAATGAGTCTCAGCCTTTTGAATGGGGAAAATGAAAAATCAGAAAAAGTGAACTCTGTTTTAGAGAGTGGCTGGGTCTTATTTATAATAAAAAATTAGGGCAACCGGTTCTGGGTGACCGACTGGTCGGTCTAGACCTGGACAGGTCGGTCCATCTTCACAAAGACTCGGGTCTTTAGGTCTGGAGACCGGTCGATCTACATCCGGACCGGTCGGTCCACCCATACGGACCGGTCAGTCTGGATTCCAGGGGCTTTGGCTCTTCGGGCGAGCAGGTGCTCGCTCCAAACCGAGCAGGTGCTCGGTTAGGAAAAATCGCCTTTTTGCTCTGAATTCTTCTCTTTCGCTCCAATGACCCCAAATGACTCCAATCCATGCTTGAGAGCCTCCTAGAACCTGAAAAGACACGAAATGAACTAGAAAGAACCGAAAATAAATAGAAAACAACATGTAAAAGAGACCAAAATACTAATATATCAAAGTTTCAGAGCGGTTCATCCTCGCGTTCAAGTGTTGGAAGATGAATCAAATCCTGCGATTACCAATGCCCAAGACAAGAGATTAGAGTTCATTAGGGGTGGGGTCTTTGACATCCTTTCTGAGTTCTCCAAAAACCTGAACTTGCTCTAGAAAACCGATCCCTTTCCAGTTACCCACCTTGTAAAACCGCTGATCAACTTATATTGGAAATGGTTCGTCGAGTGCTGTTCAAAGCAAGTCCTAAGGGAGTTTTTGACCCGAAATAAAACAAAAACGAGAACCGGACTGACTCAATAAAACTCAAAATAGAAAACAAAATAGAAAACGAAATTAGCAATCACCTCCCCCAGACTTAAACAACACTGTCCCCAGTGTGCTTAAATCGGAAGAAAAAAATAAATATTAAACGAACCATTGAGAAAAATATGTGCAAAGTGGTACCTGGCAGTCGTGTCGAGCGACACGACTTGGCTGTCGATCAACATGGATTTCCTGGTCGCGTCGAGCGACGTAGTTATCTCGTCGATTGACATGGTGCGTTTTCATCGTGTCGAGCGACACGATTCCTAGTGTCGCTCGACAGGGGTGTATGAAAATCAGACAGTGGCGTTTTTCACCTTCTTCAAAGGTAAAGTTAGCTCTCTCTCTCAACACTGTTAGATCACTCACACAAAACACGTTAAACGCAACCAAATAGTCATAAGAGTCTGATCCAAATAGCTCTCTGTAGGGACTCCAGGTCAAGCAGCTGGAGAGTCTGATCCTCTGTATGCGGAATAGTATCAATCTTAAGGAAACAAAATATAGGAGTGAGAATGCTACCCATAGTGACTCGCTTGGAACTCCATTTCTTGAAACTTTCTTGAAAGGGATAGTCTTCAAAGAAAGCAAATGATGGGCAAATACAGCGCCCATGTGCACATCCGAATCCAAGGCATTCTGAGACTCAGCAGGAAGGTAGGACTGAAGAGCATAGTAGAGAAGAATGAGCTCATACTCCCCGGCAACGGCGCCAAAATTTGATATAGGTCAAATTTGCCTTTGACTACTCTCTCAAACAAGAGATATGTTATAGTACTTAAGGTTATCGAATCCACAGGGAATCAGACTTGCACAATAGATATTAACTTTCGGACTAAACTAAGCAGAAAAGATTGTATTTAAATTGCAGTAAATAGTAAATCAGAATGATGGTAAAGCTTTAAACCAATAAAAGAGAAACGCTAGGCTTTAGGGAATACGCAGGAAGAAATCCAAGTTGTAGAATAAAGTTACTTTTAGGATGAGTGATGATGCATAATTCTAGAACTCGAAACACTGTTGTAAAGTAAATCAACTATCGTTGCAAATACTTTCTATGTTTAAACCCTAGACAACCAACTGTCGTTGCGAAATCAGATTAATTTAAACAAGCATTAAGTTCAAGTTTGATTGTTCACAAGGATTCAAAGCCAACTGTCGTTGCGAATCGAATCCTTGCTCACTTATGATTCAGTTCCAGTTATTCAATAATAATGTCGTATCTATTAAACAACCTAATATATCTAACCTAAGGTGATCAATCTTAAATCAGAGTTAATGCAATCAAAGTGAAGAATTTAGATATGATGCAATCCCAATAGTAAATAAATTCTATCAATCTTTCATCATCCTTTGAAAACCCTAAAGCCTAACTTGCAGATTACTCACACATAATTAATGCAAACATAATAACTGAATAAAATTGCATTAAAAAAATAAGGGTAAGAGATACAAAAAGGGTTCGAAGCAATCTCTGATGAGTATGAACTTGTCTCCCTAAAGCTCTGAATCTCTCTCTGCTAAAATCTCTATGAATGATAAAAACGTGACCTCAACAATGGCCTAAAATAACTATATATAAGGTATTAAAACGACTTGGGGCAGAACTTCAAACATCTGAAACTTCTGGGGTAGAAATTGGAAATCTTCTAAATTAGTGATCTGGTCCGAAATTGGGTCGTGTCGAGCGACGTGGTAAGTGTGTCGCTCGACAGGCCTCCATTTCTTCACATCGATCGACATATTGATATGTGTCGCTCGACAGCTTGCCTGATTTTCCAATCCGAACTTCTGACTTCAACTTCTCGTTCCAAAATACTCCAGAAAGCTTCAGTAAACACCAATGTTGCTCCAAATGTCCAAGTACCTAAAGAAAACACTAAAGACTCGAAAAACACTAAAAAGACTCTTGAAAACAAACTTATATCATGGTTAAAAACCATAAAAATCATGATATATCAGAACCCCCAAGTATTAAGAATTAGTTTCAGTACAAATTGGAGACTGAAGTAGGATTAAATTTGATTTACCAAGAACAACAGACTAAAGATAAAAGACTTTGAAATAGAAATGCAATTCAACAGAGGCATAGATACAGAATAATCACTTTATAGCTGCAATTATAAATCAAAACACAAAAATCTTGAGACTTTTTCAATCCAGTAGTACCAAAAGTTTCAATTTTCGCAAAGTTAAGAAGAGAAAAGTGTAGCGTTTTTCAGTATCTTTTTGAACAAAACGGTAAAGATTAACTTGTCGTCTCTGGCTATTAGACGACAAGTTATGTCAAGATACCGGAACAAGCTCTAAATCCATACTATGATCATTGCAAGGTAAACATATTCTCATTGCAAGCTTATTTATGATATGATGCATCAAATGAAGTAACAACAATCTACAAGGAACCCTATGATATGATGCATACGATTCGCAACCATATTACTTACAAATGGTAATGGTAATTATTTATGAATGCTTGCTTCGTTCGCCCCGGTCCAGTTTAGAGTTCATTCAATTATTCCAAACCATTCTTAATCCAGTTTAAAGTTCGAGACTTGATATCACGAATCTCAGCTTTTAATTTTTCTCTTACTCTGGTACTACTCTCAGCTTCAAGGTTGTCCACTTCGTTTCCGCTACTCTCATCTTCAAAGTTGTTTACTTGGCTTCCGCTACTCTCACTATCAGAGTTGTCCACTTCGCTTTCAGTTTCAAAGTTGTCCACTTCTTTGTAGTTGCTGCGACCACCTTCAGCGTCCTCTGTCAAAATCTGTATGCCGCACTCAATAATCTTGTCATCATTGTAGCAGCCACTGAACTCAAATATAACCTCGCTCGTAGCCCCTTGACAACATATTTTTCCTTGAAATATAAAAAGATGTTCTGATCGATTTGACAGCCGTGCAGAAGTGCAAATGCTGTGAATTGTAACACCTTCTTTGCTTCTTAGACAACAGCTTATAGGAAGAACTCCATCGGCCTCAATTGGCGAAAGCAGAAGACAAGCCTTAAATCTTGAGAATGTCCCCAACGAGATGGTTATAGAGCGTCCCGTGGCTTTGTGAGTGAACTCTTCAGGGATTTCTTGACCTGGTAAGCATATATACTCGTGAACCGATAGTTGTGTGATTCTTCTTCTTGATTCTTCATCCAGTATCAAACAGTTGTAGAACGTGAGTAGCTTCATTGGGTTGTGGAAAGAGCAGCATACCGTCTTGAGTGTTACGCAATCATTTGCATTTAGGGACTCGATCGAAGAGTGAAGAGGTGGGATTGAAACGAGATTTGCGCAGTTTTGGACGATAAGATGTACTAGACGCTTGAGATCTCTGACACAATCTGGAATCTTCTTTATTCGGCTGTTGCTAAGGTCTAGCAAAGTTACACATCCCGGTATATGTGTTAACCTCTTGAGGCGCATGCTGCCTATCTCAAGACACTCAAGACAAGACCAACGTTTTGAAATTGATAGAGAGACATCTTTTATCTTTGTATCTCTCACACTGAGAGTCTTGATGTTACTTGAGATATCTGGAAAACTTTTCAATCGCGAGCAATCACTCATGTCGACTTCCTCGAGTGATGTTAAGTTGATCTTGGTGGGGATAAGTCGTAGCTTTACGCAGCTACTCATCTTCAACTTTTTCAGTTTGTGTAGATTCTTAACAGAGGAGGGAAGCTCCACCAAACTTGAGCAAGAAGTAAGTGTCAGTGTCTCGAGATTAGTAGCATTTAAAAGATCTGGGATTTCTTTCAGCCTAGAGGAATAGCTCATATCTATTGTCTTGAGATTTGGAAGGGGCTGCAAGTTTAAATAGAAAACAAATGAGAAATGTTTTATTTGGGTTATAAACATATCAAAGAATCTCAAATATCAACCTTGCTTCCCCTCCAGAGCTCCTTGAGATTGCTCCTTTGCATATGGAGTTCAACGAGATGTCCTGGCTGAAATGTTGCATGAAGATGTTTCCTTGGGTATGCATACCAATCTAGTAGCCTTAGATGAGGTGGAAACTGTTGATAAAACAAAGAAAGATAAGGTGGAAACTTTATATTTTCCGGTATTTGCTCCGTAGTAGCTTTTTCACCATGGATTCTTAAAAATTTGAGATTACACATTTCTTCAAAGGCTCCATGGCTTATATAGAACTTGGCGATCTTGGACATATCAAATGATATACCTATGACTGATCCTGTACCCTACCAAATATTGCAAAAGTAGACTCATGAAATTGTTATTACAATATATAGGCATTTGTATAGAGAATGTATAAGTAAGAACTTACTGTTTTGTTTGCCAGCACATCATGAATCTCTTCGGCATCTTCTAAAAACTGACGCTTCCCGGGCTCATTAGATTGTTTACGAACTATATGTCTACCCAATTCTTGTAGTAGATAGTGCATCGCTATCCGCCCGTCACACATATGCACGAGGGACTTATCGGCTAGGGTCTTTAACCCCTTTCTAACATCACTATCCGTCAGTCCGTTACTATCAGAAAGAATAAATTTCACATCGCCAAGGACTTCATTGTTGAAGAAGCATGCAATGTGAAGAAATAGAGACTGATTCTGCTTCGAGAGTCTGGCAAATCCCACTTTTAATACGTCCACAACTTTTCTAGTAAGACTAGTTCTTATCTTCAATAACTGAAGCTTCCATCCAAGTTCGCCCTCCCCCAACAAAGATGAACCCACCACACAAAGGCTTAATGGAAGATAACCGCATACCTTTGCTACTTTCTTTGCAAGCTTTTCAAAACCAACCCATGGAGAAGTTTGTTTGAAAGCAGATTGGCATAAAATCTCAATAGCTTCTTTCTCCGACGGTAACTCTACATGGTAGATATAGTTAATCCCATGTTCCTTCAAAATATTTTCATATTCTGTGGTAACGATGATTCGACTTCCGGAACTAAACCAAGAAAGTTCTCCAGCCAATACCTTTAATTGCTCTAGATCATCTACATCATCAAGAATGATAAGCACTCTTTGATCTTTTAGCCATTCTTTTATCGCACCTAAATGACGTACCCTCATATCCCCCTGGTTCAAAATCCTAGACAGAAATTGGTTTTGCAACCTCAACTTCGACTCATTGTCGTCATCAACACCTATTACGCCCTTGAGGTTCCCCATAAAACAACTAAGCCGAAAATCCGTTGAGAGTTGCTTAAATAAAACTCTAGCAATGGTGGTCTTACCAATTCCCGGAGGACCGCAAATTCCAATCATCTTCACTTCATCACATTCGAGGCGTAATTTAAATTCCAATTTTGTCAAGTGAGCTTCAAGTCCAACCATCCCTGGGAAATCCCGCAACAGTGTACCATGTAATTTCTTTGAAACATCTGTACCAATCTGTTTGATCATCTCTGCTTCATTAGGCCTAACAAAATAGCATTGGTGGGTCAAAATTTACACACAAAAAAATCCATCATTTAAACATTTTAAAAGGTAAAAATAACTAGTAAAAAAGATTTATAAAAGTAAAAATAACTACTCCATCCGTTTCATGTTAGTTGATGTTTAAGAATTTTAGCACACAAAATTTATCAAAATAAAATGTTTTTTTCATCATTTGCAAAATGATTCAACCAAGAAATAAAACGATAGATAAAATTAAAACAATTAAAACAACAAAAACATAAAAAAAAATCTATAGAAATTTGAAAACATCACTTGAAATAAAAAAAAAAAAAATCCACCAAACATCAAGTAAAATGAAACAGAGGGAATAGTACATACAGTAAAACCTCTATAAATTAATAATGTTAGGACTTTAAAAATTTATTAATTTAGAGAGTTATTAATTTATCGATAAATTAATAATTTATTAATTTATAGAGAGGTTTTTCTAATCCATAATTTTTTTACAATTTTCTTTGTCTTTAAAATAAAAACTTTACGTAAAAATTCATAATTTTTTTTTATTTTTGTTATTTAATTATTTATATAATTTTTACATATTCAACCTACTCTACATCATGTTACGAATCTCAGTCATCATTATAAGATGGATGTTAATAACTTACTTGACTAAGAATAAAAATTGTAGCTACTTTGTTATTAATGATAATGTTGAAAACAAAATAATCGTAGTTTTAGAAGTATTAAATAATTAGTTTATCACATATAAAACTTTTCAGCTTGATAAAGGTAATCATAGTTTTAAATTATCACGTATAAAACTCTTCAATTGATGAATATTAAGTATTTATATATTTTTAATGCAATAAGAAAAATTAGAAATTAGTTCCAACAAGATTCTAACTTTAAGAAGAAAATATATATAATACATCGCTAAACTAAGAGAAATTTTGAGTTATGCCACTATTGGCATGCCACTTTTCAATTATGCCACTGTTTTAAAATTATTACCAGCGTGCCACTGTTCACTTAAATGAAAAAAAAACAGATCTATTTTTCTCTATCTCTCTCACGCTCATCTCCCAGATCCAAAATTTTTTCTCTCATCCAAATTTCGTTTTTTCTATCACTGAATTCGATTCTCGTCATCTCTAATTTCACTATCTCTGATCTCTGTCTCGATTTCCGCTAAGAAGATTTGAGATGACGAGAAGATTTGAGAAGATTTCCGCTAAGATTCGACCAGATTTAGGAAGAAGAAGAAGAAGAAGAAGAAGAATATCTCAAAGCAAATTCAAACACAAACAACTGTAAATTTTCGAGTTTGGGTTAACTATTATGCACTTAGGGTATAGATTTTTTTTTTGGGATAGGGTTTTGTCTTTACTTTATAAAACTGTAAAAAAATCTTATAAACTGTTAAAAAAAAATTATAAAGTTTTTAAAAGGTTTAGTAAAACTGTTAAAAAAAACCTTATAAACTATTTAAAAACCGTGTAAAACTGTTTATAAGGATTTTGTAAAGTTTTATAAGGTTTTTAATCAATCTTATAAACCTTTTAAAAACTTTACAAACCTTATAAAAACCTTATAAACCTTTTAAAAACCTTATAAATTATTAAATTGTTTAGTTTTTAATGACATGTAAAAAAGTCTTATAAAACTGTTTTAAAACTTTATAAAAATGGGAAAACCCTAAGAATAACCAAAACCCAGATTTGACCAAAAAACAGCCAAAACCCAGATCTGACAAAAAAACAACCAAAACCCAGGTTTGAACAAAAATCGAATCAAAAGCTCAAATTTATAACCCAAATCGAATAAAAAGCTTAGATTCGTAACCAAAATCCAATCAAAAACTCAAATTTGTAATCAAAATCGAATTTAATACAATAAAATTCATGGATTAAACTTCTTCTTCTTCTTCTTCTTCTTCTTCTTCTTCTTCTTCTTCTTCTTCTTCTTCTTCTTCTTCTTCTTCTTCTTCTTCTTCTTCTTCTTCTTCTTCTTCTTCTTCTTCTTCTTCTTCTTCTTCTTCTTCTTCTTCTTCTTCTTCTTCTTCTTCTTCTTCTTCTTCTTCTTCTTCTTCTTCTTCTTCTTCTTCTTCTTCTTCTTCTTCTTCTTCTTCTTCTTCTTCCAATTCAGGAATTCATAATCGATTGAAGGAATTTACATGGACGAAAGAGAATCGAAAATCCTAGATCCATAACCCAAATCTGATTTCAATTTTAAAGAAGAGAATTTTGTGAAAGAAACAAATTTGGATTTGGGCGTGAGAGAGATGAGAGAGAAAGTGAAATTTCTTTTTTTCATTAAATCAGTGAACAGTGGCACGCTCGGAATGATTTTGTGAACAGTGGCATCTTTGATTAAATTTTTGTGAACAGTGGCATATTTGCAATTGCCCCAACTAAACTAACTTTTATATATATATATATATATATATATATATATATATATAGATATGCATGTAAAATTTATAATTATTAATTATTACAATTATTGGAACCATATTTTTTCATAGGAGTTTCAAAAAAAATTATCTTATCATTTTATCGATTTTTGGGACCGGAAGAATTTATTAATTTATAGTGATTATTAATTTATAGAGTATTAATTTATAGATATGTACCAATTTTGAGAATGTTCTCCTTCAATGTTTGCAACATGAGTCAAAGCTTTGGTCCATCTCTGCTTCGCTTCCTGAGTTTTCCCTTGACAAGTTTTCTCGAAAGCGCTCCCGAAATCTCCTTTCTGTTTTCGTACGCTGGACGGATCAACATTGTAAAAAATTGTCATCACAATCTGCCCTGAAGCTTCTCTACATTCCATGATTTCAACCAATTCATCTAAACACCAGGTCGAAGAAGCGTAATTCTTCGAGAGCAAAACGATCGAGACCCTGGATTCTTGAATTGCTTTCATGAGTTCACGTCTAATCGTGTGACCTCTCTCGATCGCTTGATCTTTGAACGTCGTGATTCCTTTGCTTTGAAAGTGATCGCGTAAGTGACTAAGAAACCCTTTACGAACATCTGGCCCGTGGAAGCTCGTAAAGACATTGAATCCCCTCCTTATGGGAGAAGGAGAAGAAGAAGAAGAAGAAGCCATGAGAGAGTTAGGGTTAAAAATAGAAAGTGAAATGAAGAAAGTAATCACAATGAGCTATCTATGGAGGAGGAAACAAAGCTTCCTTGTTTATATATCGAAGAAAACCGCTTTAAGAGATGAGAGTCAATAAAATAATTGATTTGAGGATGGTGTTAGAGATGAGAAACTTATTGATTCGAATGCTTAAGTTTCTCAAAGTCTTTGGAAATTACAAGCTTGTTTCCTCATACTCATATAATAACATTACAAATCTTGCAAATGGGTTTTGTTAGTTATCGCACACTTGTTGAGTCCATTGACTTGGTTCTGTTATTAGAAGTATATGGTTGTTACTTTGTCTCACGTTGATGGGAAAATCAGTTGACTTGGGTTTCTTTTAGTTAATATATGTATTTTTTTACTGCATCAACAATATTCTCAATGCCACAAACCCATTCTTGTGCGACTCCTCTCTTTGATTCTTTCAGTATGGACGACATATATTCAAAATAACATAAAGCATTGAGTAGTGTTTGGAAAATTACATTAATCTTGCAAATGGGTTTTCTATATAATTGCGAACTTATGGAATCAATTGACTTGTCTTTTCCCTATCTATTTACTTGCTAAAACAAATAACCAATCAGAATATACAATGATTCAAAGTTGCTTGCTTTGATGTATTAGTATTAGGGATAACTTCTAAAACAAGATGTGAAGAATATTCTCATAGAAATCCTATTGTTATAAAGAACTTGTAATTTAGATATGAATAGAAAGATGGTGATAAATTCAAAGTAGTTAACAATCATGTTTGTCCTGTTGAGATAAGATTCGTTTGCTATATAGAAATCCTATTGTTATAAAGAACTTGTAATTTAGATATGAATAGAAAGATGGTGATCAATTCAAAGTAGTTAACAATCATGTTTGTCCTGTTGAGATAAGATTAGTTTGCTATATAATTTTTTTATCGTTAACATTTAATATCAAGAAAAGAGTTTCTTTAAAGTTCATTCAATTATCCCAAACCCTTAATCCAATTTAAAGTTCGAGACTTGATATCATGAATATCAGCTTTGAAATTGTCGGTTACGCTGCTACTACTCTCATCGTCCACTTCGCTTCCGCTACTCTCATTTTCGCTTCCGCTACTCTCATCTTCAAAGTTGTCTACTTCGCTTCCGCTACTCTCACTATCAGAGTTGTCCACTTCGCTTCTGCTACTTTCAGTTTCAAAGTTGTCCACTTCGTTGTAGTTGCTGCCACCACCTTCAGCATCCTCTGTCAAAATCTGTACACCGCACTCAATAATCTTGTCATCGTTGTAGCAGCAGCTGAACTCAAATACAATCTCGCTCGTAGCCCCTTCACAACGTTTGTTTCCTTGAAATATAAACAGATGTTCTGACCTATCTGATAGCCGCGCAGAAGTGCAAATGCTGTGAATTGTAACACCTTCTTTGCTTCTTAGACAACAGCTTATAGGAAGAACTCCATCGGCCTCAATTGGCGAAAGCAGGAGACAAGCTTTAAATCTTGAGAATGTCCCCAAAGAGATGGTTATGGAGCGTCCTGTGGCTTTGTGAGCGAACTCTGAAGGGATTTCTTCACCTGGTAAGCATATATACTCGTGAACCGATTGTTGTGTAATTCCCCTTCTTGATTCTTTATCCAGCTTCAAACAATTGTCGAACGTTAGTAGCTTGATCGGGTTATGGAAAGAGAGAGATACCGTCTTGAGTGATATGCAATCATTTGCATTTAAGGACTCGAGCCAAGAGTGAAGACGCGGGATTGACTCCAGTTTTGAGCAGTTTTCCACGATAAGATGTACTAGATGCTTGAGAACTCGGACACAATGTGGAATCCTCTTTATTCGGCTGTTGCTAAGGTCTAGCGAAGTTACACATTCGGGGATATGTGTTAACCTCTTGAGGCGCATGCTGCCTATCTCAAGACACTCCAGACGAGACCAACATTTTGAAATTGATAGAGAGACATTTTTTATCTTTGTATTTCTTACACTGAGAGTCTTGACGTTACTCGAGATATCTGGAAAACTTATTAATCGCGAGCAATCACTCATGTCGACTTCCTCGAGTGATTTTAAGTTGATGTTGGTGGGGATAACTCGTAGCTTTACGCAGCTATTCATCTTCAACTTTTTCAGTTTGTGTAGGTTCCAGATAGAAGAAGGAAGCTCCACCAAACTTGAGCAAGAAGTAAGTGTCAGTGTCTTGAGATTAGTAGCATTTGAAAGATCTGGGATTTCTTTCAGCCTCGAGGAATAGCTCATATCTATTGTCTTGAGATATGGAAGGTGCTGCATGTTTAAATAGAAAACAAAAGAGAGATATATTATTTGGGTTATAAACATATCAAATTTAAAGAATATCAAATACCAACCTTGCTTCCTCTCCAGAGCTTCTTGAGATTACTCCTTTGCATATGGAGTTCGACCAGATTTTCCGGCTCAAATGTTCTATGAAGCCATTTCCTTGGGTATTCATCCCAATCTAGTAACCTTAGATGAGGTGGAAACTTTTGACCAAACAAAGAAAGATGAGGTGGAAACTTTCCACCATGGATTCTTAAGAATTGGAGATTACACATTCCTTCAAAGGCTCCATGGCTTATAGAGAACTTGCCGATCTTGGACTTATCAAATGATATACCTATGACAGATTCAGTACCCTACCAAATGTTGCAAAATTGAAGCTGATGAGATTTATATCACAAAAACAAAAGTGCAACCAAGAGCCGGTAGTTCAACAAGTAAAGTATCTCAATAACCATATTAAATGTTTTGGTCCTCGACCAGAGGGGATGTACGTGTCTAGACCCAAAATCTCTCAGTATTAAAGAAAAAAAATGCAAAGTTTGAGAGAATAAAGATGTAAGAACTTACTGTTTTATGGGCCAGCACATCTTGAATCTCTTCCGCCTCTTCTAAAAACTTACGCTTCCCTGGCTCATTGGATTGTTTACGAACTATCTGTCTACCCAGTTGTTGTAGTAGATAGTGCATCACTATCCGCCCGTCATATATATCCACAAGAGACTTATCGGCTAGTGTCTTTAACCCCTTTCTAACATCGCTACCCGACAGTTGGTTACTATCAGAAAGAATGGATTTCACATTGCCAACGACTTCATCATTGAAGAAGCATGCAATGTGAAGAAATAGCGATTGATTCTGCTTCGACAATCTGTCATATCCCAATCCTAATATGTCCTCGAATTTTCTAGTTTTTATCCTAGATAACTGAAGCTTCCATTCACGTTCGCCCTCCCCCAACAAAGATGAACCCACCACACAAAGGCTTAATGGAAGATAACCGCATACCTTTGCTACTTTCTTTGCAAGCTTTTCAAAACCAACCCATGGAGAAGTTTGCTTGAAAGCAGATTGGCATAGAATCTCAAGAGCTTCTTTCTCTGACGGTAACTTCACATGGTAGATATCGTTAATCCCATGTTCCTTCAAAATATTTTCATATTCTGTGGTAACAATGATCCGGCTTCCAGAACCAAACCAAGAAAGCTCACTAGCCAATACCTTTAATTGCTCTAGATCATCTACATCATCAAGAATGATAAGCAATCTTTGATCTTTTAGCCATTCTTTTACCGCACCTAAATGATTTATCCTCGTATCCCTCTGGTTAAAAATCCTAGACAGAAATTGGTTTTGCAACCTCAACTTCGACTCACTGTCGTCATCAACACCTATTACGCCCTTGAGGTTTCCCATAAAACAACTAAGTGGAAAATCCATTGAGAGTTGCTTAAATAAAACTCTAGCAATGGTGGTCTTACCAATTCCCGGAGGACCGCAAATACCAATCATCTTCACTTCATCCCACTCGAGGCATAACTTAGACTCCAACTTTGTCAAGTGAGCTTCAAGTCCAACTATCCCCGGAAGATCATGTAGTTTCTTTGAAACGTTTGTACAAATCTTTTTGATCATCTCTGCTTCATTAGGCCTAAAAAATTTACAAAGAGTCCATCATTAAAATTTGAAACATTTAAAAATGGAAAAGTAACTAGTAAGAACTTTTTTTCATAAGTAAAAAAAATAACGAGTATGTACCAATTTCGAGAATGTTCCCCTTCAATGTTTGCTACATATGACAAAGCTTCGATCCATTTCTTCTTCACTTCTTCAGTTTTGCCTTCACAAGTTTTCTCTAATGCATTTCCGAAGTCTCCTCTCTGTTTCCGCACATCGGAAGGATCAACTTCGTAAAAAATTGCCATCACAATCTGACCCTGCTCTTCTCTACATTTCAAGATTTCAACCAATTCATCTAAACACCAGCTCGAAGAAGCGTAATTCTTCGAGAGCAAAACAATCGAGACCCTCGATTCTCTAATTGCTTTCATAAGTATACGTCCTATTGTGTGACCTCTCTCTATCTCCTGATCTTTGAACGTCGTGATTCCTTGGCTTCCAAAGTGATTGTGTAAGTGACTAAGAAACCCTTTACGAACATCTGGCCCGTGGAAGCTCGGAAAGACATTTAATCCCCACCTTATGGGAGAAGAAGAAGAAGAAGACATGAGAGGGTTAAGGTAAAACAGAGAGAGTGAAGAAAGTAATCACAATGAGCTATCTATGGTCTGTGGAGGAGGAAATAAAGCTACCTATTTAGATACCAAAGAAAGAGATGAGAAATTTCATTGGGATAATTACAAAGAGAAGAGAAGTTTAAAAAAAAAAAAAACCATATAACACCAAAAAGGCTACTCTCGAGTAGTCTAGGACCCATGGGAGAGTAGAATAGTCTATTACCTCGTATAACACCAAAAATGCTACTCCATACTGACTTGGAAGCTCACGTGGAGAACGTGAGGAAAAATCAAAAAAAGCCAGCGATCACAGAGATAAAAACAAAACTAAAAGAACCAAAAATGCTACTCCATACTGACTTGGAAGCTCACATGGAGAACGTGAGGAAAAATAAAAAAAAAACCAGCGATCACGGAGATAAAAACAAAACTAAAGTCTTCTTTTATTTTTGTTTCTTTCGTCCATTATTTATTTGGTTATTGTTTTGCAAATAAGAAGACTAAGAGCATCCTCATTGGTAACCCTTTGGGGTCTAAATGTGGTGTTTTTATAACATAAAATTATTAAAATGGTTGTAAAAAGAAGAAAGAAAGTGTTTTTGTGGAGTATATTGAAATATAAAATTAATAAAATTTGAGTAAAGAGAGTAGAGAGTGTTTAAAAGGAAGAGAGAGTGTTTAAAATTAGATTTTTTTTAGAGTGTTTTTAAAAGGAAGAGAGAGTGTTTAAATATAAAATTAATAAAAATTGAGTAAAAAGATGAAAAAGAATGTATAAAATTGAGTAAAAGGAAGAGAGAGTGTGTAAGAAGATGGCCTAAGACGACTAAAGAAAGACTAAGAAGTGCATCTTTAGTGGTCCCCCATTTAAAGAGAAACATAAAAAAAGGAGGGGAAAATGAGTATGAATAAGTATTCGAAACCTAAGTATTCCTTCAAATTTAACTAAAAATACTTATTGCTTTCTTGTACTTTAGTTTTTCCTTCCTAGGATTTTATTACATTTAAATGAAGCATGGGATTCCGGATAACCATTCGGTTCTCGGTTCGGTTATTTCAGTTATCGGTTTTTCGGTTCTATAAATAAAATATTCTTTGGGTTATTTTAATATTTCGGATCGGTTAACTTCGGTTTCGGTTTTAAGAGTGATAACCAAAAATAACCAAATTTTATTCGGTTATGGATTTAGAGCTTCCAAATTGAATTAGGAGTTTTAAAGATTAAATTTAACAGCAAAAAGATATTGAGAATCGAAAAATGAGAAAAAAAATATGGGAAATTAGATTTAGAATGAGAAACTTACTTATATTATAAAGATTCAAAATTATTTTAGTATATATATGTGTGTAAATGTATATATGGTCGGATATTCGGTTTAGCTTTTCGTTTTTCGGATATAACCGTAACCGAACCGAAATCCATGGACTCTCAATATATTATCTATCGGGTGTTTTAAGAGGAACCAAAATCAGTGAAAAAAAAAAGTAATTGAATCAATTTATTGAAAACCCGAAACCAAAAAAAGTAATCGAAACAACTTATTGAAAAACCTTGTTCTTTATTTCTTCAACTAAAAGACTGTTGAAAAGGCCAGGCATGGCTTCGAATGGTGACTTTAAATTGAGCGGTGCGGATCAAAAAATTGTGCGGTGCGGTACGGTACGATTCAAGTGCGGTTTGTGGAACTAATGCGGTTTCGTAAAAAAAGCGGAACAAAACAATGTTTGATTGGTGAAAAAAACTTATATGCGGTGCAAAATAACTATTTGAATAATTTTATTTAATATTTGAAATGACTAAAACAATTTTTTTCTTCAAATAATGTTATATTTACCTATATATATGATACACAAAATTTGTCAATTTTTATCAATAAAAAAATCAATTTGAACCGCACTTATACATGTTGAACGGAGGAAAAGAGATGCGTATCAAAACTCATGTGCGTTTCTTCAAATTTGTTCATGCACATTTTCCAAAGGCGGTCTAACTATTGTTTGTAATTTTTTAATCATAATACGCTTATACTAGTTGATTGGTGAAACATAATGCGGTTCCGAAAAATTATACGAAAAACCGCACCGCACCTTACCTTGTTTCCAATCAAGTATCTGGTTGCAAGTATTCAGCATATTATCCAGTCCAGCTTTGTAAAATTGTAAACACAATGTTTTATCCTAAAGACGTTGTTTTTCCCTTTAAATAAACTAGTTCTTGTCGAATAATATTTGTGTTTTAATTATTGAAGTGAAAACATGTATGAATTAACATATTGAGACTTAAAATAATTATCAATTTTTAACTTTATAAAACAAATAAGTGATCATTCATGTACATTTTTATATGCAAGTATACATACAGTAGTAGTATATAAATTTTTTTGTTTATGCAACAAATTAAACCCTTGATTTTTTTTTTAATGTACAAACATTTTCTCTCCATTCCTCGTTAGAACGGCTCTTATCTTCTTTTTTTGGGGTAGAAATGTTGTCTACGTTTTGTAATCAGAATCCTTAATATCTTGAAGCCTCACGGATCTAAAAAAACCGGATCAACGACAAAATGGAGCAACACATCTCCATTTGTTTGGCTGTTGTTGTTGCCTCCAACTTCGTAGTACTGCTGCTGCTAGTTTCAGTTTCAGAGTTGTCCGCTTTGCTGCTGCTGGTGCTAGTCTCAGTTTCAGAGTTGTCCGCATTACTGCTGCAGCTACTAGTCTCAGTTTCATAGTTGTCCATTTCGTTGCTGCTGCTAGTATCAGTTTCAAAGTTGCCTTAGGAAACCATGTAAGAAGTTTTTCCTATAATGAATGACTCTCTTGTTAACAATGTTGTGTTCTTGTTTTAGAATCTGCCTATGGCAAAAGAAAAGATTAATGAATGACTCTTGTTAACAATGTTGTGTTTTTATTAAGAGAGATTCATGGGTCTCTACCATTGGAGGAAGAAAAAATTCCAATCTCTTCAAGAAGTTCTAAAAACACAATTATGCAAAATATATAATAAACTAACTGGTAAGAGACCCTCCCACATCTCCACCATTGCACATGCTCTCATCTTTAGGGAGTCTCTAAACAACTTTTTGCTTTTTGCTTCTGATGACACTTTCATCTTTAGAGACCTGAACAGCTCCATCACTTTGCTCCTTCCGTTTGCTGCTTCTACCCTCAACTTCTTTCTCCAAGATCTGTACACCACACCCAATAATCATGTCATTGTTTCCCTTGCAGCTGAATTCAAATTGAATCTCGCTCGTAGTGGCATCCACTTCAAGGCAGCTGTCTTCTTTGAACAGATTCCCAGAAAATACGATCAAGTGTTGTTCCTTTAGGCCGAGAAACCAGTAGCGAAGCCGTGGCGACAAATCAAGTTCATTAATGACGACACCTTTGCTTCTTAGACGACAAACTGTAGAAACTCTGTAGTCATCCATCTGTTTGGTTGGTGAAAGCAGGAGGCAAGCCTTAAATCTTGAGGAAGGAGAGAAAGTCCGCGAAGAGATGGATATGGAGTTTCCTGTGGCTTTGTGAGTGAACTCTGCAGGGACTTGTTTACCTGGTAACACTACACACTTGTAAGCCCACCGCTGTATGATTATTCTTCTTGCTTCTTCATCTAGTGAAAAACAGTTGTGGAAGAAGACTGGTCTGTAAAGATGACTGAAGGGAAGAGCACCTCTCTCCGTTTCCATCTCCAATTTCAAACATTCACTGTCGTAGAATGAAAGCTTAGATGCTTTCGGCTCATAGGACAAGAAACTGACGCTTTTGAGCGATTCACAATTACTTGCATCGAGAATCCAAAGCGAAGGCGGAAGACTTTGTAGTGACACTAGTTTTCTACAGTCATTGATGCTAAGCTCTACCAAAGGCAGACCTATGACGCAATCTGGAATCCTCTTTATATCACTGTAGCTTAGGTCTAGCCTAGTCACACATTCCGGGACGTGTGTTAATCTCTTGAGGCTTCTGCTGCCCATAGAAAGCTGGTTAAGACGAAGCCAACTTCCAGCAACGGATGGAGGAACATCTATTATCTTTGTGTTTGATACATCAAGATATTTGATGTTGCTAGAAATATCTGGAAAACTACTCAATCGTGAGCAACCACTCATGTCTACATCCTCAAGAGATGCTAAGTTGATGTTGGGGGGAATAATGCGTAGCTTTTCGCAGTATCTCATATCCAACTCTGTCAGTTTGTGTAGATTCCTAATAGAGGAGGGAAGCTCCACCAAACTTGAGCAAGAAGTAAGTGTCAGTGTCGCGAGATTAGTAGCTTCCGAAAGATTTGGGATTTCTTTCAACCAACCAGAACGGCTCATATCTATCCTCTTGAGATTTGGAAGGGGCTGCATGTTTAAAAACAACAAATGAGAAAAATGAAAAATCAAATGGCGGTTTTTCGAGATTTGATAAATAACAAATACCAACCTGGATTCCTTCCCAGAGCTTTTCGAGATTGCTGTCTATCATACAGAGCTCGACAAGACATTCTGGCTGAAATGTTGGAGGAAGACTTTTACTAGGGTAATGACTCCAATCTAGTAATCGTAGATGAGGTAAATATTCCAAGTCCTCTGATATCTCTAAGGCACTACCTTCGATTCTTAAGAACCGAAGATTATGCATTCATCCATGAAGCTCAAGAATGTTAGCGATAAATTAAACAGTCTTGAGTTTCAAAAATCTGAGGCGATTCCAAAGAAGTGATCCAATGTAAAAGATCGTTCTCCGTATAATCATATCACTCAATCAACGCAAGTTCAAGATCACAAATTCACGGACAAATGTCGAAACACGAAGATGTCTAACCGAAGAACGCAAGATTTAAAAACGGCGACTTTTTTACCTTGATGCGGTGGTGGAAGTGTACGGTTGTGAGTAGGATGATATGTAGTTGGAACCATCCTCTGTCAAAACACAAAATATGAAGAAAAAAACTCAAATCTTCAATAAGTCCAATCTCTAGAAGCTCATTACAACTGTGCAATGAAATTAAATTTTGCAAATGAGATAACATGATCTTATCTTCGTATTTTCATACCAGCTAATTAAGGGAAATAGCATTATTTCCACATCGGGTTATTGTGTTTTCTTTGGCGACCACCTCATATCTTGGTCTTCCAAACGACAACAAACCGTCTCTCGATCAAGCGCCGAAGCTGAATATAGGGGCGTAGTAAATGCAGTTGCTGAAACCATATGGATCCGTAATCTCTTACTTGAGCTCCATTGTCCCATAACCAAAGCTACCATGGTCTATTGCGACAACGTAAGTGCTGTCTACTTATCCACAAATCCCATTCAGCATCAACGCACCAAACACGTTGCAATCGGTCAAGTTCGTGTGCTTCACGTACCTTCATCTCATCAATATGCTGATATCTCCACCAAAGGATCTCATTGATTAGCCTCTAACGGCTAGTCCCATAAATCTCTGTGTATATAATCTTTGTTAATAACACTCACCAATCTCATCGATTGGATTAACCTAATCAAACAGTCTAGAGTTGAAAGAAGGTAAACACATAATCATAAGTGATTTTGGAATATGAACACAGTTACAAGTAGCAAATTAGCAATACAGATTCATATCTTGAAACGAAAGCTTTAACATTGTTCCCAAAAAAAGCAATGTAGCAAATTAACTCAATAAAGCTTTGTCAACTATTCAATAACTCACGACAATAAAATTACCTCTTTCAATGAACACATGAGATTCCACGAGAATTTCGCTCTGCCTTCTTCTTCCTCAGTCGACCAAGTTTCCTAAGCCAATTCCACCAACTTGTATGCTTTTTGCTTTTGACGACACTTTCATCTTTAGAGACCTGAACAACTCCATCACTTTGCTCCTTCCATTTGCTGCTACTATTCTCACCTTCCTCCGCTATGATCTGTACACCACACTCAATAATCATGTCATCGTTTCCCTTGCAGCTGAATTCAAATTGAATCTCACTCGTAGTCACATCCACTTCAAGGCAGCTGTTTTCTTTGAACAAATCCCCAGAAAATACTAAAAGGTGTTGTTCGGTTATGCCGGGAAGATACGATGCCAATTGCCACCATTCCATCACATAAAGTTCATTAATGACAACACCTTTGCTTCTTAGACGACAAACTACTGATTGGTAGTGCAGCATCTGTGGGGTTGGTAAAACCAATAGACAAGCCTTAAATCTTGAGGACGTTGACAAAGTCCCTGAAGAGATGGTTATGGAGTTTCGAAGGGCTTTGTGAGTGAATTCTGGAGGGATTTCTTTACCTGGTAACAATACACCCTTGTAACCCCACCGTTGTATGATTACTCTTCTTGCTTCTTCTTCTAGTGAAAAACAGTAGCGGAATATAACTGGCCTTAGAAACACTTCTTTCTCCAATTTCACTCAGTTAGGGTCGTTGAGTGTATTATAAGCTCTTGGTTCATAGAACGAGAAACTGACGCTTTTGAGCGATACACAACCAGACGCATCGAGAATCCAAAGCGAAGGCGGAAGACTCTGCACTGACACCAGTTTTCTGCAGTTTCTGATGGTAAGATCTCGTAGATGCGGGAGACCTATGACGCAATCTGGAATCCTCTTTACATCACTGTTGCTTAGGTCTAGCCTAGTCACACATTCCGGGACATGTGTTAATCTCTTGAGGCTTCTGCTCCCCCCCTATAGAAAGCACGTCAAGACAAGACCATCGTCCGACAACGGATGCAGGAACATCTTCTATCTTTGTGTCTGTTATATCAAGATATTTGATGTTGCTAGAAATATCTGGAAAACTTCTCAATCGTGAGCAACCACTCATGTCTACTTCCTCAAGAGATGCTAAGTTGATTTTGGTGGGAATAACTTGTAGCTTTACGCAGCTACTCATCTCCAACTCTGTCAGTTTGTGTAGATTCCTAATAGAGGAAGGAAGCTCCACCAATCTTGAGCAAGAAGTAAGTCTCAGTGTCTTGAGATTAGTAGCTTCCGAAAGATTTGGGATTTCTTTCAACCAACGAGAACCGCTCATATCTATCTTCTTGAGATTTGCAAGGGGCTGCACAAGTCAAATGCAGCAAATGAGAAAAATGAAAAATCAAATGGAGGTTTAATAAATAACAAATACCAACCTGGATTCCTCCCCAGAGCTTTTCGAGATTGCTGTCTATCATACAGAGCTCGACAAGACATTCTGGCTGAAATTTTGGAGGAAGACTTTTTCTAGTGTATGAACTCCAAAATAATGACCTTAGACGAGGTAAATATTCCATGTCCTCTGATATCTCTAAGGCACTATCTTTCCCATAGATGCTTAAGAATCGAAGATTATGCATTCCTTTAAAGGCTCGCCCACTTATGGAGAACCTACCGCTGATCTTGGACATATGAAATGATATACCTATGATAGATCCAGTACCCTGTCAAATATTCAAAAAGAGGACTGGTCAAATTGTTATAACAAAAGCAACAGGGAAGATCTCTAGAGAATATATATATGTAAGAACTTACTGTTTCATTTGCTAGTACATCACGAATCTCTTCAGCCTCTACTAAAAACTGACGTTTCCCAGGCTCATCTGACTGTTCATGAACTACTTGTTTACCCATTTGTCGTAGTAGACCGTGCATCACTACAGACCCAAAAGATATATCAACAAGGGATTTTGCGGCTAGAGTCTTCAGCCCATTTTCGATATCCAAATTACTGTCAACGAGCATGGCTGTCACATAATCAACATTCGTAAGGAAGGTAAATTCGTCGTAGAAGACGCATGCAAGGTGAAGGAATAGAGATTGATCTTTCTTCGACAACCTGTCATAACCCACTCTTAATACGTCCTCAATTTTTCTATCAAGGCTAGTTTTGATCCTAGATGACTGAAGTTCCCACTCGTGCTTGCTCTCCCCACGTAAAGATGAACCCACAACACGAAGGCCTAACGGAAGATAACCGCAAAGCTCAGCTACTTTATATGCAATCTCTTCAAAACCATCTGGTACAAAACTTTGTTTGAATGCAGATAGACATAAGATCTCAAGCGCTTCTTTTCTGGATGGAAAACCCACATGGTAGATTTCGTTAATGCCATGTGCCTTCAAAATCTGTTTATCTTCTGTGGTAACAATGATCCGACTTCCAAAACCAAACCAAGAAAGTTCACTAGCCAAAACCTCTAGTTTCTCTAGATCATCAACATCATCAAGAATGATAAGCACTCTTTGATCTTATGTGGTAGCCATTCTTTTATCGCACCTAAATGACTTACCCTCATATCCCCCTGGTTCAAAATCCTAGACAGAAGTTGGTTTTGCAGACACAACTTGGAATCATAATCATCAACACCCATTATGCTCTTATAACTTCCTTTGAGGTTCCCCATGAAACAGCTAAGCCGAAAATCGCTAGAGAGTTGATTGTATAAAGCTCTAGCAATGGTAGTCTTACCAATTCCCGCAGGACCCCAAATTCCAATCATCTTCACTTCACCGCTCTCTAAGCATAACAAAGTAATCACTTTTCTCAAGTGATCTTGCAGTCCCACCATGTCATCAAAATCCTTTGAAAGTGTGACATTCAGTTTGTTTGAAACATCCGTGGCAAACTTTTCGGCCATTGCTGCTTCATCAACCCTAACTTATTGAAGCATCAAATAAAAAAGATAGAAAGCATTATAATTCATTGAGCTCAAAAGAAACAACAAACCAGTTATTCGAGTGTTCTCCAGCTATGGTGGCTACATATGCCAAAGCTTGGCTCCATCTCTGCTTCTCTTCTTCGGATTTCCCTTGACAAGTTTTCTCAAAAACATTTCCAAAGTCTCCTCTCTGTTTCCGAACATCGGAAGGATCAACATCGTAAAAAATCGTCATCACCATTTGTCCTGAAACTTC
Source organism: Draba incana (assembly GCA_963576765.1). Taxonomy (NCBI): domain Eukaryota; kingdom Viridiplantae; phylum Streptophyta; class Magnoliopsida; order Brassicales; family Brassicaceae; genus Draba; species Draba incana. The sequence continues at coordinate 36,655,343 of OY755211.1, forward strand.
TTTGCACTTCAAGATTTCAACCAATTCATCTAAACACCAACTCGAAGAAGCGTAATTCTTCGATAGCAAAACGACCGAGATCCTCGATTCTCTAATCGCTTTCACGAGTTCAGGTCCGATCGTGTGGCCTCTTTTGATTTCCTGATCCTTAAACGTAGTGATTCCTTTCCTTGCAAAGAGATTGTGTAAATGACTCAGAAATCCTCTACGAACATCTGGTCCGTGGAAACTCGGAAAGACATGGTATCTCTTGATTCGAGACGAAGAAGAAGAAGAAGAAGCCATGAGGGAGTTTGAAGAAAGTATCACAGTGATTCTGGAGTTCAGCTATATGTGGAGGAATCAACAATAATTCATCCTTTATATATCGAAAAGAAAAAGAGAAATTTGAAAGAAACTTTACAGAAAAATACAAAAATGAAGACTCATAAAAGAGTCGTCGAGGAGGACCCATAAGAGCATTGAATTTTTGTTTAGTAACTCTCAGTTTCATTTTGTAAAACTTACAAAAATTTGTGAGAAACTTACAAAAATTTGAACAAATTTGTTGATGTGATCAAAACGTTTAGTTCGGTTGAACGCTTAACCGAGTTCTACTTTAAGAAACAATTAACAACGGTTCGGTTTACCATATCACAGATTTTTTAAAATTAAAAATATTTCATTTTTTATTTACAACAATGCTCTTATGATCTGCTCTTTTATCCTTTTTCTTTTTGTGAAAACACTAATAACAACACAAGACTCATACAAATAACCATTATAGACTCTGAAACAAGACAAGCTTTTATAATCCTTGAGTAGATGATGAAGAAGACGCAGCACGGAAATGCTTGTTCCCGTGCTCCGCCGCCAAATGCTCTGAAGCCGGTCTCTTTGGTCTCAACTGCAAATTGACAACATTTGACCCCAAAAATAAGAGTTTGGCTAAGGACACTCAAGATCAACAGTTTAGTAATTTAAAAAGGCTCAACATTCGGTCTATATCGCGTATGTTCAAACAGATTTAACACAAACGGAAAATAGTGTATCTATAAACACCCAAGATCAACATGGGTTATTTGAAAAGACGATTTTTTTCTCTATTCGAATTCCGAACAAGTTCTCTTTGTTATGAGAATGTGGACGATTCTAATCAAAGAATCAAGAAACTTTGAGGATTAAGAGCTCTATTTTACCTTTTCTTCAGCTCGTTGATAGAAGCTGCGTATGAGTATGTTTTTTACTTCCGTGGTTATCACTGCCACAAAACAACGGAATAACGTTTTAATGAATCGCAGCAAACTAGCAATGAATCATCCATGAAGCTCAATACTGTTAGTAATTGATCAAATCTGAAGTGATTCTAAAGAAGTGATTCAATGTAAAAGATCGTTCTCCGTATAATCAGATCACTCAATCAACGCAAGTTCAAGATCACAAATTCACGGACAAATGTCGAAACACGAAGATGTCTAACCGAAGAACGCAAGATTTAAAAACGGCGACTTTATTACCTTGATGTGGTGGTGGAAGTGTACGGTTGTGAGTAGGATGATATGTAGTTGGAACCATCCTCTGTCAATACACAAAATATGAACAACCAATCTCTAGAAGCTCATTACAACTGTGCAATGAAATGAAATTTTGCATATGATTGAGATAACAAGATCTTACCTTAGTATTTTAATACCAGCTAATTAAGGGAAATAGAATTATTATCTGACTACTTTCTTGGTTCCTCATAGCAAAATCAGATCAAGTATCAAGTATACATTTTTATTTCTCAATTTGAAGAATGAATCAGATTCCAGATTCAGAAAACCGAGTCTCTCAATCCCAACATTTTTTTCAGTAAATCGAACTCAGATTCGATTTTAGCCCAAGTCAGAAAAAAAAATTCAACATCTGAAAATCGATTGAACCCAATTTCACGGATACGCATTTGTTAGATAATGTATATGTAAGAAGTTACTGTTTTATTTGCTAGCACATCATGAATCTCTTCGGCATCTACTAAAAACTGACGCTTCCCGGGCTCATTAGATTGTTGACGTACTATCTGTCTACCAAATTCTTGTAGTAGATAGTGCATCGCTATCCGCCCGTCATATATTTGCACGAGAGGCTTATCACCTAGGGTCTTTAACCCATCTCTAACATCACTATTAGCCGAACTATCAGAAAGAATGGATTCCACATGGCCAACGACTTCATTGTTGAAGAAGCATGCAATGTTAAGAAATAAAGATTGATTCTGCTATGACAATCTGTCATATCCCACTCTTAATAGTCTAGTTTCAATCATGCTTGATAATTGACGTTTCCACTCATCCTTACCCTCCCCCCACAAAGATGAACCCACCACACAAAGGTTTAATGGAAGATAACCGCATACCTTTGCTACTTTCTCTGCAAGCTTTTCAAAACCAACCCATGGAGAAGTTTGTTTGAAAGCAGATTGGCATAAAATCTCAAGAGCTTCTTTCTCCGACGGTAACTCCACATGGTAGATATCGTTAATCCCATGTTCCGTCAAAATCTTTTTATCTTCAGTGGTGATAATGATCCGACTTCAGATAACAGGTTTTTAGCCTGGGTTAAGAACTCAAATCCTAAATTACTAATCCGATGTAGAAATAGATTTAGGTTCGTTCAGGGACTAGCAATACACTTTAATTCCTTTAAACACAATTCTAGCTAAGCGATTCAAGTGGTTTTAAAGTGTCACGAAAATTAAATAGTAAAACAAAGTAAAATTCGGTTGTAAACAAATATGATAAAGGCGTTAGACAAGGGAATTATCTCAGGGAAAAGATCATCAAGAACCAAGCAATTATTCAGGATATTAATTCAAGTACCAATCTAGAACACAATCACGATTTTATGAGGATCCACTGTCGTGGTATCAACAACTTTATTAATAAATCTAGCACCCTAAACTGTCGTTTGAGACTAAATAAATTAACAAGCATTAACGATTGAGATTGATAAGTTCACGATTTCCCTTAACTTCAACTGTCGTTGGCTAAGGGTCAAATCGCCCATCTAAGTTGATTCAAGCAATCTACTACACTTTTGATGAGTAAATTAAACCTAATATCAAAGGCTAGGTGATCAATCTAGTCTAGGCAATAAGCTTAACATTAGATGAAGATATCAAAATATAAGTATGATCCTATCTATGCCGAGTTCATTGAATCTCTAAATCCCTTTGAAAAACCCTAATCTAACAAAGGTAACTACTCGCACATAATAGAACGAAAAACACAAAGAGAGATGAAAGTATTCATGGAATAAATTAAAGAGTAAAGGTTCAAGAGAAAACTCAATAACAAGTAGATGAACAACTCTCGAAATCCAAAGCAAAGTGCGACGAAGATCTCTCTAGGGTTCTCGGCCAAAACGTAAAAAGCAAGTAAAGTTTGGGTGATGAATTAAGCGTAAAAGAAACTGTGTGTAAAAGAAGCGTGTAGGAGGCGTGTATTTATTCTCTAACGTATTTCCTTCTTTTTAGGGGTGCAGCAGCTGGGTGAATCCAAGGTAGATCTAGGGTAAATCTTCTAGGTGAATATTTCCATTAAGTGAATATTCCCTTTAATAAATCTTCTGGGAGCAGGTCAGTCAAATCGGGGAGCGGGTGCTCCTTTAGCTCCAGAATCTTCCAAAAGATCTTGTTTTCCTATCTTTCCTACCAAGCCTCCTAGCAAACTCCAATTCTTCATTCCAGCCACCTTTGGACTTAAAAAGACTCGATACAAGGAGAAAGACTCGATAAAACCCTACAAAACAATGGTTAGAATACCCCAAAAATGGAGTATATCAACTTCCGGAACCAAACCAAGAAAGTTCTCTAGCTAATACCTTTAATTGCTCTAGATCATCTACATGATCAAGAATGATAAGCACTCTTTGATCTTTTAGCCATTCTTTTATTGAACCTAAATAATGTCTCCCCATACCCCTAAACTTGCTCAAAATCTTTGACAAAAGTTGGTTTTGCAATCTCAACTTCGACGACTCATAGTCCTCATCAACACCTATTACGCCTTTGAGGTTCCCCATGAAACATCTAAGGCAAAACTGGCTAGAGAGTAGATTATATAAAGCTCTAGCAATGGTGGTCTTACCAATACCAGCAGGACCGCAAATTCCAATCATCTTCACTTCATCATACTCAAGGCATAACATAGACTCCAATTTTGTCAAGTGAGCTTCAAGTCCAACCATCCCCGGAAAATCCCTCACTGTATGATGTAGTTTCTTTGAAACATTTGTAGAAATTTGTTTGATCATCTCTGCTTCATTAGGCCTAACAAAATAGTGTTGGTGAGTCAAAAATTTACAATAAAAAACAAACAATTTCTACAGATTGATAGAAAGCAATATAGTCATACCAATTCAGAGAATGTTATCCAGCTATGGTTGCTACATATGCTAAAGCTTGGCTCCATTTCTGCTTCTCTTCTTCAGTTTTCCCTTGGCAATTTTTCTCGAATGAGCTTCCAAAGTCTCCCCTCTGTTTCCGCACATCGGAAGGATCAACATTGTAAAAAACCGTCATCACAGTTGATATATCGTGGTTTTTACCGGTTTTCAACCACGATATAAGTCCATGTTTTAGAGTCTTTTAGTGTTTTCCAGGTGTTTTTAGTGTCTTTACAGGAACTGGACCGTCTGGAGCATAAAAGATGTTTACTGGAGATTTTGGAGCATTCGCGGAGTGAAGTGGAAAAAATGCAAGTTCGGATTGAAGAATTCAGAGCAGCGTCAAGCGACGAGGTTGTTTGTGTCGCTCGACACGAACATTTCTGAAGACAAGAATTTTCGACAGAGAGTATCGTGTCGATCGACACACATTCTATGTCGATCGACACGTGTTCATCACAGCCCAGATTTTCATCAGAAAAGCCCGTTCGAAGCCCGAAGACTCCAGATGTTTACTTTTATGTTTTATGACGGTTCATAACCTTATATATACGTATTTACAGCCATTGTTTAGGCTATGCTTTACTTTCTAAGAGATTTTAATACAAAGGGTTTTATCTTACATTACTATGTCTGAGTAATTCTCTTGTTAGGTTTTAGGGTTTTTCAAAGGATTTATGAAGAGTTGTAGAGTTTAATTACTTTTGGGATTTGCATCATATTTATTTATATTCTTCACCTTGATTGCATTGAATTCTGATTTAGCGCTGAATTGGATATCTAGGGTTGTTTAATAGATGAGACATCATTATTGAATAACTAGAATTGAATCATAGGTGAGCAGAGATTCGATTCGCAACGATAGTTGGCTTTGAATCTCTGTGAACAAATCGAACCTGATTATAATTGCTTGTTTAAATCAATTTGATTTCGCAACGACAGTTGGTTGTCTAGGGTTTAAGCATAGATAGTATTTGCAACGACAGTTGATTTACTTTAAAACAGTGTTTCGAGTTCAAGAATTGTGCATCATAACTTATCCCAAAAGTGATTTTATTCTGCTACTTGGATTTCCTCCTGCGAATTCCCTAAAGCTTAGCGTTTTCCTCTTATTGAATTTAAAGTCTACAATCATTCTGTTTATTATTTCTGCAATCGTTTTTACTTACTTCTTTCTGCTTAGTTTAGTCCGAACATATAAATCTATTGTGCAATCTGATTCTCTGAGGATTCGATACCCTAAGTACTACAATCGATCTCTTGTTTGAGAGAGTGGTTCAAAAGGGAAATTTGACCCATATCAACAGTCTGCCCTGAAGCTTCTTTGCATTTCAAGATTTCAACCAATTCATCTAAACACCATCTTGAAGAAGCGTAATTCTTCGAGAGTACAACGATGGAGACCCTCAAATTTCTAATTGCTTTTACGAGTTCAGGTCTGATTGTATGGCCTCTCTCAATCTCATGATCATTGAATGTGGTGATTCCCTTGCTTGCAAATTGATAATGTAAATGACTTAGAAACCCTTTACGAACATCTGGCCTGTGGAAGCTCGTAAAGACATTGAATCCCCCCCTTATGGGAGAAGAAGAAGAAGAAGAAGTGATATAATGAGAATTTGGACATTCCTAACCACGAACTTAACGAATTTTCGGAGTCTTTTGAGTTGTTTTGAGAAGATATTTAGATCCATGCTCAAGGATTTGGAACCGCATGCGTTTGGGAACGAGATTCGAGCATTTAGGCAAAAAACCAAGTGTTTTGAAGACTGGACCGGTCCACTTAGGGGACCGACCGGTCCCTACCTGGCTCTAAAGATGGACCGTTCTCGCATAAAGATGAGGCTCTCTGGGATTGGGACCGACCGGTCCCAGTCTAGGACCGACCGGTCCACAAAGACCGACCGTGCCATCATGAAGACCGATCAATCCAGTTCGTGATTTGAAGACCCGAAGGCCACTGGAAATCAGACCGACCGGTCCCCAATTCCGACCGGTTGGTCCACACATGGCGACATGAGGATTTTGACCGACTTAAAACCAGACCGACCGGTCCAGACGCCAGATTTTTAGGAAGATTTCCTTTTTCCGTTTTATCTTATAAATACCCATAGGGTTTCATTGTTTTAGACATCCACGTTTTTCATCAATTTTATTCAGACTTTTAGAGATTCAGAGTTGTAATTGGGAGAAGATCTCATCACCTTTTTGGAGAAGATTTCTAAACCCTTTTTGCTTTCTTATTTATATGATTATGCAATATTCATCCATGATTTATGACTTATTTTTCATCATGTCTGAGTAGATCTCTAGTTAGGTTTTAGGGTTTTTCGATGGATTTCACAGATTAAACTAGACACAAATAGGTTGCTTATCAATTACCATCTTCATCACTGTTAGGCGTAATGCTAGGATTGAACTGGCCATTTAATCACTAGATCTTAGATTGATACACATTCCAAAAGCATGTGTATAGCTAGAACTATTGTTGATGAGTAATGCGTTATAACAACTGAAAGGTTAGTTGTAGAGTATTATGAACTGATCAAACCTGAACTTATAATGCTTGTCTAGGATAGCCGTGACCAAACGAAAGTTTAGGCACTCGGATCTCTAGGGAAAGTTGTTATCATGAAAGTGGAGCAATTTATATCAGTGTTTTGAGTTTGACATGCATGCATATTAGAATCTGAATAGTTGTCTGGTTTATGAATGTGATTTCCTGAGAATTCCCTAATGCCTAGCGTTTTTAATCATCTGAATTTACATCGTTTAAATCTGCTTTCTTGTCTTTAGTTTTAATAAAATCACCCATCACTGTTTTCCTGCTTAGCTTAGTTCAATAATTTATAATTTGTTGTGTAACACTTGGTCCTTGAGGATTCGATCCCTAAATCACTACTTTGTTTGCTGTGCACTTGCAGTATTTTTATTTTGGGTTAAAACCTGACCGTATCAAGTTTTTGGCGCCGTTGCCGGGGACCAATTGTGTTTGCCTTCAGATTTGATTTGCGAATTTAGTCTAAGCAATTTACTAATTTATTTTTCTTTTTGTTTTTGTCTTTGGTTGTGCTTTCAGGTGTATGCAGAGGAGAAGTAATCGTATTGAACCTCTGATATCATTCACTAACGAAGAACTAGCTAGAGTGGAAAGGTCCAACAGAGCTAGGAGGAACATCTTGCCAGTCATGGAAGTTGTGGATCAACCGGGTAATGAGGATCTTCAAGCTGCCTTGTTTGATCAGATAGAGCAGATCCGTGCAGCGACTGCTACAAACGCGCAACTGGCACAACAGCAGATGTAAGAGCAGTTTGCTAGGATGATGGCACAGTAGGTGCCACCAGCAGGTCAAAATCCTCCGCCGCAGAGAGGGATTGGAGAAGGGGACAACGTCCACCAGTACTACCAGAACAGATCAGCCATTCGCGTCCCTGTGATTCAGAGGAATGACTTCGAGATTAAGGCTTAGCTGATTAATCTAGTAGAGAGGCACGTGTTCCATGGGTTGGCTTATGAAAACCCCATGGATCATATAGAGAGCTTTGAAGAGGTCTGCGAGACGACTAAGGCCAATGGGGTACCTTCTGACTACATCAAGTGTAAGCTGTTCAAGCACTCTCTCGCTGACAAGGCTCTGAGGTGGCTCAAGTCACTTCCTCCACACTCTCTTAACGGCTGGGATGAAGATAGAGCTGCCTTCCTGGATCACTTCTACACGAAGACCAAGACAGGTCAGCTCAGAAGCAGCATCACCAACTTTTCGCAGAAGGGAGGAGAGTCATTTGCTGAAGCCTGGGATAGGTTTAAGGAGTACCGCAGAGAGTGCCCTCACCATGGATACACTGATGAGCAGATGCTCAGGACTTTCTATGATGGAGTCACCTGGGATTACAGGATAAATCTTAATTTAGCTAGTAATGGTAATTTCATGACTCAGAGCATTGAAGGAGCTTACAGATTGATTGAGAATATGGCGCAGAGCTCTAGCGATCATTGTGTTGAATATGATCGGTCGAAGAGGGTCTGCAGTGTTGAGACGCCATCTGCAGCAGAGATAGCAGAGCTGACAGCTGCTAAGATCAGGGACTTTATGCAAGGAAACCATCAGGGAACTAGTATGGTTGGAAATGCTTCAGATGTGATCTGCTATTCCGAGCCAGCTGCATTGGTTTCAGAGGGCACTCATGAGGTTAATTTTGTAGGTGGTCAAGGATTTCCAGGCTACATTGCAGGCTATCAGAGGCAGTATGGACAGAGTTCAGGTTCCGGATACCAAAATCAGAACCAGTACCAGCCTAGACAACAAGCTCCTCCACCTCCAGTTGCTAATCCCAATGACGAGTTGAAGGGTATGATGCAGCTCATGCTAGCTAATCAGCAGAGGGTCTCCACTGACATCACAAACATTAATGGGCGACTAAAAGCTGTGACCACTCATCTGAAGATGTTGGACACTCAAGTGGCATAACAAGCAGAAGTTGTTAAGCGTCAGCAAGGAACTCTTCCAACTAAAGGGGAGCATAGTCAAAAGAGGGAGTATTACACCATTTCTATAGCTGAACCAGCGGGTGTGAGACCGATCGGTCCCATCATCAGACCGGTCGGTCCAGTAAACAGTCCCCCGATTCGCGTCTATGTCCCCAAGGCTCCTTACCCTATTTGGCCTAGTAAGTCTCAGAAGGATTTAGAGGAAGAGGAGTGCAGAGACACTATAAAGAAGTATTCTGCTCATATGGCTGAAGAGGAGGAATGTGTGAAGTCTACTGAGGATTGTAGTGCTATGATACAGGCAGGACAGTGCAAAAGCTTGGAGATCCTGGTCGCTTTGAGCTTTCAGTTCAGATCAACTCTACAGTCTTTCCTAGCTCACTCTGTGATTCGGGCTCTAGTGTCAACACCATGCCATACTCTGTGGAAAAACGGCTGGGTTTTAAAGATTTCATTCCTCCTGACTTTTCTTTAAAATTTGCTGATCAATTTGTTAAACCTCCTATAGGGGTTCTTGAGGACGTTCAGCTGCTAATTGGTGATGTTTTTGTCTATGCAGTCTTCGCGGTTCTTGGCATGGCGGAAGAACCAGGAGATCCTCTTATCCTGGGAAGACCATTCCTTTGCACAGCTGGTGCAAGGATTGATCTCAAGCATGGACGCATTGATCTCCAACTGGGAGACACTAAGATGACGTTCAAAATGGACAAGCTGCTGGAGAAGCATGTAACCGATGACCCGCCTTTCTCGGTTAAGGAGCCAGACATCACAGATCAAGTCAACGAGGACCCAACCCTCCCTAACACCACCATCACAGAAGGTGTTGTCATCCCTCCTGCAGATCCACCTTGAAAGAGACACACGTCGAGCTAACGACGTTAAACAAAGCGCTTGGTGGGAGGCAACCCACCGGTAGGTTAGTTTTTCTTTTCTTTTCTTTTTCATTTTCATTTTATTTTCTTTCTCTTTAATAGTTCTTTCCTTTGGATTTATTTTCACACCGGGTCGGTGTGAAGTGAGTCTGGGGGGAAGTACTGTTAGTACTAATTATGTTTATTTTCTTATTTTCTTTTTTATTTACACCTTTGTGATATGCATGCAATTCCAGGACCACATGATGCTTGCTAACATTCTGTTTTAGATTAACAGTGACTAACCAAAGCAATGGGAAGATTAAAAACGCCCTAGGCGGATCAGTGTTACCAGAAGGCTCCCGTCTCCTTGAAAGCTAACGCTGACACTCTTACTTTGGTCTGTTTTCTTAACTCAGGGAATTTGAAATCGCATAAGAAGTAACAACCACGTTAGGAGTCCTATCCTTTTTCAAAAACTGTCCTCTCTTCAGGACTCCTAATGGCCAGACTCACTTTTAGTCTGGTACAACACCCTACCTTAACCTTTCTTTCAAACCTCATGCATTATGTCCAAGATATTGACATGCACTCAAATGCAAAAACTCCGGAGACGTAGTCCTGCCAGCCGATCATTCTAAAGACCTTTTGGTACCACTTCAAAACTTTCTGCTTAGGATTTTTATTTTTCATTTCTATATTTATTTTTTATCGTTTTTCATCACTTGTGCTTAGGAAAATGCTAGAACTAATCTCCATCCAAAAAAAAAAAAAAAAGTTGAAAGGGATTAGAATAAAGCCTCAGATTTTACATGCATATTTATAAGCACATTTCTATTTCTTGTTTTTAGCATTAGTTCTTTAGATAAGCAGAAAGTTTTCATCTAAATAAAGAAAAAGGTTTTAAGTTTGAAAAGTTGTGCATCATCTTTGGATTTAGTTCTCTTGGGTTTTTGTGCCATGACTTGCATTCGGCCGCGACTGAGGTTAGCCTAAACACTTTTACGCCACCATTAAATAGCCTAAATCCTTAACCCTTATGCGACGAACATTTTCCTTGAGGTAAGAGTTCTGGACCTTAGTGTAGAGTCGCTAAGACATAGGAACTTGAGTATGGTAACATTGCTATGTATTTGGCAAAGTACATGAAGTACCATCTTGGTTTTTGTGTTGGGAATGTCCTAAAATCACACTTGTATTCACTCTAGAGATAGTTGTACTGTCGAGATTAGACATTCATATGATACTAGGTGGTCATAACGTTTTGCTAGAAACCAATGATGATCTATGAGTTATGAACTCATTGCTAGTATTATATGATCCTACAGGGTCACACACCTAAGCAAATTGGATTCACTTTATGTGGGAATGATCATTAATGTAATGATCTAAATGATGTGTATTTGATGCACATTATTTTCATGTTTTAAAAGGTGTGTCGATCGACACAAACATGTTGTGTCGATTGACACGTGCTGCTGACCAAAATAAAGATTTCGGTTTAATGACTTAATTGATTCTGAATCGGTTCAGGATCAATTAGGTTTTCTCCAGGGCCTATATAAGGAGTTATAAAGGCACGACCTGGACTTAAGGGTTTTAGAGAAAACTTTCTGGCAGCCACTTTAAAACGCAGAAACTTCCGAGAAATCCGATCAACCGGCGCTAGCATCCCGGCGGATTCCAGATTGTGTGCGTGTGGACCATCAGTAGAGGCACTGCAATTGAAGTGCTCAGAATCTCGAATCCCTGTTCTATCCGCTGCAAAACTCCATGTATATTCGAGATCCGTTCTATCAGTTTCATTGTTTACAAACCCTAGATCCTAGGAAAAGGAATTGTCACTAGGTTGATTAATAGAGATTAATCCGGTAAAACCTGAGTAAATTCCAACAGTGGTATCAGAGCGTTAGGGTTTAACAATCTACCTGATAGTAATCGAATTTGATCAATTGTTTCGTTGCAAAATCGTTTTGTTGTTGAATTGTTCAAATCGGCATGAAAACCTAGTCGTGTCGATCGACACAATGTTTGTGTCGATCGACACGATGGTCTCTGCCATTGCATTTGATGAACTGGTTTAATTGGATTAAATCGGTTATCGCGCCTGGTTAACAAATCAATTAAACCGACTGATTTCGGTTTATTGCGAATTGGTTGGTGTCGATCGACACAAATGTTGTGTCGATCGACACAGACCGGTTATTGACCCGGTTCAATTGGATTGATCAGTTATCGCAAAATTGATTTGGTTTGACTCGTGTCGATCGACACAAATGTTATGTCGATCGACAGAGGGCAATTATCAACCCGGTTCAATTGGATTGACCGGTTATTGAAAATTAAAATTGGTTCTGTCGGTTATCGAAACCGGTTCAATTAGATTGATCGGTTATCGAAGAACTGTTCCAGGAAGGTGAGTGTCGATCGACACTAATGTAGTGTCGATCGACAGCCTCTAAAGATTGAAGGTTAGTGAACCTGAAATCAAACAACCGAACCAGATTTAATTAGATTGGGTTCCTGAATGCATATGTGATATGTGTTAAGGATTAAATGTTCAGTTCCTCAACTAAATATCAAGTGTTCTGGATGTCTTCCCGATCGTGTCAGCTGTCAAGACTCATTTCATTGCATGATAGGCTTGCAGTGCAAGGTATCTGCAGTTACATGAGTAAGGCAGTAGGTAATTGAGTTGATGGGCTTGCAGTGCATGGCATCAACTATTACATGATGGAAGAGATTGGTTTACTTGAATGGGCTATCAGAAGTTCTGGGCCCAGAGACATCAGGTGGTTAAAACATAAGATGTTTTATCCACAACCAAGAGTCATATTGGATATGATTAGCAAAGTGTTGCTTACCTACATAGCTAAGATTTGAGTAACAGCCAGTGGCTTGCTTGGATTTTAGTGAAACATGGATCTTGGATCATTATATTCTTTTGAGGAAACATAAGATGGTATGTTTTATGGTAGCGGCCCATTAGAGAATGGGCTTTATGTTTTAAACCAATCAATGCCCATTTATAACATAAATACTAGGCGGTTTAAGTCAAATGACGAAAACCCAACTTTTCTCTGGCACTGTCGTTTGGGTCACATAAACGAGAAACGCATACAGAAGCTCCATAGTGATGGGCTTTTGGGCTCATTTGATTATCAATCATGTGAGAAATGTGAATCTTGTTTGATGGGCAAAATGGCAAAGGCTCCTTTCAATAAACCAAATGATCGGGCCAGTGACTTATTGGGCCTAATACATACAGATGTCTGCAGCCCGATGAGCACAAGTGCTAGAGGAAACTATAACTACTTCATTACCTTTACTGATGATTTCAGTAGGTATGGCTATGTCTATCTAATGAGACACAAGTCGGAATCCTTTGAGAAATTTAAGGAATTCCAGAATGAAGTACAGAACCAACTTGGCAAAAGTATTAAAGCTCTTCGATCTGATCGTGGTGGAGAATACTTAAGCCAAGAGTTCAGTGATCATCTGAGAGAGTGTGGAATTGTTTCACAGCTCACTCCTCCTGGAACACCCCAATGGAATGGAGTTTCAGAGAGGAGGAATCGGACCCTATTAGATATGGTTCGATCAATGATGAGTCACACAGACCTTCCATTATCCTTTTGGGGATACGCTCTAGAAACGTCTGCGTTTACACTAAACAGAGTCCCATCAAAATCAGTTGCAAAGACACCATATGAGATATAGACTGGAAATGTTCCAAGTTTGTCTTTTCTGAAAATTTGGGGTTGTGAGGCTTATGTAAAACGTTTAATTTCCGATAAGCTCGCACCCAAATCTGATAAATGCTTTTTCGTTGGTTATCCTAAAGAAACCAAGGCGTACTACTTCTACAACCGTTCTGAGAACAAAGTGTTTGTTGCTCAGGATTGTACTTTCCTAGAGAGAGAGTTTCTTCATAAGAAGATTAGTGGGAGTAAAGTACTACTCAAAGAAGTTCGAGAATCACAGGAGCCTGCTCAACCTCATGAGGAAGAGCAGCAGGTGGAACCGCAAGGAGTTGTGGAACCTGCACCTGTGATGCCTGAAGTTCGCAGATCCGGAAGGATTCGTCACGAACCCGAGAGATACTATGGATTTCTCGTGAATGACTGTCATGACTTATTGATCATCGACAGTGATGAACCTGCGAATTTCGAAGAAGCAATGTTGGGCCCAGACTCCGAAAAGTGGCTTGGAGCCGCTAGATCTGAAATGGGATCCATGTCAGAAAACCAAGTATGGTCCTTGGTAGATTTACCCGATGGTGTAAGACCCATTGAGTGTAAATGGATCTTCAAGAAGAAGATTGACGTGGATGGGAATATCCAGATATTCAAAGCTAGATTGGTGGCTAAAGGTTTTAAACAAATTCATGGTATTGACTATGATGAGACCTATTCCCCAGTCGCTATGCTTAAATCCATTCGGATACTCCTAGCAACTGCCGCTTATTATGATTATGAGATATGGCAGATGGATGTGAAAACAGCTTTCCTTAACGGAATTCTGGAAGAGGATGTGTACATGACACAACCTGAAGGTTTCACAGATCCTAAAAATGCTGGGAAAGTATGCAAGCTTCATCGATCCATTTATGGATTGAAGCAAGCATCACGGAGTTGAAATCTTCGTTTTGATGAAGCGGTCAAAAAGTTTGACTTTATCAAGAACGAAGAGGAACCATGTATATACAAGAAGACTAGTGGGAGCGGAGTTGCATTTCTCGTACTGTATGTAGACGATATACTCCTTCTCGGAAATGACGTTCCATTGCTTCAGTCTGTCAAGACTTGGCTTGGAAGTTGTTTTTCCATGAAAGACATGGGTGAAGCCGCGTACATTCTTGGAATAAGAATCTATAGAGATAGATTGAATAGGCTTATTGGATTGTGTCAAGACACTTATATAGATAAAGTCTTGCACAGATTCAGTATGCAGGATTCCAAGAAAGGTTTCACGCCTATGTTGCATGGCGTTACTCTTAGCAAGAAGCAGTGTCCCTCGACACAAGCTGAGCGAAAGCGAATGGATAGAATTCCTTATGCTTCGGCAGTAGGATCTATTATGTATGTCATGCTCTGTACTCGTCCAGATGTTGCTTGTGCCTTAAGCATGACGAGTAGATACCAATCTGATCCAGGTGAGTGTCACTGAACAGCAGTCAAGAATATCCTCAAGTATTTGAGAAATACTAAGGATAAGTTCTTAGTGTATGGAGGAGATGATGAGCTGGTCATAAGTGGATTCACTGATGCAAGTTTTTAAACGGACAAAGACGATTTCCGGTCTCATTCTGGTTATGTCTTTTGTCTAAATGGCGGTGCAGTCAGTTGGAAAAGTTCCAAGCAGAGCACCGTAGCTGATTCCACTACTGAGGCTGAATACATCGCTGCTTCAGAAGCAGCAAAGGAAGCTGTTTGGATCAAGAAGTTCATTTCTGAACTAGGGGTGGTTCCTAGTATCTTAGAGCCTGTAGCATTGTATTGTGATAACAATGGAGCAATTGCTCAGGCGAAGGAACCAAGGTCACACCAGAAGTCCAAACACATAGAGAGGAGATATCACTTGATTCGTGATATAATTGATAGAGGAGACGTGAAGATCAGTAGAGTTTCATCAGATGAGAACGTCGTTGATCCTCTGACCAAGCCCCTCCCACGACCTAAGCATGAGAGTCATACTGCTGCTATAGGACTTAAGGAAATTAAGATGTGATCTTGATTTTAGTGGGAGTTGTCTTGTATTAAGTTATATTTTGATGTTCATGTAATCATATTTTGATTATTTTAATGAAGTTTGATTTCAGTATTATTTAAATGTGTTTAAATGATAGTCCCAAAATAATTTATGACATTCTATAGGTCATCAAGTTGAGGACTTGATCATGAAACCCTATGAGAATTAAATGACATAGATTATATTTGTCCCTGGTCGAGGTTGTTAAAGTGGGACACTAACAACCGCGTGAGACTAGCATGTGAGGTGACTGATGACTAAGTTTCATGGAGTCATTAATAAGAGTATTAAAGTCAATCACATAGATATATGTTAGAGAACATATGATCGGACATGACCCGCTAATGAGAACTCTACAGGATAATTAAGTGTCATAAGAGGTTCTTATTACGACTATAGAGTATAGTCCTTAGACCTGAGTTCATCATGATTTCTTACATACGAATTGGTCCGCTTTGACTCTGTCAAACGTTATCCGTAACAGGTGACTATAAAGGCATTGATTGGGCGTATCATGAAGTGTGTGAAGGAACAGGGATGGAACAAGATGGGATTTGTCCCTCCTGTAAAGCAGGAGATAAATATCTCAGGGCCCATCGAAGATTTGATACTGAGGAATGTGTGGCCGCACTCGAACGAACTGAATGTCAGTTGTTTGTATTATCAGTATAAATCGGAGTTCGATGAACATGATTTTGGTTGAATAAGGATGACACAGATCTTGCCTTATGCCATATCGAGATATAGAGACGAAGGGATTATTGCAATAGTTGATTCCAGTACAAGTGGGAGATTGTTGGGAATGTCCTGAAATCACACTTGTATTCACTCTAGAGATAGTTGTACTGTCGAGATTAGACATTCATATGATACTAGGTGGTCATAACGTTTTGCTAGAAACCAATGATGATCTATGAGTTATGAACTCATTGCTAGTATTATATGATCCTACAGGGTCACACACCTAAGCAAATTGGATTCACTTTATGTGGGAATGATCATTAATGTAATGATCTAAATGATGTGTATTTGATGCACATTATTTTCATGTTTTAAAAGGTGTGTCGATCGACACAAACATGTTGTGTCGATCGACACGTGCTGCTGACCAAAATAAAGATTTCGGTTTAATGACTTAATTGATTCTGAATCGGTTCAGGATCAATTAGGTTTTCTCCAGGGCCTATATAAGGAGTTATAAAGGCACGACCTGGACTTAAGGGTTTTAGAGAAAACTTTCTGGCAGCCACTTTAAAACGCAGAAACTTCCGAGAGATCCGATCAACCGGCGCTAGCATCCCGGCGGATTCCAGTTTGTGTGCGTGTGGACCATCAGTAGAGGCACTGCAATTGAAGTGCTCAGAATCTCGAATCCCTGTTCTATCCGCTGCAAAACTCCATGTATATTCGAGATCCGTTCTATCAGTTTCATTGTTTACAAACCCTAGATCCTAGGAAAAGGAATTGTAACTAGGTTGATTAATAGAGATTAATCCGGTAAAACCTGAGTAAATTCCTACATTTTGATCTGTTTATGAGTTTTCAGGGTTGTTAGCATTACATCTGTGGGGTCCTAAAGGATTGCATTCAGCTCACAAAGGTTAGTTTGGTTTTTATAGCTTCCTTGAGCTTATTTCTAGTTTGCCTTCACTTGAGGACAAGCAAAGATCTAAGTCTGGGGGAGTTTGATATAATGAGAATTTGGACATTCCTAACCACGAACTTAACGAGTTTTCGGAATCTTTTGAGTTTTTTTGAGAAGATATTTAGATCCATGCTCAAGGATTTGGAACCGCATGCGTTTGGGAACGAGATTCGAGCATTTAGGCGAAAAACCAAGTGTTTTGAAGACCGGACCGACCGGTCCACTTAGGGGACCGACTGGTCCCTACCTGGCTCTAAAGATGGACCGTTCTCGCATGAAGACGAGGCTCTCTGGGATTGGGACCGACCGGTCCCAGTCTAGGACCGACCGGTCCCAGTCTAGGACCGACCGGTCCACAAAGACCGACCGTGCCATCATGAAGATCGATCGATCCAGTTCGTGATTTGAAGACCCGAAGGCCACTGGAAATCAGACTGACCGGTCCCCAATTCCGACCAATCGATCCACACATGGCGACATGAGGATTTTGGTCGACTGAAAACCAGACCGACCGGTCCACATCAGGACCGACTGGTCCAGACGCCAAATTTTTAGGAAGATTTCCTTTTTCCGTTTTATCTTATAAATACCCATAGGGTTTCATTGTTTTAGACATCCACGTTTTTCATCAATTTTATTCAGGCTTTTAGAGATTCAGAGTTGTAATTGGGAGAAGATCTCATCACCTTTTTGGAGAAGATTTTTGAACCCTTTTTGCTTTCTTATTTATATGATTATGCAATATTCATCCATGATTTCTGACTTATTTTTCATCATGTCTGAGTAGATCTCTAGTTAGGTTTTAGGGTTTTTCGATGGATTTCACAGATTAAACTAGACACAAATAGGTTGCTTATCAATTACCATCTTCATCACTGTTAGGCATAATGCTAGGATTGAACTGGCCATTTAATCACTAGATCTTAAGTTGATACACATTCCAAAAGCCTGTGTATAGCTAGAACTACTGTTGATGAGTAATGCGTTATAACAACTGAAAGGTTAGTTGTAGAGTATTATGAACTGATCAAACCTGAACTTATAATGCTTGTCTAGGATAGCCGTGACCAAACGAAAGTTTAGGCACTCGGCTCTAGGGAAAGTAATTATTATCATGAAAGTGGAGCAATTTATATCAGTGTTTTGAGTTTGAGATGCATGCATGTTAGAATCTGAATAGTTGTCTGGTTTATGAATGTGATTTCCTGAGAATTCCCTAATGCCTAGCGTTTTTAATCATCTGAATTTACATCGTTTAAATCTGCTTTCTTGTCTTTAGTTTTAATAAAATCACCCATCACTGTTTTCCTGCTTAGCTTAGTTCAATAATTTATAATCTGTTGTGTAACACTTGGTCCTTGAGGATTCGATCCCTAAATCACTACTTTGTTTGATGTGCACTTGCAGTATTTTTATTTTGGGTTAAAACCTGACCGTATCAAGAAGAAGAAGAAGACATGAGAGGGTTAGGATGAGTAAAAGAAAGTTATCACAATGAGCTATCTATGGAGGAGGAAACAAAGCTTCCTTGTTTATATATCGAAGAAAAGTGAGTAAAGAGATGAGAAATTTCAATGAAACAATAAGGAAGAGAAGAGAAGTTTACATGGAGTTTTGAAGAAGAATGTTGCCCTCAAGAAGTCTAGGACCCATAAGAGTGTAGAATAGTCTAACGTGGAGGAGGTCAGGAAAAATCAAAAAAAGCCAGCTAGAGAGAAAAAAAAACAAAACTGAAGTCTTCTTTTTTTTTTTTTTTTGGTCAAATACTAAGAAGACTAAGAGACTAAAGCGTAAAGACTAAGAAGAGATCTCTCCAATGGTCCCTAATTTTGAAGGAAAACATCAAAAAGTCAGGGGGAAAAATGTGTTTATGAAAAGTATTCTTTCAAATTTAACTAAAAAGACTTGTTGCTTTCTTGTACTCTTTTCCTAATTTCCACTACACTTTAGTTTTTTCTTCCTTGTAATTTCTTTAGTTCTTGTGTGTTTATAGTTTTTTGATTGGTGAGTCCGGAAATGAGTTCATAGCTTAAAGTATCCCCAATCCAAGTGTAGATTTGGTTTAAAAACTAAACCAAGCCTTAGCTCGAATAAAAATGAAGTAAAAAACAAACAATTTTTTGAGTAGTCTAGAATTGAAAGAAGGTAAACACAAAAAAGTGATTTTGGAATATGAACACAGTTACAAGTTATTCATATCTTGAAACTAAAGCTTTAACATTGTTCCCAAAAAAGCAATGCAGCAAATTAACTAAATAAGGCTTTGTCAACTATTCAATAACTCACGACAATAAAATTACAATTTTTTTGAGAATTGTGAAAGATTTCTGTCATACAGAAGAACCTATTGTAGTGACAAAATTGGCAAAAATTTCCATACCTCTTTCAATGAACACATGAGATTCCACGAGAACTTCGCTCTGCCTTCTTCTTCCTCAGTCGACCGAGTTTCCTAAGCCAATTCCACCAACTCCATCACTTTGCTCCTTCCATTTGCTGCTACTACTCTCACCTTCCTCCACCATGATCTGTACACCACACTCAATAATCATGTCATCGTTTCCCTTCCAGCTGAATTCAAATTGAATCTCACTCGTGGTCACATCCACTTCAAGGCTGCTGTTTTCTTTGAACAAATCCCCAGAAAATACTAAAAGGTGTTGTTCTGTTATGCCGGGAAGATACGATGATGCTTCATCCCACCATTCCGCCACATGAAGTTCATTAATGACAACACCTTTGCTTCTTAGACGACAAACTACTGGTTCGCAGTACAGCATCCGTGGGGTTGGTAAAACCAAGAGGCAAGCCTTAAATCTTGAGGACGTTGAAAAAGTCCCTGAAGAGATGGTTATGGAGTTTCGTATGGCTTTGTGAGTGAATTCTGGAGGGATTTCTTTACCTGGTAACAATACACCCTTGTAACCCCACCGTTGTATGATTACTCTTCTTGCTTCTTCTTCTAATTTCAAACAGTTGCCGAATTTAACTGGCCTTAGAAACACTTTTTTCTCCGATTTCACACAGTTAGGGTCGTTGAGTGTATTATAAGCTCTTGGTTCATAGAACGAGAAACTGACGCTTTTGAGCGATACACAACCAGATGCATCGAGAGTCCAAAGCGAAGGCGGAAGACTTTGCAGTGACACCAGCTTTCTGCAGTTCTGGATGATAAGTCTAGCTAGCTTAGGGAGACCTATGACGCAATCTGGAATCCTCTTTATATCACTGTAGCTTAGGTCTAGCCTAGTCACACATTCCGGGACATGTGTTAATCTCTTGAGGCTTCTGCTCCCCCCCCCCATAAAAAGCTTCTCAAGACGAGACCATTGTCCGACAACGGATGCAGGAACATCTTCTATCTTTGTGTCTGTTATATCAAGATATTTGATGTTGTTAGATATATCTGGAAAACATCTCAATCGTGAGCAACAACGCATGTCGACTCTCTCAAGAGATACTAAGTTGATGTTGGTGGGAATAACTCGCAGCTTTCTGCAGTAACTCATCTTCAACTCTGTCAGTTTGTGTAGATTCCTAATTGAGGAGGGAAGCTCTTCCAAACTTGAGCAAAACGTAAGTGTCAATGTCTCGAGATTAGTAGCTTTTGAAAGATTTGGGATTTTTTTCAACCAAAGAGAACAGCTCATATCTATCGTCTTGAGATTTGCAAGGGGCTGCATGTGTCAAACGCAACAAATGAGAAAAATGAAAAATCAAATGGAGATTTAATAAATAACAAATACCAACCTGGATTCCTTCCCAGAGCTTTTCGAGATTGCTGTCTCTCATATGGAGCTCGACAAGACATTCGGGCTGAAATTTTGGAGGAAGACTTTTTCTAGGGTAATGACTCCAACGTAGTAACCTTAGACGAGGTAAATATTCCATGTCCCCTGATATCTGTAAGGCACTATATACCGCATAGATGCTTAAGAATCGAAGATTACGCATTCCTTTAAAGGCTCGCCCACTTATGGAGAACATATCTCTGATCTTGGACACATCACATGATATGCCTATGATAGATCCAGTACCCTGACAAATATTCAAAAATATATGTATAATGATATACCTATGATGATCTAATTGTTATAATGAAAGCAGCAGGGAAGATCTCTTAGAGAATATATATGTAAGAACTTACTGTTTCATCTGCTAGTACATCACGAATCTCTTTAGCCTCTACTAAAAACTGACGTTTCCCAGGCTCATCTGACTGTTCATGAACTACTTGTTTACCCATTTGTCGTAGTAGACCGTGCATCTTTACTGACCCAAAAGATATATCAACAAGAGATTTAGCAGCTAGAGTCTTCAGCCCATTTTCGATATCCAAATTACTGTCAGCGAGCATGGTTGTCACATAATTAACAGTAGGATCATTGAAAATGCATGCAAGGTGAAGGAATAAAGATTGATCTTTCTTCGACAATCTGTCATAACCCACTCTTAATAGGTCCTCAATTTTTCTATCAAGATTAGTTTCGATCCTAGATGACTGAAGTTCCCACTCGTGCTTGCTCTCCCCACGCAAAGATGAACCCACAACACGAAGGCCTAACGGAAGATAACCGCAAAGCTTTGCTACTTTATTTGCAATCTCTTCAAAACCATCTTGTACAAACCTTTGTTTGAATGCAGATAGACATAAGATCTCAATAGCTTCTTTTTTGGATGGAAAACCCACACGGTAGATATCGTTAATCCCATGTGCCTTCAAAACCTTTTTATCTTCTGTGGTAACGATGATTCGACTTCCAAAACCAAACCAAGAAGGTTCACTAGCCAAAACCTCTAGTTTCTCTAGATCATCAACATCATCAAGAATGATAAGCACTCTTTGATCTTGTAGCCATTCTTTTATCGCACCTAAATGACTTACCCTTATATCCCCCTGGTTCAAAATCCTAGACAGAAGTTGGTTTTGCAGACACAACTTGGAATCATAATCATCAACACCCGTTATGCTCTTATAACTTCCTTTGAGGTTCCCCATGAAACATCTAAGTCTAAACTCGCTAGAGAGTTGATTGTATAAAGCTCTAGCAATGGTTGTCTTACCAATTCCCGCAGGACCCCAAATTCCAATCATCTTCACTTCACCGCTCTCTAAGCATAACAAAGTAATCACTTTTCTCAAGTGAGCTTGCAGTCCCACCATGTCATCAAAATCCTTTGAAAGTGTGACATTCAGTTTGTTCGAAACATCCGTGACAAACTTTTCAGCC
Organism: Draba incana; assembly: GCA_963576765.1. Classification (NCBI taxonomy): domain Eukaryota; kingdom Viridiplantae; phylum Streptophyta; class Magnoliopsida; order Brassicales; family Brassicaceae; genus Draba; species Draba incana. Next base: position 36,677,717 of record OY755211.1, read on the forward strand.
ATTGCAGCTTCATCAACCCTAACAAAGAAACAAACAACAAAGCTTTGCTCCATCTCTGCTTCTCTTCAAATCAAAAAGATAGAAAGCATCATAATTCATTGAAGCCCAAAAGAAACAACAGACCAGTTAATAGAATGTTCTCCAGCTATGTTTGCAACATCATTCAAAGCTTTGCTCCATCTCTGCTTCTCTTCTTCAGCTTTCCCTTGGCAAGTTTTCTCAAATGCTCTCCCGAAGTCTCCTCTCTGCTTCCGTACATCAGAAGGATCAACATCGTAAAAAATCGTCATCACCATTTGCCCTGAATCTTCTTTACACTTCAAGATTTCAACCAATTCATCTAAACACCAGCTCGAAGAAGCGTAATTCTTCGAGAGCAAAACGACCGAGATCCTCGATTCTCTAATCGCTTTCACGAGTTCAGGTCCGATCGTGTGGCCTCTTTTGATTTCCTGATCCTTAAACGTAGTGATTCCTTTCCTTGCAAAGAGATTGTGTAAATGACTGAGAAATCCTCTACGAACATCTGGTCCGTGGAAACTCGGAAAGACATGGTATCTCTTGATTCGAGAAGAAGAAGAAGAAGAAGAAGCCATGAGAGAGTTTGAAGAAAGTATCACAATGATTCTGGAGTTCAGCTATATGTGGAGGAATCAACAATAATTCATCCTTTATATATCGAAGAGCCAAACGAGTAAAGAGAAGAGAAATTTCAAAGAAACTTTACAGAAATATACAAAAATGTATCTTTAAGAGTCGTAACAATTCTTTCTTTATATATTGATGAAAAACGCGTAAAGACCACAAAGTCGTCGAGGAGGACCCCATAAGAGCACTGGATTTTTGTTTAGTAACTCTCAGTTTCATTTTGTAAAACTTACAAAAATTTGTTGATGTGATCAAAACGTTTAGTTCGGTTGAACACTTAACCGAGTTCTACTTTAAGAAACAATTAACAACGGTTCGATTTACCACATCACAGATTTTTTTTTAAATTTAAAACATTTCATTTTTTATTTACAACAATGCTCTTATGATCTCCTCTTTATCTTTTTCTTTTTTGTGAAAAACACTAATAACAACACAAGACTCATACAAATAACCATTATAGGCTCTGAAACAGGAGAAGCTTTTATAATCCTTGAGTAGATGATGAAGAAGACGCAGCACGGAAATGCTTGTTCCCGTGCTCCGCCGCCAAATGCTCTGACGCCGGTCTCTTTGGTCTCAGCTGCAAATGACAACATTTGACCCCAAAACAATAAGAGTTTGGCCCTAAGGCTTAACATTCATTCTACATCGCGTATGTTGAAGCAAATTTAAAACAATCGAAAAGTAGTGTATCTTAAAACACTCAAGTTATTTGAAAAGACGATTTTTTCTCTCTATTCATATTCCTAACAAGTTCTCTTTGTTATGACAAGATGGACGATTTCTAATCAAAGAATCAATAAACTTTGAGGATTAAGAGATTTTTTTTCACCTTTTCTTCGGCTCGTTGATAGAAGCTTCGTATGAGAATGTTTTTTACTTCCGTGGTTATCACTGCCACAAAACAACCGAATAACGTTTTAATGAATTGCAGCAAACTAGCTCAAGACTGTTAGTAATTGATCAAAACAGTCTTGAGTTTCACAAATCTGAGGTGATTCTAAAGAAGTGATTCAATGTAAAAGAAAGTTCTCCAATCATATCACTCAATCAACAAGAGTTCAGGATCACAAATTCAAGAACAAATGTCGAAACACAAAGACGTCTAACCGAAGAACGCAAGATTCTATAAAAACGGCGACTTTTTTACCTTGATGTGGTGGTGGAAGTGTACGGTTTTTAGTAGGATGATATGTAGTTGGAACCATCCTCTGTCAATACACAAAACATGAACAAAAAATCTTCAATAAGTCCAATCTCTAAAAGCTCATTACAACTGTTCAATGAAATGAAAATTTTGCATATGATTGAGATAACAAGATCTTATCTTAGTATTTTCATACCAGCTAATTAAGGGAAATAGCATTATTATGCTAAGATCAATCAATCTGGATTAAAAAAAAATGACTACTTTCTTGGTTCCTCACAGCAAAATCAGATCAAGTATCAAGTATACATTTTTATTTCTCAATTTAAAGAATGAATCAGATTCCAGATTCAGAAAACCAAGTCTCTCAATCCCAACATTTTTTTCAGTAAATCGAACTCAGATTCGATTTGAGCCCAAGTCAGCAAAAAAAAAAAATTCAACATCTGAAAATCGATTGAACCCAGTTTCACCGAGACGTAAAACGAATCGAAGGGGGAAAAAGAGGGAAGAAGATATTACAGAGGGATTAGAAGGATCAGAAGGACGATGTTGACTGAAATTGTGAGGATCGAAGGAAGGTAAATCACCCAGAATCGACGCCATTGGAGATCAAATGTTCCTTCTTCGAGAGAGAAAGAGAGAAAACAAAAAGAAAAAGAACAAAAATGGGTTTATGCCAAATTTATGGGCTCAATTGGTAAATTAAGGTAAGTGAGTGAATTTGGTTTAAATCAGGTCGATTTGGTTCGGTTCTTTGGTTTGGACCGAATTAAACCAAATTTAATTTCGTTCGGTTTTTTTTTTGTTTGTCATCTAATTAAGCATTTTATTGATAGGAATACTACGCCGGTTTTTAAGCAGATCCAATATCCTAATAAGTGTTTTTGCAAGCAAGGATTGGTAACATTGTTATCACAAAACTAGAAATATGTTGAGCAAGTTATGTACAAACTATATATAGGGATAAGAACTTACCGTTTTATTTGCCAGCACATCAAGAATATGTTTCGTCACTTCCAAAAACTATCGTTTTCAAGGCTCGTTAGATTGTTCATGATGTATTGCAAGTAGCTCTCAGGTGTAACGCATCCAAAACTAACCGAATTAGCTTGAGCCTTAGCGGTGACAAAATCTTCTTTACAGTTGATAAATCTTTCTTTAGCATTGGCGTTGCAAACCCTCTTCCCACTTTGTCTTGATAATGTCACCTATGATGATCTGAGTTGTAGGAACATCTTCAGCTTCCTATTTTTTTCTAGAGTAAACTCCATAACGTTAGCAAGACTACAAGTCCCGTCCTCTATAGCAATGTAGCCAAACTCAGACTCTTTCATGTAGAAACACGTTAGCATTACATTGGTTGAATAGTGAAAATCCCTTTGTTGATTAGAAAACTCATTGTTCGCCAAAACATCATCACTAGATAGCACTATACGTTTCACAGCAATCGGATAATCATAATGTTGATGGATTCGACACCACAGTGGTAGCATATGTAGTCCATATGGGCAATAGCAAGAGCACTTGGGAAACAATGCGACCACTCTAGCATGTGGTTAGATTCAGTCTTTTTTGGATTATGGTTTAATTCAGTCTATTCAGTTCAAATTTTTACACATGCCTTAATTAACCTTTTTATCAATTTATGTATTAACTTTCTCTAATCTAATGTAATTATTCTACGTACAATTGATTACCACTTTTTTACTTAATGTTTACCATATTTTTGCTAGGATTGCAACAAAGGCCAAATTGTTGTTGCTTACGTGTTATAAAACAAATGCATATATATATTGCTCATATGTTCAAAAGTTTTCATATGTAATGAGATTCTTGCTAATTTTATTGTATCAGTGCAAAAACATTTTTGCAGAAAATTTGTTGTATACTTGTAATCCCGATTTAAAATTTTAAATTATCCTAATTGTTGCTATGTAAAACATATAGTAATTGTCTATACAAATTTGCAATGGATTAATTTTCTAACTATATTTGTTGTATTTAAAAAATATGAGAAACACTGTATAATCTAAAAAATGTTTAAAGAAACTAAAAGTCCTAGTTATGAAAAAAAAGAGAGAGTAATTATCGACAATATTTTGTATGTCTTTATTTTGAATACAACTTTTCTTTACTTTGTCTAATGGTGCAGCGGTCACGGACAGGCATAGATGTGATGATCAAAAGATGGAACTAGAATTTGAACATGGTTTTGGGAAGCTCTTCTTCGTCTATAAGTATAAGTATAGAAACTACCCGGCCACATTCAAAATGACGATGTATTTAATAAGATGACAGATAAAAGCACAATAGACGTTTCTCTCTCTTCGTTCTTTCTACTTTGAAATAATCTTTCATTAAACATACTAGTTAATTTTGGTTGCCTTGCACCATGTTTTGCCATAAGTATCTTATAAACCCATAACTTAAAATATATATTTATTAATGTTCTTAAATTAAAATTTTTAATGAAACATAAAAATAAATACATAAATGATACAAATATATTCACATTCGCAATTTTATTTCTAAACAGTTTATAAGTTCTTTTTTAACAACCTATATATCTCAACTTGTATATCTCATCATCATCATCATGTTTCTTGACACAATGTATTACGTTAACCCAAAATATTAGAGGAGAAATCAATTAATGTGAAGCCAAATTTTAGTTCCAAAAATTATAATAGTACAAATTTTATATTGCTTATATGTTAAAAAAAATTGACGAATGAGATTCTTGCTAATTTTTTGTATTAATACAAAAATATTTTTGCCGAAACATTGTTGTATACTTCTAACGCCGATGTAAAAATCTAAAACTATCGTTAATCGTTGGTACGTATGTCGTTACAAATTTGCTAACCATATTTGTTGCATTTTGAAAAATATGAGAAAGACTGTATAATCTGAAAAGAGTTTAAACAAAACTAAACGTCCAAAGTTATCTTATATATAATAGCAAACCAAAAATATTTTTTAAAGATTTTTTTGGTTTATTTTTAGTGGTTATTTTTAAAGGTTGCGTCTTTTCATTTGGGTTGCAACTTTTCGTAAGGTTGTATCTTTTCATTTGGATTGCAACTTTTCGTGAGGTTGTGTCTTTTCATTTGGGTTGCGACTTTTCATATTGTTGTGTCTTTTCATTTGGGTTGCGATTTTTCATAAAAATAACCGTTTAGTAGTTATTTGTTAAGTTGCGTCATTTCATTATGATTGTTTTGTCAAGAGGTGCGAACAAAATAACAGTTATATGATTACTTTTAATCATTTGAGTTGAACTTCTCGTTTTAAAAACCCATCTAGATCATTTAGGTTGCAACTTTTCATTAAAAAAAACTGTTTGTTAGTTATTTAGGTGAGTTGGTTTTACATTTTGATTTATTTTGGTTGTGACTTTTCGTAAAAATAATTGTTAACATTATATTTTCTCGTCAAGAGCTCAAAAAAGATAACCGTTTTATAGTTATTTTTAAAATGTGACTTTTCGTTTACAAAACCGCTATATTCTGTTTTCCAAAGATGTGTCTTTTGTAATTAATCGTTTTAATACTTTTTTTAATGGTTACGACCTTTCATAAAAAAACCATTATGTCTTTTATATATATATATATATATATATATATATATATATATATATATATGTGTGTGTGTGTGTCTTACTAATTGTTCTATGTATTCTTAATCATGGCTTCAAATTTTATAGCTAACTTTAAAAACAATAATCGTCAAAAATGCCATTCTATTTTTTTAAAATTATTCAAAAGTTTTGATCTTTTCATCATTCTAGAAGTTCATATAACTCTTAGTTTGTTTAACGAAGTTTGGATTATTTTGTTAAATTATCCAAAATTTTCAATGTAGACAATGTAGGATCATGTATTTTTGAAAATATTTTTTGTCGTATTTTTTTCCAAAAAATTACTTTACAATTAGTTTGAAAAGTTAGGTCATTTGAAATTAGTAAGGTCATGTATGCTTGAATTAATTTCTAAAGTCTTATTTGTTTTTCAAAAAACCGCATTATGATTATTTTGTAGGGTTGTATCCTTCAAATTTTTAAAGTCCCACCTCTTATAAAATAACTGTTTTATGGTTATTTTGTAGAGTTGTATCTTTTCGGGTGGTAACTTTTGAGTTGTGACTTTTTGGAAAAAATTCTTCTATATACTTCTTTTGTTTTATTTTTTATTTATCTATAGATCAAGTTTTAGTTTTTTTAAAGCATGATAATTATACAAAACGTCGAAGAGGATTGTGTGTTTTTGAAGTGATTTTGTAGAATCACGTCTTTTCCAAAAAAATTGTTTTTTATATATATTTTTTAAAAAGTTATGTCCTTAAGAATTTGTGGGATCGTGTATTTTTGAAAATATTTCATAGAGTCACATTATTTCAAAAAATTCGTATTATGGTTGTTATGAAGGGTTGTGTCATTTCAAATTTGTAAGGTCGTGTCTTTTCGAAAATAACCACTTTATGGTTGTTTTGTTGAGTTATGTGTTTCCAAGTGATACCTTTTGAGTAGTAACTTTTATATAATTCTTACAAGTACGGTAATGATAGAAAACGTCGTATAATTCTTTAAAACAAACTAAAAAAATGTAAGTTCATGAAATTCTTGATTGTGTGAAAATTTTGGGATTCTTATGACCATACAGATGTTAAGATTTGGTTAAAGAATTTAGAATTGTGTGAATTTAAATTTTTTTTAGATAATGCACATTTTATGGCTAAAGTTGTATTTTTTTTTGTTCTTTCCGTTTATATATAGTTGTTGTTGTGTGTTTTTATTTTGGGTTTGCGACTTTTCCTAAATATATCCTTTAATAGTTTTTTTCAAAAGTTTTTCTTTTCATTATTTCGGTCTCGCCAAGATGTGCGAATAGGATAACTATTTAAAATGATAATTATATTATTATATTTAAATGTTTGTTAACTATAATTTAATATAAAATAGTCTATGTTAATGATTTAATTAATTTTTCAAATAGTTTTTGGTGTACTAACTAAAAAGTTATAAGTCTTTTAAAAGGTAACTCTTAATCAAATAACTACTTAACAATCCAAAAATTGCAACTTTTCAAATTGTAACATTTAAACATATAGTATACAACATTAAATTATAGCTGACTATGATTTGATATATAATAATCAGTTTTAGTGTTTGAATTAATATATAAAATATTATTATGCTAATTAAAAAATTACAAGTCTTTTGATAGGTAACTCTTCAGAAATTAACTACTTACTAATTAAAAAGTTACAACTCTTCAAATTGTAACTTTTCATTATTTTATAACAATTATTTTCTATATATTGTTTAATCAATATATATATATTATAATTTTCCAATTATGTTATTACATTTAAACATGTATATAACATTTAGATGTTAGTTAACTATATAATTTAATAAAAAATAATATATTTTAATGATCTAATTAATATTTCAAACAGTTTTAGATCTACTAATTACAAAGTTATATGTCTTTTCAAAAGCTACTCTTCATCAAAATAACTATTTAATAATCGAAAATTTGTAACTCTTCAAATTGTAACACTTAAACATATATATATATATATATATAACATTTAAATTTTAGTTAACTACACTATGATATATAATAATCAATTTTAGTGTTTGAATTAATATATTGTTTATATGTGTATTATGTTTCCAATGATGTGCAAAATTAAAAAACTGACTATATTGTCCACCATACAAGATTATATTTTCTAATCGTCTAACCCCATCTTCTATTATAATCTCAAAGTACCATACCAAAAAAAAAAAATTATAATCTCAAAGTTAGTTAATAACTAAAATACAAAAAAAAATTATTTATTGGATATTCATATCAATCGAAAAGTCCAATATAACAATTTTCCCTTCTTATAAGAAACATCACTGATGATTTGTAAATTTATTGTTCAAATAAATATATTGTACAATCAATTTCCAAATACTAAATTACAGTTCAATTTAGACAATTATATTCAATTCGAATTCCCGCGCGATTTCGCGCGGGTTCCGTGCCTAGTGAAAATAATAAAAGAGAAATTATCTTTGAATAATTAAAACTTGTTTTCTTTTTCGAAAGAAAAAAGATAGAAAAGGGTTAATTAACACATGCAATTATCTTGGCAATAAGCTTCTTGTGTCTTTGGTTTTCATATATGTATAGGTGGTGGAAAAAATTCCACGTGTTTATAGAGTAATAGGAGGTTAATCAGATGAGATTCTTAACCACTACAACCATAATAATACTATTAAGTTGAATTAGTCTTTTATCCGTGTAGAGCTACGCCACTTCGTTTCCATGAAAAAAACGAAGAACAGATTAAATATAAACTAATAATATGTGTTATCTTGTGGATGAATGTCCATTTCTTCCAACATTGGATGCACCTATGTGAAAACGATCGACGGATTCTCGACAGTGCTCAGAAACTCATAGTATCCATCCTCATACGATGAGCTATTACTGCATTGAGCTAGTAAAGATCCGTGTTTTCGATATATCGCAGTTAATTGAACCATGGAAGGTTTAGATTTTTCCCAGAGGGATTCTTAACCACTGCAACCATAATATTTGTATTTATCGCTGGTCATAATGATAATTTCTCGTTTTTTAAGTTCTTCTTACCGCTAATAATATGTGTTATCTTATCCTTTTTTTTGGGTCAAGCATATGTGTTATTTTATTCACTCAATTAATTTGGTCTAAAAATTCTTTTTCATTAACTTTAACATAGTCAAACTCATAGTCAAGAAAAAAATGGTTTTAACCAAATCAATGAACCAATTGCAACTATAATCTTTGTTTTTTTTTCCATTAACCAAGAAGTTCACAATCTAAACGTATCAATTTTCGGATCGGAAATCATAACAGATTAAGCTAATTTTTTTTTCTCTTGTTGTTGTAAGTACTTAAATTCGAGAATTTTATAACTTTCTTCTTTTGGGTTGTCAAGTGATACTACTTCACCGGTTGAGCATATCGATTACTCGACCCGCCAGTTGGTTTGAAATCGAAGTTCTTCACATTATATTTATATTAGTATTATCTTTTAAAAAATTCAGGGTTTGTGGTGAATATACGTATAGGCTTTGAAAAGATTATACTATTTGTTTTCATTTGCCTAGATTACAAATATAGGTAATTAGGATCATGCATATTAATGGGGAAAAAATCGCTTTTTATTAGAAAGGTACACTAGCACTTTATAAAAATAAATAATCGAATCAAGTACATTATAATTTAATGATTTTGGTATAATACACTCTTAGGCCACGATTATTGCAGACCCCAAGGGATCCAATTATAATATAAAATTATTAAAACACACACTTTCTCTTCCTTTTACTCAACTTTATACCTTCTCTTTCATCTTTTTACTCAACTTTTATTAATTTTATATTTAAACACTCTCTTTTCCTTTTAAATACTCTCTCCAAAAAATCCAATTTTAGACACTCTCTCTTCCTTTTTAAACACTCTCTCTTTCTTTTAATCAAATTTTATTAATTTTATATTTCAACATACCCCATAACAACCCTCTCTTTCTTCCTTTTACAACCATTTTAATAATTTTATATACACTTTAGACACCATGGTGTCTACAATAATCATGCTCTTAGATACGTATCAAGTGATATTTTTCTAAAAGATTTACCAGATGATGACGTATGGTATCCCAAGACAACCTCTCACATATACAAAAAGGAGAAAAAAATGAAAGAGATAGGAAAAAGGAAGAAGGAGAAAATAATAATAAAAGTTTAATAACACAAGGAAACTAAATGGAAGTAAAAGGCAGTTGAACAGAAAATTAGGTGAATCTAGTTGGCCACAATGCCCTTTTACTCTTACTTCTCCTTCTTCATTTCTTCTTCACAATCTACCATTACATATAGTGTAAGAGAAAGAAACTTGTACAACAATGGAAAGACAAGACATAAATCATATGTTAAGTCTAGATGGAAACAACAACAACAACAACAACAACAACATTTTCTCATCCTTTGTTGACAAGAACCAAATGATGATGCCTCCATTAACATTTTCCGGCGAAGTAGAGCCTTCTTCCTCGTCTTGGAATCCAAAGAGCTTTCATATGCCTGTGCCGCCTCCTCAAAATGATCAAATAGAAGAGAAAGATAAGAAAAAAGAGAAAGAGAAGAGATCGAGGAAGGTTCCAAGGATTGCGTTTCATACAAAGAGTGATGATGATGTTCTTGATGATGGTTATCGTTGGAGAAAATATGGCCAGAAATCTGTCAAGCACAATGCTCATCCAAGGTACTTGCTCATATTTACACGCGTATTATTATGTATATATGTACGATCTATACTATGACACAATATCATAGTAGATTTTCCAAACATGGAATCGACCAAAACTTTTTCATGGCTATAAAAAATTAGCTTAACAACCTGAACGATCTAGTTTTTTGTCTTTAAACATTGAATCATATATACATACAGAAATTTTACCTTTTAATTATTTCAAAATATTATGTGTTTTTTTTTTTGCTCATCAATTTGCTTGTGTTCTTGTGTTACTTTGTTTCTCTCTAGCACTAACGATCAAAATTTGTCTTCATTTGTTTTTATCAGTTAATTTACCTTATGAATATTATGTTTTTTTTTTTTTGGTCGAAATGAATATTATGTTTATTTCTTCATCTTTCCGATAAACTGTATGAAAATATACAACTTATATAACAGTGTAAGATCGTATAGATTTATAACATTATATCTCTATCTAAATTCGATCGAGAGCATTTTTTAAAATGGTGAATTTATGGGTCCAATAAGACAAAAAAAACTAGTAATCAAAATCATTGTAATAATGGGTCCTAAAATAAAACATAGTTTAGTTCCACTACTGAAAAATTTAGTTATGAAAATAAAAATAAATTTTATCATAGAAACCCAAAATTTCGATTTATTTTTCATACGAAATTAGAAATAAGAGTAGATCAGACTACAAGAAATAATAGTGTTTGACAAAATGCAGGAGCTATTACAGATGTACATACCACACATGCAGCGTCAAGAAACAAGTGCAGAGATTAGCTAAAGACCCAAACGTCGTCGTAACGACCTACGAAGGCGTTCATAACCATCCTTGTGAGAAACTCATGGAGACTCTTAATCCTCTCCTCAGGCAACTCCAGTTCCTCTCAAGTTTCTCTAATCTCTGATTAATTTAAATTTGTGAATTAGTTAATGTTGGTGTAATTAAGTAAAGCTGATTAAGGTGTTATAATCACTCCACTGACCCAAATCTTCCAAAGAGAAAAGTGTATAGAACACATTCGAAGCAAATGTAACAGTTAATTATGATTTCTTTGCTTACATTTGATAATCTAATGTCTGCGTTTGGGAAGATGCAAATAGTAATGACAATTCTGAATTATTTATCATCATAAGTTAGCAGACAGGTAAAATACAAACAAGACTCAACACTCCCAAAAATAAACCATCCGAAAAAGAGAGCAAAAAACACTAAACCATCATCATAAACCAAAACCAAACTTGCATGCATACTAGAATCTTAAACCCAGTTCAAGCAGCTATGGAAAATGATAAGTTACTAAATTCATTATGTCAGGAGTTGTATCCTAGGTACCAACTTCTCTGTTTCTACCCTTTCCAGTTCTTCATGGTTCAGTCGGTCCAGAAGGCCCCGTGACACTGGGAGGAGTGGGCACCGGAAGGTTTTGGCTTACTAAAACTGTCTCGGGTCTAAAGGCAGCAGTTGGAAAAGGCGGCTGAGACTGAGACGTTTGAACTGGTGGGGTCTGAGCTGGTTGTGAACCCTGAGGTGTAGTTTGAGACTGTTGGGTAGGTCGGATGATCATACGGTCAAGAGCAGGGGAATATGAGCCGGGCGTAATACTGCCTCGCATCCTTGGGCGCCAGTTGGTTAAATCAGGAGTAGTCGAATCTACATCCATTAGGTCACTGGTTCGAGTAACGGATTGAACAGTGGGAGCAATCGGGTGCTGCCTTTGGGTGCTTCCATGGTTGGTGGTTAGGTCACTGGCCCGGGAAACCGATTGAACAGTGGGACCAGTACTCGTGTGCTGCCTTTGAGTGCTTCCATGGTTTCTAGTTAGATCACTGGTTCGAGAAACGGACTGAACAGCGGGACCACTTGGGTCCTGCCTTACATGGTTACTGTTTGGACTTGGGATGAAATAACTGTTAGGCTGGCTATTTAGTACTCTAGGGATAGGTGGAGACTGGCTCGTAACTGGACCTGGGTGCCTCCGGCTCTGCAAGGAACACATATCATCAGAATATGAATACTTAACAGAAGAAACTATTTTCTCAAACAGCAACACGAACCTGTGACGAAGTTGTCACTGATGGTGCTTGAGATGAATAAGTCGGGTTCCACCTCCGATATGTTCCGGCGGGCGTAACAGGTGAAGCATGAACCTGAGAGACCTGAGGAGCCGGATTCGGTATGGTGGAAGTAGTTGCTGGTCTATCTCTCGGAGATGGTGTTGGATCTTGAGGCAATGGTATTTGGGGTAAGTTTGAGTGTTCTTGCCCAGTTCCAGTATTCAAGTGATTTAGTATCACCTGATCGAGTGATATCACATCAGAGAGATTCAACAAAGAAACGTAATCATCATCTGAAGCATCTTTGCTTGTGTCGTTACTATTAGATTGACCCTGAGCATCTAATAAGCAGGGCTTCCGGTCCACAACCTTTCTGTCACCAAATATTTCCATTTCAGCATCGTCATCATCTCCAGTCAGATCTAAAACCACTGGACCAGAGTCTTCAAGATCATGAATGATTACATCCTGCACAGGTTCCTCGGTCTGTTCAATTTCCTTTGCAACCTTCCATGTGCCATCAGCATGGATGGTTACATCAGCAGCATTGTTTCCTGATTCTTTCAATATCTGAGCGCAATGATATGCAATGAGTTATGCAAAGCAAAAATGTAGCGGTAAGAAACTTACGAGACAGATATAGTTTACTTGCCTTGACCATGTTTTGATCTAAACAGAGATCAGGGTAGCAAACAGATTGATTGCAATGCGGACAGCGCCAGGACGGGTTTCTCATATTTATGTGGTAATAATTCCAGAAATCAAAACACTGCAGCAGCAAGTTACTATATCACTAACAAGTATATTAAGAGAGAATAGAAGATAAAATCCAGAAGGATGAAAAAAACAGAGAGTGGTCTTTGGTTGCATCACCTGAAGATGTTTGCACAACTGGCCCTTGACTGGAAGCTTGATCCGGCTGCGACTGTTTTAATGCAGACTAAATCAACGACCAAAGACGATCATGACATAAAACAGTGGTACATAGAAACCATAAGTGGTACCTTATAGGACAATTGAGAGATACTCGTGATGGCCCCTCGATGATGTCAGAATCTACAAACAGAAAATAACAAAAGTACAGAGCCATTATATCTTCACAGTTGTTTAGTTGCAAGTCATTGAATGATTCAAAAATGGTAAAGTATAGAGCATTATAGAGAAATTGCATCTCCCCTATCTTATGCTCTAAATTACCTGGACTTGACTCGATGAATCCAGACTGAAGATAATCTTTAAGCACTGGGTTTTCAGGTGGTAGTACCAAACTCGTAAAAGCAATTACGATGATGTAATGACCTTTGAACAATCAAGCAGAAAGATTAGAAAACATGAACAACAGAAGAAAAAAAGGTATATATATAACTGAACATATACCCTTGGAATTCCCCATCACTTGTAGAAGGTTCGTTCCATATTTCAGTAATGCAGTAACATTTGACGGGAGTTGAGGTCCCGAATCCTGGAAATAATAAAGATTGTAAAATAAACAAATAAACATGCACATAACAAGTTCAGGCAAAAGAAATCCCTTAAAAATTCAAATAGCACAAACCATTGTGATATTAACTCTCTTCTCGAGCCCCTTTCCATTTAACAGTAAGCTGCAATTTTCATACGAAAGCAAAAAAGGTTAAACTGGATAATATTTCGTGTCAGTTAGCAAATTATTTCATCATACCTGACTTCCGGAGGATTACTAATACAGGCAGATGTGTCTATGTTGTCTGTCTGTACAACAAATAGCCGCTGAAGAGCAAACAAGGATCTGGAATAAGTGAAATCATACGCTAACCAAAAGGTACAGAGGCTGGGTACATCAATCAAATGAAATAAATATTCAAAATGTATATGAAATACTGCTAGATAGAATGCAAGGTTAAATTCTCCTGTCATAATGTAAAAAACACATGCACATTGCACAACAGATAAAGATAGAATTCAATAAGGACAGATCCAGAATGCGGTATCGAAAGACTTAAGAGACAAACAATACGTACAATTTTCTCTTGGGGAGAATGTGGCATCTTCTTTGAGATATGGAAATCATGCGCCAACATTTTATAGCCAGCCTGCCATGTAAGGAAAGCCAAAACAAAATGAACACACTTAAGAGGGTAACATACCAGAAATAAATGTTTAGACCAGAAGAAAAGCTCACCTTCACTTCAAGACAAACAAGCACATGCCCAATTTTCACAAATGGATAGAACCTGGGATCACAAAACATAAATTTCAACCAATATCTTGCAAAAAGTTAAACCAATCTGTCAATCACAGAGCCACATGTTATTAGGACGGTGAAAGCAAAACCTACCTCTCCATGATCTGCGAAAAGGTACCTTCGGGACTTTTAATATCAGGGCTAGTCTTTCCAAAACTCCCAAAACTATTCCTCATCTGAATAAGAATGAAACCATTAGTATCCTCATAATCCAAATAAAACGCTATCAGACTTACGCCAGGATTTGGAAGAAGACAGACCTCATCAGCGATAGCAGTAAGCTCTTGGGACTCGATATCCGAAAACCATCCCAGTTGACACGCATGCTGCGCCATTAACACAATCACAATATGTCAAAACCAAATGAGTTACCATTTACCATAACCTCAATCATTCTAAACAAAAGCGGCAATTACCGTAAACTAGCGACACCTAATTAACGAAAACGTACTTATTTCACAGATTACTAAACCAAAACTATGAAATTTCCATAAAATCTTATCCAGCTATTACCTTAACGGAGATCATCAGCACGGTAACCGCAGTCGTAGTGTACACATCAGTTCTATGTTTGCACACCTGATACAACACAAGCCACTAATCCAGTCAAATCCAAAATTTCTCAAACCAGAATCAATCTTAAACTTTCACAATGCAGCCAAATTCAAAACGAACCTGTTTGAGAAGCAATGGAAACTCCTCAACCTTCTTCGGTATTTCATTGTTCGCTATAGCAAAATCAATGCCTCTGCAAGCAAAATTTGATTCGAAAAATCAAAACCCAGAGATTAAGAAACCAAAAGAAGACTAGTCAAATTTTAGGTAATGCGATTAGATTTGAGAGAAATTTTACTTAGCGAGAGAGATGCAACAGATCTGAAACTCCTTAACGTCACTCCTTTCTCCAGCTTGAACGTGGTAACGTAATCGTTGCGTCACCGAAGCTAATCGGAAGGAATTGACGAGAGCTGCTGCTGCTTTCTCCGGTAAGCCTGGTGGAGTCACCGGAATCGCCGCCGGAGAAGACATCGATTGGAACTACTTCTCCGGTCAAATCAAAGAGAAGCAAACGAATATTCCTCTTTCCTGATTGATTCTACAAAAGCTGAATCGATAATCCAGAGAAACGCGATTTATCGAAAACCCTACTGTCTCCTTCGCCTTTTACTGTTTTCTGTAACGGAAAAATTTGTTGTGCGTATTAATTTTGAGAAATTCTCTAAAATACCCAAAAAAAAATAATTTCCCAAAAATACCACAAATTTTCAAAAGTTTCATAAATATCATTAATTTTCAAAAGTTTTAAAACTACCACAACCTCAAAAATTGATTTTCAAGAACTTAGAATTTAAATTGTTTGGTTTGGATTAATTATTGTTCAATATAGGGGATAGGATTTAGGTTTGGGGTTTAGGGTTTTATTTTTGAATATTTAAAGTTAGTTTCAATTTTGTGGTATTTTTGTAACTTTTGGAAAAAGTGGTATTATTGGATATTTTAAAAATTGGTGGTATTTTTGGAACAAAAACTTTTTTGGTGGTATTTTTGAGAATTACCAATTAATTTTTAATAAGATAATTTTTTTTTTTAATTTAAAGATAAAATTTTATGCAATTTTTTCTTCAAGGATTTTATGCCTTTTTAATAGATTAGTTTTGGTTTTGTTTTAGAAAACTACGTGAATTAAGTATAAGACCATGTACATCGCAGACACCGGAGGGTCTAATGTGATTTTTAAATTATTAAAACACACACTTTCTCTTCCTTTTACTCAACTTTATACCTTCTTTTTCATCTTTTTACTCAACTTTTATTAATTTTATATGTAAACACTCTCTTTTCTTTTTAAACACACCCTCCAAAATATCCTTTATTAGATCTCTCTCCAAAAGATCTAATTTTATCCACAAAAAAACTCTCTTTCTTCCTTTTACTCAAATTTTATATTTCAATATACCCCACAAAAACACTCTCTTTCTTCATTTTACTCAAATTTTAATATTTTTATATTATAAGAACACTTCTTTAGATCCTCCGGTGTCACCAATGCTTATGCTCTAAGATAAAATCTTTTTTTTTCTTTGTGAAGAGTATTAAATTTGTTTGGTGGGTTGGCGATTTTCTAGACATGGTTTCGATGGGTTAGATTTTGGTGGACTTGGTTTCGATGGATATTTCTAAGGGCATCTTCATTGGAGACCCAAGATAGTCTAATGTGGTGTTTTTATAATATAAAATTATTAAAATTGTTGTAAAAGGAAGAAAGAGAGTGTTTTTGTGGGGTATATTGAAATATAAAATTAATAAAATTTGAGTAAAAAGAGTAGATAGTGAGTGTATTCAGGAAAAGGAAGAGAGTAGATAGTGAGTGTATTTAGGAAAAAGAAGAGAGAGAATGTCTAAAATTGGACATTTTTTAGAGTGTTTTTAAAAGGAAGAGAGAGTGTTTAAATATAAAATTAATAAAAATTGAGTAAAAGGATGAAAGAGAAATAAAGTTGAGTAAAAAGAAGAGAGAGTTTGTGTTTTAATAATTTTATATTATAAAACCACCTAATTAGACTATAAAAAATGTGCAATGAAGATGACCTAACGGTTTTCGATTACAACGATTCCCGTTTTCCATAAACTTTTCTTTTCTTGGGCTGTTCTTTCGTTGGTGCTTCGGGGAAGAGTGTGGTGTGAGATGTCTTGGTGAACGTTGACCTGGGAAAGGGTATGACAACGAAATATGGTGGTTGTCATTTAAACTCTAGAACAACCCTTTAGTTTCAAACCTTTCTTGGCTATTTGAGAGTTTTACTGCCAAGAATCCAAACTATCATCCTTGGCAGTAAAAACATAATAACATTAACATTTGTTTTGAATATGTATAACTTATTATTTGCTTTCTTTACATGCAATGATTGCTTTTTATTTGAGCTTGTTATCATGTCTCTGAAATTATGGACACCAAAGCAACAATCGAAGATCTTTAGTCTCTTCAAGAATTTTATATAATTCCAAACTTTAATTTTTTTTGTTATACAAACTGTATAAAGTCTAGAAGAATATGGTTGTATGTGTCTGATTATTTATCGTGGCAATCGTTTTTGTTTTTTTAAGAAGCTTCAAGATCCTTTAATCAAACAAGAGAGCATTGAGGCCTTTTTCTCTTTCTAGCAGAGTTGAAAACATTGAAGGATGATTAATACATGTAACTTTTAATTTAAGTAAGTAAATTTTCTCCCAACTCATTTATTTTTAAGTAAGTAAATTTTCTCCAAACTTTTAATACATGTAACATTGAGGCCTTCACAAACCTTCTTTCACCATTCCTCATGAATACTCTTTTTTTAACTCAATCGACAACTCATATTTTCTTATAAACTTGAACCCTGGACCTCCGTGATATCTCAACTGAGACTTCAAGCTAAAACTACTAGTGATACAAAACATAGATATTTATGCACTATAAAACCAAGGATGAAACATAGATTTATCGTAGGCTGGCCAAGTAACAAGAAACATCTGTCTAAAAATTAGCTAAAGGACAATAATAAAAAGATACCCAACGAATTCAAGATATAAAGTTTCCATTGTAAAGTCGTTTAAACAATAATAGATCCATAATTAACCAATTTTTGCAATATCGAATTAAGCCCAAGAAAACATGCCTAGCTTGGAATGGTAAGTTGCAAAGATCAAGCTGTCAAACCTCACCATTAATTTGGTGATTAGTTCATCATTCGTTTTAAGGAAAAAGATACTAAATATTTTTATTCCCTTTCGTTGTTTTTTTTTTATTCATCTTCTTTTCTTGCATGCAGGGGTACAATTTAGAATACATGATAAGTGAAAATCACGAAAAGATGAAGATGAATAAGGAATTTGAACATCTAAAATACAAATCATAGATAGCAATACAGATTTTACCGCAACGTGAAGATTTAATTGAGATCCAAAGATGAGCCATGGATTTGCATTAGGAATGAGCACTTATGGTTGAAAGAGTCCGAACCATAATTAGAAGTAGGTTTCTCTTGCATGAGGAACAGAAGATTGCCGGATCGATTAGACCTTCTTCCTATCCAAACCAGCTAGCTTTGCTCTAATAAGGAGTTGAATTTCCTTGACAATGACAGGAGGAGACTTAGTGCAACTCGTGTGAAGACGTGAATTCCTTTCCTTCCACAGGAAATGTACAGCCGATTGAAGAACCAAATTGGAGATGATTTTTAGCTTCTTATTTGGCAAAGGTCGATTGAAGACTAATCAATAAGACCATCAAAATGACTTTCATTTTGTATATAGTTTTATTGTATTCAGACGATTATACAATAACCACACTTAAATCTTCTATTTGTATTATTTCCAAACTCACTTTACTCAAGAACTGAATTCATTTTTTCATCATATTCAAGAAAAATCCACTTTTTGAATATATCAATTTGTATATAGCACTATTCTTTCTTTTTCTATACAAGGAAGTTTTTTCCTAAACTTACTCTTGAAAATAAACAATTATTTTGACCCAAAAAAGAAGAAAATAAACAATTAATTGCAAATATTACGTCCAAACAATTGTAATTGTTGAACATTTTACCAACATCTATACATATAAAACAGTTGATAAAATATTAAAACATAATAACGTGATTTCATCCCCCGAAAAAAAAAATTATGACATGAATTAGAAAATCTTCATCTCATTTTGATAACTGTACAATACTACACAATATTGACCACAAAACGGATGAGACTTTTTTTATTAAGAGAACATTTGATCTAATAACAAAACCAAAGCCATTGCCAAACTGGAATCAAACCCATAATTAACGACTAGATCAAAAACATCTGAACCGAACTGGACTCCTTTGGTTCTGACCTCTTTCTTTTTAATCTCCACTACTGTCCGGTTCGATGGAACGTGTAAAATTTTACACGATTTACATTTGTAAGATCCTTTGATTACGTAAGAGCTCTTCTTATCAAACGTTCCTGAAAATACGTACGCCAAAATGTCGGATTTGGTGCTTAGAATATTCATTGTTAAGTTCTTCCTCATGTACCAAATCGGACATTTTGGTATTTCTGCTTCTACATTTGTATCCCTTGCTTCATATATTCCCCAACTATTTACTAATGTAATTTTCTGAAAAATCCAAAGAAAATAAAATCGTTATAATATGTATTCATTATCATGATTAAAATATATCCAGTTGTTGTAAACCAAACCTTGGATCCTTGTGGCTAATATAATTATAAATTCAGATGGAAAAAAAATGTATACATGATATGATTAAAATATACCTATAAATGTTTTTTTTTTTTTTTGAAACTTACCTATAAATGTTTGAAACAACTAATTAATAAGATGTTTGTTTACATAGATAAAATTATCATTTTGTGTACCGAAATTTTAGCCAAAATGAATCTTATCATCTCAGATATTTGCAGTGGTCAATCATGATGTAAATAAGTGGTTCGAATCATAATCTCTAATTTTGTAGGTGAACCATATAATTTACGATTTACGACTAGTGCAAAACTAACAAAGGATGGATTGTGATGGGGAATTTAGGAGTCAAACATATTATACTCGGAGATATTAGACGTCATTATATGTAGACTAATACTAGCTAGTCAAAACTTTTACGCTGAATGAAATTTGTTAGATATATATATATATATATATATATATATATATATATATATATATATATATATATATTCCGAAATGAATATGACGGGTTATACGAAATTCATGACAATACAATTGTCCACATGCAGAATATTTGTGTACTTTTAACGTGACCGATTGTGGACGGTACTCAATCTTAATTTACTATATAGAAATATAGAATTCATAATATCTTTATTCATACATATCCTCAATCGACTTAAAACAAAAATGTCTTCTAAAAATTCGGCTAAAATGATTAGAAACGGAAAATCGATTATAATTCTCTACATATCGCCGACCTAAAATATTTCCTAACCAATTTTATTCTGATAATAATTAGATCCATATCTATCATTATGAGATCCATATCTAGTAGGCGTTAGCGTTTTAGATCTAGCACCAGAACATAAATCTATAAGAAAATTATGTCGGATTAATGTATTTCGGTTAAACATTTTACCGCAAGTCCAAATAGAATCAACTAATCTATGCCAGTAAAATCGAATCTAAATCTATAAGAAAGTTATGTCTTTGTGCTAACCGAAACCACACCATGCCACTAGCATTGGTTCAGGAGATGATAGTTTAATTTTGTGATTATTAACAGTCTAATATAATGGGATACTACTAATCTTGAAAAAGGATATTGTGTAATGCAATGACTCTAATTATCTTTTTGGTCAAAAGACACTAATTATCCAAAAACATGTATTCATTCATGTGTTTATTCTAATCAATGTTTATAAATTCACCTTGGTACAAGAAAAAAATACAAAATAAAAATTTACCTTGGTACGGTGCATGAGGAGAACGGAGTTGCCATCTTTATCCATAAGTATGATTTCTTCGGGTCGGGTTCGGGCATAATTATCGACCCGGTAAATCAAATCTCCCTTTGAATCTATCACCGTGAAGCCTTTACAACTCACTAGAAGCGATTTTCTCCACACCGTGAGTGTCGTACACGTGCCTCCGGAATCTACGGTGGCGTGAACGGGGACTCTGGCTTCCGGAGATGACGAGTAATCATCACCGTGGACTGACCTCGACCGATGTTTCAAGAAAGGGAACATCATTCAGCTTTTGGTGTTCTTAGTTTTTACTATTTTTATTTTATGAGTGTTTAGATCTAATTGACTCTCAACACAAATATGGTAAGGTTAGGTATACATGTGATATGTATATATATATAGATATAAGGATGTCTTTGGATTGAGGAGAGATTACTCATTTTTTTTGTCTGAAATAATTCATGCTATGTTTTCTTCTTTGTAGCAACTTGCAAGATAAATTACATATATAATCGAGACTTTATCAAATATTAAATACTAAATATATTCTTGGTTTGAAATATCTTAATATGTGACAATAATTTATTTAATCGATTTTTTTATATCTTTTCATATTTGAATAAAATATGATAAATACGAGTGATACATAGTACCACAAACTACTACCACAAATTGATCTCGACTATAGCAGTTGAATAGTTTATTTATCAAATTTTCTAATGTTTCTAAAGTATGATACTATTTAGACATGATATTATTTTGACTGGCTAAATCATAGACTAAAATAGTTTAATGTTTAGAAAAAAAACTGATCTATGACCTAATAAATCTACTAGTATCATTTGGTTAAAAATGGTGAAATCTCTAAATTTTTACATTTTTTGTTATCTGCGATAAATGGAGTATATTCTAAAGTTCAACGCTAATACATGGTGTATTTACTTTGATTTTTCTTTACAAGAAAGAAATTAAGAACCTTTTAATCCAATAATTTTATACCATGGAACCTTTTCATATTTTCATTTTTTCATAAGTTATCATATATATAAACTCGTCTTTTGTCAAAGACAAACGATACAAATATCTAACTTAACGATGGAAATATGTTAACCATGTTGCTTATTTGTCAGCCATGTTGTTAAATTTAGTTTGTCACTATATACACAACAAAATTATAGTTATATTCAAAATTATAAGTATATCTAGTGTAGATTCAAGATGTATATATAATTTGACAATATACTATTATAGTTAGCCAAAATTTGACCATACTACTCTACATTTAGTTGCTAGCTTCTGTAATACCTCTAACCTTCATTATTACTAATGCTATTAACATTCTTCGAAGAAAAGAAAAATTGACCATACTCTCTGATGTGTTTTGTGAAAACATTTAGTAAACAATGAATATAAAAATTTGACCATATGTTCTCGATATGGTATATTCCTAACATGGACTCTTTTGTCGAAGATAGGTGTGGCTACACGTAATTGGCTAAATCATTTGCAGGTAATCAGTTTTGGTACGCATGGGTTTCTGAAATTGAATATTGGATATAACGATTAATAATATTTTACGAAAAAAATTAAAATCTATTACTGTATTAGGTAAGAACTTTTAAATTATGTAAGGGTTCGAAATTAAGCCACGTAATCTTCTTCGACCCACGTTAGTACGATCATGGGGTCTCCAAGAATCTCTAATAACTCTCTTTTTTGGTCCGCGAATCTTTCCTTTTGCAAGGAAATAAAAAGAACAATCTTTCCTTTTCTTCTCAAAAGCTGGTTAGGTGAATGATTGGTATCAATGTTTTTAAAACCGGACCCGCGACTGAACCGGAAAACCTTTTGGATCGTGGGTTAATATGGTCTAACCGGATCGAACCGGGTCGAACCGGGTTCAACCAAATTTAATAGCTTTTTTTAAATATTGGTTTATATATATTTGGTCTTATATTTTTTTTTCTATTTATAGGTTTATATCTATCCAAATATCAAATAAAAAATTTCAATTATATCAAACATTTAAAAAAACAAAAAAAAATCAATAGCAAAATAAAACAAAGTTATAATTACTAACACAATTGTAGCAAATTTAAGCGTTTTGGTCTAAATTTTTATGCATTTTATAATTTTAAAATATTTTATATGGAAAGAGTTTAATATTTCATTAGTTTTATCAAAAAATTTGACTTAAAACTTATAAATTAAAGAAAAGAAAATGAAAAAACAAAAATTTTAATTAAAAAAATTATTAAAACCAGTTTAACGCGGTTCCGGTTCAATGCCGGTTTCCAGTTTTTTGCCGGTTCAACCCGGTTTGATATCCAGTTTAATCATAGATGGGTTTTTAAGTTGACCCGAACCGGTCCGGTCCGATTTTCAAAACATTGATTGGTATCCCACACAATAAGGTATTAGACCAAATTAAAATAAGATTTCTTAACGGCTAAAATCTTACAAGTACAACAAAAATGTCTACATACTTTTTTTTTTCATCTGAATAATGCATTATAAAGAAGAGGTCAGAACCCCAAGAGTTTTACAAGAGTCTATGAACTCCTATTACCATACATCCTGCAACCATATACTCTTCAAAAAATGAATTTCCTACTTTATAACTCCAACCCAGAATAACACAAGACAGCAAAAACAAAATACATAAACTTCTCTGTCGCTTACTCCGCTTCATGGATGAACAAGTCTTTTAACCACGAAGGGTAACCAATGGATACATACGAGTGAATCCTTCCTTGGCCGGTTACACTCCGTGCTATTAAACTTATACTGCAGTTATTTTACTATTACAACCAAACCAATCACTTCCATAATCTATGTTAATAAAAGAATTTTTTTTTTAATTTGAATTAACAAATGTTACAAGTTAAAAATAAATTTCAAACAGATTAGAGGACCATCATAATAATTTTAGATAAATGAATGAAAACTCTAAATCAGTTACACATATACCATTAAATTGTTTTTCTATTTGAATTTACTGTCTAAAGTATAACTTTAAACATTATATAATACTTCAACTTCAGTTCACATTTGCGAAAACTTCTATAATATGTACTGATACACATTTTCAGTAACCCTCCTTTAGATTTAATATAAAGTTTAAATATAACGAAAGTATGATAATTTGTGTGCATATAAATGAATATTCAAACTGAAACTAAGGCTTTGATTGGAAAACCATATGCGGGGCGGTTTTTGACATGTTGCGGGGCGGAACAAATTTTTTTACCAATCACATTACTATCTTAAATGCGGTACGTATTTACAAGAAACGCATTTAAACAGTAAAATAATTAAAAAAATGAATGTGCGGATCAAAACTGTGAGTAAATGGTGTGATACGCACTTCAACAGTAGTAACGCATGCCATAGGGTGTGTTTATGTGCCTGGAAGCGGTTTTGTCAATATATTTTGTTTTTTTTTTTTTGAAAAAAATAGTGGGAATTTATTAACGATTTGGATCAACAATACATTTTTTTGAATAAAAGATAATTCCTAAAATTAGAAAAATACTCAAATTAGAATAATTATTATATCCGTACCGCACTTGTTATATTCACCAATCACACTTTATTATGTCCCGCTTTTTTATGTAAACCGCACTTATTCCATAAACCCCACGATCCGCAGTTGTACCGCACCGCACTGTATAAATTTTTGAACCGCACCGCTCTATTTTACGTCACCATTCGAAGCCTAATTATATTTGAATAATCATATAAGGTTTAAATATAACGAAAGTATGATAGTTTGTGTGCACATAAATGATTATTCAAACTGAAACTAATTATATTTGAATAATCATATTGGGAAAGTACAGAAAGAAGTGAGCTTTCATTTTCAAACCTGATTTTGTTGATCTTTGGGTTTGCACTTACTCCACAAATCCTTCCAGAGTGATGTAGACACAGTGGAGCACGTGTAACGACTCAGCAGCAGAATGGGTCCCATTAGTTCCCGAGACCAAGAGTTCAAGACTAGACTAATCAACCCACGTGCGAGAGTCGTGAACAGTTTCTTCTTCTCCAAAACGCTGCGTTTTTTGGGGACATTAAGGCCGTGAAATGGGCCGTTTAAGGGCCCATTATTTGCCGACATCTGAAGCTCCACTAACGGAGACGTTATCAGGAAATCTCACATTAATTAACGACCGTTAATTACGTGGCATATACTTTACATCTGCGACAAAATTAAAATTCTGAATTTCCACCGTGGACGGTTACCTGTTCGAGGCCCGGATCCGAATCTAACCAACGCACTAGATCGAGTTAAATAATTTAACGGTTGAGATCAAAAGCTGAAGTACACACGCTCTTATTTAAATACGATGATTTATTTTTTTGTCGTCACTATCCTTTCTCTTCGTTTCTTAACCAGTAAAAGTTTTTTAGGGTTTTTGTGAGAAGCTTCGAGAAATCAAACAACAACAATGGTGGAAGATCACAAGCACGAGGAATCGATCTTAGAGAAGATTGTTGAGAAAATCCATGGCCATGGTGACTCATCTTCTTCTCACGATTCCGATGACGATAAGAAATCGACATCGTCTTCTTCTTCGTCTTTCAAATCGAAGATTAATCGACTTTTCGGAAGGGAGAAACCTGTTCATAAGGTTCTCGGTGGTGGAAAACGTATGGATCTAATCTTTATCTCTTCAAAACTTAGCTCGATTTGAGTTTTCTTAGTTAGTGTGAATTTCCGAGCTCTGTAGCAGTTTTAGATCTCGTTTGAGTGATTTGAAGCTTGAAATTCATCTAGTTTTTGCTGATTTGAGTCGGAATTTTGAACTCTTAGACTTAGTTTCCTGCTTAGATCGAACGAATACTCAAATTTAGCTCTGATTTTGCTCGATTTAGTACCATGTATAGTGATTTTCCTCGTTTTCCGAGCTCTGTAGTGATTTTAGGTTTATGCTAAGTGATTTGGACCTTGAAGTGATGTTGTTATTAGTGATTTGAGTAAAAAAACTCTTACTTTTAGGCTAAGATTTCTGCTTTAGAGCAAAATCTTGTTGAATTTGAGAGAGATTTGTGGAACGATTCAATTTTGTTCATCGGTTTAATCGAGCTTTACTGTTTTTAATGCATGTAGCTGCTGATATATTCCTTTGGAGGAACAAGAAGGTATCTGGAGGAGTATTTGGTGCTGTGACTGCGTGTTGGATCGTGTTCGAGTTAGTCGAATACCACTTCCTCACTTTCCTCTGTCACTTTTCGATTATTGCTCTTGCAGCATTGTTCTTGTGGTCTAATGCTTGTACCTTCATTCACAAGTAAGTTTATTAGAAGAGCATCTTTTACATGTTGAGTGTGAGATAATAATGAATGCTCTAAGATTCAATTGATTGTATGGTTTCAGGGCGACTCCTCATATACCGGAAGTTCACATCCCCGAAGATCCTGTTCTTCAACTTGCTTCTGGATTAAGGATTGAATTCAATCGCGCCTTGTCCGTTCTTAGGAACATTGCATCAGGAAGAGATATCAAGAAATTTATCTTGGTATGTTTCCTGTTACCCACCTCAATGCAAAATAGTTTTTTGTGTGTTCCAGTTCCTCGTAAGTAAGCACTAACACTTAGTCGTACATCGTATAGGTAATTGCTGGCTTGTGGATTCTATCCATTATTGGTAGCTGCTGCAACTTCTTGACATTGTTCTATATTGGTAATGATCTAATACTGCATTCTTAATTGATAGAGATCATTACACTTGCATTGATTGATTCATTTTCCTCTTTTTGTGTTCAGCTACTGTTCTTCTCTTTACCATTCCCGTGGTGTACGAAAAGTACGAGGATAAGGTAGATGCTTTTGGCGAGAAAGCGATGAAGGAGATCAAGAAGCAATATGCAGTACTGGATGAGAAGGTTTTGAGTAAGATCTTGAGCAAGATTCCAAGAGGAGCTCTGAACAAGAAGAAGGATTAGGGAATGAAATTGAAAACCCCCTTTGTATCTTGTTATATCATGTTTAGCTTAATTTGGCTTTTAACCAGGATTTAATAGTTTATGAGAGGAGTCTGATGAATGTTAAATATTGCTGTTGGTTACTTGGTTATTAACTTATTATCTTTAGTTAATTTGTCAACTAAATTAGGATTATTGTGTGGCTTTCAATGAAAATATTCGTGATTTCAATATTATTATGGGTAATTAGGTGGAATAACATAAAAAAAATCTATAATTCAAATCCTAGCAAATTAACCTAAATCTAAGGGCCTATAATTTGCTACGCACCCATTTTTTGTTATTTACCTAATTATAATTTTATTTTTTTTTGTTATTTGGCAAATTGACCCTATTATTATTGAATATAATTACTATTACTAAGAAAAGTCTATACAAGAAGAGTGGGTTTTTCATGAGTTTAGATACCAAAATTACTTATATTTAATGAAAGATTATGATATCAAAAGTCAGGATGGCCGAGTGGTCTAAGGCGCCAGACTCAAGTTCTGGTCCTCGTAAGAGGGCGTGGGTTCAAACCCCACTTCTGACATTTGTTTTTTGTTTTTTTTTTCATGTATTTTAGACTTTTAGTATAGATTGGTGTTTGATTAGCAAAGTTATTAGCTAATTGTTGTTGATTCAAAAAAAAAAAAAAAAAAAAAGCTAATCGATATCGAGAGATCTTTTTACACTAGTGATTTGTTTGAAACTTGAAAGACAACTAGAGAAAGAAAAAAACAATATATCTATTCTAATTTTCTTCTTTTTACAAAAACATCAGGCATGCTTGGGAGCTTTCTCTTGGGTCGGGGATTGTTAATATCATCACGACAAGATGGACATGAATGCTTGCGTCTCAACCACGAGAGAATACAATCCCTATGAAAGTTGTGTGAACAAGGTAACTTCATCATGATCTTCTTCTCCTTCTGCCCATGATCCGACGATGATAACTCTTCTAGACATATGGCACAGTCTTGTTCTATTGGTTTTCTTCGACCTTCCATGTCATAATCATCGACGCATACCAAACCATTCATCGATCTTTCTTTAACAATTTCAGCTTCAGCTTCCACAATGAAACCTTCTTCTTCTTCTTCTTCATGACGGCGGCTCATAATAATCGCGTCTTTAGAGATGTGATGAATAAGATATTCCTGAATCCAACCCATGTTGATCTTTGCCTTGGAAAACACGTCAGCAACATATCTATTGCATGTTTCTTCATCATAGAGGAATTCACGTGGGATCTCAGACACGAATGTTACACTTGCATCTTCCTTATCCCCTATGTTTGTTTGTTTAAGCAGAGTTTCGATACCGCTAGGACTTCGGACTAGAGTCCGCTTACCTACTCGGATCTTTAGTGAGAAAGATCCTGAAGCTTTGGAATCGATCGGATACGTCTTGGATTCATAGTTGATTACAACGCGTACGCCTGTCCTCGAGGCAGATTCGTGTTTTACGGTACGTTTATGTTCCATATCGTAAACCAACGGCTAAAAGAACAAAACGGTTTTTTTGGTGTGTGTATGTCTCGATCTCTATGTTCTTACGATCGATGTTCTCGATCGGTTTATATTTATAGGGAAAACGTCCATTAGAATTTCCATTTTTAGCTAGAAATAGGAAAAATGGAAATAACGATGGCCTTATTAAAAAGGAAAATAACTTATAGGAATAGGAAAAATGGAAATAATGATGGCCTTATTAAAAAGGAAAATAACTTATATGTATTTATTTATCTACCTTTGATTTGATATTCCCTATTTCATATCAAATACTAGATGTGTTTAATGATTATTTTCTGTTACATACGCAAAAAACAACTTTATTCTAATCGGAGTTGGACTGCCTTATATATATGACACTTAATTGTTATCTAGCATAGGATTTAAATTTTCATTGGTTGGGAATGAGTATTCCCACGTCCTATTCCATTATTTAAATTGTACCAATACAATTGACCTACAACATTCGAATGTATTAACGAATTTTTCGACTAATTATAGACTAGAATAATGCTTAATACACACACATTAGAAAAAGGTTGGTTCAGAAAGACAACTTTTTTAGATAATAAAATGGTAGACCCAATATCTACAACAATTTTATTTATTAACCATTCATTTTAGAAGCAAATTCAAACTCAAATCCAATTATCGAAAAAAGAAAAAAAAAACGAACAGTGAGAGCAAAGTACGACTTGCAAGTTGCAGTCTTTTGATTAAAACCGTACTCGTAAACCAACCACATAACCAAACTAAACCGAACCGTACCAATTTCACTCAGAGTCTTTATCCGGCGAAGTAGTCAATAACTCCGTTCCCAAATCCGACGCTGTTCCGGTGCCGTTATACTGCTGAATCACCAAAACCGATGCTCTCGTCGAAGATTCCGGCGAAATCAACAAACTTCCGACAGGTCCAAGCTCCGGACATTCACTGTTCTCCCTAACCGCCAATGCGATTTCGCCACCTGGCATTCTCCCCACCAAAAACAGATTGCTCCGCCGCATTTCCTCAATCGCCGATCTAACATCCACGGCGGCGTTCTCCACACGCTTCTCCACAAACTTAACCGATTCATCCACCGACGATTTCTTCCTGATTTCCGACATAACCTCCTCGTCCGATTTCACATTGTTCTGATTGTTCTTGTTATTGTCCACCTCCACACGAGCAATCTCTCCGGCTTTCTCCGGCGAAACCACAAATCGGAAAACCGTCAACGAAATTCCGGGATGCTCGGCCATTCGTAACCCGTAAGCTAAAGCTTCACGATCGTCACGACCACCGAAGAAGAGAACCACGACTGAGTAAGAAACGTCTTGAGCAGAGACTTGACTCGAACCACCGAGTCCACGGTCAACGAATATACCGACGGAACAAGGAGCTTCGACTAAAACCTTCCGGTTAACCCATCGGTAATCGCCGCGTGTCGTCTCTAACGAACCGTCGAGCTGTTGGTGTTTGTGGAACGGTAAAATCACAATGGCTGCTTTCTTTCTAGCTGCGGTTGTGATGATGTCTTCGTGTATATCGGACATCGATGAGATTGCCGTCATTGGTCGGACATTGACGCTGCTTAGTTGTTGAAAAGCTTGGAACGCGACAACGACTTGATCGGCGTCTGATCCTGCATTGACCCCTCTTCGGTTCCAGAACGGCATCCCGTTCTTGCGGACTTTATGAACCATTAGAATAGCGGAAGATCTTTCGGATAGTTCACGTAAGTGTAGAGCGTAGACACAGAGTCCTTCGCCTTTCTCGATACCTCTCGAGGCTTCGAGGAGGTTTATCATCGAAGGAATGCTTCCTGCGCCGTGGAAACAAGTGAGGATACGAAGCTGTGTGTTTGCGTTGCCTCGTTCTACCGTCCTGTGTTTGTATTCTCCTTCTTTCTTTGCTTGTCTCGCCGGTTTGTAAACTGCCATAACGATTGGTGTGGTGATGAAAGTTGTGAAGAGAGCCATTAGTACCATTATAGCAAATGTCTGATCATTGAGAACCTGAGGAAACAAGAACAGAGAAAACGTTATATATAACCTTTTCGGATATTTCGTGATGAAATGTGTTAAAAGTTTATACCTTTCGATCTTTCCCGATGTTGAGGACGATGAGTTCGACCAAACCTTTAGTGTTCATGAGGAATCCTAATGCTAGAGCTTCTCGCATAGGTATCTTGAAGCCGAGGGAAACACCGAGAGTGCCAACAATTTTACCGAAACAGGCGGTGGCAGTGACTAAAACCAGAAGACCCCAAGACTGAGCTCCTTGAATCGTGGCCACGTTTGTTTTCAAACCACTCGCCACAAAGTAAAGCGGCAAAAACAGACCGGATACAAGATCCTCCACCTTTTCCACAAGTGCACCAGCAAAAGGTCCTTCCTTTGGGATCAAAACACCAACCACAAAAGCACCAAACATGGAATGGATTCCAATCGCGTCGGTTATGAATCCACAAACAAGAACTACAGACAAAGTGACGCAAATGTAGGTTTCTTCGATGGGTTCTCCCTCGTGGCACCTCCGTGCAATCCACTTAAAGAGTGGCGGAATGATGAACACAGCACCGATAACAAAACCACACCCGGAAAGGAAAACCCAAAGAGAGACGAGCGGGGAGGTCTTGGAGCCCGAGAGAGCAATGGCTAGAGCAAGGAGAATCCAAGCTGCCACGTCGTTAACCGCAGCTGCTGACATAGCAAGTCGTCCTATTTCCGTGGTTAAAAGCTTGAGCTCAGCCAAAATACGAGCCAACACGGGGAAAGCAGTGATTGAGAGTGCCACACCCATGAAGATAAGAAAAGCGGTACTGTCACCTCCTTTGGAGATTGTTGCTCTGAATACAAATGAAGTACCAATGCCAAGAGCAAACGGGAGAGAGATCCCGGCCAAGGCAATTCCTAAAGCCTTTTTCCCGGTTTGACGAAGGGCTTTGGTATCAATCTCTAAACCGGCAAGGAAAAGGAAGAACAGAAGACCGAGGTTAGCCAAAGTTTCTAAAACAGTCAGGCTTTTCTTCGGGAACACAGCGTCTAGAAAAACCTTGGAACGGCCAAGAAGAGACGGTCCAAGCATAATCCCGCCCTGCAAATCAACGACAAATCATTCACCGAGAAACCGGTAATATATATATATATATATATATATATTGATCAAGATTCACCAAAGAAGGAATTGACAAAAACTTACAATGACTTCAGCAATAACACGCGGTTGTCTAAGAGGTCTTAAAAGGTAAGCAAGAACACGAGTGAGAACCACAACGATGATTATCTGCAGAATCGCAAGAGGTAACGCGAAATCTATCGGATTATCTCCTTGAAAAACTCCATTAGAAGCTGCTTTCATTGGAGCTGGACAAGCTTTTGAAGAATTTGTAGCCATTCTTGCAAACAAAATCTTCCTTGTTCAAAAAATCCTAATAGAAAAAAAAAAAAAAACCAACAAAAACTTCTATTAATCTGCAAAAATTACAGTACTCTGTAAATTCTTAAGAGATTTTAGATAAAACTTCAAATCCAATTAAAAATCATAACCCAAATCCAAATAAAATAAGAAACATCAATTATCCTAATACTTATAGAAATCGTTAAATTCTTAATCAAATGAGATATTGAAAGGGACTTTTTCCAGAGAAAATTCCAACAAAACACATACATGCATATATATATATATAGTTGCACCAAGATACGATCCAGATTCCAGAACGCGAAAACTAGATTCCTAATTACACTTGAAAATTAAACAACGATTCGAAAGAAACCTAGAAATTTCTGGAAATTAACTAACTGGACAAATAAACCCTAGAAATCAACGCATTGTGAAGAAACTCAACGAAGAGAAAAAAAAAAAAAAAAAATTTGTCCAGTACCTGAAGAATTCGAGAGTGATTCTGATTCTATGAGATTCCACACTTTTAACTCTGGAATCGTTATGAAGCGAAATTAGCGGACATGTAAAAGATCTACGAGGGAAATTTAATAAAGGTGATTTCGCAGAAATTGCAGGCGAAGAAGACGACAAAAATATAAAAGTGAGAGAGACTAATCGAATTTGACTTGAAGATGCCGACTTAAATAGAGAGATGTGGATTAGTGATTCACTTAATCTCTCTTATCAGATTCTTAATGCTTAGTCACTCCTTTTTGAAGTTATCTAATTGCTTTGTAATCATGTTTTTTTTTTTTAATAAAGGAATTTTGTTTAGGGTGAATTTGGTTAATAGCCAAAAAAAATTATAATAGAAAAATAACAAAAAAACTTAAATCAAATGGGTAGAATTGTGCCACATATAGTGGTTTTGATTAGATTTTAAGATATGTTTTTTATTTGTTTTTTTTAAAACAAAATTAGCCGGAAAGGAGGCCACTGAAAAGGAAGGTAAAGGAATCTGAAAAGTCAACTTTTGTTCGTGACCGAATTTAATAATTTTTGTGGGGATATGTAATATTTTTTGTTGGAGAGTTAATGAAAACTAGGTGACATATATTTTTGTTTAAAAAGTGATAGTATAATTTTCATCTACAATTAGAAAATTTGGTTTGTACTTTCGTTTTCGTTTCAAAATTTTGGTATGCCATATTGCAAAAATTACTGCAAACAAAAATGAGAAATTTCAAGATATGCCACTTTTTTTTTGTTACAGATATGCCACTTTTAAGATGACACTTTTCAAAAATACCACTATCATTTTTTTCCAATTTTTAAATCATTTATGTTTGGATTAACTATGTTATATTAGGTCATCCTCATTGCAGACTCTCTTGGGTCTAATGTGGTGGTCTTATAATATAAAATTATTAAAACACATTCTCTCTTCCTTTTACTCAACTTTATATCTTTTCTTTCATCATTTTACTCAACTTTTATTAATTTTATATTTAAACACTCTCTCTTCCTTTCAAAAACACTCTAAAAAATGTCCAATTTTAGACATTCTCTCTCTTCCTTTTCTTAAACACACTCATTATCTACTCTCTTTACTCAAATTTTATTAATTTTATATTTCAATATACCCCACAAAAACATTCTCTTTCTTCTTTTTACAACCATTTTAATAATTTTATATTATAAAAACACCACATTAGACCATCTTGGGTCTCCAATGAGGATGCCCTTAGGGTTTAGTTTTTTGGGTTTAAAGTTTGTGAGAGATCAAAACATTTTTTTAAATTGAAAATTTTGAGATATAAATTTTTTGAACATATTTTTTAGTGCCATGTTGGTAAGAAGAGTGACATATTTGAAAAATGACATGGTAAATGTGGCATTTTTTTAAATACCCCAACAAAAATAACCATTTGTATATTTCGTTTGGTTTTGATTTGGATTATAACTTTATAAATGTTTCTTGGTAACTTGGTCTATTCGATTAATTTAACAAGAATTTGGAGAACAATATAACTAATATTTTCGAGATATATATGTTCAAGTAGTTCAAATCTCCATTTGGTTCTTGTTCAATCCATATATCTGAAATGTTTTTGATAAAAAACATACGGGTATTTATGGCTATCTAGTCGTTCAGTTTCTTCTAATTCAATTTAATTCAAAGTTTACTCTCTAATTCAATATTTTTTAATTGTTTCAAATAGGATTCTTTTTTTTTTTACGTCTAAATTAGATATTTTTTTTTGCGAAATGTCTAAATTAGATTAAATAAGAGCAAAGAGTACAACAAAAAAACATAAGACAATGTCACACGACAAAATAAAAAAAACATACAGACTAGGCAGAAGTGAGAGTGATAGAATCAGCTCAACTGGGAATAAGTAACATGTGGAAGCTCCAATGTAAAGGAAGTAATAGATGTCACTACACAAACTCTCAAGCAATGTGATCTTGTAACGAAGACGTTCTCCTAAACGCGAGGTACGATTGGAATCGGCCATCCCTTAATAAGCTCTTCGCTGTCTCTTTTGCAATACCATTGGCTTCAGTCTATTGAATTCCTCTTCAAAACACACAGCTAGTAAAATGTGATTGCATTTCATGGATTTGGGCAATTATGGCATCATACCGAGGCCCAAACATATGGCTTAGCCAAAGCTTCTATAGCTGCCCGACACTCAGAAACAATCATGATCTCCATATAGTGTAAATCTTTAAGTCTTCGAAGAGTCCATTAGTTCTGCTCATATATTCGATTACTGGAGCTAATCAAAGCATCACTCGCATGGTGTAATACATTACCACATGTGTCTCTAACAATCCAAGCTCCACCACTAACACTACAAGAAAACAGCGAGTTTTCCGACGGAAAATTATTTTCCGTCGGAAAACCGTCGGATAAAACCGACGGTTGGCCGACCAAAACGATCCCGTCGGCAAGCCGTCATATTTGTCCGATGGCATTCCGACGGCAACCCACTCCGTCCGTATTCCGTAAGACTACCGTCGGTAAAACCCGACGGCATACCGACGGTTATACGCCGTCGTTAAATTCCGACGGTATTCCGGCGTATTACCGACGGAAATCGGATTTTCCGATGTCGGCAAAGTTTTCAGTGACCGCCGTGTATGAACTATTTCCCGACGGCCATATGCCGTCGGAATTACTGACGGAATTCCGTCGGAATTCCTACAGTAATCGATGTCGGCAAAGATTGTGTGGTTGCCAAATCGTCTCCGGTGGCCGATGGGAAATTGTGGGGTGTGATGTCGGGGGTATTGACGGATATCCGACGGAACTCCGACGAGAATATGTTTTATATAAGGTAGCCGAATTCGTCATTCCATCGTATCATAATTTCTTTAAACAAACGAAATTCCAAAGATGAGTTCATATTTTCGGGCATGGATGGACGAGCCAATGACGGATGTGGGCTCGGACTTATTAAGGAACGAATACGCTCAAGAAATATGCGAGTTCATGAATTTACCCAGTAATCTAGAAGCAGCCAAAAAAGGTCAGGATATCAAATGTCCTTGTTCTAATTGTTGTAATAGAATTAGTGTTGCCGTTCATAATGTTTGGAATCACTTATATAGATATGGTTTTAGGCCAGGATATAAGGTTTGGTTTTTACATGGAGAAAGGAATTATGAATATGGTAGTACTAGTAGCAATGAACCTTATTTTCCTGATAGCGTAGGGGAACCTACACCGGAAGTAGATGTTGGGGTACGTACGGTTGCGATGGTTAATGATGCGTTTAGAGAGAATTTGCAGTCGGGTGGGTATGAGGGTGATAGGGGTGAAGAGCCTAATTTAGAATCTCGAAGGTTTATCGATTTGTTAGACGCATCAAAGCAACCACTATACAGCGGTTGTAGGGATGGCCATTCACCGTTATCGTCTGCTACTAGGATGATGAACATAAAGACTGATTACAATTTGTCCGAAGAATGTGTTGATGCAGTCGCCGAGTTCGTGAAAGATATTTTGCCAGAAGATAATCTGGCCCCTGGATCATACTACGAGATACAAAAACTTGTTGCCGGTCTTGGTTTGCCCTACCAGGTTATAGATGTGTGCATCGACAACTGTATGATATACTGGAGAGAAGACGAGAACCGAAATAAATGTAAATTTTGCCGCAAGCCACGATTCCAGGACACAAGTGGCAGGGTGAAGATTCCATTCAAACGGATGTGGTATTTACCCTTAACAGAGAGGTTGAAGAGGCTGTACGAATCTGAACGCACAGCTACGGCTATAAGATGGCATGCAGAGCATAGTCAAGATGGAGATATCACGCATCCTTCTGATGCGGAAGCGTGGAAACACTTTCAATCCGTATATCCAAATTTTGCATATGAACCACGGAATGTATACTTAGGCTTATCCACCGATGGTTTCAACCCGTTTGGCAAGCATGGATGGAAATATTCATTGTGGCCGGTCATAGTGACCCCATACAATTTGCCTCCATCTATGTGCATGCGGCGAGAGTTTCTGTTTCTCTCAATTCTAGTTCCCGGCCCAGATCATCTAAGACGGTCGCTTGATATATTCTCTCAATTCATGGTTTGATTGCCATAGGTGTTTTTACCGCCAAATCATCCATATCGTCGGTCTAAAAGACATTTCAGGAAGAATGAACAAGTGTTACATGGTCCACCTCCTGAGATAGATGGTCGCAGCATATTGGAATAGTTACGAGATTTTGGTGTAGAGCGAACTCCTGAATGTGGGGGTAATGGCCATTACCCCGTCGACGGTTGTGGGCAATATCACAATTGGCACAAGAAGAGTATATATTGGGATTTGCCTTACTGGAAAGACCATCTACTGCGGCATAATGTAGATGTCATGCATGTGGAAAAGAATTTCCTTGACAACATCATGAACACCGTATTAAACATCCTAGGAAAGACCAAAGACAATTGGAAGTCTAGATTTGACTTGCCATCGATTTGTAAGAGGCCATCTCTTCATGTTTCGAACGGTAGATTGCCGATGCCTGCGTACCGGTTAGACGGTAGGAAGAAAGAAGTATTTTTTGAATGGTTCCTAAATTTTGTAAAATTTCCAGACGGCTATGAATCTAACCTAGGTAATTGCGTGGATTCGACGAAAGGGAAGTTTATAGGAATGAAGAGTCATGATTGTCATGTCGTGATGTAGCATCTTCTTCCATTTGTATTTGCATATCTTCTTCCAGAACCTATCCACCAAGCAATTGGAGGTATATTTCTTACTTCCATTCGTCTATGACTATCATTATATTACTAATGATATCATTATATTGTTTAATTTTCTTTTATAGGAGTTGGTGCATTCTTTCGAGATTTATGTTCACGAACGCTTACTGTCCACGGAATACGTAACTTGGAGGCCAATATCCCAATACTCCTTTGTAATCTTGAGAAGATATTTCCACCGTCTTTTTTTGACGTTATGAAATATCTTCCAATTTACCTCCCACGAGAAGCAGCCTTAGGAGGCCCTGTTCAATACCGATGGATGTATCCGTTCGAGCGTTACATGTTCCACCTCAAGAAAAAGGTTAAAAATTTGAGCAAGGTTGAGGGATCTATTGTCGCACAAAGCCTAAACGAGGAAGTCTCACAATTTGCCGAATATTATTTTCCACGGGAAGTTAGTACTAAGGCGAGACGTCCTGTCCGACATGATGATAGAGGTGAGAAAGCAGTCTATGACGTGGTTGTTCCTGAGTTGTTTGCCCAAGTTGGTCGACCAAGTGGAAAACGACAGAAACGCATACTATCAGCACAGGAGGTCACACATCTGCATACGTATATCCTCAGAAACTGTGACGAAATAATGGAGTACGAAAGGTATATAAGTTATTAAACTAATTAAATGTATGGAATATTCATCAACTAACGACTGTTATATTACACGATATACATGTCTATCGCACGTGATTACCATTATGGTAAGACAGATGCCGAACTTGCTATACTGAAAGATGAAGAATTTCCGGATTGGTTGAAATGTTATGTAAGTTAATATAATTAATGACGCTTAATTTTCCATATATGTTTGCACGTTAATATGTTACTTATTAAATCTTACGTATATCATTTTTAGGTTTTCGAAAGTAGAGCAAGTGGTAAATCAGTCCCGACATGGTTAGTGGAGGTTGCTTATGGTTTACGCAGCACGGCGATTTCATATCCCAAGTTTTGCACTAGGGGATATTCGTTCAGGAATCATGAGGAAGAACGTCCAAGGTCAACTTCGGACTATGGTATTTCGGCGCAATCCGGTGATACCATGTACTATGGGATTTTAAAAGAAATCTTGGAAATCCGCTATCCAGGAATGGTGAACTTGAGGTGCATTGTGTTTATGTGCGATTGGTATGATCCATCCAATGGTCGAGGGGTTCGAGTTGACCAGCTTGGTGTTATTTCGATAAATTCAAGCCGGAGATTGCAGTATTATGATTCATTTATCCTTGCGTCTCAAGCAGACCAGGTATCAATATATACACTAATATGTTTACCTACTTACTCATACTTAAGATTTCTTGTTCATGTATAATAACAATATCCACTAATTATTAATAGGTTTGCTACATTCCATATCCTCGAGTTGCCTACCGTACAGATCCGTGGGTCACAATAACTTCAATAAACCCCAGAGGCAAAATCTATGGCGTTCCAGAACAAGATGTTCTACAACCATCGAGAAGTGTACAAATGTCACCTGTTGAGGAGATGAATAACATTGACCTTGTCGTTGATGTCACATATGTCGGGGATGATCTAGTGCATTCGAACGAAGAGGAAACACGTGAAGAATTTGACGACGATTCAGACTCCATCCCTAGTGATGGTTCCACCGGAGATTCAGAATAAATATTAGTTGTCAAAAAATGCTTGCTTATCCATGTTGTTCTCTCACATTTGTGTGTTCCTTTTAAAATTTTTCATTTCATTAAGAAAACCGATTGTGGATGAGAATCTGAGTATTGCAACTCGAATAAAACATTACATTTAATGAAACATAAAATTTAAACACATTCTTAAACAAGTACAATATGGAATTGAAAATTTTTAACACCCACCAGTTATGATTCAATTCCACAATAACCTCCCCAAAGGACTATCATATGTCTGTTTCCACTCCGAACTTACCATTTGTTAAAACCATTTAATGATGTTCTTTCCCTTTTTTTTCTTTCTTGGAGAATCTACAAATCCGTCGCACAATTCGCTTTTTATTGCATCAACATCTAGATTTATGTTCGGCTTTTCTGGGCTTTGGGCGAATTGGAACTCATAGTAATGATCCGTTGTTGGAGATTCTATAAATCCGTCGCACAATTCACTTTTGATTGCATCAACATCTAAATTTAAGTTTGGCTTTTCAGGGCTTTGAGCGAATTCATAATCATACAACTAATCCTTACATACGTTTGAAGTACTTGCACCGTAGGTATCTGACTTTTCCACCAAGTCACATGGTTGTTCGGCTTCGGTAACCCGCTCATGATCAAGACATTGTGGCTGCCTATCGTAAATGTTCTGGATGTTTGCCGAGCAGTGGCTGTCAGGCACTACTGTTGATATGGAACCTTCAAAATCGATTGGGGAGCACGTATCAAATTCCCACGAGTAAGTGGGAATCTGCTGTGTGAATTCGTCGCATTGAGATTCGGTTTCCCACGAGTATTTTGGAACATGGAAAAAATTAGCCACGCCTTTTGTGTTTGAGTCTTCATAAGGAGAGGTGGAAAACATTATTTTGTAATTTGAAGGTGTAGAACATAAAACACTCCATAGGGAGTATTTATAGAAGACGTTATATGTCTAAACCGTCGATATTCCGTCGGTATACATTAGCCATTTCCGCCGGAATACCGACATAATTCAGACAGCACGATGTCGGCAAAGTATGATTGGTCAGTGGGTATGGACGGATTTCCGACGGCATTCAGACGGAATCCGATGTCGGCAGAGTTTCATTGGTTAATAAAGCGTATGCAGTGACCGATGGGATTGGTGAGGTGATATGTCGGATGTTTTGACATCCGAGGGAATACCTACGGAATTCAAACAGCACGATGTCGGCAAAGTATGATTGGTCAGTGGGTATGGACGGATTTCTGACGCACTAAATCTTTCGTAATTAATGACGGATTCCCGACGGCATTCAGACGGAATCAGATGTCGGCAAAGTTTTAGTGGTTAAAGAACCGGTCGCAGTGCTCGATGGGATTGGTGGGGTGATATGTCGGATATTTTCACGGAATTCCGACAGACTTCCTACGGAAATAATTAAGTTTTATATAAGCATCCCGCCTCTGCCTTTATTTATAAAAAATTTGAACACATAATCATAACAGAAAATATTCTATTGCGTAATGGCTAATAGAGATCTATGGAATTACTATATGCAAAACCGAGCCCCTGGTCAAAACCCTCGCAACACACCTCTTGTTCCTTCAAGCCTTCCTTACGATAACTTAAATGTTACTGATGCTGAACCGACAATTTCACTCCATCCAACTCAACAATCGCAGAACCAAACGCCCGTAATACCGGGACCTGGCCAAGTCGTACGGCGAGGATTGTTTCGCAAGAGATCTCATGATGCAAAGGTGCTGGAAGGTGAAAGTTCTCAGACACGCCCAACACAAGATTTTATTTCTGAGGTCATTAACGAGGCACTACAAGCCGACCATGATTTTAGTAGTCCGCGGTAGACTTCTACTATCGATTACATAATCCTGGAAGGTATATATATATATATATATATATATATATATATATATTTAATTATCATTTTTACTTTTACAAAAATGAATGTAGGTGACTGATACAAAATCTACCATTCATAACTGTAGGTTCTTATCATAATAGGACCACACCATTCTGGACCCAGGTTGCAGAAATTCAGTCCCCGCGTTCACAATTTGTGGAAATAAAAAAGGTTTACATTTCCGTCCAATTTTATTAACATTGATTTAGAGACACAATTTATCTGAGAAGCTAGTATTAATATTCTATTAAATTATCAGATTGTGGCTATGCTCTCTTCTTTCATCCCCAATGACCAGGGAGATCTGCTTGTAACCTTAAAAGATCCATCGGAAAAAATCGAGGGAACCATGCACCATAACATCTTCAACAATGACGAGTACAGACTCATGACTGGTGTAGGTGCGGTATTCATCTTGAAGAATGTTACCGTTTGCCGTTTTGATAGGAACCCAAAGTACCTAAACATCACAGAGCGGAACATTGTTAAGGTAGTTACACCAAACGTTTATAAATATTTTTGGGAATGGTTAACTATATTCAGTTACCAAACAGATAATCGGTGCTAATTCGATGATTGCTGAATACCACCCAACGGAAATATGCACCATGGAGGAGGAAGATGAAGAAACTACTGGGTACGAATATGAAACAGTGCCAAACTCCGAGGAAGAATAAATATATAACTCGTCCATGATTAAGAATAATTTAAACCTTTAAAGCTTAATGTTGAATTAATATTAAATAATGTCTTAGTATGTATTGTACGATTTTATAATGTTGTCATGTGTTTTATTTCCTATTAGGGATTGAGAAATAGTGGTGTTATATATGTGTAATACGTTTCGAAGCCGCACTAATATATTTTTCTTGGTTGCGAGGGTCAAATTAACATTCACGCTTAAATTTATTTTTAAAAACCTTCTAATCAACTTTCTAACCATATCATATACTTTTTAATCAAAGAATTTTATATTTTTAAAAACTTTATAATCTAATTTAAATTTGTCGATAAAATTAAAAAGCATTAAAAAAGAATGCCGTCGGAATCCCGTCTTAATTGTAAGACGGAATTCCGACGGTTTGGAGGTTTTTGTTATTTTTAATTGTATTGACAAATTTAATTAAATTGAAAACCCAAAACCGTCGGAATTCCGTCTAAGTTCTAAGACGGAATTCCAATGGTTGGGGTTTATATTAATTTTTATTTTATCGACAAATTTAGAAAAATTAAAACTCAAAACCGTCGGAATTCCGTCTTAGAAGTAAGACAGAAATCCGACGGTTCACCAACGGAAACCCTAATTTCCCCAGCCGCCAAAAGACTTCGTAATCTTCGTCAAAGCGGGAAAACCGTCGGAGTTACCGTCAGAAATTTTTAATGTCGTCGGACTGCCGTCTGATTTCCCTCGGACCACCTTTTAAATCAACAGTCTTCGTCTTCCCCGAACTCAGATCTGTAAAAAAAAAAAAATTCTTAAAATCTCCTCCGTTCATCCGCCGATTCTCCGCCGTTGCTACTCGTTTGGACGCCGATTCTTCTCCTCCGTCGTGAATCATCTCCATCTTTTGCCAAATCAAAAACTATTTAAGTTTTCCATACATTAATAGAATTTCTCCAAAATTGGTCTTCATGATTTAAGATTGTTGTTGAGGATCCGAAATTGTTCGTGATGATTAATAGAGTGGTAAGAAATTAGGTTTGTAGAATGTTAAGAAATTGTTCATGAGAATTAATAGATCCGAAATTGTTCTTTAGGATTTGTAGATTCTTTAAAAAAATTTCTAAAATTAATGTTAATACAATTTTTTAACGAATTATGAATTAACAAATGAAGTAAATAATCATTTTAGGGTTTATGAGGATGTTATAAATATATGAAATTAGGTTTGTAGTTAATTTGCAAAATTTTTGAAGTTTGATAATTTTAGGAGTTTACTAATTACGAGATTTTTAAACAATTCTAAATTTATAAATATTTCTAATTTTAAGAATTAGATTTTCATTTGTGTTATGTGTTTTTTTGGGATTTTTTGTAATTTAATATATAATTAATATTTAAAATTGTAATTTTCTAAATATCCTATATAGAATATTTTAAGGTAATCATTTTAAATCCTTATAATTTAAATTTTTTATAACATTAATAAAAGAATTTAAATCTTTATAATTTTAAACTTTAAATCCTCTCAATTTAAATTTTATAAATTTGAAAATGTATATCTTTAACAATTTTCCTATTAATTTATCATTAATATGCAAAATTATAAATTTATATATATCCTATATATATATACAAAATTTTAAGAAAATCTATTAAATTCCTTAAAATTATAAATAACATTAATAAAACAATTTAAACCTTTAAAATTTTAAAACTAGTTTAGGAAAATTGTTTAATAAAAGTTTGAAACTATACATATCAATTTTCCAACAAAACCTAAATCCATAAACTTCGGTTTCTGAATAAACAATATACAAAAAAAGCCCTAATTACTTAAATGACATAAAACCCATAAATTCCATAAAACCCTAATCCCCAATATCCTTAAAAACCATAATCCTAAAATTCCAATTAACTAAATTCCAAAATCTCAAAATCACAAAATCCTATACATTCCAAATTCCATAAATCCCAAAATATCTAAATCTTAGAATTATGGAAATCGTAGGGAATATGAGGACTTTCATAACTCTAGACGAGGTGGGAGTTCCAGTAGGGGAGGTCGGACTACGAGTGAGACGCAGTTCCCCGAGGATAGTCCCCACTTGGAGACCCCATTCAAGCCCCCGGCTACAGCCCACTCAGCTCCCACCTCGCTGACCATCGACCAGGTTGTGGCGCAACCTGGACGTGATAGGTTGACGCGTTTAGATCCAGACACGCCACCTAACACGACTTGGTAAGTCTTATTTGAATATGTAGTGGATTTAATAATTTTACATAAATATTTAAATAAATATTTTAATAGGTTCCAATTCTCGGGAAACGATATTACGGGTTCTATCAACGAAATGATGAACTTCATGCTCACTAAACTGTATCCCACATACAACGACATGCCTCCAGAGGACCGGGACACTTGGTTCCGACAATTTGCGGTAAGATTTTATTTTATTTGTTTTAATTGTATTTCCTATATGACGCACAATTTAATTACTAATGCGGGAATGTTGTGTTTTTTTGCAGCAAGATTTTACGTGGGACCAAGTCCTCACATCCAGGGTCCGAAAGGAATTCGACAAAAGGGCGGCGAGGAAGTTCCCGTGGAAGATCAACGAGTGGAAAGACGCGTGGTATAAAGAGGGGAAGGTGCCAAAGGTTTTTAAATATAAACCAGCTGAGATGTGGACTGGACTACTTCAACATTGGGAATTAGCGGCAACTGTTGAGGACTCCGAGAAACACTCGACTAACCGCAACAGCACCCAGAAGGGGAAGGGAAAAGCGACCCACAACCTCGGTGCAACGAGCAAGGCTTCAGCTGCTCAGAAAATAGTAAGTAGTTAAATAATTCATAAAAGTTTTGAATTCCGTAACGAAATTGTATATGGTAACAGTTCCAGGAGACCGTGTCTATCCTTCCAACCTCGATATGATCAAGTATTCGCACACCAACAAGAAGACCGGTGAAATTGAAGACCCGATTGCTCGTGAAATCGTGGAAGCTGTGGAG
This sequence comes from Draba incana, assembly GCA_963576765.1. Lineage (NCBI taxonomy): Eukaryota > Viridiplantae > Streptophyta > Magnoliopsida > Brassicales > Brassicaceae > Draba > Draba incana. The sequence goes on from OY755211.1 coordinate 36,721,895, forward strand.
AGGCGGCAGGTGGAGTTCCTCCAATCGCAACCGATTGTGGAAGGAACTCCGGCGCAAACCGAAGTTCCAGTCGAGAAGACCAACGAGTTCACCTACGAGGTTAGTAACCGACTCAATTTTAATGAAATTTAAACATTACTTTTAATACAAGTTATGAAATTTAAAAAAAAAAAATTTCTTTGGTGACTCCTAAGACCAGAGGCCGTGTTTACGGCCTCCCTGAGGATAGTAGCTCGTCTGTTTCGACGGTTCGATATCGCCGTGCTAGCAGGTTGGAGGCGGAAAACCGAGAGTTGCACGACTGGCTTAGGGAAATGGAGGAAGCGAGAAAGAAGGATAAGGAGGAGGCCGAGGCAGCGAGAGCGAGAGATAAGGCGGACGCCGATGCACGATTTAAAGCAATGGAACAGATGATGCAGAACTTCTTCGGTACCGGTACGCCTAGACCGGAATAGGATTTGGAGAGTTTTAAATTTGATTGTAAAACTTTAAAATACATTTTAATTTTATTAGTTTGTAATTTTAAATTTTATTATATTTTAATTTTAATTTTAATTTTATTAGTTTTTATTTTTCATTTTTATAAATATATTAATATATTTTATTTTTAAATTAAATAATTATAAATTTTTTTAAAAAAATACGTTAACCGTCGGAATTCCGTCTGGTAGCGCGGGAAAACCGAAACCGTCGGAATTCCGTCTGTTCGCCGCTGAAAAACGAAACTGTCGGAATTCCGTCTGTTCACACCGGAAAACCGAAACCGTCGGAATTCCGTCTGTTCATACCGGAAAACTGAAACCGTCGGAATTCCGTCTGTCATCGCCGGAAAACCGAAACCCGTCGGAATTCCGTCTGCATTTGAACTCCGAAATAAATCCGTCGCAATTGCGTCGCAAATGCTCGACGAATTTCCGACGGCATTTGTTTTTCCGACGTGATAGAACCGACGGCTTGTTCCTGTCGGAATCCGTCGGAAAAGAGCCATTTCCGACGGCTCCCTGACGGTATTGGCCGTCGGAATCCCCCCTGTTTTCTTGTAGTGTAAGCAAGTGTGGACTCCGCCAATTCGCATGCACGTTGAATTTGAACGTTCCGACAACCGGCCCCTGCCATTTTTCTCGTGAACCTCTAAGTAAAATACTTGATCCGAGCGGCTCCGATACAGCCAAAGATAAGCCTCTTCTTTTGCATTCTAATCTTAGGGAATATATATATATATATATATATATATATATATATATATAATTTCTACAATTAATGCAAATTAATTTTATATTGAAAAATTTAGATAAATAATTTACAGTATCATAATTTTTCTTCTTCTTCAGTAATGATTTTCTCATCTTCTTTTTCCAAATTTTATTTATTCTTTTGATTTGTTCTTTTCTTTTATTAGGTTTTAGTTCTACCATCTTCTTTGTTTTTTTCCTCGCTATGAAAAATGGTAAACTCTATAAAAAAAAAGATGAAAACTAGGGAGTTGGCCGATAAAGATGGACGGTAACGATTGAGTGATATAAATTTATCAGCCTTGCCATAGAAAGCGGCTTCCAATTGCTCGGAAATTTTCAACTATATGGGGCGCTTGGGTGGTGAGCAAAAGCTATTTGATCAAGAAGTTATTACTAAATTAATCTCATTCTCCTTAATTAGTAAAATGATGTACAAATGGTTTATATACAAGAGAGAATAAGAGAAGACTCTAAGAGTACTAGAGACTCTATACAATCTGTACAAGACTCAAATATGTACAGTTATACTATATACATCAATAGTCCCCCTCAAGATGGGATGAAGATATTGAGAAGACCCATCTTGCCGAATAACCTGTGAAAGGAAGCAGGGTATAAAGCTTTGGTAAATGGATCAGCCAACTGATGCTCAGACCTAACATGGAGAAGCTTGAATAAACCCTTAACCATGCGTTCCCTAACACTGTGACAATCATTTTCAATATGTTGTGTCCTCTCATGGAAGACATGATTAGTAGTAATGTGAATAGCAGCCTGATTATCACAGAAGAAGAGAGTAGGCATAACCAAAGTAATATGAAGTTCTTTGAGAAAGTCAGTAAGCCAGAGAAATTCATCAGAAGCAAATGACAAGCTGCGATATTCTGCTTCTGCAGAGCTTTTAGAGACAACATCTTGTTTCTTAGATTTCCAAGCAATCAGTGAAGTCCCCAAGAACATACAATAACCAGAAGTAGACTGTCTGGTGTCAAGACAAGAACTCCAGTCAGCATCAGCAAAAGCCTGAATCTCAGCTTTAGAAGAGTAGAAGATGCCTTGACCCACAGTGCCTTTGATGTAACGCAGAATCTTAAGCACAGCCTTAAGATGAGCATCTCTGAGAGCACAGGAATACTGACTTAATTTTTTAACAGCAAAGGTAATGTCAGGACGAGTAAGCTGCAAATACATCAATCGACCAATGAGACGCCTATAGGCCTCTGCATCAACAAGATCACCACCAGAATCTCGAGAAAACTTAATATGAGGATCCATAGGAATACTGGATGGTTTACAACCAAGAAGACTAGTCTCATCTAGAAGATCTAAAGCATATTTTCTCTGACAAATGTGAATGCCTTCAGAAGATCTTACAATTTCTAGACCAAGGAAGTATTTCAAAGGACCAAGATCAAGAAGTTTAAAGAAAGACTTGAGCTGCTCCTTTAGATCATTGGCCAGAAGATCAGAACTACTGATGATGAGAATATCATCCACATAGACAAGGACGCAGAGGAACACACCATCAGAAGTCTTGAGAAAGCAAGTATGATCAGAATAAGTCTGTTGAAAACCCAAGCCAAGGAGAGTAGAAGAAAATTTCAAGAACCATTGGCGAGAAGCTTGTTTCAAGCCATACAAGGATTTCTGCAGTTTGCAAACAGCATTAGGAGGCAAACTGTCCCCATTACGATCAGCATATCTAGGTGGTAATCTCATATACATCTCCTCATCCAGATCACCATTGAGGAAAGCATTAGAAATATCCAGTTGATGTAAAGAGAAGTTGTAAATAGCAGCAAGAGCAAGAAGAAGCTTCACTATGGTGATTTTAACCACAGGAGAAAAGGTTTCATGGTAATCCACTCCAACTTGTTGAGTATAACCCTTGGCAACTAAGCGAGCCTTATAACGTTCAATACTACCATCAGCATTTAATTTGACCTTAAAGACCCATTTGCAGCCAATGGGAACTTTATCAGGAGGGAGAGTACATATAGTCCAAGTCTCAGTTTCCTCAAGAGCATCAATCTCAGCATCCATCGGATCATCCCAAACCAGAGGTTTCTTAGCCTCAACATAGGTTGTGGGTTCTTTAACTTTATCAATAGCAACAAGAAAGGAAAGATAATGAGGAGAAACTTGACTATAGGACAGGAAATAAGAAATCTCATGAATAGTGGAGGAACCAACTGCATTACAATAGTAATCTTTGAGATAAGCAGGGGTTTTGGAAATCCTGTGAGATGAAGGAGAAGAAGTCTCAACAACATCAGGAATAGAACTGGCAGAAGGCTCAATATCTATGGAAGGCAAAGCAATAGAAGATTGCGCACCAGATAATATGGGATTCACAGGAATAGACTGAAGTTCTACATCAGGATAAAAGTTCAAAGATCCTGAGATAAAGGAGAGCCAGCAAAGGGAAATAAGTCTTCATGGAAGACAACATGTCTAGAAACAACAATGGAATTAGTTTCTAGATCAAGAAGTTTGTACCCTTTAACACCAGAAGGATATCCTAGAAAAGCACAAGCTTGAGCTCTAGGTTTGAACTTATTTCTACCCTGAGATGAAGTAGAAGCATTAAAGAGACAGCCAAAAATTTTAAGTTGATTGTAATCAGGCAATTTGGCTGTTAATGCTTCAAAAGGGGATTTATGATTTAGAATAGGGGCAGGGGTACGATTAATGAGATGCACTGCAGTAAGGACACAGTCTCCCTAATAGGGTAAAGGAATATGAGATTGGAAAAATAAGGATCTAGCCACATTAAGAATGTGCTGATGTTTTCTTTCAACAACAGAATTCTGTTGAGGGGTTTCAGGGCAAGATTTAAAAGGTAAAATACCTTTGGATTGGTAAAAGATGGTAAAGTTAAGTTCATGAGCATTGTCAGATCTAACCCTCTTAACTTTCCTATCAAACTGTGTTTCTACCAAAGCTATGAAGCTGGGAAAGGCGGTTAACACATCAGATTTTGCCTTGAGTAAATAAACCCAAGTAGCCCTAGAACAGTCATCAACTATGGTTAAGAACTATTTAAACCCATCATGAGTTGGCACAGAAAATGGCCCCCAAGTATCAATATGAACTAAATCAAAAGGTTCAGTACTGATATTATTATGAGAGATAAAAGGAAGATGTTTTTGTTTTGCCAAATGACAAGTTTTACAATGATAATCACTAGGCATTTTCTGTTTAGGAAAAGACAACAAAGATTGTAGATTTTGAAGTTTAGAAAGAGAGGGATGACCTAACCTCTTATGCCACACATCAATGGAAGTGACAGAAGCTACTACAAAGGAAGATAAAGACTCTTTTTGTTGTAAGGACTCTATATCCAGAAAATACAGATTAGCCACTTGTTTACCCATTCCAATCATTAATCCATGTGTAGGCTCCTGAATACCACAAGAGAATTCATCAAACCAAACTCGACAGTGGTTAATCTTAGTGAGAGAACTAACACTAAGTAAGTTGAATCTAAACTGAGGAATATAAAGAACATCAGTTAAGACTAAAGAACTACCCAATTGTATGTTTCCTATTCCAACAATGCTCACAAGGATTCCATTAGAAAGGGTAACATTGGTATTAGGTAAGAGTTTAAAAGATTGAAAGGATTCTTTTTGATGGGAAATATGGTTAGTGGCTCCTGAATCTATCACCCAGGCATTGAGAGGAGTAATATTGCTCTCTATGGAACAAACAAATGGTTTTTCAAGACTGGTAAGAGAACAAAAAAAGGAAGGATAGAAAGTACCAGATATAGGGCAAGTGGTTGAAGAGGATAGAAGGGAAGAAGCTTAGACAGAATGAACCTCTAGAATGGGATGAGACGATGGTGGATGTAGCTTAGTACTCAGATAGGAAACTAATTGTTGAAGCTGATCAGAAGATAGCTCAGCAGATACACCACTATCATGAGGAGAAGAGTCAATAACCGCAACATTAGAAGTGATAGAAGACCTCTCATTAGGCTTAAGACTGGTGGGAAAACCATGTTTCTTGTAACACTTATCCACCACATGACCAACTCGATGATAATAAGTGCAATAAGGTCGATCACGTTTCTGATAACCAGTAGAATGTCCCCCTGAACCAGAAAACTTGATAGAAGAATTATCCTAAGTAACTTGAAAAGCAGCTGAATTAGTAATGTCAGCTAAAACAGGATTCCTGGCATCCTTCTGACTGTCTTCTTGATCCAAAAGGTTATAAACTTCTGAGAGAGAAGGTAAGGTCTTATTCATTAGAATACGGCTACGAATACTCTCATAGTTGTCATTTAATCCCATCAAGAAATCAATCACACGATTTATTTCTTTCTCAACTTGAAGTTCTTCAACAGTAGTAGCAGGAATCTGAATACTAGAAAGTTCCTCATACAAGGCCTGAGTTTGTGTATGATAGGATGATAGATCCAGACTATCTTGACGAAAAGAATGAATCTGGTGACGTAACTTGTATAATCTAGGAAGATTAGATTTGTGAAAGCGTGTTCGCAGATCAATCCAGATATCCGAAGCATGTTTGATATATAGGATACTGGTGTAGATTTTCTTTGATACGCTATTCAATAACCAAGACTTGAGCATACTATTGCAACGGCACCAGATTTTGTAATAAGGATCATCCAGAGGTGGTTTAGCTATAGTTCCATCTAGAAATACCATCTTATTCTTAGCTTCTAAGCTAGTAGTCATAGCAATAAGCCAGATTCCATAGTTATTTCCATCTAATAGTTTCGATGTCAAAACTAAACCAGGATGATCAGAACTATGAAGGTGATATGGGGAATGAATGTTATCAAGATGATTCGATACCTCGAAATGGTCCTGAGATTTAGATGAATGAGATCGAGGATTGATAACTCGATCTGAGAATCCGAAATCACGATCCTGATCTCCAATCGCATTTCGTGAGCGAATCGGTGCAGATGCAACATCACGAGACTTAGGAGATACCGGAGATTCAATTTCTGGAGACGATGAACGGCGAAACTTCGATTTGCATTGACGACGACCTCCCATTGAGAATCGATTGAGTAAGAGCAGATATAGAACTCAAATCGCACAGGAAAACCGATGAAAGTGATCAGCGAAGCTCGATTTACGCGAATCTGTGAGCGATGAGAAAGAATGAAGAAATTCCGATGAAATTCCGGTGAGAATTTGATCGGAAAAGTTTGTTATGGTGCATGGTTCCCTCGATTGTTCCTGAAGGATCTTTTAAGGTTACTAGCAGATCTCCCTGCTCAGTGGGGGTTAAACAAGAGAGCATAGCCACAATCTGATAATGCATTAGAATATACTTGTCAGATAAATTGCATGTCTAAATGTTAATAGAATAGGTCGCAAAACGTATACCTTTTTTACTTAAAAAAATTGTGAATGCGGCAATTGAATTTCTGCAACCTGGGTCCAGAAAGGTGTGCTCCTATTGTTATAAGAACCTACATGTATGAAGTATACATTTAGTATTTGTCAGCTACAATCATTATGTTAAAGTAAAAGCGATAATTATGTATATATACCTTCACGGATTATGTAATCGATAGTAGAAGTCCACCGAGGACTACAAAAATCATGGTCGGCCTGTGGTGCCTCATTAACGACCTCACGAATAAAATCTTGTGTTGGGCGTGGCTGAGAACTTTCACCTCGCATCACCTTTGCATCATGAGACCTCTTCCGAAACAAGCCTCGCCGTACCACTTGGCCAGGTCCCGGTATTACGGGCATTTGGTTCTGGGATTGTTGAGTTGGCTGGAGTGAAATTGTCGGTTCAGCTTCAGTAACATTTAAGTTATCGTATGGAGGGCTTGAAGGAACAAGAGTTGTGGTTGGAGGGTTTTGACCGGGGGTTCGGGTTTGCATATAGTAATTCCACAGATCTTTGTTTGCCATTACGAAATTGAATTTTGTGTGTTATGAATTTGTGTTGCAATGTTTTTATGTTCGCATTACAAAATGTGGAACCTTATGTAGAACGTATATCCGTTAAATTTCCGTCGGAAAACCGTCAAAACATTCCGACATAAAACCCCACCAATCTTTGCCGACATCAGAAACCGTCGGTAATCTGTCGGAAATCCGTTACATAATGCTGACAACCTAGATCCGTCGGAAATCCGTTGTTAGAGCTGACCAATCAAACTTTGCCGACATCAGAAACTCAGCAAGCCGACGGAAATCCGTAACAAAATTATCCGTCGAAAATCCGTTGCTACAGCTGGAATGTCCTGATCATGACCGGGTAACTGAAGCCGAACAACCATGTCAATTGCTGGCAAAGTCAGATACTTACGGTACAAGTACTTCCAACGTATGTAAGTATCAGTACTATGATTTCGAATTCGCCCAAAGCCCTGAAAAGCCAAACTTAAATTTAGATGTTGATGCCATCAAAAATGCATTGTGCGACAGAGTTATAGATTCTCCAGCAAAGGATCATTACAATGATTTCGAATTCATCCAAAGCCATGAAAAGCCAAACTTAAATTTAGATGTTGATGCCATCAAAAATGCATTGTGCGACGGAGTTATTGATTCTCCAAGAAAGAAAAAAAAGGGGAAAAATATCACTAAATGGTTCTAACAACTGGTAAGTTCGGAGTGGAAACCGACATATGATTGTACAATGAGGAGTTTAGTATGTTCTTGTACCATAACCGTTGTGTGTTAAATATTTGCAAGTCTCTAATATAACTGGTTAAAAATGTGTTTTAAATTTTATGTTTCATTAAATGTAATGTTTTATTAGAGTTCCAACGATTAAGCTTCCTTTATTTGATTTTTATTTGCTTGTTGCTATACTCATATTCTCGGCCAAAATATGTTTTGTTAAAGAAATGAAAATAACAACATTAAATGTGAGATAACAACATTAAAACGCAAACATTTATGCACAAGTTATTATTCTGAATCTCCGGAGGAACCTTCACTAGGGATGGAGTCTGAATCGTCGTCAAATTCTGCACGTGTTTCCTCTTCGTCCGAATGCACTAGATCATCCCCGGCATGTGTGACAGCAACGACAAGGTCAATATTATCCATCTCCTCAACAGGTGATATTTGTATACTTGTCGATGGTTGTAGAGCATCATGTTCTGGAACTCCATAGATTTTTCCTCTCGGGTTTATTGGAGTTACTGTGATCCACGGATCTGTACGGTAGGCAACTCGAGGATATGGAATGTAGTAAACCTAATATAATATTAGTGGACATTGTTAATAACACACCTTCAATTAATACGAGTTCATATGTAAACATATATTAGTGTATTGATACCTGGTCTGCTTGAGACGCAAGGATAAATGGATCGTAATACTGTAGTTTCCGGCTTGAATTTAACGAAATAACACCAAGAGGTTCAACTCGAACCCCTCGACCATTGGATGGATCATACCAATCGCACATAAACACAATGCACCTCAAGTTCAACATTCCTTGATAGCGGATTTCCAAGATTTCTTTTAAAATCCCATAGTACATGGTATCGCCGGATTGGGCCGAAATACCATTGTCCGCAGTTGACCTTTGTCGTCCTTCCTTGCGGATCTTGAACGAATATCCCCTAGTGCAAAACTGGGGATATGAAATCGCGGTGCTCCGTAAACCATGAACAAACTCCACTAACCATGTCAGGATCTCATGACCACTTGCTATACTTTCGGATACCTACAAACGATATAAGTAAGATATAAGTAACATATGAGCGTGACAACATGGAAAAGGAAGAGTAAGCAAATATATTAAACTTACATAACATTTCAACCACTCTTCAAATTGTTCGTCTTTCAAGATAGCAAGTTTCGCATCTGTCTTATCAGTATGGTAATCACGTGCGAGTGACATGTAGATCCTGTAACATAACCGTCGTTAGAAGATGAAGGCAAATAGTTTAATAAATTTAGTATAATAACTCATATACCTTTCGTACTCCAAAATTTCGTCACAGTCTCTTATGATATACGAATGCAAATGTGTGACCTCTTGAGGTGATAGTCTGCGTTTCTTTGCTTTTCCACTTGGTCGACCAACTTGGGAAAACAACTCAGGAACAACCATGGCATATTCTGCTTTCTCACCTCTATCATCATGTCGGGCAGGACGTCTCGCCTTAGTAGGAACTCGCGATGGAAAGTAATGTTCGGCAAAGTTTGAGACTTCCTCGTTTAGGCTCTGTGCGACAATAGATCCCTCAACCTTGCTCACATTTTTAACCTTTTTCTTCAGGTGGAACATGTAACGCTCAAACGGATACATCCATCGGTATTAAACAGGGCCTCCTAAGGCTGCTTCTCGTGGGAGGTGAATAGGAAGATGTTCCATAACGTCAAAAAAAGACGGTGGAAATATATTCTCAAGATTACAAAGTAGAACCGGTATATTGGTCTCCAAGTTACGTATCCTGTGGACAGTAAGCGTTCTTGAACATAAATCTCGGAAGAATGCACCAACTCCTACAAATGCAAATTAAACAAGTTACCACATATATAGTAATAATATGGTAGTAAGAAACAAATGGGAGTAAGAAAAATACCTCCAATTGCTTGGTGGATAGATTTTGGAAGGAGATATTCAAATACAAATGGAAGAAGACGCTGCATCACGACATGACAATCATGACTCTTTATTCCTATAAACTTCCCTTCCATCGAATCCACGCAATTACGTAGATTAGATGCGTAGCCGTCTGGAAATTTTACACAATTTTTGAACCATTCAAAAAATACTTCTTTCTGCCCAGCGTCTAACCGGTACGCAGGCATCGACAATCTACCAATCGAAACATGAAGAGATGGCCTCGAAAAAATCAATGGCAAGTCGAATCTAGACTTCCAGTTGTCTTTTGTCTTTCCTGGGACGTTTAATATTGTGTTCATGATGTTGTCAAAGAAATTCTTTTCAACATGCATGACATCAACATTATGGCGCAATAGATGGTCTTTCCAATAAGGCAAATCCCAAAAAATATTTTCTTGTGCCAATTGTGATATTCCCCACAACCGTCGATAGGCTGATGGCCATTACCCCCACATTCAGGAGTCCGCTCTGCACCAAAATCTCGTAACTGTTCCAATATGCTGGAACCATCTATCTCAGGAGGTGGACAATGTAACACTTGTAAATTCTTCTTGAAATGTCTTTTAGACCGACGATATGGATGATTTGGCGGTAAAAAGCACCTATGGCAATCAAACCATGAAGTCTTCCTTCCGTGCTGCAATTGGAATGCTAAAGTATTGTCTTGGCAATAAGGACATGCCAATCTTCCATGAGTTGTCTATTCAGATAACATACCGTATACCGGAAAATCGCTTATGGTCCACATAAGAACCGCTCGCATCTTGAAATTCCGCTTGATTGAAACATCAAATACCTCGACACCATGGTCCCACAACATCTGCAACTCATAGATCAATGGTTGGAGGAATATATCGAGTGACCGTCTTGGATGATCTGGCCCGGGAACTAGAATTGAGAAAAACAGGAACTCTCACCGCATGCACATTGTAGGAGGCAAATTGTAAGGTATTACGATGACCGGCCACAATGAATATTTTCTTCCATGCTTTCCAAATGGGTTGAAACCATCAGTGGATAAGCCGAGGTATACATTCCGTCGTTCATATGCAAAATCTGGATATACGGATTGGAAGTGTTTCCACGCCTCCGCGTCCGAAGGATGCGTAATATCTCCATCTTGCTTATGCTCTGCATGCCATCTCATAGCCTTAGCTGTGCGGTCTGATTCATACAGCCTCTTCAACCTCTCTGATAATGGTAGATACCACATCCGTTTGAATGGAATCTTCACTACGCCACTTGTGTCCTGGAACCGTGGTTTACGGCAAAATTTACATTTGTTTCTGTTCTCATCTACTCTCCAGTATAGCATACAGTTGTCGATGCACACATCTATAACCTGGTAGGGCAAACTAAGACCGGCGACAAGCTTTTGGATCTCGTAGTATGAGCCTGGGGCCAGATTATCTTCTGGCAAAACATCTTTGACGAACTCGGCAAATGCATCAACACATTCTTCGGACAAATTGTAATCAGTCTTCATGTTCATCATCCTAATAGCAGCAGATAGCGGTGAATGACCATCCCTACAACCGTTGTAAAGTGGTTGCTTTGATGCGTCTAACATTTCAAAAAACCTTCGAGAATCTAAGTTAGGTTCTTCACCCCTATCACCCTCATAACCACCCAACTGCAAATTCTCTCTAAACGCATCGTTAACCATCGCAACCGTACTTACCCCAACATCTAGTTCCGTTGTATGTTCTCCTATGCTATCCGGGAAATAAGGTGCATTACTACTACTACTACCATATTCATAATTGCTTTCTCCATGTAAAAACCAAACCTTATACCCCGGCCTAAATCCATATCTATATAAGTGATTCCAAACAGTCTAAACATCAAAGGAACTTCTATTACAGCAATTAGAACATGGACATTTGATATCCTGACCTTTGTTGGCTGCATCTTGATTTCTGGGTAAATTCATGAACTCCCAAATACCTGCAGCGTATGCGGACGTTAATAAGTTCGAGTTCATATCCATCATTGGCTCGTCCATCCAAGACCGAAAATATGAACTCATCGTTTCTAAATTTTGAAGATAATTGGATTTGTGTTTTGTTGACATTGTGAATTGTGTTACGGTGAAATGAATATATAGAACTGATTTCCATCGGAAAACCGTCACAATCTCCGACATGTTGGCCCTACCAATCCCATCGGCCACCGCTAACGATAAGGTGACCAATCAAAGTTTGCCGACATCGAAATCCGTCAGAAATCCGTCAGAAATACGTTGGATACCGTATACCGTGTCGTATACCGTATACCGTATATCAGACAAACTTTGCCGACATCGAAATCCGTCGGAGACCGTATACCGTATATCGTATGCTGATACCGATACCGTATACCGATACGTATCCGTCGGAAATCCGTTTGAATTTTCCGACGGATCCCGTTTAAAATTTTTTAAAAATTGGTATTTAAAAAAACGAAATTCGTTGGAAATCCGTCAGAAAATTCAGACGGATTTCGTTTAATTTAATTTTTTTTTTTCTGAATTAATAAAAACCCAATCCGTCCAAATGCCGTCGGAATTTTCCGACGGATTTTACGTCCGTCGGAAAGTCCGTCGGAAATTGGGCAGTTTTCTTGTAGTGATACAAAATGGTGACACGACCTCAATTCACTTCTTCTTTTAATTTCCGTTGCAACATCTTTAGTTTCTTTTTACAAATTGAAATATTATCAAATTTTAAATTCATACATTGTAATATAAAGCGTATTTTTAAACACTAGCTTACTTATATTAATTTTTACCGCTGAAGAATTCATTATTGTCTTATTTTAAAATAATATTAACGTTAATGCTATGAGCAAGTAATGTTTTTCATATGTAACCGTGTCAAATCAATGATTATAAACAACAACATGGTACTCTATAATAATTGTGATGTGTTTGACTACGTTTGCCCCGGAGGATATGGAGCGCCGGTCATGGAGGTTTGGGTGAATCTATTCTACACACAAAATGTGACTTGAATCATCGAATATTTATTGTTAAATTAATTTTTCATGATATCACGATTGAATATTTGGACCACAATGCAAACGCTTCTACTTGTTATAAGACCATGTCATTGAACATTAAATATATTAAAAACTTGTACTATGAAGTAATAATTCATGAATCGGACTTCGTCTCCAACTCTTCAGCTAACTAATGAATCAAACTTACGGTTCTCTACTTACAAAAAGTCTTTCGTGAATGATCATGCAAAGTCTTGTAATGTTTACCTAATGATTGTTACATAATAACTAATCTCCAATGCTTTTGCTAGACTGTTCATGCAATAAAATTTCAATCATGTAGGATTTGAAATCGAATGGTAAACAACTATGAAAATAACAATGACGACTATATTACGGATCTTGATTTTTCATAAAATATATTTAGCATGTACAATCATTTTATTCTTTTGCATTTGAATATGGTAAATCATTATAAGTATTATCTCTATTAATTCATATATAGTTACATATTATTTTCACTTTTAACTATCAAACAAATTATGCAATCACAATTTACAATATTGTTAAATAGTTTTTTCTTTTCACCGTATTCTGCGCAAATTAGTATCTAGTATACATATTCTTTCTTGGTTAGCTCCGAATGGTAACACAATGAAAAAAATGGTGTAGTATAAAATTTTAAGGTGGTACGAAAAATAGCCATTACGAAATGAAGTGGTACGGAAGATAGCATGATTTCCGAGGAAATTTTTTTTTTTTTAAATCCGTCATAATTCTGTCGGAAATCTGTCAAAAATTCCGACGGAACTCAATTTCCGACGGTTTTGGCCGTCGGAAATCGCCCTGTTTTCTTGTAGTGGCAGTACAAATATAAAATGGTATAAATTGATAGTACAAACACGTAAACCTTTTACTTATATGATTGGTTACATGAGTGATGGTACAAACATTACCACCCATGTTAATTGCTACCAATCATAGCCTATGATCTTACTAACTGATTCACCAATTAATTGAGCTCAAGCGAGAGCATAGTAGTAATTGGAACAAAATCTAGAAAATGAGGAATTGCACCTGCCTGATTGAAGTGAGCTCTCACTATTAAGTGGCCGACGCTACGAAGTTTGTTAATGGGCTCTGGAAGCCCATAAGGTGATTTAAAACACCCTTGTTACGGTACTGTCGGAATAATAATACATCATCCCAAGATCCCAAATGTTAAATTAATCTGAAGATAGTGACGTAGTTAAATGTGACAGTGATGTGACTCAAACAAACTAATTGTAGCCATTGAAGCAGAGAAATCAAAAACTTAAAGAAACCCCACTTCAAAAGTATCCAATGTCTCTAAATGAAACAAATTCACAAGACAGTTTCAAAAATTTTGGAAGAGTGATGAAAAAAAGGAATTTTGAATTGCATTAACAAAATAGAAAGAGAAAACAAAAAGTTGGAACTTTATTGCTTTTTGCCTTAAAAAGATGGAAAGTAAAGTAAGAGTACAAGAAGACGGTGGAGAAATTAGACAGAAAGTAGAAAGATTGGTGGAAAAATTGAAGAATCATAATAACGATAATAATAATAATCAAACTTTAACGCCGGTGCACGTTAGCTTCGTCTCTAACAACAACCTTTCTTCTTCCTCTAGAAAGCTAGCTGCTTCTTACTGGGAGTTTCATCACTACTACCAAGATTGCTCCTTTTTTGCTTATGCTGCTAAAATGCACCGCGGCTCAAATAGTTTCGTCGGAAATACTAACCGCCGACAAAGACACGGCAAAGCCACCGTTAAAGAGAATGGTCTTGACTTCTCTCAATTCCTCCGTGATCCTTCTCCTGATCATCATCATCATCATCAGGTCTCTCTCTCTCTCTCTCTCACTTTCTCTCTCCAGGATCTTACTCTTTACTAGATTTTTGTAATCATAAGCTCGAATCAATCGGTTTATAATTATGGGTATTGTTAAAGTTTGGATTTTGTAACATGGGTATTGTTGAAGTTTGGATTTTGTGACATGGGTACTGTTAAATTTTGGATTTTGTAACATGGGTGTTGTTAAAGTTTGGATTTTGTGACATGGGTTGTATTGTAATTAGAATTGTTGATTTTGGTGTTGTGAGTTTGGTATAGTGATTTACTCTGTTTTTGACTTTGTAGCTCTGTATCTGCAAGTGATTAGTATAGATTTACTCTCTTTTTGGCTCTTTAGATCTTCAATTGCAAGTGAATGGTATTGGATCTAGTTAGGATTCAAGTGAGAAATAACAAACAAATTAAAGAGATTCAAGCTTGAAGACATTACTAGTATCAATTGATTCAAATCAGTTCATTATAGTATGGTTTTGGATTTAGATCTCTTTGTTGTTCAAATTTCTGATATGGTCCTACTACATTGTATCCAGCCAGTGAGTGCAGGAAGTCTAAGGAGGCAAATAGGTCAAATGTTGATGAAACATCATCAATCAATCGATAGAAACAATCACGCGCTTCAACCAGTATCTCCTGCTAGCTACGGAAGCTCCCTCGAGGTTGCGACATACAACAAACCGGTAACTCCAAGTAGTTCATTAGATTTCCAAGAAAGACTATCTAGAGAGCCTCATTACAATCTCAAAACATCAACCGAACTTCTTAAAGTATTGAACCGTATTTGGAGCCTCGAGGAGCAACACGCCGCTAATATCTCTTTAATAAAATCTCTCAAAACCGAGCTTGCTCATTCACGCTCTCGAATCAAAGAGCTTCTTAGGTACCAGCAAGACGATAGGCATGAGCTAGACGGTGTTGTGAAGCAACTCGCTGAGGAGAAACTTTCGAGGAAGAGTAAAGACGTTGAACGGATAAACTCAGCGAGGAAAGAGTTAGAAGAGGAACGGAAACTTCGAAAACGTTCCGAGAGTTTGCATAGGAAATTAGCGAGAGAGCTTTCGGAAGCGAAGTCTAAGTTGTCTAAAAGTGTTAAGGAGATTGAGAAAGGAAATAAGTCGAATACGACGATGGAGCTTCTTTGCGATGAGTTTGCGAAAGGAATCAAGAGTTATGAAGAGGAGATTCGCCGTTTAAAGAATAAGAATCTCGATAAGGATTGGGCGAGTCAAGCGAAAGGCGATCAAATGGTTCTTCATATCGCGGAATCATGGCTTGACGAAAGATTACAAAATGGTAACAATAATAGCTCTGTGTTGGACAAACTCGAGGTTGAGATAGAGACGTTTCTTCAAGCGAAACGGAATGAAAACCCGAGGATCCGCAGGAATTCACTTGAATCAGTCCCGTTTAATTCCTTGAGCGCACCACCGCAGGAAGTAGAGTGCGAGGAAGATTCTGCGGGAAGCGATTCAAACTGCTTTGAGCTCAAGAAACCTACAGAGACGAGTCATGGAGACGAAAAGCCGAACAAAGAGGGTTTTCGCGATGAAAAGCAGAGTTTTGAAGAAGTAGAGGTTGAGATAAGCAAGAGTAAGAAACCAAAGGATGATGAAATAGATCAGTGTGTGACTACTACAAGCAAGAATGATGTGATGGGGGAAATGATTAGGACACACAGAAAATTATTGTCGGAAACTCGTGAAAATGATCAAGCTTCTTGTAGTTACCCGTCTTCTCGAAGACAAGCGAGTCCTATTCGACAATGGACTTCAAGAATCATCTCACCTCATCTTCTAGGCTCGTCTGAGAAAGCTACGATAGCTGAAGGAGTAAAGGATAATAATACTTTGAAAGCTAAGCTTGCAAAGAGTTCAAGGTCGCGTTTTCGATTATTCAAAGGCTGATTTGGTTAGGAAATTGGCAATCGAAGAGTTCTTGTTATATACATCAACACACACAGATTCTTAAGTTTCATATTCGACGAATTTTGGATTATTTAATTTTAAACATAGTAGTAAACAAAGTGAATGAAACGATTTTTTATTTCTTTCAAGTTGTTAACTTCTTACATTTCTGCCTCTCTTGATTGAACAGAGAGATTAATAGGTAACTCTTACATTCTACTCAACTTGTTCTTTGTGGACAATGGAGACTGGTTCATATTGCTTCATGTTATTGATATGACTTGAATGTGATCACTCTTTTGCTAGGTCATGATTAATTTGAAAGTGAATGTTAAGTTTTATCTTCTCACACATGATTAATTTGCATTGTTCTAAAGTAAGCTTTTCTCAAGTCAATTTCCCTTTGAAATCATATATAGATATCTGAAAGTGACGGATTCATTTCCACACAATCGTTTGAAATTAACAAGATCCATTGAAGTGGACTTGATGGAGTTTAGTGCTTTTGTAGTTGTTGAAGGGTTGACTATTTTGTTGGTGAGCATTTTACAAATCTGCCCCTGATCTTTGGGGGATTTCTTCTTTTATCTCCATTGTTAAAGTTTTAATTTTATGAAGTGGGTTGATTGTTCAAAGATCTTGTCAAGATTATGAAAAGTTGGGGACCATTAATGTTTGTAGTTGGTTACAAACAAATAGAACAAAAACTGCTCACCGACTCCTAAATGCTGGACATTACCAATGCACTTTGATGATCTAGTGCTTAATTACTTAAGATATTTTGTTACTTTTCAAATTTCTCACAAATAAAGTCTTTATCTTTATGTTATTTTTGAAATCCCATTGATTAAACTTTCAAAGCTCATCACGCAAGAATCGAATCACTCCTCTTAAATATGACAAAATACTAGGTGACCAAATTGGGTATTTTTACATTTAGGCATTTCCTCTTTTAACGTCGGGACAATCAAAACTAAAATAGCACTTTAACAAAAAAATAAATTAATGGCACTATAATATACACACAAGCATTTGTCAGTAGGATTGGATAAAATATCCCGAGACGATATAAGATTAAATCAGTATATAGATTAATTATGGGATTTGGTTGAAAAACGAAAGATTAATTAACATTGGAAAACATACTCGAGTTACACCGGACCAAAAAGATAGTATACAAACCTTCGTAGTGAAAATAGTATAAAAGCATGGTTTTGTAAAATGTCAAAGACGAAGTGGATGTATATAGATGTTATCTCCTTCGAGTGAGAGGGACTCGATGTTTTAAATTTTGCAAAGTCGGTCTAAACAATTTTTGTAAAACCAATCATGTACGTAGATTAAACAAGCTACACGAATCAATAAGATTAAATGACAAAACTTAAGTTACATGATTTACCCAATCTTAAATGAAATTTTAGCCCAAACAATCATGAGGTCATTCAACGTTTAAACCACTTCTAAGAATAGCAAGTTATATGGTGACACAAATCACAGTTAGAAAACATCATATAAAGGTATATGTCTAGATGAATTTTCGTCACTCTGGAGAATAATGAATGTCACGACTGATGATATATATATATATATATATATATATATATACTTTTCAATTTATAATGTATCTGACTAAGAGAGAAAGATGTTAAGTGGCATATATGATTTGTGAATATGTTATGGAGAATAGAAACTTAGTGACAATTATCTTGGAATAATTAAAGAAAATACGCTTAAAAGATTTGTTAAGTGTAGTCAACTAAGCAATTAACAATTTCACATTCTCAGGTGTTGCTTTTCATGATAAGAGAGATTTTGTGATGTCACATCGTCTCGCACATATTACACACACATATATAAACTTGTATAATATAATGAGACCTACATTCTTCTCTTCAGCACCATTGTTTCTTTTCAGTGTGCCAATGGGAGTAAAGTCAAATGCCATAATCCACCATCAATATTCTTTGTCTCATCATGTTTGCTAAATGGTAATTAACCCCTACAATCGTATAAATGATTGTATATTTTTTTCTGATAATTTAGGAGTGTTTGAATTATAAGTCTCATATATATATATATATATATATATACATATATATATACATATATATATATATTAATCTCTTTTTATTCTATGAATATATATATTAATCTTTCGGGTTGCATTTGATTTTCGTCTATTGCATTCACTGATATCAAGATTATGTCATACTTGGATTAAAAACCTCAAATACTAATCACTATACCGAATTTAATAAATCATATTTGAAGACTAATTATTCGTGTAATAGGAAAGCTAATCATATGTCATTTTATCAGTTGAATCTAGAGTTTTTTTTAGCGATGTTGGAATGTGATTAGCCTAGGGATGATTGCTTTTAGCCATTACAACATTAAAGCATAGTTTCAAGTAGATTTTGGGGTTATTTAAATTACAGCCAAAAAATTTAGTGAAGAAAACATATCCTATAATATATATATATATATATATATTTTTTTTGATTATGACATTTGATGAATTAGCAATCAAATTTGACCGTTTATCACAAGAAATGTTGAAATTCCAACATAATTAAAAATTGGTTTCAAATGAAAAAGGTCGGAATAAATACGTAACAAACGCAATAATATCAAAAGTACGTGTTTTCTCTCGTTTCACACCAATATTTACCCGGCCTCCTCGCCCAGACTTCACCATATTGGAAGCCTAACCATTTGGTAAGTTTCGTAATCTATACATAAATCGATGTTAAATAATGTGTCGACCTCACTTTTCAATTTCATAGGACTATGCCAACGTGTCACAAGACAAGAACTTAAATCCCCACAGGTTACTAAGAAAGACCAACGGGTAAATAATTAAGAAATACATATACACACAAACAATATTATAAAGGATGGGAAAAAGATTGTCACCTATATTTGGCATACAATTGTATGCTTTAAAATAGCATTATTATGATGATACATTTTAAATTAATAGAAAAATGGTATCTTATTCCTACCTAAAAATACACACATACATATAAAAAATTTACTAACTTTCGTTAATATAAACCTTCTTGTATTCGGTGGAGATGTAGCATCATTACAAGAATCTAAACATTATTTAGTCATGCTCCATGGATTATTATAACATATAGTTCTGATTATTTAGTCGGGCAAATTTAAAGAAGGATCTTTCTTCACACAAAAAAAAAAAAAAAAAAAAAACAAATTTCAAGTACATGAGATCATTTGTAGATCAATGCATGATGATGATGTTGAAACTCGTTAAATGAACAATCTTGATGTACAACTTTGCCCTCCTTAGAGATTTGTAGCCGAGGGTAGTATAGTCATTACAAGGTTTTTTTTTCCAACCATGAAGAAGACATATCTAGGAACTTGTTGCAGTGAAAAGAGATCAAGACCCGAGGTGATGTTGTCGTTGAACAGATCTCTCTCTCTCTCTTTTGTATGAATTTAATACTTTACAGCTTACCTTAGGGTTTTTTGTGTGTCAAAACCCTAATTATTCAAACAGGAAATTGTTTTTGAATATTTCGTGCTGTATATCATTTTCCTTAGTTTCTTATATTCTGATTTTATGGATCAATTTCTGAACTTGCAATTGCGTGTAGTACTTTTTTTTTTTTGCTCTGAAAATAATTCATTAAGTAAACTTAATACAATCGGTTCATCTCCGATGCCATCGAAAAGGCATGGAGTGCCTGTTTTGCAAGATCATTGGCTACACAATTGCCTTCTCGTGGAACGAAAATAAAAGAAACATCTGATAAAAGTTCAGAGCTAGCGGTTATATCTCGGAGAATACCTTAGATCTCCATCAAATTTTGTCTCTGGTTGATCGCCCTGATCAGTCCCCGCGAGTCTGAGGCGATACAGATCGATGTAATTCCCAAATTGATGGCTCGTGAGAAGACCATACGAATTGCCATGGCTTCAGCAACCAAGGGTGCTTTCACTGAGGCCACTGCTTCAGATCTCTGATCGATTATCTCTTTCTGTGACGATTCGATTCGCCATCCCAATCTTGCGGCCTATAGTACTTATGACAGCTTAAACCTTTAATTCAGGAAAAACTAGATACATAATAATTTACATGAAATACAAAAACAATTGACATTATTTGATGAACTAGGAAACCCTTATATTGGAATATTGTTAATGATTCTAGCTAGTAGTGAAAACTTTATTTCATTACAAAGTAACAAGAGAAATAGATTAGACTTGAAGATGTTCAGAGAGATCCATGACTAAATTCTGCAAAACAACACCATAAACACTTACACATTAGTCCAGTGTGAGACTTATTTTATATTGATGTTGAACTTGACCACGAATTTACACAAAAAAAATGAAATGTGGTAATACCGAAAAACAAAAAAAAGGGAGCTCCCTTCAGTCCAAGCATAGAGAAGTGAAGATTCAATTTGTCTCTCGCATCATTCATTCATTTACCATATGTGACTATATATTTTTCATTTGGTATTTGGATGAATGAGTCGAGAGTCAATTAAATCTCACATATTACTCCATGAGTGGACCGAAGAAAGCTCTCTTCCTCTGCCAACCCATCGACCCTAACAATATAAACATTTCAATTACTACTATGTACATGTAAATAATTTGATAATATTATACAGCATAAACCAACAAAACAACATGAGTTAGACATCCCATATTTTTTAGTCTTGGTTCAAGGATCTTCCTCTATGGGTGTGCTAGAATCAACCCTAATCTTCAAGATAAACCCTGGATGGCCATATATTGCTTTGAGGTATCATATGGATTTCAGAAAGAGTATGTGAGAAAAAGAGAGATGAAAGATGAGAGATGTTTAAAGAGAATGAAGGCTTAATGGCTTTATATAGCAAAAAAAAAAAAAAAAGGTAAACATAACCGGCAACCCCACAATGTTTTAAGCTTCTTTTGTATTGTTTTTTACACTTACCATTTGAAATTATAAATCGAACAAGTGAATGGTTAACAGTTTCTCCACGTTTTTGTTTGGTTTCTATTTTTTTGTCAATTTATAGAGATATTAGGGTCAGTTGTCTATACTATCACTTAGTCTTTGTTTGAATTGTGGAGCTGATGATAAATTTTATCCTATACGAAATCTCATCAATTTTTTGTGTGTTTTGTTTAGTATATGTTGTAAATTAAGTTTCGTAATAGTTTAACTCAAAATCGATAAAGAATACTGTATTTTATGTATTATTTTGAATGTGACTTCTACCATGTAAATTATTATTTTTCTTTGCTAGCTACCAATCGAATTTAAAATCAAAATTCATCAATCTTCACAGATCAATGATAATCTTTTAGGCAGACAAAAACTAGTGGACATGATCCAATTTTGAATGTTTACGGTATCAAAGATTTTATTTTTGCACTAATAACCATCAATTCGTAAATACACTTGGTTTAGAAAGAAAATAGGAACCAATCGATTTACACTAAACAAACATGAGTACTCCTTCAATATGCTACTTAATTTATTTTTCTTTGTGTAATCAATTAAAATGTCGAAATTTGCTTTATGTTTCATAATAATTGTTTGCTTTACACTCGAGCGGCCGGACCTTGTTCCCGGGAAACTTGCTTTTTTGATATAAAAATAAGTACATATATGAATATTATTTTTAAAAGGTGAATATTAAAAAAATTAAAAGGAATCTTAAATTTGTCTACGATGAACATATTAGTACACGTGGATATTCTGCCTATTGCTTCTTCGGTTGAAAAGACGAAGAAAATATATATAGAAGGACAAAATCTATAATTATAATACTCATTATGCGTATATGATCATTCACCTGGACAAAATCCTCCATAGGCCTGAGATGCCCTGAGTCATAAAAAAAAAAAAAAAGTTTGCTCATAATATTTTTGACACTAATATTCATTCCATTATTAGAGATAGAAGTTTTTGACTCTATATTTGGTTTCAACAAAATTTAGCTCTATGATCCTCTACGTAATTTTTTATACGTAATATTATCTGTAAATTATTATGTCATTTTCAAATATACTCATTTTCATTATTATTTTTTAAATCTCTATCTAATTTCTTAATATGTAAATTTAAATGATTTTTATTATTTATTTACTTACAATGATGCATTTTTAAGGTTAATGAATGAAAATAATTATATTTTGTATTATAATTTTTTATTTGTAAAAAATTATCTAAAAATCATTTATTTTACAAAATACAAGGAATAGTTAATTTAATAAAATTAATTCAAGTAGTCTCGACGACCGCTTAAAGAGGAATATATACATATAGAGTTTCTGTTTCCAATCCAATCCAGTTTTCATTAAAAATGCTTTGTGAAAATTAGTGTGATGTATGAAAACTCATTTGTGAAAATTTGTGAAATATACATCCCTCTATTTACTTAAAAATAAAGTTGTGGTAAGAAGAATTACTACAAAAGTATCAAATTTATCAAAGATTATAGATCGGCACTTCGAAAGTTAAGAAATCAAAATTTTAGAGTTTGCATAAGTTTAATTAAAAAGTCAAAGTAATTGTTTATAACCTAAATCTTTTAGAAGATTTAAATGTGTACTTGTTTTGGTTCTTATGATGTTCAAAGATTCAAGATAAGTACCTACAAAATCTTTGTCACACATAGCCTTTCTTCCATAGCCTTTTCTCTATTACTAGGCTCATGTATGTACAAACGTATACAAAGGAATATACATATCTACTGATGCATATAATTTACCCTAATTATACTTATGTAAAGAGAGAAGGAGAATATCGATGACATAAAGTAGCATTATGTAATGACCAACTTGCTAAGATGCATCTTTATCTTAAATTATAGTAATATTTTAGCTTTTAAAATTGTACTTTGATGTTCCAAATTGAGCAGTCGTTTGTCTAGAACATGCAGCTTCGTCAGCATTAATAAAAATAGTTTAAATCTTATCTAGTACTATTAATAGTTAAGGTTTTAAAGTGGGAGTTAGTATTTTAAAATCGGGAATTTAAGTGTATTTTTCAGCTATAGCATTTTTATTTTCGATTGTTCTGTATACAAATTAAAATTAACCACAAAATATTTAGTTGTTAAGCAAATGAATCACACATAAATCAATCCATAAACCATCAAAGAGAAAATTCGCTTGGCAGGTAGCTTAACAAGTTTTCATGTTTGTGAAAAAAATATACATTACTTCCTCCGTTTGATTATATAAGATTTTTTTATTTATTTCGCGAGAATTAAGAAAATAATAAATACAAGCAAAATCTCATTTAATAATTAATTAAAATTATAACTCAACCAATTATATATAAGACTACGGAATTTCAAAGGACAAAAGTATCAAATCACATTAAAATTTGCATAGAAATTAGGAAAACATCTTATAAAATGAAACTAAAAAAATTCTCTTAAAAATCTTATATAATAAAACGGAGGGAGTATAAGTTATAACTACGAGTGTTCAAAATATAGTAGAAAAACGAAACTTTATTACAATTAAATATCTATTTAGAGCTTATATTAAGTAAAAACTATCCAAATTAATTATTTTCGCTACTCGATCTATTATATGTTACTCTACTATTTAGGTGATGATACCAGTCATGATATCTGTCAACTTCTAATATCATAATTTTAAAAAGTTTCTTACATCTATAAGCCACAAAACTGTTCATAATAAAAATCACATAGGAAGAAAACCAATAGCATAAAACCAACTACGTAATACATATAGAAATACAACATGAAATGACACTTTAGCTCGTGGTCTCCTTCACCAAGCTTTTGTCTATGAATGAAAATTCATCGTTCCTATTTTATCAGATACATCTAGATATGTCTTGAAAGGTTTCATATAAGATATATTTCCAGGCCGCCGTTTACCATGTATACAAAGAAAAGAATAATTAAAGGCATGGTGAACAACCCTCCACACTGGAAAGGATTGTTCAAACCATAGACAACAACACCATTCTTAATAAGATCAATTTTGTTCGAAATGATTGCCGGTTTGAGAAGGGTCTTGTGCTCTTGTTGGGAGATCAGACTGTCACGTAGTAGATATACATCACTCAATTGACCTTGGTTCCACAGTCTTTCTGGTTTCAAAGTTTCAACTCATAAGTGTTCTGCTTTTTCCTTCTAATATATTTTTAAAATAGGTGCATTTGATGTAACAAAGTATATGAATATAATTTTTCATGCCTTCAAAAAAAAAAAAAAAAAACATTAGGCTTTTCAATTATTGATTGTTGTTATTTTTATGAAAATAACTAATGAGAATCTATATAATATAGGTTTAAATGACATCTTATGTACATTGAACTTTGACAAGTACAAAAACACTGAATCGTGTCCCGTAAAGTGTAAATTACGGAAGTGGTAACATGGTTACCATCATCTAATGTCTCTTCAAAAAGTTATATATAAATGTGTGTGTGTGTGTGTAATTCATAGTAAAAAATTATTAAAGAATAGGAAAAGAATCATAGAAAATTCGATTTGAGTTAGATGTGTAAATATGTATATAAAACTTATTTAAAATTTAAAAACAGAATCAATTCATAGTTACTTACGATACTTCATCATTTGGAGATTGGAAGAGTTTTCATAAATGATTGGATATTCAGTTATATCACCTCAGTGACTAGAATAAATACCATTTAGCATGATTAAAAGTTTTCTTTTATTAAAATATTATTTACCAAATGTCGGCAATGGAAATATCATTTACCAAATGGTTTTCAGATTTTGGCGCAATTTAATAATAAATTATAGAATAAATTCCCATATTCAAGGAAAAGAGTTTATTATTATGACTTATGAGGCTGGGAAACAATATAGAGTGGGGGAAGGCATCCAATAATCTTTTCAATAATTTTATGGTAGCACTTGACAAATAACAAAAACAATATCAGTATATGGCTCTGATTATGATTGTTTGTACGTGAGATATAGAAGAAAAGAAATGGGAACAAATAAAATTATTCCATAAAAAAAAAAGAAAACAAACAAAAGAAAAATAAAATTTCTCTTCTTGGTGAAAAATAGTAGAAAATTTCCCACTACACAAATTCAGTAGAAAAATTCTCCCTTCACATAGCATACAATCACATAACAAAACAATAAATAATATATAATATAATTTATACTTGGCTATATGATATAGCATGGTTTACGGTTTTTAAGTCATGATATAAGTCCGTTTTCTAGAGTTTTTTTAGTGTTTTTAGAGTCTTTGGTGTTTTTATTAGGTACAAAGACGTTTGGAGCATTACTGGTGTTTACTGGAGCATTTTGGAGCGTTGTGAAAAGAGCAGTCAAAGACACAAGTTCGAAATTGTAATTTTTCAAGTCTGTTGAGCGACGAAGGATTTGAAGTCGATCGACATGAAGAAATCTGGACTGTCGAGCGACGCACCTATCATGTCGCTTGACACGACCAAATCTTCGACCAGAATATCAATTTCAAAGATTTCCAGTTTCGCGCCATAAGTTCCAGATGTTTGCAGTTTTGCTCCAGATCCTTTTGTACCCTATATATATTTATCTTAAGCCATTGTTTTAGGCTAAGCTTTATTTTACTTAGAGATTTTAGCAAAAGATACTTCAGAGATTCGTTCCTCGTTTCCAATCGGTTTCGATCTTTGTATCAATTCTCTATCTTTTTAATAAAATATTATTCAAAAATCATGTTTGCATCATTAGCCATGTTTGAGTGGTTTACTAGTTAGGTTTTAGGGTTTTCAAAGGATGATGAAAAACTGTTAGGATTTATTTACTTTAGGGATTGCATCATATCTAATTCTTCACCTTGATTGCGTTAACTCTGATTTAAGATTGATCACCTTAGGTTAGATATTTTAGGTTGTTTAATAGATGCGACAATATTATTGAATAACTGGAATTGAATCATAGGTGAGCAAATATTCGATTTGCAACGACAGTTGGCTTTGAATCTTTGTGAACAAAATTGAACCTGAATTTAAAGCTTGTTTAAATTAATCTGATTTCACAACGACAGTTGGTTTTCTAGGATTTAGACATAGATAATATTTGCAACGACAGTTGATTTATTTTACATTAGTTCGAGTTCTAGAATTGCACTTCATAATTATCCCAATAGTAAGTTTATTATTCAGTTTGGAATCATTCCTGCGAATTTCATAAGGCTTAGTGCTTGTCTCTTATTGAATTAAAGCTAAAACAACCATCATTATTTACTGTTTTTGCACTTGTTTTACTTATCATCTTTATTGCTTAGCATAATCTGAACATCTAGATCTTTTGTGTTAACTTGATTCTCTGTGGAATTCGACCCCCTAAGTATTGCACGATCTCTTAATTTGAGAGAGTAACTCAATGGATAATTTGAGCATATCACTATAAATAGATGTATTTGTGTCGATATCAATATTTGTTAATACAATTTTTTTTTTATATAATTTTAAAATTTTAAAGGAAAACTAAAAAAATAATATTTTATTTATTACTCTCAAATACTCCAATTACTACCAAGTTATTTTTTTCTTTTTTTCAATATGCTACTTTATCATTTTTCTTTTTCTCCCAATTACATTCGTTTCCATTGTTCTCAATTCTAGTAATGTTTACCAATCACACCCATACTTTTATGTTCGTAACATTATGCATTAAAAATGGTAGCACTATGCCAAATCAAACACACCTGATTTTTACTGAATCAACGAAAAAAGTTGCATGGTTAAAAGAGTTATGCAATGAGTTTGGTTGTGAACAAAATTGTTTTACAAGTGTTAGTGATTCAAAAATTACTCTAGTTCTTCTATCAAAGAATTATAACGTGCATCACAAAAAGACACATTCATGTCCTAATGCATTTTTTTAGATATGATTGTTCATTGAGTAGATAATGTATGTAAGGTTTATACATCAATGAATTTTGCTTATATTTTTACCAAAGTTTTTAACTGACATAATTAATGAACGTTTGGATTAGTTAAGAAGGTATTGAGCCTCTTATGGCTATGCAGGCCCGTGGCCATGTGTTGCCAAAAGAAACATTGGCCTGTGGCCTATTTTTTTATATTAAAATTTTAGGCCCTTAATTTTTGTTTTAGTAGTAATATTATGTCCAAATGTAAAAATATAATGCCTTTAGTAGGAAGTAGTAATTTATGTCCAAATATAAAAACATAGCACCTTTAGTTTAATAGTCCTTAATAGAAACAAGATATGAGGCCTTTTAAAAAAATGCATTTAAGATTCATGAGTAATTATCAATCTTTTTTTTTTAAAATCATATTATGAACTAAAATTATAAATTAAGTAGCATAGTGCATTTAATGTTGATTGATCAGTAATTAAATATTGTTGATAATTTTATCTCAATTGTATTTGGTAAAATAAATTATTCGAAATTCAAGTTAAAAGTTATATTTTTGACTATATCACAAAAGAGACTAAGTAACTTGATTATCTTGTCAAAATTATTAAATAATATATTTATTTAAAATTTTTGTTAGCGATTTTGTATAACAAAACAAAAAAATTATATTTAATAGTTTTTTAACTCTATTAATTTATTTGTTGAACATATGTTATTTTATTAAATTGTGTATTTAAATTTTTTTTGCCTGTGGCCTATATAACCCTGGCCACGGCTCTGTGGCTATGTTATTATTGGTTCGAGTAAGTTCGTAGAGTAGTCTGTTTTTTCTTTTCTTCTTCAAATCTATCATCAAAAACTAATAATTTTGTAGTTGATTATTGCCATTTGTTTGTCCAATCAACACCTTTGTGTTATTTCATTTGTCTAATCCATAACCATATGGGCCATATATTCCAGGAATCTTTTGTTTGTTTGTTATTATTGCAGCAACAAATAATTCATTACTATTTTTTCTCATAATCCAAAGTTTCCATTTCATGGACAATAGTCAGAATCTGATGTCTCTCACCGTAACATCAGATGATGAATTAGAGCATCATTATTGGTGGATTTTATAGAGTTGCTTAAAAATATAAAATTATTAAAACATACACTCTTTTTTCTTTTTACTCAACTTTATACATTCTCTTTCATCATTTTACTCAACTTTTATTAATTTTATATTTAAACACTCTTTCTTTCTTTCAAAAATTATTTCCAAAAGTGCTAAAATAAACAGTTCTCTCTTCCTTTTACTCAACTTTTATTAATTTTATATTTAAACACACCTACTATCTCTTCTCTTTTATTAATTTTATATTTCAATACACCCTACCAAAACACTCTCTTTCTTTTTTTTCTCAAATTTTAATAATTTTATATTTTAACAACCCTATAAGCATCCACCTATAATCATGCTCTTACACAGAATTTTCTAAACAAAATTTATGGTTAATCTCACTAACACCGATTTCGAGTACTCCTTGTGGCTTTTTACGATTGACAAAATTTATGGGCCTAATAAGATTGACAAAATGAATATACACTATGGGTCTATAATGGACCTTTTAACGATTATCGACAAATTATCTATGATACGCTTCATAGGTACTAGCCATTACTTCTTTTGTGGCTCTAGTTGCTGATCTGCTTCAGTTAATGGCGTATCATCCAACCAACTTATCCCATCGGAATTCGAATAGAGAGGCGATAAAACTCAGGTTATAGTTCGGTGTATAGAATTTACCAATCTCAAATCCATAATGTCTAAAACACTAAGGACATAATCTTATAGAGAATTTGTCTCAAATTTCACAAACTAACATATCCATTAACAAATCAGTTTTGTTCATTAATTCAAAAGTTTTTACCTTTTCATCACTAAGGGGGACTTATTGGTTATATGGTTTAGAATGATTTTAACTTTTCTTCAAATTTCTCCTTACTCAATTGATGATTCTCTTAAATGTTTTGTAATCCTATCATATCGGATCTAGCATTTGTAAAATTTATTTGAAATCCAAGGTTATTGGATTAGTCATTTATAAAAAAGTTCTTCAAAATTTTGCCTTGTTGAAATAGGGATTTCGTATAAAATTATCAAAAAAAATGTGGAATGATTTTGCGAGATAAATTATAGTTAAAAAAATCAATGAGTTGAAATACCACCTTAGAGCCTACTTGACAGAGTAAATTTGCCAAGGTGTTAAAGAGATATTGTTTTATGATGATGCTACTCGACGTACTCGTTTAGAGCATCACCATCCATGTATCTTAGTGAGGTTCTTAGGGGAAAAAAAGAAGAAAGAGAGTGTTTTTGTGGGGTATATTGAATATAAAATTAATAAAATTTGAGTAAAGAGAAGAGATAGTGGGTGTGTTTGAATATAAAATTAATAAAAGTTAAGAAAATGATGAAAGAGAGATTTTAAAATGGAGGGATAAAAACTTTTGGAGAGTGGTTTTTGAAAAGAAGAGATAATGTTTAAATATAAAATTAATAAAAGTTAAGTAAAAGGAAGAAAGAGAGTGTATAAAGTTGAGTAAAAGGAAAAGAGAGTGTGTATTTTAATAATTTTATATTTAAGAACTTGGTATAAGAACTTAGTGTTGGGAATGTCCTGAAATCATTTGTACTTTACTCTACTTAAAGTTGAAATGTCAAGGTTGACAATTGTATAATATTAGATGGTTATAATGTTTTGCTAGAAGCCGCTTATAACTTATGGACTTGAAAGCCCATTACTAATATTATGCAACCCTATTGGGTCACACACCTAAGCAAACTAAATCATTATGTAATTGGGCTTAATATAGATTAGGCCAATTAATATTAGGTTTTATATATTATATATAATATATATATTTGATATATATATATATATATATATGTATATATTAGAAAAGGGAAATATCCCATGTAAATGGGAATTACTTCACGACCACACACATTCCTTATGTGATAAGGAGTTACTTGATGCACAAGTTATTGTGTATTTATATAATATGGAAATTCGTGAGGTATGAAGGAAGAAGAATAAGGAAATAAACTATTAAGATGGAAATTTCATTCTCACCGACTCACGTTTCTTATTTGATAAGGAAATAACTTGATGCACAAGATATTGAGTCTTTAATTCTCTTTATGTGATAAAGGAAGTTATTGATCTATATAAGAAGGAGACGTGAGACGTACAATAGAGACATAACACAATTCCTTTGCTCACAAAATAAAACCTAAAGAAAAGTTCTTACTAGAGATTAGATCTCTATGGCACTAGCATCCCGTTTGATTTAGTTTATGTGCGTGTGGATACCGATAGAGGCACGGCGTTTGAAGTGCTATACAACCTTGATCAATCTCAATCCATCTTTTCGCTGCAATTGATCCAGGTATATCCAGAAATTCTATAATCTAGATTTAATTCAATATTTCATGCATCCTGGAAATTGAATTCGTAATTAAAATTTATAAAGCGTTATAAACCGGTACGAATTCCAACAGTGGTATCAGAGCGTTTGTGTATAATATTGAAATTGGTCTAGTAAATTTAATATATATATATATATATTTGATATTTATATTAATTTGGTTAGAAATATTCGATTTCTGTATTGTTAAGTTATATGCATATTATAGATTTGTTAAATCAGCACGTCGCCTCATGATGCATGTTTGATTTTAAAATAATATATGCATGTTGCACGATTGTTTATAGAATCGTACGAATGTGTTTTTCATTATTAGCCATGATGGTTGTGTTATATGAATATTAAAACATATTGGAATCAACTCGCCTGTCCGATTGTTTATATAAAATTACTTGCATGATTTTTTGACGTTTGAAGTAATTATATATACTCGTATAAAATCATGAGAATAACTGATAATTAATTTGATTAAAGTTATTAAATTATTTATGATTAATTAATACACATATTAGATATGAGGTATATTTATATTAGATATAAAATATTATAATTTATTAATTAATTAAAATTAGCTGAATTTTAATTTATTGAATTATCTAATTAAAATACATATTTGATATGTTATTATTTTATATAAGATATAAAATTTATTAATAATATAATTAGATAAAATTTAATTCCTCAATTTAATATCAAGTATATTTGATGCCTCCCCAATCTTTTCAACTGTCAAGGCTTATTTCGTTGTGTGATGGGCCTGTCAAGCAGGGTGTCCACTTCTACATAAGTAAGGCAGATGGTAATAGTTACCATATGAATTGAGATTGGTTTACTTGACTAGGCTATCAAAACGGTTTTGGGCTTAGAGGCATATGTTGGATTAGGCATAAGATGTCATCCAACAACCAAGAGTTATATTGGATATAATTATCAAAGTTGTTGCTTACCTAAATAACTAGCATTCGGGCGATGAGCCAAAGCTCACTTGAGTTCTAGTAAAATAAGGATCTTGGATCATTATATTCATTTTGAGGATAATATTGTTTTTGAATATAATGCGAGCTTTCTTAATTGTTAAGATTTCTCGAAAGAATGAACATCATATTAATCTTTAATATTCTTTCTGACAGATATGTCAAACCCTCACAGTTCATTTTCACTGCGATCTGTCCTTGAGAAGGACAAACTGAGTGGATCGAACTTCCTCGAATGGTATCGGAACTTGAGAATCGTTCTCAAGCAGGAGAGAAAGGACTATGTCCTTGAGAAAGTTCTCCCCGAGAAACTAAGGTCCAATGCCTCACATGCAATATATGATGCTTGGAATAAGCATTATTATGATGTGGTCGATGTGCGTCGTCTGATGTTGGCTACCATGAACTCGGATTTGTAGAAGCAATATGAGAACGTGGAATCGCCTATCGAGATAGTCACTAGCCTGAAAGCTATGTTTTAGGAGCAAACTCGAATTGAGAGATACCAGACGGTTAAATCTCTATTTGAGTGCAAGCTACCAAAGGATGTTCCAGTGAGTCCTCATATCATGAAGATGATGGGTTATATTGATAACTTGAGGAGACTGGATTGTCCTATTAGCCAAGAGTTGGCGACAGACATCATTCTACAGTCACTGTCGTCGAGCTATGATAAGTTTATCAAGTACTATATCAAGAATGGCTTGACGAAGACGTTCACTGAACTGCATGATATGCTCAAGATAGCTGAGATTAACATCAAGAAGGGCAAAAGGTTTGAGAAGCCTGGTAAAGACAAGGGTGAGAGCAAGGCCGTCCAGATTATGAATCGGGATAAGTCCAAGTCTCCCTCTGAACCCATGTCTGGCCCATCTGATGATGATCCATGCAGCTACTGTGGGGAGCCAAGGCATTGGAGGAGAAAATGCAAGAAATACATGGAAGATTCTATGGAAATAATGAAGATGTATGAGACTTCTTCAGGTATTTATGTTATTTCAAGTTCTATCTTATGGGTATTAGATACCGGTTGTGGTGCTCATATTTGTTGAAATATGCAGGACCTGAGCAACAGTAGAACGTTGAAGAAGGGACAAATGGAGATGCTCAACAGGAATGAAGCAAGAGTTGTTGCATTAGCTGTAGGAAGTTTCCATTTTTAGTCGCCTTCAGGCTTGGTTTTAGAAACTGAATAATTGCTATTATGTACCTGCTAAGAGCAGAAATGTCATTTCATTTTCTTGTATGATTTTGAATGATTTTATTTTGATAAAAGACAAATGTTGCTCTTTTGATCTCAATGATATGTTCTATAGTAGCACCCCATTAGAGAATAGGTTTTATTTCGTAAACCAATCTATGCCTGTCTATAACATAAACATCAATCGGTTCTCTAGCATTGTCGTTTGGGCAACAGAGGATTCAGAAGTTCCATAGTGATGGGCTTTTGGGCTCACTTGATTGTGAATCATGTGAGAAATGTGAATCATGCTGTTGAACAAAATAACTAAGGCCCATTTTATCAAACTAAATGAAAGGGCCAACGAATTATTGGGCCTTATACATACAGATGTGTGCGGCCCGATGAGCAACAGTGCTAGAGGAAATTTTCAGTACTTCACTGATGGCTTCAGTAGGCATGGTTATGTTTATCTAATGAGTCACAAGTCGGAATCCTTTGAAAAGTTCAAGGAGTTCCAGAATGAAGTACATAATCAAATTGGCAAAAGTATTAGACCTATTCGATCAGATCGCAGAGGAGAATACTTAAGTCAAGAGTTAAGTGATCATCTTAGAGAGTGTGGAATTATTTCACAACTCACTCCTCCTGGAACGCCCCAATGGAATGGAGTTTCCAAGAGGAGGAATCAGACCTTATTGGATATGGTTCGATCAATGATGAGTCACACAGATCTTCCATTATCCCTGTTAGGGATACGCTCTAGAAATGTCTGCGTTTACACTAAATAGGGTTCCATCAAAATCGATTGCAAAGACACCACATAAGATGTGGACAAGAAATGTTCCAATTTGTCTTTCTTGAAAATTTGGGATTGTAAGGCTTGTGTAAAACGTTTACCAAACTTGCACCCAAATCCGATAAAGTGCTACTTCGATTGGTTATCCTAAAGAAACCAAGACTTACTACTTCTACAACCGTTCTGAGAACTATGTTTTCTTGAGAGAGATTGTCTTTCCAAGAAGAACAATGGGAGTGAAGTACAACTCAAAAATGTTCGAGAATCATAGGAGACTACTCGACCTGTTAAGGAAGAGCAGTAGCTGGATCTACAAAGAGTTGTAGAACCTACACCTGTGGTGCCTGAAGTTCCCAGATCCGAAAGGATTCGTAACGATCACGAGAGATATGGATTTCTTGTGACCAATTGTCATGACTTGTTGATCATTGACAATGATGAGCTTGCAAATTTTGAAGAAGCAGTGTTGGGCCCAGACTCCGAAAAGTGGCTTGGAGCCACTAGATCCGAAATGGGATCCATGTCAGAAAAACCAGGTATGGTACTTGGTAGATTTACCTGATGGTGTAAAAGCCATTGAGTGTAAATGGATCTTCAAAGGAGAAGACTGACGTGGATGGATATATTCAGATATACAAAGCTAAGTTGGTGGCTAAAGGTTTCGAGCAAATCCATGGTATGAATGTGAAGAGACCTATTCCCCAGTCGCTATGCTTAAATTCATTTGGATTATCCTAACAACTGCCATTTATCATGGTGATGAGATTTGGCAGATGGATGTGAAAAACAGTTTTCTTTGATGGAAATCTGGAAGAGGATGTGTACATGACACAACCTGAGGTTTCACAGATCCTATAAATGCTGGGAAAGAATGCAAGCTTTATTGATCTATTTATAGATTGAAGCAAGCATCACGGAGTTGAAATCTTCGTTTTGATAAAGATGTCAAAAGGTTTGACTTCATCAGGAAAGAAAAGGAACCGTGTGTTTACAAGAAGACTAGTGGGAGTGTAGTTGCATTTCTTGTTATGTATGTAGATGACATACTTCTTCTCGGAAATGACGTTTTGTTGCTTTAGTCCTTTGAGACTTGGCTTGGAAGTTATTTTTTTCAATGAAAGGCATGGGTGTAGCCGCGTGCATTCTTGGAATAAGAATCTATAGAGATAGATTGGGTAGGCTGATTGGATCGTGTCAAGATGCTTGTGGTGATAAGGTCTTGGACAGATTCAGTATGCATGATTCCAAGAAGGGCCTCATACCAATGTCTCATGGCATTAATCTTGGCAAGACGCAGTGTCTCTGGACGCTGGCTGAGCAAGAATGTTTGAGTAGGATTCTCAGGCGTATGCAGTGGAATCTATCAATAAATGCCATGACCTGCACTCGTCCAGATATTACTTGTGTTTTAAGCATGACGAGTAGATACCAATATGATCCACGTGAAAGTCACTGGACAGTTACCAAGAATAATCTCAAGTATTTGAGGAATACTAAGGATAAGAGCTTGGTGAACTGAGGAAGTAATGGTTTTTGTTGAGAGTGGTTAGACGGACAAAGATAATTTCTGGTCGGAACCTGGTTATGTCTTGTGTCTATATGGCGGTGTGGTTTGTTGGAAAGGGTTCCAAGCAGAGCACCGCAGCCTGCGGTTTGTTGGAAAGGGTTCCAAGCAGAGCGCCACAGCCTCTCCCACGACCTAAGCATGAGTTTTATCCTCCTGCTGTAGGTATAGGATATATTAAGATGTGATCTTGATTCTAGTGGGAGTTGTAATGGATTTAGTTATACTATGATGTTCATATAGACATACTTTGGTTATGTCATGATGAAATTGTTTAATGTATTATTTAATTATTGAATAATTGAATAATAGTCCCAAAGTAATTTATGGCATTTTATAGGTCATCAAGTTGAGGACTTGATCATGAAACCCTATAAGTGATAAATGACATAGATTATATTTTGTCCCTGGTCAAGGTTGTTAAAGTGGGACACTGACAACCGCGTGAGACTGGTATGTGAGGTGACTGATGACTAAGTTTCATGGAGTCATTAAAAAGAGTATTAAAGTCAATCACATAGATATGTGTTAGAGAACACAGGATCGGACATGACCCGCTAATGAGAACTCTACAGGATAGTTATATAAGTGTCATAAGAGGTTCTCATTACGACTATAGAGTATAGTCCTTAGACTTGAGTTCATCATGATTTCTTATACATGAATTAGTCTGTTTTGACCCTGTCAAACGTCAACCGTAAAAGGTGATTATAAAGGCAGTGATTGGGCATACTATGAAGCGTGTAAGGAACATGGATGGAACAAGATGGGATTTGTCCCTCCTATATAACGGGAGATAAATATCTCTGGGCCTATCGAAGATTTGATACTGAGAAATGCATGGCCGTGCTCAAACGAGGTGAAAGTCAGTCGTTTGTTTTATCAGTATAAATCAGAGTTCGATAAACGTGATATAGCTGAATAAGGATGACACAGTTTCTTGCCTTATGCTATGATCGAGATATAGAGATGAAGGGATTATAGGAATAGATGATTCCAGTACAAGTGGGAGATTGTTGGGAATGTCCTGAAATCATTTGTACTTTACTCTACTTAAAGTTGAAATGTCAAGGTTGACAATTGTATAATATTAGATGGTTATAATGTTTTGCTAGAAGCCGCTTATAACTTATGGACTTGAAAGCCCATTACTAATATTATGCAATCCTATTGGGTCACACACCTAAGCAAACTAAATCATTATGTAATTGGGCTTAATATAGATTAGGCCAATTAATATTAGGTTTTATATATTATATATAATATATATATTTGATATATATATATATATATGTATATATTAGAAAAGGGAAATATCCCATGTAAATGGGAATTACTTCACGACCACACACATTCCTTATGTGATAAGGAGTTACTTGATGCACAAGTTATTGTGTATTTATATAATATGGAAATTCGTGAGGTATGAAGGAAGAAGAATAAGGAAATAAACTATTAAGATGGAAATTTCATTCTCACCGACTCACGTTTCTTATTTGATAAAGAAATAACTTGATGCACAAGATATTGAGTCTTTAATTCTCTTTATGTGATAAAGGAAGTTATTGATCTATATAAGAAGGAGACGTGAGACGTACAATAGAGACATAACACAATTCCTTTGCTCACAAAATAAAACCTAAAGAAAAGTTCTTACTAGAGATTAGATCTCTATAGCACTAACATCCCGTTTGATTTAGTTTGTGTGCGTGTGGATACCGATAGAGGCACGGCGTTTGAAGTGCTATACAACCTTGATCAATCTCAATCCATCTTTCCGCTGCAATTGATCCAGGTATATCCAGAAACTCTATAATCTAGATTTAATTCAATATTACATGCATCCTGGAAATTGAATTCGTAATTAAAATTTATAAAGCGTTATAAACCGGTACGAATTCCAACAGTTAGTAAGACACATGGATGAAAATGACCTTATGGTGTTTAGACAATGTTTTGGCGGATTGGTTAGCAAAAAGAGCTTTTTGTGCTCTTCACTTTTGTCGACAGTTTCGACTCAAGAAATAAAATTATGATTAACCAAAACACATAAAAAGTGGCGTGGCATTAGTAACAGAATTTGATATAAATTGACTTGTTATAGGAGAAAAGCATGCAAGCCCTAATTTTTTTCTTTATCTTCTCCCTCTCTAGTCTCTACCCTAATTTATCATCGAACAAATACTTATTGTAGAAGATGTCGAAAGACGTGTCTTTGGCCGAAGCTGCGGCAAAGATCGATCCTTCACATCTTGCAACTTACCTCTCCGATTCACCGAGAAATAAGTACTTGAATCTCTCTGTTTCATTACTACTCGAATTCTCATCTAATTACAAAAATCCATATTCAATTATTTTCGTTTGTTTGTTAATAGAATTGGGATTCGGACATTGGAGTCTTGAATTTAGTCGATTACTTTGGGGAAGCACTCTACCGAATATCATGTGCAGTTTCAATATCCATGGCCCAATATGAACAAGCTCCAGCGAAATCGTTTAAGACTCACAAATACGGTAAAAAAAAAACTCTAAAAAAATAGCAGAGCCAGGTTTCGATCCTGGGACCTGTGGGTTATGGGCCCACCACGCTTCCGCTGCGCCACTCTGCTCTTTTGAAGACAGCAGTATAAATTAGCAATATAAACAATCAAACTCTAAAAATAGTAAAGTTTATTAGCTGAAAAATAATTTAGTTTCAGTTATCGGGAGGAAATCTAATGAGGCTTCCATGGTCGTTTGTCCACTTAAGATAATACTATTTCCAAGATCTTTGCTGGCTTACCGACTGGCGTATCAATTTGATTCGCATTTTTTTAAATTGTTTCTTCTTCACTAAAATATACATTTCTTCTGTTACAAAAGATTCTCTCTAACAGATAGAGACAAAACAATCTTATGTTTAGATAGAGACGAGACTTATGTTTCTACAATTGAGATTTCTTCTTGGACTTTCTTCTTCGTTCACATAGAGCTCTCTTTCATTTCTCCATCTCTATTGGAAAAGTCAGCTCAAAAACAAAACCAGATCATAACCGGTTTTCAAAAACCGAGACAAGATTTATCTCGTTTGGAGGATCATCAAACTCTTCATCTGTCTTAAGTCTAACAATGGATTCAATTTTAGCAAGTTTGACCAAGCTTAGAAGAGCCTTATTTTCCTCTTGTTTCTAACTACAACGTTCGAGATGATGGCTTGTTGTTTGAGAAACAAACGGCGTGTGAAAGCTAGGCTCTCATGGAAGTCGAACAAGAAAGACTCATCGTCTCCTGAAGATGACGATGATGACCAAGGCAAGATCGTCTTCTTCGGAGGAAGTAACTACACCTTTGATTTGGATGATTTGTTAGGTGCATCTGCAGAAATTTTGGGGAAAAGTGCTTTCGTTACGACTTACAAAGTTTCCGTGGAGGACACGACCACGGTAGTAGTGAAGAGACTCGAGGAGGTTGTCGCGGGAAGAAGAGAGTTTGAGCAAACAATGGAGATCGTCGGTAGAATCAGGCATGATAATGTAGCCGAACTTAAAGCTTATTACTATTCCACCAACGATAAACTCGCTGTTTATAGCTATTACAGTCAAGGAAACCTCTTTCAGATGCTACATGGTACGTTATCGAAAACCGAGAGCAGAGTACCGTTAAATTGGGAGTCGCGGTTGAGAATCGCGATTGGTGCAGCAAGAGGATTGGCTACAATCCACGAAGCGGATAACAGGAAGTTTGTCCACGGGAACATCAAATCCTCAAACATCTTCATTGACTCGCAATGCAACGGCTGCATCTGCGATCTCGGATTAACACTCGTCACAAGATCTCTCCCTCAGACTACCATTAGTTCTTCGGGTTACCACGCGCCAGAAATAACAAACACGAGAAAATGCACACAGTTTTCCGATGTATACAGCTTCGGCGTGGTGTTACTCGAGCTACTAACAGGGAAATCGCCAGCGAGTCCGTTATCGGAAGACGAAAACATGGATTTAGCGAGCTGGATAAGGTCGGTAGTGTCGAAAGAATGGACCGGTGAAGTATTCGACATCGAGCTTATGAAACAAACGGGTATAGAGGAAGAGATGGTTGAAATGTTGCAAATAGGTTTGGCTTGTGTTGCCTTAAATCCTCAAGATCGACCTCATATAACAGATATTGTAAATATGATACAAAACATTCAAACATAAACTTCAATTCTCTAAATCAAAAAGCAATTTTCGATGATCATTACTCAACATTATTGAAAAACCAACCATTGAATAAGAAAATTTCCATAGAACATAAAATTCGATTTCATACATAACGTAAGAGAATCATAGAGTAGCTAGCTAATGAAAACCATAAAGGAAGATTCGACGAATCGAAGACTAGTACGCATAGGGATACGAAGCCAAACCGGTGAAGGAGATCTGAATCTGCGATTAGACTGGGCTAAGGAGCTGAAAGAGATGAGGTTTTGGATCGGAATTCATGCCGATGATGATGACCAGAGGGATGAATCCGTAATGAGTCGCGACTTTGGCTTTCTTAAGTGACCAATTGGTCCAATCCTTGAAGAGCTGATACTTGGATGTACCATCTGAAGACGAAGCTCCTCTTGATCCTTTGCCTTTTCCTTTGGGTTTCAACGAAATTGTAGACTCCATTGATTCCGATCTCGGAGTTTTCTCTTCTCTTCTAGAAAGGTTCGATGGCGGTTGCGAAGATTTGTTTTGATCGACGCCAAAAGAACCCTAAAGCCCTCTTTAAAGTTAAAGCGTTGAAGTCTCTGCGTGATGAAGAGGGTTCTGACCGAC
The DNA here is from genome assembly GCA_963576765.1 of Draba incana. Lineage (NCBI taxonomy): Eukaryota > Viridiplantae > Streptophyta > Magnoliopsida > Brassicales > Brassicaceae > Draba > Draba incana. Next base: position 36,762,131 of record OY755211.1, read on the forward strand.
CTTTCGTATAAATTTCATAAACAATTTGTTTTTTTTTGTTAAGGGCTAATTTGCCAACTAACCCAAAACAAATTAATAAAAACTAACTAAAACTAACCTATGTGGTTCAAATTTGGCCATTAGATTTAGGTTAAATAGTTAGGATTTGAATTCACCAAAAAAAAAAAGTTAGTATTTGAATTATAGTTTTTTTTTTGTTCGTATGCCTAATTTCCCTTTTGTTAATTGGTGATTTATATTATGTTTTCATAATTTGGTATATCTAATTCGATCGCATATAGTTTTTATCTAGTTTATGTAGATTTATATAAATTATAAAAAAATTGGCAAAGTATTGTAGTATAAATATATAGGGAAATTAGGCCTACTAACCAAGAAAAAAAACTATAATTCAAATCCTAACTATTTAACCTAAATCTAATGACTAAATTTGAGCCACATAGGTTAGTTTTAGTTAGTTTCCTAATTATTAAATTTTTTTTTGTTAGTTAGCAAATTAGCCCAAATATATATAGAATTATTTATGTGAATTTTTATATTATAAAATTGATAACTTATGAAATTGATGTTGAGAATAAGTTGTGAGTAGAATGCATGAGTAGAATTTGTGTTATGGCATATGGGGAAGACTATATACCAGTCATGTGTTGTCTGGTCCGGGATGGTAGTGTTGACCGAATAGCTCAATAACAGCATACATACCAAATCCGGGAGAACTTCATTGTGGCTCAATGAAGGATGGATTTGGCCGAGTAATACCACATAAGTTAGTAGCCCTCTATACCGGTGAGAAGGGGTATAATGGAATATTATCACGTTTTCAGAGATGGTTGAGGTTATGTGTAGACTTTTGTGCTTTTGGGGATGGTCGAAGTTGTGTGTAGATCCTTGCGCCTTCGGAGTCCATCAAGGTTGTGAATGGACTCCCTATGTCGGAAAGGACATAGTAGGTGGGTTGATTGTAAGCATGATGGGATGATCAAGATATCAATTGCATGTTTTATTTGCTTGTTTTGATTGTTTGATGTGGTTTGTGAGATTTTAGCGTCCATTATCACTGAATAATCTCTTTATAAATGGTTTATCCTTGTTTATAAGTAAAATAAAAATTTTCTTTTAAGTTTTAAGCTCAAATGGGGATAGTGGATGTAGGAGCTGGGGTGTCACTATAAGAAGAAGAACAACAAAATTCCTGTAAATAAATAAATAAAAAGTTTAGAATTTCTTGATATATTTTCATTCACCATATATTATCCACCCCCACCATCAATGTTTTTAAAACCGGACCGGCGACTGAACCGGAAATCCTTTCGGATCGTGGGTTAATATGGTCTAACCGGATCGAACCGGGTTCAACCAAATTTAATATTTTTTTAAAAATATTAGTTTATATATATTTGGTCTTATATTTTTTTTTCTATTTATAGGTCTATATCTATCCAAATATCAAATAAACAATTTCAATTATATCAAACATTTAAAAAAACAAAAAAAAACCAATAGCAAAATAAAACTAACTTATAATTACTAACACAATTGTAGCAAATTTAAGCGTTTTGGTCTAAATTTTACGTATTTTATAATTTTAAAATATTTTATTTGGAAAAAGTTTAATATTTCATTAGTTTTATCAAAAATTTTGACTTAAAACTTATAAATTAAAGAAAACAAAATGAAAAAATAAAAATTTTAATTAAAAAAATTATTACCCAATTTGATGCGGTTTCGGTTCAACACCGATTCCTGTTTTTTACCGGTTCAACCTGGTTCGATATCCGGTTTGATCATAGATGGGTTTTTAAGTTGACCCAAATCGAACCAGTGGCCGGTTTCCGGTTTAATCCGGTCCGACCCCCGGTCCGGTCCGGTTTTCAAAACATTGCCCACCATTGTGTATCCAAAAAAGAACCGTATTTATGCATTTGCCTAGTTAGTGACTTGTCATTTGTCATTTTGTCCACAACTAATTCGTGATTATCTTTAGTTTGACCTTTTCATATAGATCATCATCATTTGCATAGTGTGCATAATTGAAAGTAATCCAATCCGACTATACCGACATGATGACCGCAATAGGATATTAACTTTTTGTGATTGTAAAATTATTATGATTGTTTTGACAGGGGAAGATACATAAAATCAAACATTTACGTGACACAAAGCTAGATATGCATTAAATTATTATGATTGTTTCATATTTCTTACCAAATATATTCAGACGTTTGTACCTCTACAATTGGCCATTTTTTAATCAGGAAAACAGAGAATATATGTACCAAAAACCAATTTTTACAATTTAAATTCCATCATGATTCACGACAAAAAAAAAAAAAAAAATTCCATCATGATTCAGAATCATTCGAATCTAAAGTGGATCCAAACGAAACATAGCCCATCCCTTTATATTTCATCTCTTAAAAAAAAAAAAAAAAAAAATTTATACTAAACAAATTTTTATTTTACAGATATTTTCTCAGTAGCCATTATTTAAAGAAAATGTATTTAATCCAATTAAAAAAAAATAGACTATTTTCTCTCTTTTTTCTTCAAGCATAAAAACCCAAACTTTCTCTTTCGTTTTTCTTTCTCCTAAGCATCTGCAGGAGGAGTGAATCGTAAACCAAGTTTGGAGGATCTTTTTGAGGTAAAGCTTTCTCCTTTAAATTAGCCCAGAGAAGAAGAAAAAGCTCTGTTCTTGTTTGATTCAAAAAAATTTTCTGGGTTCGAATCGGTTTGAGGTGGATCGATCTATGGTTAACTTGGGTTTCTTTTTCGTTTAGAGCGAAAATGGCTTCGAAACGGATCTTGAAGGAGCTGAAGGATCTCCAGAAAGACCCTCCAACTTCCTGCAGTGCTGGTTAGTGCTAAAATCGCAGATTCTTCTTCTTATGTTGTTTGATACATTTATACTCTCATAAATCAGAGATTTTTACAATTTCTTCTGTAATCGGAGCTTATGCTATATAGAGTTACTGTTCTATTAGTACTGTATCAGATTAATCAGATTTAGAGGTGATCACTAATAAGTTGAGAAATTTAGAATCCACCTTTGTTGTGTGTTGTTATTAGCTTGCTTAGGTTTGGATTTGTTTATTAGTTGAGTCGGAGACTAAAATCATATATAGGTTTGTATTTGGTTTATTAGACTGAGCTTGTTTATAAAGAATCTCAGTTTCTTAGTTGAGGCAGAGACTGAACTCATATGGGTTCTGATGAAATCATTTTTGGGTGTATTATAGGTCCAGTTGCTGAAGACATGTTTCATTGGCAAGCTACAATTATGGGTCCTGCAGAGAGTCCGTATGCAGGCGGTGTGTTTCTCGTTACCATTCACTTCCCTCCCGATTATCCATTCAAACCACCAAAGGTACCATCTCGAAGAATCCGATTAAGCCTTAGGTTTACTGAGGGTTCCTAAAAGTTTAGTAAGAGTTGGTATTAAGGAACCATTCGTTAGTAAGCGTAAAGTTTTGGTGGTACATTAGGGTCCCAAATCGAATCAACTTCCTTGTCGTTTCCTTAAATTCGATACCTTTTGTTGGTTTCGTGTTATAATTGTAGGTTGCATTCAGGACAAAGGTGTTTCACCCTAATATCAACAGTAACGGAAGCATTTGCCTCGACATTTTGAAAGAACAATGGAGCCCTGCTCTCACCATTTCCAAGGTAAAGTCTCATCTTTCACAAACATGGGTTCTTTAGGTTTACGTTCCAACGTTAATACAGGAAAATCTTCTTACATTTTAAATTTCAGCTGTGATCTAACTTGTAATATCCATGCCCACTTGCTTGGTCTTACTCACAAATATCGGTTCTTGAATGTTAGCGAGATTATCATCTACATTTATAATGGAATGATTATGCGCTCGACATGTGAAAATGCTTTCTTGAATGTATGTTTATGTTCATCATCTAACTTCCATGGAATGGTTATGCGATTTGGTAGGTGTTGCTTTCGATATGTTCGCTGTTATGCGATCCGAATCCAGATGATCCTTTGGTACCAGAGATTGCACACATGTACAAAACCGACCGAGCCAAGTACGAAGGAACTGCAAGAAACTGGACTCAGAAGTATGCCATGGGCTAAACAAACAAAAACATTTGTCTGCTTCCTTGAGCAACAATATCTGTTTTCTTCTTCTTCACCTTCTTGTTGTAACTTTAAATAAAAAGTTGAAATATGTCTACTGGTTTTTTTTCTTCTTTCTGAACTCTGAAACATGTGTTTGATATGTTTATGGGTTTATTATCATCATCTTTATCTGAGATTTGAAGCTTTGATTGAGTCTTGAATGTGGTCTGCTAAATATAGTGAGAAAATATATATTGTATTTAATCATTCATTTTAGTTTAGAAGAGCCAAGTCCAAACGTACACCCCAAAAAGTGAATTGAGTCCGGTCCGGTTCACTCACTAATCTCGGTTTAAGTAAAATATGAATTTGGTTTCCTCAAATTAATTAAACCAGATCCAATTTTTTGGGTTTAGTGATAAATCTTCATACCTAAAGTGGTTAGATTACGAGATTTATCCTAAAATTTTACTTTTGAAAGAGGGAGACTAAAAATGGAACACATTGTGAGGTAGAAATGATGGAGTCCTTCAATTTATTACACAGTGTATGTGTGTGTGTGTAATAAGAAAGCTACTGTTTACTTCTTCGCTCAAGAAGAAATCACCGAAGAACAATCTTCTTCTGCATCTGACCCAGGTAAAAATTTTCCTCTTTTATTATCAAGTGTGTTGCTACTGTAGTACTGTTTATCTTATGAAATTTTTGATCTTTAGGGTTTCTAACATGGCTTTGGGTAATTTGATCCAAACCCATAAATTAATTTATCATGTTTCTATTTGAATTTTTTTTTAAAAAGGTTTTTGGTGATCATGGATACAAGAAAGATTCCGGTGTTCTGTTTTTGGAATGGTTGTATCAAAGATGGTCCTGATGGTCCATTTTACCAAGGTTCAAGTCCAAGAGTGATTAGAGTTGAGAGTGGAATGAAATTATCTAGATTGTTGGACGATCTGTATATAATCACTGGATTTGAAAAGGGAAAGTTTTATATCGATTTGGTTGGTAGGTACCCTTCAATTGTTCAACAATCTACGGTCAAGTATGTTCGTTTACCCGTTGTGGATGATTCTAGCCTTGAGACCATGCTTGAAGTTCCTACCTTTTACCCTTCTATCACCAATGTAGAGTTTTATTTAGAGGTCAAACCGGTGTCTGTTCTATCTCCATTAGCAAATTATGGTATGACCCGAAAGCGTTCTCGGGAAGAAGATGCTAATGTTGATGATAACATGTTAAGAACTCCGCGGGAGGATGACAACAACGAGTGGATCGAAGATGAGGAGAATACGGATGCTCGGAGCTGTGGAAATGGTAGTTGTAATGGGGATGCAGAGAAAGGTTTGAATATGAAAAAGCCGAGCCCAACAAAAGATAGCGTCTCAAAGCAGTTACTTTTGTCTGGTTTATGGATCAGTGAAAGCGAGTTGCATATTGGCATGTTTTTCAGAGATAAAGAGGAGTTGGATAATGCGGTTAAGTTGTACTCCGCTAGAAGGCAACGGAAGTATCATGCTTACGAATCTTCCGCTACTTTTGAGTGCAAGAAAGGCTGCGGATGGATTCTCAAGGCAGCTGAAACGAAGGGAACTGGCTTTAAGGTAACAAAATACAGAGGTCCTCATACTTGTAAGCCTGCAGATGTGGGCTCTGATTTTCTGGCAGGTGAGCTTGAAGGTCTAATAAAGGCTCAGCCTTCGCTCTCAATTGCCGAGCTGATCATTTGGGTGAAAGAAGAGGTTGGCTACACAATCTCCTTTGAGAATATGTGGAAGGCTAAAAAGAAAGCCATCACTTCAATCTTGGGAGATTTGGACAAGAGTTTTAGCGTATTGCCCAAGTTCATGGCTGCTCTTTGCTCATCTAATAAGACGGTAATGGATTGGCGATACGATCTTTTCCCTGATCCCAAAGACGCTTCCTTCCGTTCCGTGTTTTGGGCGTTTCACCAGTCCATTGAAGGGTTTTCTCACCTAAGACCGTTGATTGTTGTGGATACGGTAGTCTTGAGCAGTGGGAAAATGTTAGTTGCTGCGGGATTCGATGGTGGAAACAAGCTTTTCCCACTTGCGTTTTCGATTGTTACCGAAGAAAGTTTGTCAACTGATTCCTGGCGTTGGTTCTTCGCGTGCATCAGAAAGAAAGTAACACAAAGAGAAGGCATTTGTCTAATAACAAGTCCAAGTCCTGAGGTAGTTGCAGTTTTAAACGAACCTGAGTTTCAGTGGGCGCAACACCGGTTCTGTCTTAGACATCTGTGCTTAAAGTTTTACGATGTTTTCCATAGCAATCTCATGACAGAGCTTGTTTACAAGGCTGGATCTTCAAGGTGCATATCAAGTTTCGATTACTACTTGAAGAAAATCGAAAAGATGAATCCCGAGGCTCGGAAATGGTTAGATCAAGTACCTCTGCATCAATGGGTTCATGCTTATGATGAAGGCGGGATAAGATTCAGGATCATGGAGACAAACTTAATCTTTACGATTTACGGTTTCATTAACAAAGCTCCTGATCTTCCAATTACGACCTGCATCTTGTTAATCTTTGATCATCTAGCAGAGCTTTTCAAATCTCGTCGTGGTCTAATCAGCGAATCAGTGAGAAAAGGAGACAAGTACGTTAAGCGTGTAATGACAAAGCTTGATGAATACAAGGTAGCCTCCACAACACAAAATGTATTGCCACTAGACCAAACCCGACAACGGTTTCAGGTTACAGAAGTGATGCAAGTTGGAAAGAAGAGATTTTCTGTTCATCTCAGCGAACGGGCTTGCACGTGTGGGATATGGCAACTTTACAAGTATCCATGTTCTCACGTTTTAGCCGTTTGCAGGACGCTAAACATTGACCATTTGCAGTATGTAAATGACTACTACAGTATAAGAAAATCTCTTCAAGTGTATGTGGCTGATTTTAAACCGCTCCCAGGAGTCTCTGCTTGGCCGGAAGCATCTGAATTTCCAATACTGTTTCCTCCTGGAAGTCTTCCGGCTAGTGACTATAATGTCACTGCGCGATGAATCGGCTAAGACAAGTAAGTTGATAAGCTCAACAGAGGATACTTGAGAGTTTAAGAAGGAATAACAGATTGTAAATATCGGTTTAAGAAGTTTTTGTAAACCGGTTTGATGTGTTCTTGTAAATGGATAATTAATATCGTTAATTGATCTGTTGGTCAACTTAATGACGTGCCTAATTTGGCTGGCTGCTTTAAAATGGTCCAAGCTAAAGTTCTTTATCCCAAACATAATCTCTTTGAATACAAGTTTCTTAACCCTTTCACATGTTTGCACATCTTTAAATTGTCTACACTCTCTGAGATGTTACTATGAGATCTTTCAATCAAGTCAATGGTTCAAGCAAAAGAATTTGGTGATATAAGGAAGCCCTCCAATCATGCATAGATATCTTGACGATTTTATACCTTAAAGGATTAGTCCCAATCACGATTAAACCGGATACAATAGCTTTAGTAAAGACTAAAAAATTTTAGTAAAAATCGTTGCCTTTTGATGAATAGTAATAGTGCTAACTTAAATTTCGTATAACTCGAGTTAGATTTTTTTGGTAATTCTGAAAAACATTTTTTTTCTTCGCCACTTACTTGATATAAAATGTAAAATGCACAGAGCAAGACACAAATGAAGTGAACATGATTGGTCAAAGGAAAATAAATACATTTAACATGAGAGAAGAATTATTTAACGAAACATGACACGACATATGTAGTGATTGTTGGAGAGTAACATTCAGATTTTTGATTCTCACAAGAAAGAGAAAGGCGAAGACTAGAGATGGTAAATGAAGATTGAATTCAAGAATTCATTAAATGATGTATGCTTAAAGTAGATTGAACGAATGTCGCACGGGTCGAGATGATAAACCGCTTGCTATCCAAATATCCCGAAAGCTCGTAGCTAACTATTCTTTTGCATTGCATGGTTTATTTGCTCTGTCTTAATACAATTTTTCTCATCTATGTATTCTTCGCTTCAACTCTGTTTTACGAACTTAAAATTATTAGCTAACTATTCTTCGTCTAAACTCTTTTGCATAGGTTCCATTTTAAGTTCTTCCTAGGAGGCAAATATCGCGTTTTTGGACGTTATTGCTACTGACTACATATGTTACCACTACCGCGGTGAATCCATCAGACTCTCGGAGCTCAGAGCCTTGGACAGTGGTCTTAAAAAATCCATCGGGAAATGAGTTCTACTCATTTTCAGCAAAGTGACTGCTAGTGGTGGCTCATTTTGTATTTTTTTCTGGATGCATAGTTACCAAGTGGTTTTTGCAGAGGAAGTTGTCACGACCTGAAGATTGTGTGAAGATGCCACCACTTGAGGATGATGTAAACTTGTC